>JANBPO010004458.1:3935323-5135323 GCA_024336825.1 Amorphophallus titanum | reverse complement strand
GCCAACCCGGGACTACCCATCAACTTGTCATGATACGCGGCACACACCTTGAAAGTCAGGCCCACGTGCCCGGGAGTCACTCTATCAGCTCTTATGAGCCCCTACCCTCAGCCCAAAGCCAAATCTAAGGCCTACCAGTCACTCACCCAAGTCGATCGGTAACCCGAGGTGTGTCGAGAATTTCTCCAAACACCTTGCAAGCGACAACAACAACATGACATCCATAAGCCCCCACGGGCTAATCCCAGCATCCCGAAGCCCTCTGTCCTTTAAAGGACAAACCTAGGTGACGAAAGGAGACCCCCGAGGGCCATCTCTCGGGGCCGCGACTTGCCCAAGGGGAGTTCACCCCAAGCGCGGTCGCACCCCGAGGAGGGCAAACACCCTTGGGGAGTGCACCCTCCTCCCAGCCCATTGGCCCCACGTCCATCTCCCAGTTCCAGTTATTCTTAGTTCGTGCAAGGTTGACCGGCGTACCGCACGTGGAAGGATTTGGCGATAATGATAGAAGCACAAAGTCACACGTCAGTCCACATGCGCAAGCAACACCAATTCAACTCCAGTATCCTCTAGTATCCAGTATCCTTTTGTCCTCTTGCAATTAGTCAAAGTAGGATAAAAATAGAAGAAAATTGAGCTTTTATAGAGTGGGGACTGCCCTCCCTCTCTCTGTAGTTGACCTGCCTAAACCCCTAGTGAAACAAAAAAAAGAGGTTTTTTTACACTAAAACCCAACCCCCCACCCGGTCCGCGTGCCAACCCTTAGGGGTTTAGGCGGACCAGACTGGAGGCCCAGTCTAGTCTGCCTAAACCCATGGTTTAGGCAGACCAGCCTCCCCCCAGGGTGGTCTGCCTAAAGCCATCCTAGAAAAAAAAAGGTTTTTTTAACAAAAAAAAATCTCCGTGATGGGTTTTGGCGGACCAGACCAGCCCTTTGGGCTGGTCTGCCTAAACCCCCCCTGGGGGAGGGGCTCCAAGCATCTTATAAATCAGGCATAAAGCCACCGGGCAAAGAGAGAGCTTCGTGCCCCAAGCCATCAAACAAGCAAGATAGATGGCCGCAGCTCTGATCACGCTCTCGTCACCTAGTGGGAGTGCGAAGGAACAAATCCAGTAAGTCAGAGATGCAACACAGTGAGTGACTGCATCAACACCAGCAGGGTTCGTGCCTCCCTGCTGCCCTTCTTTCAATACAGGAGGGAAAACGGCTTGTCCCCGAACCCTCTTCTTTCGCTTCACAGCAATCGGGGCTATTGTGGGAAAGTCCTCATATTTTTGATCCCCACCAAAGAAATACTGGAGCCAAGTACCCATCCGCACACACCTCTTTTCCCCAGGCTTGGGTGCTTCTTTGGTATCGTGCGACAAGCGGCAAAGTGTACGATATGCCTTCATCAGATAGCGGTAGGTGAAGCCCGTCAGATACTGACCCTCACTGTCTGTCTGGTCCTTCAGCCAATCCGGCCAGCAAACTTCTTCATACAACTCACCATCAATCGACAGGCCGCTAAGCTATGAGAGACTCCACAGGTCTAACGAGGTCTCTCCCTCTAAGGTATAGAAGGTGTTGTACTCTGGGCAGAGTACCTCGATCATGTCGCGGCATAAACCCTTGGAAATAGGGTAGCGGCACCTCGATGTGTATACACTATGGTGTACGCCAGCCTTGACCAAGATGGAAGCATAATGTTGCAGAACGTAGTCAGTGAACTCTACTGCTCCAGGTCTGAATGCATGGGCATCGGTGGCCTTCAGGTCGGCAAACCACCCTACAAAAATATGATGCTTGAATCGAACCACTAGGCAGTCTAGCAGGAATGACTCTTCTCGGTATCCCGACTTCAATGGGGCTAAAAATAAACCAAAAGTTGGCTTCTCCCTGTCTACACGAGCCACGGTTTTGTTCGATCGAGCTGGTATAAATTTAGGGGCCCTAGTCAGTAGTCCATCCTCTAGAGCTAACCCCTGGAGTCCGAGCACAGCGCTCCATTTCCTGGGCTCACCTGGCAGGTAGATGGGCCTTCCTCGCACCACAAAATTCGTCAAGCTATCCCTCTCAACAAGCAATGCCTGCTTAGCTTTTCAGACAAGGAATAGATCTCTCTTCCATTAAAGATTGAACTACCTCAGGTGCTTGTCTTTGGGATAATCCCACTTGACATCGTCTCCACGGTCATACTTAAAGGAATCACCCCCAATGATGAGTAGATGACCAAAGTCTACTGTGTCAGTCTCTGAATCAGAAGACTCAGCAACTACAACTAGCTGCTCATGACAATAGTCTAAAGAGTCAACATTTTCCCATGTTACCATGGCGCGGGAAGAAGAAAAACAAGAGCCAGATGCCATCTTATCTGCACAAAAAGCATCCCAAAGGTGAGATGCAGCAGACCGTCCAAAACTTTGCTCAAGCACTACAACAGATGGCGCAAGGCGGAGCACACCATGGAGCAGGAGATCTCTAAAAAAATTCCAGGAACCTGTACCCTCCAAAGTTCACGGGTTCATCTAACCCGGACGATGCTAAAAATTGGCTTAAGGAGATTGAAAGAATCTTCCGCGTTATGCAGTGCGCGGAAGATGAAAAAGTTTTGCTAGCCACATTCCAATTGGAACGAGATGCTAGGTGCTGGTGGGAGTCTGTGGAAGCCACCTTACCGGAAGGAAACATTACCTGGGCAAACTTTGTTGAACATTTCAACAACAAGTACTTCTCTGACCGTGTCCAGGAGAAAAAGGCCGCGGAGTATGCCGCTCTGAAATAGAGAACCTTGACTGTGGCCGAGTATGAGGCCCAGTTCTCCCAACTGGCTAGGTATGCACCTCACCTGGTGGGTACAAAGAAGATGAAAGCTCGACGCTTCTTAAATGGACTTCGGCCCCAATTTATTACCCAGCTACACCAATGGATATTTAAGTATATCTGGAAATAGTCCGACGTGCCCAACTACTTGAAGATGCCACGGAATTATCTGACAAGATCCGTGGTAAGGACAAGAAGGAGACCGTTACAGGCTCCAACATTTTCAAGCCTTCTTTCAACAAGAAGCGATCCAATGGTGGAGGAGAGTCTTCCAAGGATAAGAAGCCCAAACAAAACAACAAGCCATTCGCCATCACTGCGCCAGCCAAAGAGATTTGCTATTATTGTGACAAGCCCGGCCATAAGGCCGAGGAGTGCTGGAGAAACTAGGAGCATGTCTCTGTTGTAGAAGTCGGGAGCACAGGATTCCTGATTGCCCTCTACTAAATGAACAAACGGAAGTGACCAAAGATGAGAAGCGCCTGGCGAAGAAGCAAGGATGACTCCAAGCTCTCCAGGAGACAGAAGTAACCGAAGGCGGACTGGTAGAAGGTACCATATCTGTTTGTTCCAAGTATACTCAAGTCCTATTTGATACTGGCGCAACACACTCTTTTGTTTCAAGAAAATTTCTGCATCATTCTCCATGGAACCCCAATGGATGAACATGGTAATTTCTACTCCATTAGGGAAGGAAGCCGACATCACATATCATTACCTGAGCTGTAAGGTCATCGTCAAAGGCTACAATCTACCTGCTGATCTGATATGCTTAGATCTAGAGGAATACGACGTCATTTTAGGTGTCAATTGGCTATCCACATATCAGGCAACTGTAGACTGCCAGAATGGAAAAGTCACCTTTGTAGACTACCCAGAGCTAACCTACATTACTCCTCAAAAGAGATCACCAGTCATCTCTGCCCTTCGAGCCCATAAACTTATCAACAAGGGATGTGAAGCATTCCTCGCATTCGTGGGTCGCTCTTTCACTATGAACATGAATGGCCCATATGTCGAGTTGAAAGCCAGGGGAGTCCCGAATGGCCGAGGGGCATGTAAAGTCAGTCTCATGATCGAGATCCCATCTCAAGCTGTCTTTACAATCACATATCCTAGGGACATCGTAAAGTAAAATACAATCATACAGTTACGCTCAAATACTACTTCAATAATAATGAACAAGACTATACAACTATTGTGCCTACTCGACCCGAAATTGGCCTGTAGCACACCAATACTAACAAAAAGTGCCTCCATTATCGCTTTAAATCAAAATCCAAATCAGCTTCCTCGTCTATTGAGAACACCCAACCTTCTCCTTTCCCTCAACATTCACGCCCCCTTATACGTCCTGTTAACCAAACTCCTTCCACCACTAACCCCTTGCCTCAAAGGCCTCTCCTTATCCGCCCTCTACCCCCTTCGTCCTCACCACAAGTCCCTCCTACCCGCGCAAACCCCTTTCCATCTAACCCACTCCTTATCCGTCCTCTATTGACGCCCCTTCTTCCTTCTACTACCACTAACTCTCTGCCTGCCAAGCCCCTGCTGCTCCGTCCTCCCCCAACCTCTCCCACATCTCTAAATTCCCATGCACCCGCTACCACCACTAACCCTTTGCCTCCAAGGCCTCTCCTTATACGCCCTTCACCTACCCCTCCCTCGACACCAACTACCCAAACACTAACTATTCCTTCCAACCCTCCTCCCATTGGACCTCCACTACCCACTACGCCTACTCCTACCAATCCTCAGCCTGCAAGGCCCCTCATTAGGGTCCCCCAACCGCTTGCTCCCGTTCAACCCACGAATCCTGATATTCCTTCTTCCTCCACCAACCCTCCATCTATCACCAACCCGATGGAGGTGCAGGCTTCTCAAACTATGGTGCTCCGAAGTGGATGAATTTTTCACTGTGTATTCCCACAACGTCAGGAGCAAGAGCCCGTGCAGGGGCAGGAAGAACAAGCACAAGAATAGGAATCCATACCGGGCACTCAGTATGATTTGTTGAAGCACTTAGACCAGATACCAAAAAGGATTTTCATTCTAAAATTGATTAAAAGATTCAAGACCCACCAGGAAGCCCTTATGCAATACCTTTAAAAGGTGATGGTCAACGAAGATATTCTGATTGAATAGATTACTTCAGTCTTGACTCCGACAGGGGATCAGTCTGCCATTATTTTTTATGAACATGAGCTAGCACCAAAACCAACAAGGAAATTTACTTTATGCATCATTGTGGATATTAACAAAGTGGCGGTCAGCCAATGTTTGGTGGACATCGGCGCATCTATTAATATTTTACCACCAAGCATTTTGAAGATGTGTGGCATTTTGAAAAGTGAAATTCGGCGTTCCCCTATCATAGTAACGGTTATTTCTTATTTCTATGTACTCCACACACACCTTTTAGCCCTTCCGAGCCCTCTAGCTCGTGGACAACGGGCTAGGATTCGAATGGTATCAGGTTATTCCTGGTATCAAGATCTAGGGTCATTACAGATGGTATCAAAGCAGGTGTTGTGGATGTACATGAGAATTCGAGATACTGTAGTGATCAGAGTCTATAAGGTCCAGTACAGTCGACAACTGGCATATAGTTTTATGTTTGTTTTTCATTTTGTTTCTCGCTTGAGAACTTGAGTGCATGGCATGGCACTGTGAGGGTGGTTGTTGCTCTCCTCAGAGTGTCAGTGTGGGGCCTAAGGAATGAGTGTGAGAGTTATCATCCCTCGAGGTGGTGGCCCCGATAGTGCTGAGTTGAGCTAAGGTTGCCGGGAGGTGTGAGTTCATGGTGCTACATTCGAGGAATTTACAGCAAGGTCAGGTGGCTGGCGTGGATTGTTCATGATCAAGTGGCTGTGAGTGTGCTCTGAGGGAGCTAATGTTGTGGTTGCCCACCCTAGTTTGAGATTTAGCCAGCCCCTGAGATGTTAAAGTCGTGGTTTGAGGAGGTAGAGCGTGTGCTCTAATCGAGAGTTGCGCTCGAGCGAGCGGAGGATCTTCCTGATGTGCTGCTAGTTGTTGAGCCTGATTTTCTCATCATGCTCTATGGCGTAAGTCTTGGCATGTCGGTCCTGATTATTTTTATGAATTTCGAGGTAGGATTGGGTAGAGTTGCCCCAGTGAGCTCTAAGTCCTACGTTTCTACCCTTGATTGGGCTGTGGTCCCCCTGGAATTGGTTTGAGATTGTGTGGCGATGGGTTGGTGTGTGGCCCAGATCGTGGGATTTGGGGCCATTATGTACTACCTTGGAATGCGTCGAGCGAGGCGATAGATGAGTTGTGAAAGTTCTATGGTGAGTTTGGGACTCGAGGATGAGTGTTGGCAGGTGTCGAGCATGGTTCGTGTGGTGGCTCTTGGCGTGGTGATCCACGCGGTGGCAGCTCAGGAGATGGATATTTTGGAGAATCTGAGAATCGAGAACGGATTTGGTGTTAGCACAAATAGATTCGAGGGAATGATGTCTGGTGGTTAGAAGTGTCCCAGCCTTCAAGCCTGGCATCTTTTATGGTTTTCTTCACTCCCCGGTAGGTGTTTTGGCGTGTTCATGGTTCTACGACCAGAGGCGGGAGTAGATAAGGAGCAAATGGCAACGGCTAGCTCAACCGTTGTGGCAGAGTGTGGCTAGCGATCAGCAGAGCCAGTGCTCGAGACTTGGTGAGTTACAGTTTGAGGAATTAGTGTGGTGGTGCATCGGGAGATGCTGTGAGTGTGATCCGATGAGACACTTGGTGAGTGTGGTCAGAGGAGCTGACCTAACGGTGATGATGGCTTTCTTGACGCTGCAAGGTGGGATTCCCAGCGTGTGCAAGGTTGAAGGTCAGGTCCAATGTGGAGACCTCCCGTTTCGTAGGAGTTATACTGATTTCTCCTTGGTCGAAGAGAATTACATTTTGCCAAGTTCGTTGTCTTGCACCATGTATTTGGATTGGTTGGCCCCCTTGTGTGCCATGAAGTCCGTGCGAGATGTGTCTCGTGTTGGCGAGGTGGTTTCCTGTGAGAAGTGATGCCCATCCCATGATGCGTAAGGGTGTGTTGGCGTTGTTCCGGAAGGATGAGTGCCAGTTGGGTGGTGCTTGTGAAGACTCGTGGCTGGCATTGTGATTTCTGATGTGTCGTGAATCGGAGCCTGTAGAGTTGCAGGAGGATTGCCAGATTTAGAGAGAGAATCTGCGCTCTGGGTTTAAGCAATGGAGCTTCTCTCACCCTGTCTTTTGGAGTCAGTCAGCTAAGTTGAGGATTGTCGGGATGGCGCATTCCAAGTCTCTGTGATGTTTGCGCGCATAGGATCAGAGTGCGCAGAGGAAGCCTGGTGGGCCCATAACCAACTGGTCCAAGATCTTAGCGTTGGTTCCTACAGGTGGATTTTCGAGGATGAGTAGAGCATTAGAGGATTGGTTCCTCAAGGTGTGATTGTCTCGGGCTGTGTGAGTCGTGTTGGTTATCGTGCCATTGCTAGAGGCATTGTGGTTGAGGCACGGCAGGATATAGAGAATTGGGGAAATATAATGGTAGGTTGCCGCATGAGTACCCTATTCATCCGTTGGAAGCTGTGCCAAGTGCGGTGTTAGACCTGGATAAGGTTGCTAAGGAAGTCGCCTGACGGAGGTCGAGGACGCGAGTTTGGAGTCGATGAGCTTGGCGCTCGACTTGTGTTGGAAGTTGTGTCCTCGGATGGGATCGTGACCCTTGAGAAGTGATCTCTAATAGATTATGGGTCCCAGTTGGTAGCTACGAATTGCTGGTAAGGCTAGCCGAGTGGCCGACCATGGCAAGGTCTATATTATAAGGGGACTTGTGTGCATTGGTTGGGGTGTCATCGACCAAGTTGCTGTAATAACAAACGGCACTTCATTGCCTTGGAGATGTGTGTCGTGGATTGTAAGAGATTGTGTCCTGTGGCTCGGTGGTGCGCGCGGAGCCGAGGATTGGCAGGCGTCCATTTGGAATAGTTGAGACAAGATGGGATTCGATTGTGTAATGGATGACGCCTGTGTATGGAGGTCCCTGGAGGGACATTGTCATTAGATGGTGATCCTTGGTCTGTGACCAGCATGGGAGGATTTCCATGTAAGTCTGAGTCGAGTGATGTGAGGACCGAGGAATGTGGAATCCTGCCATTCGATTCCATCGTGCTCCCCTGCGCGGGTGGAGTTGGCATGCTGATCGGATCAGATCGAATGCAGTGTTCGAGTGAGGATCGGCTTGACATGCAGTGATAATCTATGCGAGAGTCAATGGATGGCTTGTTGAGAGTTAGATTGTGCTTATCGGATCTGGTGAAGGACTAGGGATGGAGGAAGAAGCTGAGTAAGTCAAGGTTTCCTGTTGACAAATAGATGGTGACCAGCAAGTGGGCTTTCACATACAGAAGATGTTGGTTGTTGTGGCTCAAGAATGGTGAGAGCCATATGCCAGCGAGACCTTGGGTGGCCAATCATGATGTGACTTTTCCTGGATTGGATCTGGGATTTACTGGAAGTTTGTGTTCTGACAAGAGTTGGTCCAGTGCTGTTATGAGCATTCGGCTTGCCAAGTGTAAGGTGGTTCATGGCGTGGAGCCAACGGATTGTCACAGTCAGTTGGGATGACTGTGTAGGCTGGTCAAGGCTTAGTGCTGGTCATCCCTGGTACAAATCGTGAGATCAGTCAGTAGGTGACGAAGCTGATGAGTGATTGGTCTGCCGAGCGTGAGATTTGATCAATGGCTGTTTCTCATGATGAGGATTGTGTTTCCTCAGTGAACGACATCATGGTAACAATGCCATGGCTGAATTCCCATTGTGGCTGAGGTAATGTCAGACTTGTACCTTTGCATGTGCCTGCTCTGATGATCGATGTATGCTATGTGTAAGTGAGGCACTTGTTCGTGAGCAAGCTCTGGCTGTGTCCCTCAGGATCTATGTCCTTACAGTCGAGGTTTTGGCTGGAGCTCTGGGAGCTTTGCGAGCCAGGTGCATTGTTGTTCCCCTTGAGTTGTGGTTGCCTCAAATTTTGAGGTCAAAATTTCTATAAGGCGGGGAGGATTGTAATGCCTTGGATTTTCCCAGATCCGAATCCGTAAGTTCGGAGCTCCTTGGTGAGTCCTAGAGTGAGTTTTACAGTTTACGCAAGTTAAGTGAGACTTAATTTGGAGGAAAGATCTGGAAGATATGGCTTCTGGAAGGAGGGTCCATCGCATAGGAAACAGAGTTTGACTTATACTAGGATGCATAAACCCCCAACTTCCATCCACGTTTCTAAGCAAGATAGCCAATGAAAATCTGAGTTCCATGGACCGAATTCAAGATAATATAAAGGAGAAGACATAGGAACAAACGGGGGTCAATTTGGTTGAAGATTCCAGAAGATACGACTCCTGCAAGGGGTCTACGGTGCACAGAAACGGTGCACAGTCCAGCACGAATTGGACAATTGGATGTGCCTAGCGGTCTATTGTATGACCGCTAGACTGCTGAGGAAAATTTTGGGCAAACTTTGCATGACTTTAGAAATTGAATCATATCTCCCAAACGGTGTAGAACTAGCGAAAGTGGTAGAAGAAGAAATTATAGATAACTAAAAGATGAACAACTTTCATGAAGAGAATAAGGTGAAAAAATGATGAGAAGAGAGAGAAAGTGGGCCTAGAAGATAAGAAAAATGCTAGGTCACAGAGTGAATAGTTGAGCCTGCCAGAAAAACATGAATAGCTCACAATCGGGGCAGAACTGGCTAACAGCGTAGAAGTTAAAGTTGTAGATATCGAAAAATTGAACAACTTTGATGAAGGAGACTTTTTGAATAGAGGAAAGGAAGAGGGTGAAAAAGAACTACTTTCAAGACTGCGTAGTGAGAGAAAGCCAATTACTTGATGGAAGCGGGCCTAAATGGGCCGTAAGTTGACTTAGAAGCTGGAAGTTGTTAAGATAAGCTCTAGGGCTCTAAGAAATCATGATCTCCAAAGTTCAAAGAGAATAGAACAATGAAAATGGGCTCGAAATCAATCCATGGAAGGCTCCAAACAATAGGTAATTCGGGACATCAAAATGGTGAATAAGAGAAATAACGTAACTTCTAAGCTAAAACGGGTGTCAACAGATGCCCCTCCTTGATGTCTGCTTTGCAAGGGAACGAGCGGAAGTAATGTGGAGGTGGAATAGAAAGGAGATGGAGTGAAAGTGATCGGGACGTGAAATGAAGATGACGCGGAGATGAAGCAGAGAGATCTGATAAGCGGGCATCAAGGCAAAAGACACCCATCACAACCAACAAGCGATAGAAATTCTCTCGAAAACGTCAAACTAACCACCTGGAATGATTGACAACGAAGAGACATGTCCGGATAACTAAACTAAAGGAGGAAAAGGAAACACGACCAACCTCATTGGGGACACAATCTATGAACAATGAGAGGATATGAAAGAACACAGCGTAAGAGCTGGAAAAGGATAGAAAACTGAGATAAAAATCCAGAGAGGAATCACGCTTGCCAACTAGACCAAGCAGGTAAATCAGAGAAATCGTTCAAATTCAGAGTGGCAAACCTACACTTATCGGTTCTTGACTCAAGCTTATCACAATCGTTCCTCTTTGCATGGGCAGGACACGCCCAAATTTTAATGTGATTAAAATTTGGTTTCTTGCCCTTCCATATCTCATATGGAATAGAAGGAACAGATTTACTCGAGATCCTGTTCAGTAAATAGGCTGCAGTCTCTAAGGCATAGCCCCAGAGATACAAGGGTAATCCTGTGATGGACATCATGGATCGGACCATGTCTAACAAGGTCCTGTTTCTCCTCTCGGATACACCATTGTGTTGTGGTGTATACGGTGGAGTCCACTGAGAAACAATTTCATTGTCCTTAAGATAAGAAGTGAATTCATGGCTAAGGTATTCTCCTCCTTGATCTGATTGAAGAGTCTTAATACTCTTGTCAGTCTATTCTCTACTTCATTCTTGTATTCCTTAAACTTCTCAAAGGCTTGCGATTTATGCCTCATTAAATACACATAGCCATATCTCAAGAAGTCATCAATAAAAGAGATGAAATAGAGGTGACCCCCTTTTACTTCTATGGACATGGGTCCACACACATTTGAGTGTATGAGTTCGAGAAGGTCAGTAGCCCTCTCACCATGTCCACTAAAGGGAGCCTTGGCCATCTTTCCCATGAGACAAGACTCATAGGTATCAAATGATTTGTATTCAAATGAGTTCAAATACCCATTTGAGTGTATGTGAGAGACTCTCTTTTCACCTACACGACCAAACCTACAATGCCAGAGGTATGCAAGATTCACTTCATTGGCATTAGAAACTTGCATAGTATTAGAGCATGTATCTTGGTGAGGACACACGAGCGAGGGATTAGCACGACTCGACAGGCCGACAATACAGGACACGCAGTGTGACTCGGGCTATGCAAGCATCGCTGTGGCTAGGAGACAGCTTGGAGTCCTAGTCCCGAGGTAAGGTTTTTTTATTATTTTCATTTTGGAGTCTTTGTAGGCCGTTCCGAAGCCATTTGAACTTAATTGGGTCATATATGTGCTTAGAGGGCTTTAGAGTATGAAGTGAGCCTCATTAGTTGCATAAGGCACAAGAGGAGAGCTGGGTTTGGGCCACTTTCCTAATTCCCTTTGGGCCTAGTTAGATCCCCCTCTCCATTACTAGTGGATCCCCCTCCCCATTACTCTCTCGTACCCTAGTGGATCCCCCACCCCATTATTTGTGGATCTTGTACCCTAGTGGATCTCCCTCCCCATTACTAGTGGATCCCCCCCATTACATATTCTCTTGTACCCTCATGGAAGAAAATATAGCATGTAAGGAATCTTTTGGGTTGGAGAATTCAGCTCTCCCCTTGGTGAGGACACGAGAGCCAGTCGCCGATATCAGACACACAGCACGACTCGAGCGACTCCGGCCTCTCTATGGTTGACATTGGAGATCCTGAAGAGATTTGGAATGAAGGATGCCAAACACATATCCACGCCCATGGGAACAAATGCATCTCTGAATGGAGATGAGAATGGTAAATCTGTAGATCCTAAGGCATACTGAGGTATGATCAGATCCCTTTTATATCTCACTGCTTCTAGGCCTAATATACAGTTCAGTGTGTGCATGTGTACTCTATTTCAAGCCAATCCAAAAGAATCTCACTTGATTGCTATAAAAAGAATCTTTAGGTATATTGCTAGCACACATGACTTTGGGTTGTGGTATCCTGCATCATGTTCTTTTTATTTAATCTCATATACTAATGCTGACTATGCTGGGTGTAAACTTGATTGAAAAAGCACTAGTGGCTACTACGAATACTTGGGTGGGTGCTTAGTTTCTTGGGCTTCTAAGAAGAAGCACTCCGTGGCCCTGTCTACTACTAAAGCAGAATATGTAACAGCAGGTAGCTGTGGGACCCAAGTGCTGTTGATAAAGCACCAACTCCAAGACTACAGAGTAGATCTTGGATGCACACCCATATTATGTGATAACACAAGTGTCATCAATTTAACTAAGAGCCCCATTCAGCATTCTCGCACAAAATACATTGAAATAAGTCATCATTTCCATCGAGATGAGGTAAGTAAAAAGAATTTTAGGTTCTGATTCATTGAAATTGAGAAGCAAATTGTAGACATTTTTACTAAACCTCTGAGTAATGAAAGATTTTCAACCTTAAGTAGAGAATTGGGTCTGCGTATACCACCCACTTGACTGAACTTGCATATTTTGATCATCTAAATCCAAGGGGTCACTGGTTGTTGTTGTCAGGGGGAGTTCATTTGTATGTCTGATTGTGTGCATTGTTCATATGTTGTAGATTATTTTCTACATCTGCATGACCCTATGGTATATGAAATGGTGGTGTGTGGAAGGACATGCACACCCTATCTGAAAGCACCCATTATGCATTAGGAGATCCTCTGCCAGATACCAAGGGTATTCACACATTTCATTTTAGTGTCCATGGGCTGAGGGGAAGTTGGTTGTTCATCTTGAGATAGGGTCATTTTCAAGTCTGTTGCATTTAGTGCATTGCATCTGTTAGACTCAAGTGAGTTGACGCACTGATCAGTGTGCTTCGACCTCTCAGTTCAAACTCATTACCACTCCCTTTCTATGACACCACTCTGCGTCGACCTCATGTCAGGCTAAGGTCGACCACTCGATGCTTTCCATTTCCTATGTGCTGTATTATTAAAGAGGTTGTTCTATCATTTTCTCCTGTCTAACTGAAGTGCTTAATTCTCCATTCACTATCATGTCTTGGCTGTTTTTCCCTACAAATGTTTATCTTTCAAATCCTTACATGAGTTGAGGGGGAGTGTGTGTGCTATTCGTTATATATAGAAAAATCTAAAAATTTAATAAATTTAGAAAAATAAAAAAAAATTACCTCTACGATCCTCGGAAGATGCACAACGCAGTGGTACTATTCTGGAGTCGGAGAACGCATCGGTTCACCCTGCACAGGGTTCCGAAGGTCCGACCGGTAAAAACACATGAAAATCACTAAACTCAATCTGAGACGTCCGAACGAGATCCGAAACTCACGGATCCTAATCTGAAGAATATCTGAAAAACCTGGGGTATTACAACATCCAACTTATTGATGCCATCGAGGACCTCATCTGGCAAGGACTCCTTGATAAATTCGTCGCCAAGGACGCGGAGAAGCGCCAGCACGAGCGGACTCCTTTGCCCATCGACAACTGACCCAACTGGAAGGAGATCATGGTGATCTCTGGAGGGTCGACTTCGGGCGGGGACAGCTCCAGAAGACACCGGCGGTATGCATCAACGATCAACGATGTGGAGCAAGGTGACAGTAACCACCAGGAAACTACCACCCGAGAGCACCTCAAAGATCCAATCATCTTCTCAGTCGAAGACCTAGAGGGTGTAACCACTCCTCATTCTGATGCTCTAGTGGTCTCAACCACCATCATCCAATGTACTATGTGACAGATTTTTGTAGATAATGGAAGCGGCCCCGATGTTATTTCTTACGACTGTCTGGTACTCATGGGTGTGGATTTACCACGGATAATGTCACTACACACACCCTTGTATGGCTTTTCGTACACAACCGTCCTCTCGAAAGGATGAATATCATTGCCAATCACATTCGAGACAACACCAAGAGATATGACGTTCCTAGCAGACTTCACTGTAGTACGTGGAATGACCAGGTACAATGCCGTCATAGGACAAGATATCCTCAGTACCCTTCGTGGCATCCCCTCCTCCTATCACCAATAGTTGAAGTTCTCCACTCCTCACGGGGTGGGATAAGTCCAAGGAGATCAATGGGAGTCAAGGAGGTGTTACTTGATCTCCACACGTGATAGGCAAATCGAGGAGGCCCCACTCGAGAAGAGGGAGAGGACAGAAGGCTCAGGTCTGAGAACGAGCACCCGAACGAAGGATCTATACCTCATCCAGGTGGGGGAGACCTGAGCAGCATGCTTCGGATTGGTGCTACACTATTCGAGCAGGAGAAGGAAGCTTACGCGAGTTTCCTAGAAGCCAACCAAGATGTATTCGCTTGGTCCGAGGACGAGCCCCCTGAAATTCTACCGAAAGTCATAACCCACCGGCTGAAGCTGGACCCAAGTTACTGCCCGGTACACCAATGCAGAAGGCACTGCAACCTTGAATGACAGGCCATCATCAGGGAGCAAGTGAATGAGAAGTTGCACTTGGGACTGTTACGACCTACCCTGTATCCCGATTTAGTAGCCGTAATTTAGCAATAGACATTGGTTAATATAAATTTCATATGTTGTACATACTTATAACATGAGTTTATTACTTAATTTGGGAACCAGTCACAACTAGCGAGCCATCCATCATAATTGCAACCAGTCATGAGCAATCAAATGGGTCCCATTAATGTGAAAACTTATAGGCAAACCTTGTAAAGTAGACAACATTATAATAGTTACGAACACCTTAACCAAGCCATCCATCATAATTTGACATGCCATAAGCTGTTGGTTTTAAAACTGAACTTCCATTTGGCTCCCATTGAACCTTACAAAATAAGTTATCATCATCGTAGTTTGGTTCTAATGAACCCAACTCAATAAACATCATTCTAACCATAGTTTGGTTCCAATGAACCTTACAAAAATATTACAAAAAGATTCACATTCTTAAGCATTCAAAGTAAACATAGATAGCATCACAATCACGTGGATGCTTATCTGCTTAACTAACTTGGCTCGTTCCTCCCCGACCCAGCTATAAAGTGCACACCCCCTTGCTCAGTCAGAACAGGCCTTGGGACATTGGTAGTAGATGATTGAGTGCTCACATCCCTCATAACACTGGTGACAGCTGCCGGCCCCTCCATCTTCCTATTTGGAATAGAAACTAACATGTGATAATACCAAATTAATAGGTTAGATATGGTGCTATTGGTACTGATAATGCATTTCAAATACTAAGAAAAGAAGTTAGATATCCACAGTACCTAGTTAAAGGCCTAGTAGGCTACTTCCTTGGCCTATCAGGTGGCCTGTATTCAATAGTAGTCAGCTAATGGGATAATATGATGAGGGTTCATTTATGACTAGAGTGTACATACATAGTGTACCTGGCAGTATGGCTTTCACTACTTTCAGAGGGTGATGAATTAATTGAGTTTTTGCACTTCTTAGCATAGTGCCCAAACATTTCACACCTCTTACACTTGTGATACCTTTTTGGTCTCTTCTCTGTACCTTCATTTGCATACTTTATCCCTTTCTTCCTTGGCCTATCTGGTGACCTTTTAACCTTAGGAGGCAGTATGGGATGTTCTAATGTCAATCTTGGCCACATAGATCTATCGAGGAATGGAGATATGTGCATGGAATAGGCAACTCTATATTTCTCAGTGCTATAACATTTGCCTACATAGTCATCCCACTCGACACCCCTACAAGAGGCAAGGAAGGAGGCCACATGGATATATGGCAACCTTTTGAGCTACCATGTAACACTCTGGAATTTTCTAAGTTTTTTTAGAAGTAAAAATAATTATTTATCATTTAAAAGGTCTTATTGGACTATTTAATGAATTATAGGTTAATTAAATTAATTTAGAAGTCAATTAATAACTAAGTAAATAGGCCCACTTAAACCAGGCCCATAAATCCAATCACCACGGTATTACAATAACACCAGTAAAAAAATCTTTTAAAGTGCGTCCAACAAAGCTGCATCCAAGCTGGCCGCACCCGAGGCAATTAGGGTATGCCTCCGCTTTGGCCTCAAACCCAAGACAAACTGCTTGGTCTTTAGCTCCTCATCTGCCATGACATGAGGCACATAACGGCCCCACTCGATGAACCTGGATCGGTACCGCATTGCTGCCATGTCTCCCTGGACCAACTCTAAAAACTCACGCATCTTTTGCAATCTGATAAAGGATGGACAAAAAGTACACTCAAACACCGTGATGAACTCCTGTCATGCAATCTGCCAAAGGGGACAGGACTGAAATGCCACTCCCCACTCTGCCGTCCACTAGGACCGAGCTGACCCTTGCAACAGATGGGTCGCCAACACCACCTTCTCCTCCACAACACACTCCATCGAATTGAATATCCTCTCCAGCTCATCCAACCACTCTCTGGCTACCTCCGGATCTGGCTGTCCATTGTAAAGGGATGGTTAGAACTACAAGAACTCCTTCAATACCCAATCGCGACCACCCTGAGACGACGAGCCCTCGCCAGCTTCATCCCCTGCCGCTGTAGAACATACTGATACATACCCCGAAAGAACTCCTCCGCTCCAGGAACTGGCGCCTCTCTAACCGTGTCTCCTAGAAGCGATGCCCTGCTCTGCTCCTCCTGGCCTCCACCTGACTCTTCCTGCTGGGAACAAGTCCTCCTCGACGCCATAACTCCCTGGTAGCAAGAAAATAATGAACGAAATCAATAAAAGACACGGTGCCCTAAGCCAGTCGCTGACTGTACGGGACATTCATGGACCTTCTGGACCACTGCAATCATTTCAGGTTCTTGTTTACCTCCACAATCCCGCTCTGATACCAATTGTAATGACTCGAGATCTGAGTATCGAAAAAGAACTAGTGCATCTCGAATCTCAGCCCGTCACCTATGAGCCTGAAGACTCGAAAAGGTTAGAGGATAGGGTGAGGGTACACAAGAAGCTAAAATAACTGTAAAAATAACACAATGATCTAAATAATAAAGTAGAAAATAAAAAAATAACTACTGACTAAAAATTACAAGGTCCAGTGTGTCTCATGTCCAAAATAAGTACAATCAACAGAGGGAAAAAGTACAAGTACGCGGGGCATACCCCGGCTCTAGCAACTGACAACTAGCCCTAGGCGAACAAACCATGAGGAACCTCGGACGCACCCCTCGACGAACTCGCCTCACCTAAAAACATAGGGGCGAGCCTCATTTCATAGGCTCAATAGGGATCCTGTGGACCCCCCCCCCCTCGTACGAGAAACAAGGCGACTAGGCGCCCGCAAGCACGAAAGGTAACGTTACCTAACGAAAGTACGGTAGGATCAATAAACATTAATAGATCAAAGATATGAGGCAGTTTCGATACTTTCTGGGGTTGGAATTTGCATACTCTAATGGTGATGTTTGTGTGTCAGTGGAAATATGTGTTGGACTTGCTCACAGAAATAGGAAAACTAGGTTATCACCCGACTACTACTACCATTGAGGTCAATCTTCAGTTGACCAATCAAGGTGGTGATCTTCTTTTTAAGGATGATAGATGACATTATCAGAGACTAGTCAGGAGACTTCCGTACTTGACTCTTAGCCAAATATTACATATGTTGTGAGTGTGATTAGCCAGATTATGCATGCTCCTCGCGTCCCACACTTACAGGCAGTGGACCGCATTCTGAGGTACCTTAAAACATCTCCCGGCAAAGATCTTTTTACCAAATCTAATTCTCTGACACTTGCATGTTTTATTGACGCTGACTGGGCTGACTCTAAGAAGGATAGACGGTCTATTTCTGGTTATTATGTGTTCCTTGGGAAGAACTTGGTTACCTAATGTAGTAAAAAACAAATTGTGGTTGCTAGATGAAATCTAGTACTGAGGCTGAGAATCGTGCTATGGCGCTTGGTCTGACCAAGCTCCTTTGGTTAAAGTTACTCCTCAAAGACATTGGTGTTTTGGGTTCCCTTCTGCTAAAGCTTTATTGTGACAACCAAACAACCATAAATATTGCAAACAATCCTGTCCAGTATGATCGGAGCAAGCACATTGAGATTGATCGTCATTTCATCCGAGAGTGCCTTGACTCGGGTGATTTGTGTCTTCCTTATATTCGGTCTGCCAAACAAGTAGCCGATGTGTTTATCAAAGGTCTCCCTCATGACAAGATGTTGTCTACATTGGACAAGCTGTGCATGCGGGACCTCTATGATCAGCTTGAGAGGGAGTGTAGTAAGGATAGAATCGGACCACCTTAAGAGGTGTTGGTTTATTAGCAGACCCATTAAGGGGGATCCAATTAACTTATGTTCACTGTTTTATTATTTTAAGTACTCCTGCTCGAGTATATTGTAACAGTGGTATTTATGTCTTTGTGTATGTTGTTTTACCATAATAAAATAAGGGTTTGGGGACTCTGCACAGGAAGACAGAAGTCACCCCTCTTCCTGTCATCTCTCTCTCTCTCTCCTGTGATCTCTCTTCTCTTTTCTTCTCTTTCTTCTTCTGCCTCCCTGGTCAGCTCCCTTCCAGCCTCATGGAAATCTGATTTCTACAAACATATTTCCAGTATTCCAAAAGTTCAAGAATTCTTCAAAAATAAGGTGCACAACAATGTTCTTCAGACAATGCTAAAATGTCCACAAGATATTTATCCCATATGATTGAGGGGGAAAAAAACAGATGACTTGTGGAAGAATGAGAAGCAAGGCACGGTTGCAGCCTTCTTTTCTTTCAGTAAATAATACTGTCCGGATCAATCTAAATCCCCCGTTTGCTAACTATGAACCCTAGTAATTTTCCCGACGCAACTCTGAACACACATTTTTTTGGATTCATTTTTAATTTGTACTCCCTAGCCCTTTGTAATACCTTAGCTAAAATCACAGGGTGCTCTTCTTTGGACCTCGATTTTACCAGGATATCATCCACGTAGGCTTCCATATACACATACATCATGTCATGGAAGATCGCCATCATCGCCCATTGATACGTGGCACCTGCATTCTTCAATCCGAATGGCATAACAACATAGCAATACGTGCCCCAGGGCGTAGTGAATGAGGTCTTCTCCTAGTCTTCCAGAGCAAGACAGATTTGGTTGTAACCCGAATAGCCATCCATAAATGAGAGGGCTTCATACCCAGCCGTGTTATCCACTAACACATCAATGTGAGGGAGCGAGAAATCATCTTTTGGACATGCTTTATTTAAATCCCTAAAATCAATACAAATCCGGACCATTCCATCCTTCTTCATTACGAGGACTATATTTGCCACCCATTGCGGATACAAAATAACTCTAATGAATCTAGCCTTATGCAGTTTGTCGACTTCCTCCTTCATCTTTAAGGCCATCTGAGGGTGGAAGCTTCTCAATTTCTATTTAACAGGCGTTGCCCCTAGTTTCAAAATAAGTCTATGTTCTACCAGAGCAGGGTCAAGACCTGGCATGTACTCATAGGACCAAGCAAAAGAATCACTATACTCCCTCAAAACCTTGGTCAGCTCCTCTTCAACCTGAGGAGGGAGATTAGCTGAAATAATTATGGGCCTAGGGTCCTCTTCAGTTCCAAGGTTGATTTCCTTCGTGGGTTCATCCACTGCTGACGACGGCTCATCGAATCTTTTCAATCCTTGTGCGTATAGATCAGCAGTGTCGTCCACGTCGCTATCCTCATCATCGGTTGGGTCCTTCTCATCTACGATCTCATAAATGCCCAAACCGTCATTGCTCCACACCCCGTCTAATTCCTCATCGTTGCCTAAGATGATGATAGTCACTACAAACTCAGGGCACTTGAGAAGGGCATGACATCTCTAGGCTAGATCCTGAAGGAACCTATTTGGAATAGATTTAGCATGACGCATCACAAGGTGCATCGCAGACGTGGATGGACAAACAACACTAGAACTAGATTCTACCCCAACTAATCCTTCTAACCTAGGAGACTCTGCAGACTGTACATCTAATCTAGAAGATAGAAAATTTACTGGAAAAGAATCAGGGGCCTCGTGCCCTTGGGGAGAGAATGGATGGAACATAACATAATCCTCCACTGAGATCTTGGTTTCAAATTTGGCATTTTCTTTTGGTCGAGCTCAGTGGATAACACGCAACAAGAGGAAGAATCAGATGGAGGAGGAGGAAGGGCCCGAGGGCATAGAGTGGGAAAAATCACATCGAAGAATGGGTCGGAGGACCGAAACCACATCCTAGATAAATCAGCAGGTGTGTCGGGCGACCACCTGGACACAAAATCAATTGGCAGGCATTGCCCGCATGGACAATTAACAATCAAAAACTCGATCGGCCTCCCAGACTGAAAAGGAGACTGAAACATGGATGGATCAAAGAGAAGAGGAGGTGGGCGGGGAACAAAAATCAACCACTGGAGAATGGAAATTAAGTGGGAAAGAGACAAAGTGGTAGCCGAGCTCTCCATTTCCCGTAGACGTTGGGCTGGCTTCCTACGTGTGTACTGCATCATCCTCCCCTCAGGCTTTTCTGAACTTTCTTCTTCAGTAAATATCATGGAAAAAACTTTGGAGTGATCAGCGAAATCATGGACCAGGCCATCTGACAAGGGAGGTGGTCCGGGCATAACACAAGCGGCACTTTCCTTCTTTCTCTGACATGGCGGTGGCAATTTCAATGTACCGAGCTGCAGCAGCCCTTTGATAAAATGCTGGTGATAATCCCATGTCAATGGCCCGGAGTCTCCTAACATAGACAGTGATGACTCTCGATAGCCGAGGCCTCTTCGGCTCATCTTTCTGCCTCTAGGGACGGGCTTGGTCCGCTCCTGCCGTTGCGTGCCAAGGCCCATGCCCGGTTGATAGCCTAACTTTAATATCATGCGCCATCCCTTATCATCTCTAATCTTGGACATGATTTTAACATCGACGGGTGTAGTGGTGGGCTTGCATGGCACGTATGCCCATGGGAAGTTCAAGTCCATCACAGACAAAGCTGGCTTGTTGCTTGGCCAAAGGGTAGGCAGAATCTTGTCAGCAATAGCATCGACTATCTGGACCGTGGAAATACTCTTTACCTTGACCACCCGCCGCTGAAATGGGAATTTGAGGCACTAGTGAGCGGTCGAAGGTACTGCATTCAAGCTGTTAATCCATGGATGACCCAAAATGGCCTTGAACATTGGGTCTATGTCCAACACATAGAACTCCACAGCCAATGTCAAAGGCCTTAGCTCAGCCTGAACTGTTACGACCCCGTGGCAAGCTCTCCTGGAGTTATCATATGCTGTAATGGTCGTCGGTGTTGTTCTTAACATGTCTTCAGAGATGTTGCAGGCACGCAACGTGCTCAAGGGACAAACATTGATAGATGCTCCCATGTCCACTAGAGCTGAATCAACGGCCACTTCATTCAGTGAAATCAAAATACATAGTGGCATCTGACGTGCCTCTAGGGGTGCTAACTCTGACTCAGAAAAGGAAATAGATGGCCCCTTGGTAATAGTGGCCAACACTGACGGCAAACTATCTACCGCCACGTCCTCACTAACCATTACCTTCTGTAGAAAAGCCTTTAGGGCATCTTGGTGTAGTGTGGACCTCTTGATTAACTCTTAAATAGAAATTTTGGCCGGCATCCAGTCCAAGTGTTGTAGCAAATCATATCTAGTGCCAGGCAAGGGGTCGGTTTCTTCTGTTTCTATTGTTGAAGAAGGAATTGAGGGGTTGGGTGTGGGTGCACCAGTGGAAGGGTAATTTCTCTGAAACAAATGCCCGCTCCTGAGGGCTAAATTTGGTGCCGGCACGGCGACGGATGGGCTCCCGACTGGCCCGGTGGGGTGAGTGAAAGGGATAGGAGTGGGGGTGATGATGGCGGAGGCTGGTCTAACGGGTCCTGGCAGAGGGGTGATTGGTGAAGGGTCAAGCGGAGGGGTGATGATGGGGGATACGGTGGGTGATGGTGTGAGGGTTGGCAGAATGGTGGGAAATGTGGCGGGTGTAACAGGGGGAATGGAGGGAATAGTGGGTGGAGTAGTGGTCAAGGTGGTAGGTCAAAGGATGGAGGGAACAGAAGGCGCGGGGGAGTTGGTGTATGCGTGGTGGAAGTCCAGGAGATGGGTGGGAGTCTCATCATCATAAGACCACCTAGCGTTAGGGGCTGGGTGGTGAACAACATTAACTTGTACCGGTGCCAGCGGATGCTGTTGCGGAGCGGGTGGATGGTCTGGCATGGGATTTTGGTGAATCCCGAGTTCAGGTTGCTGCTGCTATTACTGAGGTTGAGGTTGAGGTTGCTGAAGCTGTTGCTGTTGTGGCACCGGCTATTGTGGCCTTGCTTGTCTTCTCCTCTCCTTGATGTCTTCTATTAGCTTGTGCATCTGGGCCTAGTCAATCCTTTGCCCCTCGTGTAAATTATACACCAAATCATGAAACTGATAACATCTTTCATTTGTGTGCCTGGGCTGCCGATGATATATACAATATCTTGACTGATCGGCAGTCGAATTCCAGTTCTATACTTGCCTGGTAACTGTTGTTGTATGCAAACTCGACCAGAGACAAGTGATCATGTCAGCTTCCACCAAAATCAATGATACAAGCTCTTAGCATGTCTTCTACTACCTGATTTGTTCTTTCGATCTGACCATCCATCTGAGGATGAAAGGCAGTACTAAAGTTGAGTCTTGTTCCCAACGAATGTTGTAGACCTTTCCAAAAGTGAGAAGTAAAATGCGGATCTCGGTCAGGCACGATTGAAATAGGTACTCCATGTAATCTAACTATTTCTTTGATGTATAAAGCGGCAAGAACATCAACTGACCACCAGCTCTTGATTGGCAAGAAATGTACCGACTTGGTTAATCGATCAATGATGACCCATATCCCATCATGTCCTCCTTTAGATTTAGAAAGAACCATAATGAAGTCCATGCCGATATCCTCCCACTTCCACTTGGGAATATCTAGAGGATGTAGCCTACCGGTAGGCTTTTGGTGTTCTACTTTAACTTGCTGGCATGTGAGACAATGAGACACAAAGTCCGCTACCTCCCTTTTCATGTTGGGCCATCAAAAGGTCCGCTTTAAGTATTGGTACATCTTGGTAGATCCAGTATGAATTGTGTACCTTGACCTGTGGGCTTCATCTAGTATTTTTTTCTTTAGTTCTGGGCAAGCTAGTATGCAAATTCTCTCTCTGAATAACAATCTTCCATCTGATGCTATCTTGAAATCAGATTGCTCTTCTATTTGGTCCTTGATTTCCACTAACACTAGGTCATTGTCCTAAAGTCTTTGTATTTTATAGAGTAGCTCTGGTTGTATCCTCATATGTGATAAAGTGATACACTTGTTCTCCTTGTCCATATTTATGTTGAGCTTAAAGAACTGCTCTAGCAACTTGCACTCTTGTATCATGTAGTTGGCTAGTACAGCTCTTGGTTTTTGACTAAGGGCATCAACTACAGAATTATCCTTTTCAGGATGATATTGTATAGTAAAGTCGATGTCCTTGAGATACTCAAGCCAACGTCTTTGTCTCACATTCAATTCCTTTTGGGAGAAAAGATACTTGAGACTCTTATGATCGGAGTATACTGTGAATTAAACTCCATAGAGGTAATGTCTCCAGATCTTTAATTCAAACACTACCACAGCCAACTCTAAATAATGGACTGGGTAGTTCTCTTCATACTTCTTCAATTGTCTGGAAGAGTAAGCTATGACTTTTCCTTGTTGCATTAATATACATCCGAGGCCAATGCCAGACGCATCGGTGTATACCTCGAATTTCTCTCCCTCAATTAGTAAAGCCAAGACTGGGGGAGTAGTTAAGTGATCCTTTAGAGTTTGGAAGCTTCTTTCACATTTCTTGCTCCATTCATAGCAGATCTCTTTGCATGTTAACCTAGTGAGTGGTAAAGTCTCAGATGCCGATTGAAAATTCTCTGAAGGACATTATCGGCCCAGAAACATATGCACAAATGATATTTGTAATGTAACGGACAGCACCGCCAAGTTCTAATATATCACTAAAGTTACAAATGTTAAAATAGTTGGTATTACACAGTTGAAAGATAAATAACGAATATAATTCATGAATTAATAAATTTACCTGGCGATCCAACACGGCATACGTCCATCATCGACCTCGCCTCCCTCACCCTTGTGACGACTGCCAACATCATTTATCGGCTGGGCAGAGAAATCGACAGGGGCACTCGAACCTATAAGAATTAAATGTCATAAGTAAAACATATAGTCAATAAACATTTTGCTAAAAATTTAAATAGACATACATGTGTCAGGAGGTGGTGGGGATGTGCCCTACGCAGCTAGTATAGGGCACTCTGACTTGTAAGAATCAAATGTCATAAGTAAAATATATAATTATAGAGATGAAAAAATGATCTCTCGGACCTCGTATCATATTTTTAAGATTTGTTCGATCAGGGAAGGACGTCTAGCCACCCGTGAAAGCCTGCAAACATCAGGAAGATGACGTTAGAAGGAGCCCTAGGTGTTACCCCATAGGACAACCCTCTGATGCTTAAGTAAAGACCGTGGCGAGGTGAAGAGCAGCAAAAGATAGAGAAAATGAGAGAGTGAGAGTGGGATATCAAGCCTGGGGCCAAAGTGGAGTCTCTAGGGTGCTCATTGTGTCCGACGAGTGCTCAGAGAATGCTCGTCGTGCCTAGATCGTGCTCAGAGACTGGCTCTCTCTGGTCTCTCTCTCCTCCTCTGTGCATCTGAGCGTCTCACTGTGTGTATATGCCTTCTTGGGAGTACGTGTCTCTCTCTCTCTGAGCGCGTGTGTTCGTCTCTCTGTCCGTCTGATCGGATGTCTATTTATATGGGTTGTCTTGGCGATGGAGGTCCATCCATTAGTAGAGAAAGGCGTGAGTCATGGGGTAGCACCTTCACATTATGGAGAGTTTCCCATTGTGCGCCTATTTATTCGGGCAGTGCGGCCTTCGGGTGAGTCTCATGGCACTCAAGGTGCGTGCTCGCCCTACTGGAGTAGAGGTCGGCAATGGCGGGAGTAACGTTCGATCGCTGGAGAGCCATCTGACGCCCGAGATGCCAGTGTCGATGTCCCTTCTTGTAGGCTGGCGAATCTCCTGCGTACCTCTATTCTGCCACCTAGTGTGGGCTGCTAGTCGTCGGACGGCCTACATTGCACCTAGCAAGTCCTAGGCTGACGCAGGCCCGCCGCTAGTGGGCCGCAATTGGGCCGGGTAGATTTTATCCTCCTCACTAGCCCCCCACTCTCAGATGTCGAGCACATTTGGGGTTCGAGAGGAAGTCCTAGTGGTCCAGACGGGGGTCTATTTGTATCTTAAATAATTATATTTAAAATCAAAAAAATCTTATAAATTTAGGAAAATTTAGGGATGCTACATTCCTCCTCCCTTTGAATCTTCTGATTCTACAGTTCCCTCTTCTTCCTCTTACTTTTCTCATTCCTCCATGGCGGAGCATGATCCTGCGGTTGAGGTCCGGGAGCCCAAGCGGGGTGCAGGGGGTTCAATGCCCAGTCACCCTCTGCACAACGAGTTAGGCGAGGCTGAGGTGAAGGAGATCGAGGTCTGCTACAAACTGCCATGGCGGTATTTCTTTTCTGTGGCCAAACCGCATGAGTCTAGCATGGATACTCGTTTGGGCCTCTTTTGAATTTTTCTTCTAGCTTGGATGTGTGGCTTTCACCTTCCTCTACATCCCTTTGTTATGCAGCTACTATAATTCTACCAGCTGGCTCCTGTCAAGTTGGTTTTCAATTCATATTCTTTCATTTTCTCTTTCATTTTTCTTTGTTGCTTATGTGGTCTTAACCCTTCTTTACACCTTTTCCACGTTTTCTTCAAGCTGAAGGAGCAAACCCACGTTGGGAAGGGCTTCTTCTATCTTTAGGCTAGGAGGGGGAGGAGCTGGGTAGCTCTTTCTCCTCGAGATTCTTCGCACAAGGGGTGGAAGACCTAATTTTTCTGGGTTGGGGTTAGCAAGGGGAATCCCAACTGGGGCTTCTCTGTCCAGCCAAACTCCCATCCAATATTCCCTCTGAAGCAGCCGATCGTCTCCTCGAAGTTGGAGGAGGAGATTAGGGTTCTTCAGGAGAATCACTAAACCACTGTTGAGTTGATGACCTCAGCCAACATTGAGTATTATCCCAGTGGTAAGGACCTTAAGCGTCTACTTTCACACTTTTTTATTTAAGTTGGTTGAGCCCCTTGCTGATGACTTGCTTTTTGTTGAGTAGAAACAAGATGCGGTGGTGGCGAGGGGCGACCAGCCGATTGGGAGGTCGTCGAGTTGGAGGAGACGACTACTCCAAGCGTGCCTCAAGCTTCGGTAGGTCCCTCTTCCACCTAGGATAAGGGCAAGTAAATTGCTCGGGATGATGCTTCCATGCACCGAGGGTCCAAGCAGAAGGATGTCGGGGAGTAGTTGCTACTGACTTCAATGAAGGCTCTGACCGCTGAGAAGAGGCGATCGAAGAAGGCGAAGACTTCCCGCCAGACCGAGGAGCTCACAGCTGAGGGTGTCCATCGCCTGAGCCTTCCTCCAACCGAGCCAGAGGTGCCTGCTGAAGTCCCGCCATCAATGACACCCAAGATGGGGGGTGAATTGATTGGTTACAAATTTTAAGAAACTTTTGGTGATTTAAATAGATATAATGAAATAGCCCTTTAGAAACTTAGATCTGTTATATTAATAGTTAGATCTATCAAAAATTCCATTTGTACTTTTTTTTTGTTTCTTTTATTTAGTATCTGGTGAATTTCGATAGAACCTCTCCCAGACTCGGGACATTTGGGAGGAGAAAAACATATGCACATTCACGAACATCCGAGATGATCCCTTAATTAAATAGATGTGCACAAAAGAGACAACATCCACAATCACTATGCTGGTCCATGTGCATTAATGGCATCGATTCATGTTGAAAGGGGCTGCCATCTCAAAGAGGGGAGGTGCTGCCGTCTAACATGGCTAAAGGGAGAGAAGAGGAGAAGGAGTGGGTTGTTGGTTCATTGATCAAATGGGGCATTAAATGCCTCATTATTGGCAAAGGAGAAGGAAGATGTTAGGTGTGCAGCTGGATCTATTCACCCCCCCTTCTAGCTCCAGCTGCATACCTAACAATTTGTATCAGAGCTAGTTTCTATCATTCATATCCTAAGATCTGCAGAGGGAAGATCCTTGTGCACTCATCACTATTTTTATCCTTGCGAATTTTTTTATGGATTCTTTACCAGTGTTCGATGGTTCAAACTTCCAAATCTGGTTAGGTAGAATGTGTAAATTTATCAACACTATTCATCCAAACCTTTGGACTCCAATTTCTCATTGTTGAGTCTCTCTAAATGATTTTGATGATCACAAAACCCTGAATTAAGATTCTATCTCGTGCCACATTAATGTAATCAAAAGTGAGGATTGAGAGTAATTAAGCATGGTTTAAGGATATCTTGTGTAATGTTCAAATTTAAATTGGTTTAACACTTTCATTTGTATAAACAAGCCAAATCAAATCCCAAAATGCATGAAATGAATGAGGAATTAAAGTTTTTGTCATATGGTTAAGTTCTACTGGGCTAAAAACTTCTTTATGCAGGTTTTCACAATTCGATCGACCAATGGGTGTGGGTCGGTCGACCAAAATTGACAGCGTTCAAAAAGGTACAGGAATTCACAGTTCGGTCGACTGAAGGCTATGGGTCGGTTGATCGAATTTTCCAGCATTCAAAGTTATACAGGGATTTACAGTTCGGTCGATCGACCACCCTTGACCGGTCAACCGAACCCCCCGAGGTAGCTAAAATTGACTTTTTGGTTCAAGGATGGGGAGAGATCTTATCTCTGATTTGTTTAATCCCAAAGCCTCCAGTCATGCCATGATTTGTGGATCTGGTCTCTAGCATGTCTCTTGACCACCCAAGATGTATAAAAATATCTCTTTGGGGTCAAAAATCCTAAGTATTCAAGGAAGCTCAAGGAGGCTATCAAGAGGAGAAATGACTACCACTGTAGCTCCGTGAACAGTGCTACATCCAAGAGTTCTTCATCCAAGAGCAAGGTTTTCAAGATCATCTGCAGGCCATTCAAGTGAAGATCAAGCTGAGGAGCAAGCTTCAGGCTATGGTATCCTGCCAGCATGCATAAAGATCTGAGGCGTGTTTCTCAACATCTAGGGTTGGGCTCCACCCTCGAAGAACACTATTACAGTGAGTGTTATGAAGTGGACACCATCTCCACTCTCTACCCAATGAAGGACAGCTCACCAGGGGTAACTTTTGATGAATAGCTAGTGAAAGCTGAACATGCTGAACTGACTCAGCCAAGAGACTCAGAATTAGAAGCCATACCTCCTTGCAGGTGTTGGGAGCAGGTCTATCCTGAAGAAACGACTCTCCAAGCCAAATTTGACATGGCCAGCAGTAGCGAAGCTGAAGATATTGATGAAACATGGCTATCACTAGCCTTTTCCCATAGCTCTCCCCAGGCAGAGATATCACCGCCTCTTATACTGATCAAGGAAGATTCTGCTGAGACTGATTGGGAAATGTCGATTGTTGTAAAAGAACAACCCATCTCTATCAAAGGCAGGGTGATTCAAGGAGGTAGTGAGACAGAGTTGTCTTCATATGCCACAAAATTGCAATGATGTTCCTCCAGCTCAGCAAGAAATAACTGTCAATCCTTTGAGGTTGCCAACACATCTGTGGAGGTCGAAGCTACTAGCTCATTTGGTAAATCACAGTCGCAGAGGACTTGCTGACAGAACAATTCATACAGCTATCACCAGCTGAATTAAGAGCTCCTAGCGAGATCCGGGGAAAACAAGAGGGAGAGACCGAGGTGCTCGAGCTCGAAGATGACATTTCAGACTTCATTGACCTCCAACCAGTGTCCCTAAAAATAGAAGATGGAGGCCAAGCCACAATCGATGAGCTGATAGAAGTCAACGTAGGAACTGAAGATGATCCTAGGTCGACTTTCCTCAGTGCTCA
The DNA here is from genome assembly GCA_024336825.1 of Amorphophallus titanum. NCBI lineage: Eukaryota > Viridiplantae > Streptophyta > Magnoliopsida > Alismatales > Araceae > Amorphophallus > Amorphophallus titanum. The sequence continues at coordinate 5,106,314 of JANBPO010004458.1, read as the reverse complement.
ACTATCGCCTGAAGAACAGAAGTTGTATATCCAGCTGCTACAAGAATACCGTGATTGCTTCACCTGGACTTACAGGTAGATGCCAGGGCTCAGCCATGTAGTTTCACAACATGAGCTGGCTATAAATCTTGAGCCAGAGCTGGTAAAGCAGTCGCCACGGTGCATGAGGCTAGAACTCATCACTCAGATATGCAAAGAAGTAGACAAACTCATTGATGTGGGTTTTGTCGAAGAAAACTAATATACCACGTGACCAGCTAATATTGTGCCCGTGAAAAAGAAGAATGGGTCGATCCGGATATGTGCAGATTTTCAAGATCTAAACAAAGCCTGTCCCAATGATGACTTTTCGGCGCCAATCACGGAAGTCATGGTCGATGCCACAACCGGCCACGAAGCTCTGTCATTCATGGACGGATCATCTGGCTATAATCAGATATGAATCGTGGAGCATGACCGGGTCCACACCGCCTTTCGAACCCCCAAAGGCATCTACCACCACAAAAGGATGCCATTCGGACTGAAGAACGTTATTATATCTGTTGTCCTGCTTTATTTCCTATTTCTATGTACACCACACCTATCCTTTTATCCCTTCTGAGTCTCTGGGCTCGTGGGAGGCGGGCTGGGGTTTGAGTCACGCCGGTTCCTTTCCGGTACTAGGCTCTTGGGTCGTTACAGTCTCGGTTGCGGCAAGCACAGCCTTGGCCGGGGAGAGGGAGTCCTTCTCGACCTCCGCAGCCCGGGGTGTCAAAACTGGGCTGGGCGTTTGGGATTTCCCCGTCCCCGTGCCTCTCCTCGAATACGTCTTCGGAGCTGGCGAAGACGCTGGAGCAATCTCTGGCTCCTCTGTTGTCGTCCTGACCTCTGTCAAATAGAAGAAAGATTCACGTCATCAAGGCACAAGGCTGCCCAAAGAGGACGAGAATCGCGCTAATATAGTGCATGGGATTACCTTTCTCCGCCTCCCTTTCAAGAGAATACACAACAATAGTTTCTTCACCTGGCATGGACTCGGGAACATCTACCACGCCTATCCCGGGAATGATGATAGGGGTAGGTATCTCTGCACTCCCTGGAACAGTGAGAATTGACAAATTAAAAGGCCGCATCCCTAACGGAAGGCCTAAATATGAAGATCCATGAGAATAAAAAAGGGGCTATACCCTTGGTCGGGCTTGGCACGGCCATAGAAGTGGCAAACTCCTCAAAGGAAGGCACCTTGGGGACCGAAGGGGCAGCAGCCGCAGGAGCTTCAACCTCAGCCTGCTGCTTCTTGGTTTTCCTTTTTTCGTTCGCCTTCGCCTTGGCGAGTGCCTCCTTCACTGGCGACTTTGCCCGGGCACGCTTCTTGCCCCGGGGCAATGGTGTGGTCGTCGGGGGTGGCTCCGGCCTGATGAACTGTAGTGGCTTCAACAAATGTGAAAGGAATTGCCTATATTCATTCATCTTATAGCCAGAGGGGTGCTCTACACAAGAATTGGCATTAGCCGATATGAAAGAGGGAAAAGGAGATGTTGCCCTCGAAAGAATAGAGGCAAAGGGGCATCATACCTAGAGGGCCAGTGTAGAGGCGGGGCAGGGGCTAATACGCCAGATATGGTTCTTTGTCTCTGCGAGCCGCCTCCCTTGCCAACCAGCATACATCCCCGACCTGGACACAACGGTCGACGAGCTCGGCCAAGTCTGAATGCTTCCGGGAGGTGAGGTAGCAATACAAATCAAGGTGGTCCATCCCCCACCCATCAGTGTAATGAAAAGACACGTTGAGGTTCTTAGCCAAAATCACTGCTGGTGGATCTTCAATCGTGAGCCCGTGCACCCACAGTAGAACAAATAGCCACGTGGTTTGTTGATACCGCTCCGGCCTCCTGTCTTCTTTTCTCACAAATGCCCAGTAGGGGCAGATGGAATCTACTTCGGGACGAGCTCCCGTTCCACTATGTATGAATCCATCTCATATGTCACTGTTTTCAAATGTAACACGCTATAAAGAGTACCATTTTTAAATTTCAGCAGGAAAAAAATGCATGTCTATGTTACCCTTATGCCACCAAATCTTGATTTCAAACACTAACAGAAGGATGTAAGTCGGTATTAGTTAACCGCAGTTGATACCAATTATTAACATCAACCGCTATTTATAATCATGTCACTAGCAGAGCAGTTTTTTTTAACCTTGGAATTTAGTAGGACCCCAGGCTGGCCCTTGAAATTCATTGCAAAAATCTAGAGGAGCAAACATGGGGGGGACATGAAACCTTGCACCAGAAAAATACATCAATGAAGCAAAGTTCAATTGGCTATCTTTTTGTGCCCTTCACTACTCAAAATGCACCTCGCCTTGTTTAGCTTATTCTTTTACCGTAGATCTGATGTGGGACAAGATTGTTGCAATGGGCCAAACACGGTTGAGGAGCTGAGGGGCTGACTGCTGGGGATCTGGGCTGCTACAGCCTACAGAAGCCGTGGCTACTGTTCACAGGTGACTGGGATTCCTGCGGGTCACTTCTGTTTGAGGGAGTGGAGCAGTCGGGCACTGTGGCTGGATGGCTGGTGGCCAGCGGTGCGGGGCTGCTTGGAGGGCCACCCAGGTCACGACGGCGGCACTGCAGGGGAGGCCCGGTGGGGCGATGACTGCGGAGGCGGTCTGCGTCCATGCAGAGCAACCGCGGGTGGCGTGGGGCAGCCAGGTTGGTCACCAGTGGTGATGGTTGCAGGCGGAGCTGGGTGTGGTGCGCGTCTACAACACTGAGTAGGTCGAGGGGGAGAGGATAGTGCCGGCATGAGGGCCATCAGGGTGGTTGCTGTGGCACAGGGTCGCTGTGGGCAGGTGCTCGTGTCCAGACGGCAGTGGTGGCGACCTCTGTTCTGTGGCGGTCACAGTGTTCAGGAGCTCCGGCTGCAACTGGAGGAGGCGCCGGGGTGGTCCATTCCCTTTATGGGAGCACACATGGCGGCTCACCTGCTTTTTTCAAAAGCTCCTTCATCTTTTCAAAAACAAGGGTCCAAGACTTTTATAGGAGATCAAAAACCTCTCTATTGACCACATTGACCCTGAAGAAAAGTTGAAAATACAGACTGATCATGCATAAAGAAAATGCCCAAATATGAGGCCCATTAACTACGAACCTAGCCCAAAATAAATGTAACCTCTATTTTTTGACTCTAAAATCAGACTTAAATAAAATCAATATACATAACACAATAAAAGGACTCAACTAGCTTGTTGATCGTCCTCTGCTGTGTCGTCGTCACGACGTTCGTCAGTAAACCTAAGCAAATCTGGGCCGTCTGTTTAAAATTGTTCTGCATCACGATCCCTCTCTCTTACTGTTTCTGGGCGTTGGTGTCGTGGTGGCACAACTTTTTTCTTTTCGCATATTCATGTAATGACCCAAAGGGTCTTCGACAGCTTATATTTTGACTAAAGGAATAAAAATTCTTTCATTTGTGGAAACACTCGTCGTGTACCTTTGTTGGCTGATGGCTCTTGTATGCCCCCGGCGGCCCTTATGTTCATTGTAGTATTACTTGCGCCTCTCCTCGTCTTGCTGTCGTGCGCTTCGAAGGAGAAATGTTTGCTTGTGGGTGGCTCTTAGGCTATGTTGTTGATTGAGGACCTTTAGGTCGCCCCTTTATTTTCAAGGGGATCAATGCTTATCTATAGGGAGCCCTTGGGATACCTGTCGTTTTCGAGGGGAGCAATGCCCGCCTCTAAGGACACCTTAAGCTACCTTTCCATTTTGAAGGGGAGCGGTGCTCGCCTCTAGGGAGCCCTTAAGCCACCTTCTTATTTCCGAGGGAAGCAGTGCTCGTCTCTAGGAAGCTCTTGAGCTACCTTATCATTTTCAAGGGGAGCAGTGCTCGCCTCTAGGAAGCCCTTAAGCTACCTTATCATTTTCAAGGGGAGCGGTGGTGCTAGCCTCTAGAAAGCCCTTAAGCTACCTTATCGTTTTCAAGGGGAGTGGTGCTCACCTCTAGGAAGCTCTTAAGCTACCTTATCATTTTCAAGGGGAGCGGTGCTCGCCTCTAGGAAGCGCTTGAGCCACCTTATCTCGAGGAGGTCTGGCTAGTGACGACTTATTGAAAGAATTTTCTGAGGTTAACAGAGTTCCATGTCCTAGGGATCTCCTCCCCCCCCAGCGTTACCAGCCTGTACGCTCCTTTGTCGAGTATCTCTTCTACCCTGTACGGACCTTCCCAATTCGGCACTAGCTTCCCGGCGGCCCCCTTTGGGTCGGATACGCTTACTCGCCGTAGCACCAAGTCTCCTGGGAAGAAAAGCCGTTCTCTGACCTTGACGTTATAATACTAGGCCAGCTTCTGTTGGTACGCCACGAGCTTTACTTGGGCCCTGACCCTATCTTCTTCGAGCAGATCTAGGCCTTCTCAGAGCGCTTGGTTGTTCCTGGCCTCATCGAAGTGTCCCACTCGCAGGGTGGGGTTGAATATCTTTACCGGCATGACCGCCTCGGTGCCATAGGCGAGATGAAAGGGTGTCTCCCTGGTGGTAGCTCGAGCGGTGGTCCGGTGAGCCCACAGGGTGCTTGGGAGCGCATCTATCCATGACTCGCCTACTTGATCCAACATGGTCTTGATGCTGTGAAGGAGCATCCAGTTAGCATTCTCTACCAGCCCGTTAGCTTGGGGGTGCCCTACCAAAGTGTAGTGGTTCCAGACCCCTAGCTCTGAGCACTTCTCCTGGAACTCGGTGCTCATGAATTGCCGGCCATTGTCGGTCGTGAGGACCCTAGGGATCCCAAAACAACAGATGACGCTCCGTAGCATGAACTTCCAGACCGCCTCACTCGTGATCTTCCCTAATGGCTCGGCTTCGATCCACTTGGTGAAGTAATCGATAGCGACAATGAGGAACTTCTTCCTCCTTTGAACCTCCAAGAAGGGGCCTAATATGTCGACACCCCAGCGGGCGAACGAGCGGGGCTCTGTGAGCGTGTGGAGTGGCGTGGCCGATTGGTGGTGTAGGTGAGAGAACTTCTGGCACTGGGGGCACCTTCGGACGTAGTCGAGACAATCTTGTTGCAATGTGGGCCACCAGTACCCGTGGTGAATTAGCGTCCTTGCGAGTGCTTGCCCTCCTACATGGCTTCCGTAGAGCCCTTCGTGGACCTCCTGAAGTCCTGGTTGGCCTCCGTGGGCAACAAGCACTTCAATAGCGGAGCTGACAGGGAACAACGGTATAATCTACTGTTCGCCATTGTGAAACGAGCTGCTCTTGCCCGCATGCGTCCCGCTTCAGTGCGATCATCCGGGAGTTGCTGTCGGATAAGGAAATCCAAAAGGAGATCCATCCAAGAGGGCTCGTAGTCGATGGCGTTTACTTGGAGTGTAGGTTCGTTTATGCATAGAGCCGACAACTCCTCTATCAAGACAGACCTTGAATTGGAGATGGTGGTGGCAGACGCGAGCCGCGATAGGGCATCTGCTCAGGCGTTCTCTTCTCACGGGATGTGAACCATCTCGAAGTGCGAGAACTCCCCTGCCGTCGCTCTGGCCTGCTCTAAGTATTTGATCATGGTGGGCTCTCGCGCTTCAAATTCTCCTTTCACTTGATTGGCGATAAGCAAGGAGTCACTGTACGCCCGCACACTGGTTGCTCCCAAGTGTCTCGCCATGCGTAGCCCTAAGAGAAGTGCCTCATACTCGGCTACGTTATTTGTGGTTAGGAAGTTGAACCGCAAAGCGTACTGCAGCTCGAGTCCCTCCGGTGAGAGGAGGACCAATCTGGCTCTGTTCTCTGCGGCGCAGGATGATCTGTCGACGTATAACTCCCAGGCGACCCTGGGAGACTAGTCGGAGGGCTCTTCAGTCGATAGAGTGCATTCAGCGACGAAGTCGGTGAGAGCCTGGGCTTTGATAGCCATCCTCGGACAAAAATTGACATCAAACTCTCCCAGCTCGATAGCCCACTTGACTAGTCTGCCTGAGGCGTCTGAGTTCTGCAAGATCTGTCGGAGGGGCTGATTGGTGAGGATGATGACGGGATGAGATAGGAAGTATGGCCGCAGCTTGCGAGCGGCCGTAATGAGCGCGAGGGCGAACTTCTCAATCCGCGAGTACCGAAACTCTGGGCCCTGTAATGCTCGGCTGACGTAGTAGATGGGCTTCATTATTCCTGCTCCTTCTCGGGCAAGTACGGCGCTCATTGTGCTCGGCATCACCGATAGGTACAGGAATAACTCCTCTCCCTTCTGAGGCTTGGCGAGGACCGGGGGCGATGCCAAGTAGCACTTCAATTATTCAAACGCTTGCTCGCACTCCTGGTCCCAGTTGATTTGTCCCTTCTTCTCGGGTGCTTGATTAGCCTGCTTGATCAGCCGAAAGAAAGGAAGGCATCGTTCGACAGCTCAAGACAGAAATCGAGTTAGCGTCGCAATGCGTCCGGTGAGACATTGTACGTCTCTAACTCGCCCCAGTCGCTGCATCTCGAGCACCGCTCGGATTTGGTCGGGGTTGGCTTCAATCCCTCGATGGGTGATGAGGAAGCCGAGAAACTTCCCGGACCGTACCCCGAACGCGCATTTGGCCGGGTTGAGCTTCATGTGGTATCTTCTGAGTGTGGCGAAAGTTTCATCCAAGTCGTGCAGGTGCTCAACAGCTCGGAGGCTCTTGACGAGCATGTCATCGATATACACCTCCAGGTTGTGGCCGATCTGCGAGTCAAACATATGATTGACAAGTCGCTGGTATGTTGCTCCTGCGCTCTTTAGTCTGAACGACATCCGCGTGTAGCAGTATAGTCTGTGGTCGGTGATGAACGCGGTCTTATCTTGGTCAGGCTCGTACATGCTGATCTAGTGGTACCCAGAGTAGACGTCCAGGAAGCTCAGCATTTGGTGCCCGACCTTTGCGTCCACTAGCTGGTCGATTCGCGGTAGGGGAGCTGTCTTTAGGCATAGCCTTGTTGAGATCGGTGTAGTCGACGCACATTCCCCACTTCCCGTTGCTCTTGGGAACCAGCACGACGTTGGCTACCCAGTCTGAGTACTGGGTAGGCCTGAGTAGCCCTGAGCGTAACTTCTCGCTCACTTGCTCCTTGATGATTGCTTGTCGTTCGGGGTCCTAACCAGACTTGGAATTTCAGAGGCTATACCGACCCCTTCATCCACTAGTTGAAGAGCTTCAAATCTATTATCTTGAGTTAACCACTATCGAACAGGTTGTGGGTCCACTTGGCGTGGTCTATAAATTTCCTTAGAACTCTTAGTAGGAAGTTTAGGCATTGCTGGTTGGCGGCTAACCCTACACTGCTTCTTCCTGCAATTGCTTTCTTCATGGCCAATCTTGTGACAACTGGAGTAGAGGTGTGGCACTCGGTGATAATTAATAGCCTGCCAGTAGCCCTGGCCATCGAGGTCGATCCACATCCACTCCTTGCACTGGGCAGATAAATCCATTTCTACACACGCCAATGCCTCAGACGTGTCTATCATAGCAAGAGTCCTCTCATGGATGCAAAGAACATTCCCAAAGTTGCGAGCTATAGATCGCATACAATCTTCATGATAATGGTTAACCGGGAGAGAAGGAAAGCTAATCCAGACTGGAACCAATGAAGGGTCTGAATCAAAATCAAAATACCGAGTCCAACGAAAGAAACGGAACAAGTAGCCTTTGATATACAGTTTTTTTTGCATCAAAAGCTTCAAGAAATCTGCCTCACATTCGAATCGCAACAGAAGGTGTCGTTGATTAAGCTTGCTGTCTGAACCAAGTGACAGTCTCTGCATCAGGCAACTTTTTATATTCCGAATTGCCGGCCTTCCATACGAACACTTAGCAACAATGGCAAAAGAGAGAGGTAATAGGGAGGCTTGCAGGCCCTCTTTCGAGAAGAAAACTACAGGCTCCCCTAGGTCCGTGAAGCCCGGGGCATTCACTGGGATTGCAACCTTCTCCTTCCTATTGGACTCGACAAGCACCTGTGCGAAGGAGCGACGAGGGCCATTAGAACTCGGGAGGGCGGGGGGTGGAGGAGCGCCAGAGAGAGAAGGTTCCCCCACCACGCCGGCCATGGCCCACCTTTCTAGTGCACATTGAAAATGGAAATGAATAGTAATTTTCATCTCAGCCCATGTGGCTTCTATGGACTCCCACCAGAAACAAGCATCCCGTTCTAGTTGGAAAGTTGCTAGTAGCACCTTTTCATCGTCCGTGCATTGCATAACATGAAAAATCCTTTCAATTTCTTTCACCCAAATTTCGGCATCGTCAGGGTCGGATGAGCTAGTGAACTTCGGTAGGTTCATTTTGCAAAAGCTACAGTGGAGATCACCCGCTCCACGATTGGGTCCCCCCTGCGCCACTTGTTGTAGCACTTGTGTAAGGCCTTGAACAGTCCGTTGCATCTCGTGCCACTGAGCTCCCTCGGCGGCCATAGTCCTACAAGAGAATTTAAGTCTAATTAGTTTCGTATCTTTAACCATAAGGTTGGACGTCCTATTAACTTAACCCTTGACTCTACCCTAAATGGCACCCTTTTGGCTACCATTATATAAGGAATTGGCGCCTGTATCTAGGGGCGCCCATTCTGTCATAAGACAGGCTCAGAAAAAATCTGAAAATCTAGGCTCTGGGAAATGGCCCCCTGAGGGCTGCCACCATTTAAATGGCGCCCAGGGGGCTGCCTTTGATTATCAAATTGGCACCCTGGGTTTTGCCATTATTTACATAATGGGCACCGTGGACAGGGGCGCCCATTCCCTAGGATATCGGTTAAACCCTGAAAAATTAGGCATCAGGAAATGGGGCCCAGTCCATTGCCATTTATTATTTAAATGGCACCCTAGCCAGTGCCATTATATCAGGGAATGGTGCCTGGTCAGGGGGCGCCCATTCCTATGCCCATTTTTTTTGTAATCTGGACTTATCATATGGGAATTGGCGCCCCCACAAGTGCCATTGTTTAGGTAATTGGCCCCCGTAGGAAGGGGTGACCAATCCCAGACCTTTATTCTTTTTTTTTTCTTCTGGAAGAAATGGTGCCCCTCTGTAGTATCTTCATTTAATTAAAGACTCTACAGAGAGTCATTATTTCAGTAAATGGCACCCTGGTCAGAGGAGCCCTTCCTTCTGGCATGTCTACACACCGGGCAGGTGCGTTTTCAGGCACAAGTCACTATTTACATTTTTAAAGGTTCACAAAACCAGGAAATAATGACATGGATAGATAGAGAAAATTATCAGGATCTCCGAATCATGCTCATGCAAGAATATTTTGATTTAGTTTCATATATATTAATTTTCTAAGCATGGGTGATTATTAAACATGAAAATGAATTGACCACCGTTTGTATGGTCTTCATTTAATGGGTGGCCATGCCTGGGGCGCCCTTTCAGGAATGGATGCCCAGGTGACGGTCGCCCTTTATCTGAAGGTTGAAATTTCAGATTTCTAAAATATGCTATGTTTAGTAAAACATGATATATATTATACCTAAGCATGCTATATTTTAGAGTGTAAAACTAGTGTAACAGGACATATTAACAGGATATATTTGATTTCCGTAAAAACCCGTGTAACAGACTACTGATAAAACTAGTGTAACAGGCTATAGTTGATCTACTTAAAACATGCTATATCGCGTGGAGATAGAACTAGTACTAATCATGCAGACAGGTTATGTTATTCTATATTAGCTACTAGTTCAGTCAGATCTTGAGAACACCTACCTGTTGGTGCGGTTAACGAGGTATCATAGTAGAATAGAATAAGAATCTTAGCCCTCCATGTTGTCACGTCCCGAGCCTTTATTTATAGCAGAAGACTCGCTCAGGGAGACGCAAACAGCGGGCATGGTAAGCCTCTCGCAAGCAAGCATGATCAGAGCGCGAAACAATCACACATAAGATGTAATTGCACAAGTATTTATAGACTATCCTGTTATGTACCACATCTGGTGTGTACGAAAAAGATGAAGGCTCGTAGATTTCTTAATGGGTTACGACCCCAATATATTACACAACTAGCCCCTATGGACGTGCAAGCTAACTCTGAAATGGTTAGGTGAGCACAATTATTAGAAGATGCCATGGAGCTATCTGACAAGATTAGTGGAAGAGATAAGAAGGAAGATTTGATAAGTACCGGTTCATTCAAGGCCTCATCTATGAAGAAGAGGACCAATTGTGGAGAAGAGCAATGCAAGGAAAAGAAGTTCAAGAAGAATGACAAGCCATTCTCTATAACCGTGCCATCTAAAGAAGTCTGCAAGCACTGCGATAAGGCTGGACATAAGGTCAAGGAGTGCTGGCGAAGATTGGGAGCTTGTCTCTATTGCGGGAGCTGTGATCATCAGATTCTTGACTGTCCTCTACTTAACGAGCAAGCTAGTAACGAGAAGTGCCCCGCAAAGAAGCAAGGCCATCTCCAAGCACTGCAAGAGGTGGAACCAAATGAAAGAGGAATCGTGGAAGGTACACTGACTATCTGTTCCAAGACTACATGAGTCCTATTTGATACCGAGGTAACTCAATCATTTGTTTCTAAAAGATTTGCTGCGTCATTACCTATGAAACCTATTTTGCTAAAAACAGACCTAGTTATTTCCACTCCTCTTGGAAGCAGATCTGAGATTACACACCATTACCTCGATAGTGAAGTCATAGTTGAAGGGTAAAATCTACCAACCGATTTAATATGCCTAGACATGGAAGGGTATGATGTTATTCTTTGCGCAGATTGGCTATCCACGCATAGGGCTATCATAGACTGCCGGAAGGATCTAGTATCTTTTATTGATTACCCAAAGCTTGTTTACACTAGCCCCTGGAGTCATAACAAGTCACCCCTTAGTTTGGCTCTTTGAGCTCATAAACTTATAAGGGAGGGTTGTATGGCCTTCCTAGCCCTTGTAACGGTAACAGAAGTTAAGGAATCAAAGTTAGAGGATATCCACGTGGTTCGGGACTTCCCTGATGTTTTTTTGGAGGATCTGCCTAGTTTACCCCTAGAAAGGGAAGTGTCTTTTACAATTGACCTTGTCCCTGGTGCTGGCCCTGTTTCTAAGACACCATATAGAATGTCCCCCACTGAACTAAAAGAGCTAAAGGAACAATTGATGGAGCTCTTGAAGAAAGGATTTATAAGGCTGAGTACTTCCCCGTGGGGAGCACCCATCCTATTTGTTAAAAAGAATGATGGATCTATGAGACTTTGCATCGATTATCAGCATTTGAATCCACTTACTATCAAGAACAAGTACACATTACCAAGGATTGATGAATTATTTGATCAAATATCTGGAGCTCAATAGTTTTCGAAGATTGATCTTAGGACAAGAAAGAAAGGGTGAAGAAAGGAGTGAGAAGAGAGGTGAGGGTGAAAGGAGGGGGAGGAGCTTGTGCTCCCCTCCCCTCCCACCAGTCCATCTAGATTTTTTTTCTTTTCTTCTGTCATTTTCTTTTGTTTTAGGGGTAGATTCCCCGCTTGTATTTTGTTCCCCCATATGTTCTCTTTTGGCTCTGAGGAGTGAATAAAAAAAAGTTGCTGCAGATATATGTTCTATTCCATCTCACTGGCGTCGCACCTCAGTCTCTATGACTCGTAATCACTCGGGGCTCTCAGAACTATACTTCATGTAGTATGGCTTCAGAATGACCCTCTTGAAGAGTGAACATTAACAATCCCCCTGCTCAGCAACGTGGAAAACATAGGTCCTTGTAAACTCTTTTGGAATCATGGCCTGTGAGCCCCTAGAACCCCTTGAAAGCTAGTCCTCGGTATTCTATGCTCACCGTTCAGCCATCGGGTAGCTGTTGTTAGCTCACCCGAATTTTGGGAATGGGAGAAATAATTACAAGATTAAGAAGATAAAGGAGGCGAAAATGAAGGTCGTAGCGGCTTGTAAATTCTGTGAGAAATTCGGCCACTCGGTCGAGGAATGCTAGAAGTGCCTCAATGTCTGTCTGCGTTGTGGAAGTCGGGAGCATCATATGCCCGATTGCCCTCTTATGAAGGAACAACCATGTAATGGTGGATGCAAGCGGCAAGCGCATCTTAATGCAGATCCGGATGATGATGAAGTGCCCAAGGATGATGGACTGATGGAAGGTACCATTCATATTTATTCACATCCTACATTTGTACTATTTGATACTAGTACTTCTCATTCTTTTATATCTACTACCTTTGCAAAGACCTTATCAGTTGTGCCTGTTCCTCTACCATCAGACCTAGCAATCACAACACCTTTACGTCCTTGAACCAAACTTACAACCTACTACCCCGATAGTGAGGTAATGGTAGAAGGCCACAATCTTCCGACAAACCTCGTATGCCTTGATATAGAAGGCTATGATGCCATTCTAGCTATAGACTGGCTTGTTGACCATGATGCTTACCTAAATTATCGCAATAGGAGAATTTCTTTTCGAAAACTAGGTCTCTCTTATTTCTCTTTCCTTGGCATCAAGTATAAGAAGCTTCCTACTATCATCTCTTCTCTTCACGCTTGCAAGCTCGTTTCGCAAGGATGTGAAGTCTTTCTTACTTCAGTAATTGTTACTGAGTCTAAGGAAATTCAGATAGAAGAAATCTCTATTATCAAAGAATTCCCCGATGTCCTCCCGTCAAGGCTACTTGGTTTACTGCCCGAAAGGGAAGTAAACTTCTCCATTGAACTTATCCCAAGAGTAGCATCTATTTCAATAGCTCCTTGCATGATGTCCCCCATAGAACTCCAGCCCCTCCCTCCTAATAAAAATTTTGACCTCGGAATTTAAAAGGAAGAATAAGGAGGAAACTGAAAGAGCAATTATACCTCACAAGAATAAGAAAGGAAAAAACTGTCGCATCTCATCCTCGTGCTCTCAGGTAACTTCATTACCCGAGTGACGCTGCCATACAACCTTTACCAGAGGGATAACCTTATTTCTCAGCCGTTGCTCACGACGGTCTTCAATTCTAACAGGAAACTCTAGTGTAGATAAATCAGCAGTCACTTCTGGCCAAACGGAATCGTCGAGAATGTGAGACGGGTCAGACACATACTTCCTCAACTGAGAGACATGGAATACATCGTGAATAGCTTGCATCGCCACTGGTAATTGAAGCGGATAAGCCACCTGGCGCACACATTCCACAATAGGAAATGGACCAATGTACCGCGGACTGAGCTTTCCATGCTTCCCAAACCTAGAAACACCTTTCATAAGAGATATTTTAACAAACACCATATCTCTTGGCTCAAATTGAGGTGGACGTCTGCGCTGATCTGCATAGCTTTTCTGTCGACTCTGAGCTATCAACAACCTCTGCCTGATCAGACGAACCACATCTGCACACTGTTGCACCATGTCAGGTCCTGTTAAAAGTCTGTCACTGACATCAAACCAGTTCAAGAGAGTACGACAAGGATGACCATAAAGTGCTTCATAAGGAGTCATGCCGATGCTGGAGTGAAAACTATTTTTATAAGCAAACTCAACTAGTGGCGAGTGCTGACTCCATGAACCCTGCCAGTCAAGGTAACAAGATCTCAGCATATCCTCTAAAGTCTGAATAGTTCTCTCTGACTGACCATCTGACTGCGGATGATACGCTGAACTGAATGCTAACTTTGTGCCCAATGCCTTCTTGAGACTGCGCCAGAAGCCAGAGGTAAAACGTGGGTCGCGATCTGACACAAGTGAGACAGAAATTCCATGCAGTGGCATGATTTTTTCAATGTACAGCTTGGCCAATCTCTGTACACTCCACACAACTTTAATCAGCAACAATCTAGTTGTTTTCTTCAATCTATCAATCAATAGCTAGATACCATCAAAACCCTGCGAAGTCTGAGACAAACCCACCACAAAATCTGTCGTGACGTGATCCCATTTTCACATTGAAATTTCTAATGGCTGCAGTAATCCACCTGGATTTTGATGTTCAGCTTTAACCTATTGACAAGTCAAGCACTTAGAAACAAACATAGCCACATCTCGCTTCATGCCTGGCCACCAGAACTACTGTTTCAAATTCTGATACATCTTGGTGGTACCTGGGTGAATAGCAAAATAGGACCCATGGGCTTCACTCAGAATCGCATTTCTCAACACGTCAACAGCTAGAATATATAATCTGCCACGGAAACTGACAACCCTGCTATCTGCTTAGCTTGCTTCTTCAACCTCCTCTTCAAGTTCTTCCTGCGATTCTTCTTTTACTTCTTTTGGCGTGCTGTCTCTTGAGAAGAAAGGGGCCTTTGCTTTGAAGGTGGGATTGATTTGCCCCCAGAATTTTACTTTTTGCTCCGGACCGGCTCCTTAGGAGTCTTAGTGCCATGGCTCTTTCTGGGGGCTACCTTAGTCCAGTTGACCTCCTCCGGTTGAACCTGGAAGGTGGCATTGATTGCTGAGCAATTATCTCGGGCGGCAGCTCCTGGAACTCTGCCAGTCTGGAGTGGGGCCCTTGGGGGCATTGTGACTCCGCCGTCTTTGTTTTGACTGGCGCCTTTGCTGGTTCAAGAGGTTGAGGCCTTTCTGCAATTGGCGGCCTCGTTGGCTTGACAGGAGCTTCGGCCGGAGGCTCCCTCACCTTCGCCTTGCCTTTGTCGTCTGGCGGAGGATTTCCCCTTATGACGATGTCGGGTTGACTCGTCCTAGAGAGGGCTTTGGAGCCAGCCCCCACGGCTTGACTTTTTGGGCTCTGGGTTTTAGACCCCTCGCACCTAGCCTTGCCTTTGGGATCTGGTTGAGGTTTGCTGCTATCCGTAGACTTACTCGGTCGGGCTAATTGAGAGAAAGTCTTAGCCTCTCGTCGTGCATGTTGGAGACTCTTCTTGACGGCCTCTTTAAGACGCCGCATTGTTATAGAGTTCCCCTGCGCATCGATCTCCCCTCTCTGGATGAGGACTTCAATGTAGTCTTGGACTTCTGGACATTGCCGGGTGGGAGGAGACACTCTGGCATGGTACTTGTAGTAGCGGGGGTGACTCTTGGCCGTCTCATTGTAGTAGGACGGCGGCTCATGGGTCAATACCCGACAGTCTTCCAAGAGCTTCTCAAAGATCTTCTTAGTGTCCTCCTTGGGGAAAGAGCACTGATGAGAGGGTCGCCACCCTGGATATCACAGTGTAGATTTAGGCGGCTGGGAACTGACTCCCTCCTCTTGTGGCTCCGAGTTGGAAAGCTGCTGCAGCATGTATAACATTGACGGAGAAGTGAAGACTTTCCCGTGCGTGTGGTTGCGGTGGATTGACCAGGGATTCACCCATGTTAACCTTCCCTTACCTGATTAAGTCCTCAGTGAGGTCCTTGAATGGCTGGCAGTTGTGGATGATATGGCCTACCACCTCATGCTAGGGGCAATAGCCCTGATGAAAGGCAGCCCCTGGTGCCTGCCCAATGGGTCACGGGCTAATCAGTCCCGCTCGTCAGCACGCGAAGAAGATGTCCAGGATCTTCTCGAGAGGGAAAGAGTATAACTTCTCGGGCTGCTTGCCTTCCGGCGTATGCTCCCCGTCTTCAGATGAGTCCTCCTCGCCTTCAGATGAATTTGAGGATTCGTGCGGAGGTTCTTAGTTGCCAATTCGTCGGGCCGAGTGTTCACTTGGCATTTGGTATGTTTTACTATTTTAGATTATACTTTTGTTAGACTGGACTCTGTTACAGTTAGTTATTTATTTCTGTTATTATATCTATTACCCTGATTTATTTCCTATTTTTGTGTACACCACACCTATTATTTTAGCCTTTCCAAGCCCTCCAGCTCGTGGGCGACGGGCTAGGATTCAAATGGTATCGGCTCTTCCCAGTATCCGGATCTTGGGTCGTTACACATTAGCCTTCTCCTTGTAGGGTGCATCCATCAAAATCTCATTTGTAACATTCCTCCTTCTAATAAGAGGACCTGGCCTTTTAGCAAGCTCTGACAATTTTTCAGGCTCAGTAGGCAGAGCGTCGTACCAGCTGGCCACTCCAGCTATGTGGCTTGTGTTTATGTAGAGGACACGATTCTCTCGCCTTGCTCTTCTTAATGGCTTGTGAGGAAAGGTCAGTCTCTCAAACACTGAGACCCTAGGCTTAATTTCAGAAACATCTCTGAACTTCCATTGAACTGTTGAGGGAGCTTGGACCCTCATAGGCACCCAAACTTGTTGAATTTGGTTGGCTTTGGAGCCAAATTACTTCTTGGTTTGTAGCCTATCTTAGTATATTCCTTCTTATTTCCGATCAACACTTAGAAAGAGTTGCACATCAGGACCGTTGGTATAATATGGTCTAAAATCACTTCAGTTCTTTTACCGTTCAGATGAATTCTAACATCCTCAATAAGCACAAATTTGCCAATAGTAGAAATCCAGCCCCTAGGGGAAGTAACAGCAACATTTCTTGGGATTCTTCTTTTGCGGGGAGCCAGTTTCCTGTTAGTCTAACTGACATTGGAGCTGATGTGATAGATGTAACAGTTAACCATCACAGTCTTTCTGTAGTTGATAGGGTTGGATGTAATCCTGGCTACAACACACGTGGCCTTGGCAAGAGTAGGGTTGACATCTTCTTGAGGGGTCAAAGTAGTGACCTTTGCAGACTTTGTTGCTTCTGTGTCTAGCAAGTTCACGAAAGGTACCCCCAAGAAGTTGGGGAAGCCAACTATTAGAGGGAAATCCCCGAACCTTGTCAGGACGGCCAGGTAGCCATACTTGGCATGGTCACGGATGACTCCAAGTCCAAACTGAACTCTAGCCATGACAATCAAGGAACGTTACCTACAAATCATTAAAGCAAATCATCAGTATTTATGGGAAGGCCGTAGGGCTCTTAATCCTGGCAAAGAGATGAATGGAGGTTAAGTCTTACCGGGCATGCCAAGCTGTAGGAGATAAACTATTTTCTTCATTATTTTTATTAACAAATTATTTTTTGTTTAGATGTTTGATGTTTATTTGTTATCTCATATGCGCAGGCGTGGACTTACGAGATCATGTGTTTTTAGGGTGGTGACAAAATGTAAATGCTAATGGCTTGACTTACATGCATTGCTGCTACACTACACAGGAGGTCCCCTGACTGATCTAGCAAGTCCCGCTCTTGTGCTGCTAACTTTGCAAGCTCAGACATAAAGGAGCTCATCTCCTCTACCTAGAAAATGGCAAAAGGGTTTGATACCCCCCAAAAATTATACAAATAAAAACAAGAAAAAACTAGATGTTCCACAATAGGTTTCCACTCCACCTAACATCAATATAGAATCTACAGCAAAAAGAGCCATCATGGTACACACCATGCACCCTAAGCCTACACCCACCTTGGGTCACAATCCCCACTTAAGCCACATCAAATCAGAGTGTATGTTTGTGTATAGTGCTAGAAAATTACACAGATCAGTTGTACATGGCATGCATGGAGATCATCACCATAAGCCTACACCCACCATAAGCTTGTTGATATATTTTTCTACCAGACTTCAATCCTCCATTAACTCCTTCTACTATATCGATATGAAAAGTAAATGAAATGCAAAGGGGAAGGGGACATAGAGGTGTGAGTGTGTGTGATCGCCACTGAGGTGCCGGAAGTGATAAACACGCCGTACCTTGGAAAGAGGGAGAGACACTCACCTTGTAAACCAGCACTGCGGATGATGAATGGCTCTATAAGGGCCGCCTTGCGTTGTGCGATCGATCGACAGACCGCTCGAACAATGCTGGGTTGATGCGGGATGAAGAATAGCTTGGCAGTAGAATGGCTTAGAGTTGGCCGCAGGATCAGGAAGGACGGCTTATGGAGCACCGCACCTCCTCTCGGATGGAAGGAACACGACTGCACGTCTCCACCAGGCTTTGAGTTGAAGGATCTCGACCTCCACCCTTTTCGGCCGGCCAGAAAGGATGGGCCTCATGCTAGGATACTACTGACCTGCAAAACAAAGTGTAGGAGACAGAAAAGAAACCCAATATCAGAACTACAAAGTGTAGTAACTACAAAAACTAAGGGAAATGAGCATGAATAAGTGGAATGGGGGATACCTAGGGAGTTTTAAAACCCTAGGGGCGTCAAAAAACATAGGAGGGTGTGTGAAATGATGTATGATGATAAAAGAATGTGGGAAAAAGTTGAAGAAATGATGCATGCAAGGAAAAAAAGGACGATGGAGTTATCAAACTAAGACCCAAAATGTGGACTACTCCCTGAAACCGGAGGTCTAAACGGATGTAGAAGGCCTCCCTCCCTGGTCTTAGGTCATTCTTCAAGTTCGACAGGGCTTCGTCGTCGACCAAAAATCTCCCCCCCCCTTCCAGCTTGGCCTTAAGGGTCTATTTATAGCCATCTTCTAGAACAGCATTGAGACGAGCATGCCTCCTGCGTCCACCACGAATGTGCGCTTGTCCTGACAGACGCTATTTGGTTTAGCGCCTGCCATGCAGGACGCTATTTTTCTGATCATTCATTTTCTCGAGTTTTCACCCCCACCGTGGGTTACTCTTGGCACTCTCATCCCATTTCCGTGGATGAGGTCCCTATTTTGATTTACACTGTATACCCCTTAACTCTCCATGACGTTTGAGCTCTCCGTGAGACATTCCATTCCTTCGGACTAGTGATTACGCCATAGAGACCTCCGTAAGTCTACGCTAGCCTTGGATTCCCTCAAGGTAGTCGAGCAGGTTGTACCATAAAAACCCCTTACACTGTGTCACAGTCATGTCCCTCTGAAGAAACATGGCGATCCTGCCCTCAAATAATACTGTTCTGGCATTTTTTTGAGAATATAGTCTCTTTCTAGAATTTACGTCTAGAACAGTAGACGCCAATTATGAATAGCGCCTTGTTTAGAGGATGCTATTTACTTTGTGCCTATTTATCTATTTCCAGAATGAGCGCCCATTAATATGGATGCCAATTCTATTCTGCGGCTTCCCTGGCGGACACCATTTACCCAATTTTTTGAATATGTCCCAGATTTTTAGCTAAGTCATCTCTACACGTGATTTCTACCTTGAATCCCAAATTCCGTGCATCTACCTTAACATCCTACAATGATCAATTTTCTTTGGAATTCTATTGGCTACTAAAACTATAGTGGATGTCAAATTACACAACCAGTGCCTGCGCTTATAGGGCCCAATCTGGTCCTAAGAGGAGCACCCAAAAGTTCTTGTGCCCAAGGGAGTTAAATGATTACGGTGTGGCATTGCATCAGAGTGCATGACTATCTTGATTATGACTTTTCACAATCTCTCTCTCTCTCGTGCTTGACTTGACTTGCGTGACTTGCATGGCCCGGTATGGACAAGTACTTGAATAAATAAGTAGTCAACCCTCCATCTCTCTCGTGATTTTACATGATATTACAAGCATGCGTGACTTGCGGGGCCTGGTATGGGCAGTACTCGAATAAAAAAGTTGCCACTATCTCATCGTGCGACTTGATACTACATGCTTGTTAACCGTGTTAATTTTACCTGATACCTCGTAAATCTTGCTAGTTCATTCTTGTTATTTATTTCTTTTTCACTCTTGTCATTTACTTACATTTTCTCGTGCATGAACATGCCATATTGCATAATTCATTAATCACTTAAAGTAAGCCTGGGTTAGAGATATAATTCCTACTGAGCGTTCGCTCTTCCAATTTTATTCTAATATTTTTCAGGTAATCAGGTGGCTGGTGAGACTGAGACTCACACGGGTGGCGTCAGTGTGCAAGCGAGCTCTGGAAACTAGTGAACCCGAGTCCTTTTATCTTTCTTGAGTCTTGCTTGGTGCCTCTTATTTCGGAATTTTACTTATTTTTATAAATTATTTAAATTTTAGCCTAAGAGTTAATTCTATTTAATATTAAGGAAAATTTCTGATTGCTACATAATTTATTATTAAATAAATTCGGGATGCTACACCCTCCCCCATTTTAAGGAATTTGGTCCTCTAAATCCACCGAACTTATGAAAATAGGGGGGGATTATGGGTACTAACCTAAGAATAAGTTGGGATACTGCTTCCTGATTACTTCTTCTGGCTCCCACGTGGCTTCTTCAATTCTATGCCAACTCCACTGGACCTTAATCATTGGTATGGACTGATTCCTGAGTTGTTGCTACTTCCGATCTAGAATCTTGACAGGCTTCTGTTCAGAGGACATATCTTCCTTCAACTCTAGGTCTGCATGTTGGATGATATGTGAGGGGTGGTATACGTACTTCCACAGGATGGATACATGGAAGACATGATGCACGCTTGACCACTAGGGTGGCAATGCCAATATGTAGGCAACATCCCCAATTCTCTCCAAAATTTCAAACGGACTAACAAATCTTAGACTAAGCTTGCCACGAATGCCAAATCTTCGAACTCCTCTCATAGGTGAGATTTTCAGAAATACATGCTCACCGACCTGAAATTTCAAATCTATTCTTCTGTTATCTGCATAGCTATTTTATATAGATTGAGTGACTAGTAGACGGTCTCTGATAATCTAAATGTTCCTGGATGACTCTGAGATAAGATCTAGTCCAAGCCATTACTTCTTGCCTACCTCATCCCAGTACAGAGGTGAACAATAGCTCCTACCATATGGATCCTCGTTCGGTGCCATCTGAATACTGGACTAGTAACTGTTAATATAGGTAAACCCAATAGGGCCAAATGCTCATGCTAGCTACCTCTGAAATCAATCATGCAGGCCCTTAACATATCTTCTATAATCTGGTTCGTCCTCTCAGTCTGCCCGTCAGTTTGAGGATGAAAAGTAATAATGAAGTTTAGATGGGTTCCCAAGGATTCCTGTAATCCTTTCCAAAAATGGGATGTGAACCTGGGGTCTCTGTCAGACATAATATTCACAGGCACTCTATGCAGCCTCACTACTTCCTTCATGTATAAGGCAGCCAACACATCCACTGTCCATTTTGACTTGATGGATAAAAAGTGCGCGGACTTCATCCGTCGGTCCATAATCACCCAAATTGCATCAAAGCTGCCACAAGTTCTAGGTAAGCCCATTATAAAATCCATGCCGATACTCTCCCACTTTCACCGTGGTATCTTGAGAGGCTTTAACTTCTCGGCAGGTCTGAAATGTTCAGCCTTCACCTGTTAGCATACCAAGCATCTGCTCACAAACTCAGCCACTTCCTTCTTCATGTTCGGCAACCAAAAGGTCCTCTTCAAATCCTGATACATCTTAGGGCCTTCAAGTGCTGGTTCTCCTTCATAAGAGTCTCAAGAGTCACCTCTTGGACTTCACTGGCGGGAGGATCATTATTGATCAACTCCGCATTGACAGGGGTGGCACGCTCCTCGGTGGGATCTTCTTCCGCTTGTGTGGACACCTGAGGTCCGGCAGAAGTGCCAATGTGGGCGACTGGAGCCGGTGGAGAAGGTGGGTGACGAGGCCTCCTGAGGTGAGATATAGGTAGGTTCAGATCGTCGGTCTGAATCTTAGGTTGGTGTCCAGCGATAAAACACGTGAACACCCTGACTGTGTTGTTGAGGAGCCGGACCGTCCTCCTTTTCTGGGAGCGCCTCTTGGGGCGGACAGGTGTCCCCAGCCTATCAAAGATCGAGGTACGCTGCGGAGGAGTCTCCATCATGGCGTCTGCCTGAGGAGAGCTTGGGGATAGATGTTGGTGGGGCCCGGAACGAGCCCGTCTCTGTTTCCGCCTATCTGTGTGAGAGGCGATGAAGGGTTGAGCGCCGCCAAATGACGCGGCTACGGGGTCAGTCGCACCTTGCTTGGCGCGACGCCTTAGTGCCCGAAAGGGGTTGTTGAGGCGTACTCTCCGGACAACTTGAGCTTCCTCCAGGGTGACCCAGATCCTTCTCAAGTTTGACTACTGGTCTCCCTCGTCCTTGTTCCTCCGACAGGACTTGGGAGATTGAGTGCCAAACCGGCGCTGGTGCTTTTGGGCCGTTGCCGAAGCATCCGCCTGCTTAAGTTCTGCCTTGTCTTCCCGCGTTCGATGCAGGAGGCTAAAGCGATTGGTGATGGGGACTGTAGGGATGATCCATTTTGGAGGAATAATGGGTTCGCCCCCATCCAGGTGAATTCTTAAGTCTCCGACAAGAATGGTCTTACCAGAGTTGCTGGTGGTAGCAATGGGTCACTTGCCTTCACGGCTACGACGGTGCTTCTTCTGGGGAGCGGAAGATGACTCCGCCCTAACGTGGTAGGCTGAGAAAACCCAGCCTATAGGTGCTGGTGGCACAAGGCCATTCATCGGGAATACCGGGATAGGCCCCCGAGATGCGAAGCCTGTAGTGACGGTCGACGGCTGGGTGGCTCGAGTGTAGGCTTTCGCCCGAGCCGATAGTAGTGTTGCGGATGCTCACCGCGATGTGTCTGCGCCCAAAGTTGTCCCTGCAGGGGGTACCAGGATGCCGGTGACCCAAGGCCTTAAGCCTAAACTGGGAGCTGGCAGGATCGGAAGGCGCGATAGAGGGCGCTCAGTCCGTACCGAGGTCACCGCGTCCCACAAAGGCAGACCCGTGCTAGGGATCGACGTTGTCGGATTGCAGGAGGAATGCCCCCAAGGTAGAGCCGAGAGATCCGAGGCCTGACGCGGACCACTCGTAACAGACGTCGTCTGCGGGAAACCCCGGAGTTGTACGTATGGTCTGGATGCTAGGACGCCTCGTGCCAGGGGTTGGGGACCTGGGCTAGGTGGTCGCGCTTCTGCGGTTCGGGTCGGAAGGCCCAAACGGGGTGCTAGGGAGCCCTGCCCTCGGGATAGGAGGCCCGTGTGGGGAGCTAGCTTGGTGGGAGCTCAGGATTGACGGCCCAAGCAGAGTGCTGGGGAGCCGAACACCGCAGGGTGGAGATCCACATGAGAAGTCAGCTTGGCTGGGGCTCGGGGCTGGAGGCCCAAGCGAACTGCAGGACTGGAGACTAGAACCTGGGACGCAAGGCTTGCGTCGGAAGCCGGTCGAGACTGGGCCCGGGGGCTAATGCTTGCTCGGGGTGGGACTGGTCTGGGACCCCTACGGGCACCGGTGGCGGGAGAGCCGAGCCTGGCGCTCGGCCTAGTTGTCGGGACTGGCAACTGGCGTGGCACCCTGGTGGCACCAGAGGAAACAGGAGCTGGAGGTGGCGGTGGAACCGCCACAGGGACCACACCCAAGAAGTAGGGTGACCCGACGACTGGGGTGAAGTTGCCGAAAGTGATTGGCACTGCCAAGTAGCCCACCCGTGCATGGGTGGCGATGGTGGTGGGATCGTTGGTGACGGCCGCCGTAGTTGCTGGAGTCCTGGATGAGCAGAGGCGACGGTCGGGCACGGTCGTCGAACGCGGTCTGGCAACTGGGAGACGAACTAGAAGCTGCTGGGAAGTATGAATAGGTACTCTTCTATTACCCCTCCTGCAAGGACAGGAAAAGGGCACCCGAACTTTAGGGCTGGCACGGACTTTCGCATCAGCAAAAAGAAGGAAGGCGGGAGACGTCCCACCGGGCATGCCATCCTTTTTGTTCCACCCCGGGAGGGTTCCACCGGGGCCGGTGTGTGTGGTGACCGGAGTGAGGGGTAGGACACAGCCACAGGAGGGATGCCGGAGGTTAATGGGCCACGGGCACCCCCTCTCATGACTGGATCTGCCTCAAGGTGGCACCATGCACTCGCCATTTACGGAGAGTCGAGGGGAGACCGAGTGCCCCAGGAGGTTTTCTGAGTTAACGGGAAACATGATTGGGATGCGGGCGTACCAGTCGATTTCTCAACAATCACCCGTGGAACCGAACATTTAACTGGGGATGCGTCACCAAGGCACGGCATGTGGACTCGAGGGATGAGCGACACGTGGAGGGAAGAACAGTTCCGTGGGTGCGAGTGCGCAGGCGACTGTGGGGAGTCATGTACAAGGCGTCTTTCCCCATCGACCACAAGCAATCGGTGTTTATTTACATCGGATTGAATCTGAAGACCTTAATTCCATGTCGAAGTAGAGTCTGTATTCCTAAAGCCCGGGATGAAGACCTAAGAGTACTTTGCAGCTGTAGGTTCGTCTCAGACTGGGTGGTGTTGGCTAGGGGTGAAGGGTCCTGTGGGTTCACACGAGGTGACACAGAGGGTAGCTGGAGGCCTGAACATAGATGCGAGAGCATATGTCCAACTAGCTGTGTAACACTGAGATGTATATATATTTACAGGCGGGCCGTGACGGCCCGGGTACAACAGGGGCATGCCTCGGGACAATTTTGACATGCTAGTCGGTCCCCGGGTCGATGCGTGACGTATGAGTACATGTGTGTTTCACAGAGAGTTCCTCCCATGATGTAGGCCATGGCCGCGGTGTCGAACGGGGGCTTGTGGCTGACTGGGCGACTGAGGGGACACATTGGTACGGTATCTGGATGAGGGTCGATCACGGCTCGAGTCGAGTGGTCGACGTGGCCTCATTACTCAGAGGGAGCAAGACGTCATGACGCGCACATGGTCATGGCCGACGGGCACGTGAGGGGCGACCCCGGTATGAGGGGGCGTCTACCCTTGTCATAGCGTCTCACATGAGGCGGGTGTGGACTTGTGTGCCACAGCTAGCTAACCCGTGAGGGAAGTGCAAAAGACGTACTCTTGGCGTGCCAGGCTTACTAACAAGTCACACATGCACAATCCTGCTTGGCTCGTTGTAGGGAGCCCGCTCGAAGCCTTGGAGCTGCCAGATGTTGGAGGTCAAGTGCCCTTGACAAAGTCTTGATCTGATTCTGGATGCATGTTTCTGCCCCTTGAGCCCCTAAGGGGTTTTTATAGGGGAAGTTGAAGGGTCAAGGAGGTTTACGCGGGTTGGACAAGGGGTTAAGGTTGGTCCGCATAAACCTAGTGAATAGTGGGGGTTTACGCGGACTACCCTAAGCGTTAGAGCTGGTCCGCTTAAACCCCCTCCCCTGGAGGGGATTTACGCGGACTAGCCTAAGGGTCAAGGCTGGTCCGCGTAAACGTATTTGTCAAATTTTGGTGGTTTGTTGATGACCGGCGATAATTTTTTGGCAGCATGGTGCGCTGGATATGGCACTTTATATACGCCTAAGGGGGTATAATCATCACCATCCCTCCTTTCTACCCTTGCTTCAATCATCTGTTCCACCATCAGCTCGTTCACCATAACTGGCTCTACTGGCTTAGGGTAGAGGTGGGCGGCTGCGTCAATGGTGTGGTTAGAGCAACAACATGGGGCAACAAAGGCCCTGAAAATAGAGCTTGGTGTTGCATTTGGAGAGTCATTGGCCGTAATGGCAAGTGTTGCTAAGAATGATATAGGGCATTAGTCCAACTATGGTCTATAGGCCGTGGAACAGTCGGTGAAAGAGCGTTTATGAGGTTGGAACCTCCCTGAGACAACTTAGCTTGTGCCCCTAATTGCTCGGGTGCCAATGTATGTTCAGTCTTTTGATTTAATCTTTCCTTCAGCAGTTCTATCTCGTGCTGGTATCTTTGTAGCATCATCAGGATGGCGGGGTCCAAGGCTATTTTGTTGATAATGCCCTCGAGCATGTTACTCAAGGCACACTAAAATGGAGGAGATGGGAGTACTCCTTCTTCCTCAGACGCCACTATTTTGGTAGTGACAGTAGTGATGTCTTCTTCAGCAACTTGTTTACCCTTAGCGGCTTGCAACAACTCAGTAGCGAATTTGCCCCATCTTGTCACCAGGTCTTCTCTTCTAATATTCCCGACTAGCTCTTCTTGTTCCTTTGGTAGGGTGTCAGGTATGCCCATTACCCCTGTCATGTTACAGGTGAGGATTTGCACTCCTCTTTTGTGCTTTTTAACTCCCCTTTGGGCTTGACCGGGAGAGGTCAACCTTCTAAATATTAAAATTATTTTAATTCTTTTATACTGCGGGGGCCTTTCAAAGCTTTCAGCCCCAGCACGCTTCTCATCTCCATCTACATCGATGGGTAACAATTCATCTTTTTTTCTTCTACGGCCTTGATGACACGAAGCAATCTTTACTGGCCTAGGAAGGGGTTCCCAAAGTTACAGAAATATTACTGGACCATCCCTATCATGTCGTCCTGATTTCATTTTGGAGAAGTGATAGGAGACGACACTTGGACTCGGGTAGACGACATATATGAAAGCCGTGACAGTTTGGCAGCTTGATTGGAGTCTCTTGAATATTTAAGGATATCAGCCTGCCTTGCACAGGCCCTAGCGACGGGTGGAGGAGTTACAATCATGACTTCCTCCGCATGCATAGTCTTTTTGCCCCCTCTTTTGGGAACATCAGTAGAATATTTGAAGCCTTGTGAGGCTAGTGTAGGGCCTCGGACCCTCTTGGGAACCTAGATTTGCTTAAACTTTGGCAAGTCTGGGGTTGGCCTCCCTTGCTTGTTGTCATCGAGTACAAAGCAAGGACTCAGGATACAAAGGACACGACTAGCTGACAATTTGCGGTGTCGTCGACCAGGTTGCTGTGATAGCAAGTGGCACTTGGCTACCTTGGTGATGTGTGCCGTGGATTGTAAGAGATTGTGTCCTGTGGCTCGGTGGTGCTAGCGGAGCCAAGGATTGGCAGGCATCCATTTGGAATAATTGAGACAAGATAGGATTAGATTGTATAATGGACGATGCCTGTGCCTGGAGGTCCCTGGAGGGACATTGTTGTTGGATGGTGGTCCTTGGTCTGTGACTAGCTTAGGAGGATTTCCTTATAAGTCTGAGCTGAGTGATGTGAGGACCGAGGATTGTGGAATCCTGTCATTTGATTTCACTGTGCTCCCCTAAGAGGGTAGAGTTGGCGTGAGGATCATGATCAGACGCGGTGTCTGAGTGAGGATCGGCTCGTGATGTGGTGATGGTCTGTGCGAGAGTCAACGAATGGCCTTTTGGGAGTTGGATTGTGCTTGTTAGATCTAGTGAAGGACCAGGAAAATAGGAAGAAGTGAGTAAGTCAAGGTTTCTCGTTGACGAATAGATGGTGACCTGCGATTGGTCTTTCACTGACAGAAGATGCTGGTTGCTATGGCTTGAGAATAGTGAGTGTCGTGTGCAATTAAGGCCTTGGGTGGCCAGTTGTGAGGTGTGCCTCTTCCTGGATTGGATCTAGGAATTGTCAAAGTTTGTGTCCGACCAGTACAGTAAACCACACCAGAGAGAAACCCATGCTGAAATCCTCTCAAGTGATAGGAGTACTACCCCACAAGCCAGGAGGCTGGAAGCATCCTCCAAGGACTTATACCGTGGCCTCAAGTGCCTCTCTACTAGCCCCAGGTGGAAAGTGAGACACTGAATACAATACCACAAATCAAGGACTAGTCGGGGTCGCGCTCGTCAGCACGCGTCCACTGCCCCTAACTACGTGTGCATAGACAAACCATCTGCTGTAGGTTGGGTCCTCTAGTCGATTTTTTCCCATTCGAACTCAGGCTGCAAAGGCATGGGCCCTACGGTAATCGACTTAAAAATCGTCTACTCGGGACAAGCCTCCACCACTCCCTAGTGGGTAAGCAACAACGTTCCCAGGTCAACTACGACTAGTGGGTGGAGTCATCGGAGGTAAGAACTCGTCGTAACCACAGAAGCCACCGGAGTAGCACTAGTCTATACTAATCCACCACGAGGCGGCTCGCTAGTACAAGAACTAAGAACCACTAGCTAGACAGCTAATCTTTGAACTACTGATAGACACAACGAAGACTAGAACCTCCAGATGCACGGAATGGTGAAACCTAGGAAAACGGGCTCAAAGGGGCCAGGGCGGCCAACCTACTGGTTGCCCACACATCTGGGCAGCCACTACTGTGGTTCCTTACTTAGTTGAAGACTGGTCAGAGCTGAGGAGAAATATACTTTCATTGAGAAGGTCTGCTTGGCGCTGGTCTTCGTGGTCAAGAAACTCTGGCACTATATGTTGTCGCATGAGATAAAGTTGATATCTTAGGTGGATCCGCTGAAATACATCCTATCACAACCAGTACTCAAAGGCCGCTTAGGCAAGCGAGCAATGATTCTCATGGAGTTCAATATCTCCTATGTACTGCAGAGAGCTGTCAAAGGCCAGGCTATCGCAGACTTCTTTGTTGCGCACCCAGTACTTGAAGACTATCTACTAGAGATAGAACTCCATGAAGATGAGACCTTGGAAGCCGACCAAGTGCAGCCCGCCTTGTGGTGGTTGTATTTTGATGGCGCGTCCAGAATTGACACCCCAGCAACCGGAGTAGCCAGAGTTAGGGCCGGGGCAGGCATAGTCTTGAAATCCCCTGAGGGAGAGGTCATATATACCTCTTGCTCAATAAATAAACCTTGCACAAATAACGAGGTAGAATATGAAGCCCTAATTATCAGGTTACAGATTGCCCTGTCCATGGAAATTCGAATGCTTGAGGCATTCGAGGACTCCATGCTAGTTGTAAAATAATTAGAAGGAGAGTTCGATGTGCAGAAGCAAGAATGATGGGGACATCATAGCAAAGCATCTAACATTTTGTTTACATTTATATCCTTAAGTCAATTGGGTTTTCAATTGTAAGGCAATTATAAGCCAATGGGTTAGTTATTAGGAATTAATGAGTTTCTTTCCAAAAGGCCACCTAGGCCCGGCGAGACCCCCTCGCTCTCTCCCATTGGGCCACCTAGATGATGCAAGGGCCCATAGGGACTGGTCCATGGTCCAAGGTAGACTTGGACCAAGTAGAAGAAAATTTCAATTTTACTTCTTTAAAGAGGGCGCCCCTTTCTTGGTCCAAATGGTGGCTTGCTACCTTCCTTGACCAAAGGAAGGTTACTTCCACCTTCCCACCTCTCTTGGTCGACCAAGACCAACCTCCACCCTCTCCCACTTGTCTAGGCTGTCCCTTCCCTCTCTCCCCTCTCCCCATGTTATTCCAAGCCCCCCTCTCTCCCTCTCTTGTTCTTCATCTCATTCCTTCTAGACCCAGGGTGTGAGGCCCTTTCCTGGGAGTGATTCTCATTCTATCTCTTCCTCTAGTTACCAGGATTCATAACCACTGTCGCCGCCTCCGTTCAGGGCACTGTCGAGCCGCCATGGGCCATTCTTCGATCTGCTGTCTAGATTTGCAACCTGCAGAACAGAATCTCAAAGAAAAAGGTGTAACTCCAGATCCGACCGTCTGATCGAGCTGAGATTTTGAGGGTTTGTTTCCCGTGTTTCCCCCTTCCTCCAGATACATTTTCATGTCGACTAGACGCATTAATGAAAATAAAAAATGCACCATGGGTGCCCAGGGAGATGGCACACGTGGGTGCCCAATGGAGAAGGATAATCAAAAGAAAGACAAAAGGAGTCCCACCGTGATCCCCAATTTGTAAATTTAATTAAAACCCACTAAAGATAATAAGAGAAAAACATGACGTAGGACGCTAATGGAGGGTGATCGCCAGAGGGGTTACCTCAAAAATATGCGGGAGATGTGAACCGACTTCCTTATCGTCCTATCGGCCGGCCGATGGAGAGAGTCTCCTTGTACTTGATTACCCTTGCAAATAAAGACAAACACCAAATGAAGAATGGATTAGAATCAACGGGTGTAGTATCAAAATCCCAAATGAATTGGTATACGTGAGAGCATGTCAATGAACACACCTGATGGGAGTGTCGTCCCTTAAACCTCTATGCAAGGGTGGGAGATATGATGAATGATATAAAAATAAAGTACGTGAAAGTGTTGCACTGATAGAGGCTCTCAATGCGGTTGAGAAAGGAGATGTAAGAATGAAAGTGATGCATGCATGCAATGACGAGATGCACAGAAAATAGAAAATAGAGAATGGAGAACGTAGAAAAGAGGAAGCCTGTGGGGATTTCTCCTGGCTTTGATGAGCGTTCGGGAGGAAGACATCCGTGGGGATCAAGCTTTAGACGCGCAGGGAGTGCTCCCTCCTCAGCCAATAAACCGACAGCACCTCCCCTCCTGTTAAAAAGTTGGCCCCTTTTGAAAGAGACGTAGCAACATATTTATAGGGAAGGATACGTGGGTTGAGAATGATTTAGAAGCGAGATAAATATTGGAAAGAGTCGTCTTCAATTTCAGAAACCCACTAGATTCTTTCCCTAGTTGAAATGGATCGTAAAACGAGGAAAGGAGGAGCTGCGGTCGAGTTTAGAAGTCTCATGAAAATGGCGTCGGGCACCCAGGTTGCCAATTGAATTAACGTCCACACCAACGGATGTTATTTCAAAGGTTAAAATTTGGAAATCTGAAATAAAAAGAACTCACGTTTGCATCTATAGACGCTAATTGTAATTATAATTTGAATTTCGGATAAAACGAGATTCCAAAAATAACAGAAAAAATGGCATCTTTCGTCACAGCCGCTATTTAAATTCTCGTCTTCTCCGGCAGATGCTATTTGAAACATTTCTAAAAATCATTTCAAAAATCGTTGGAAAATATCACACTCAAAATCTGCGTCCACATGTCTGGACGCCAATTAAATTAGCATCTAGGGGAGAAGACGTAATTTTAAACATTTATAAAAATCATTTCAAAAATCATTGAAAAATATAAAGCTCAAAATTCGCGTCCACATGTCCGGACGCCAATTAATATAGCGTCTGGGGGCCTAGACGCAAATTTCTATGAAACAAAGGGCTCTAAACACTCTAGTGTGTGTGGATCTTCCTAGATCCATGTGTGTGTGTTTGAATTCTGTCAGAATCGTGTGTTTAGGTGTATTTACACCTTTGTGGGAGTTTTCATCTCCCTACGTATGTGTGTGTTTTGATCTTGTAAACTTTTACAAGATAGTGTGGGAATCCTCACAGATCGTGAGGGGTGGACGTAAGTTGCCATTGCTGGAACCGAACCACCTAAAAATCACTGTCCA
This sequence comes from Amorphophallus titanum, assembly GCA_024336825.1. NCBI lineage: Eukaryota > Viridiplantae > Streptophyta > Magnoliopsida > Alismatales > Araceae > Amorphophallus > Amorphophallus titanum. The sequence continues at coordinate 5,075,578 of JANBPO010004458.1, read as the reverse complement.
ATTGTGTGGTTTGCTCCTTCTCTTCTACCTCCGTTCACTGCAGCATACACGTAGATTAATTCGATCACATTTGTTTAAATTGGCCAAGATTCGTTAAAAAGTTGTAAACACCCAATTCACCTCCCTCTTGGGTGTCATTGATCGCGAGACTTCAATTGGTATTAGAACTAAGGCTCTAATTTTCCTTCAGATCTAACGATCTAGAGTAAGATCTAGATCAATGGCAAACAAGGGTATGATGCCTGAGGGTCACTCCATTAATCGTCCTCCCTTCTTTGACAATTCAAATTACTCATACTGAAAAAATAGAATGCATGTTTTCCTAAGGGCTCAAGAGTACGAAGTTTGGAGAGTTGTGGACAAGGGTCCTTACAAACTCTCAGATGATGAGGAGAAGTGGACACCCAAAGAAATTAAAAAATCCACAGTTAATTTTAATGTGATGAATATCATGCAATGTGCTATACAACGAGTTCTCTCGTGTTTCTATGTGCAACTCAGTGAAAGAGATGTGAGACAAGTTGCGGCTCATATATGAGGGAACCTCTGAGGTTAAGGAGACCAAAGTGAACTTGCTTGTCAGAGATTATGAGCCATTTAAAATGAAGCCTGAAGAAACCATTTCAGAAATGTTCGCGAGATTGACTGAGATCACAAATGGTCTCAAAAGCCTTGGGAAGGAGTACACCAACTCAGAGCTTGTGAGGAAGGTTCTGAGATCACTTCCACCTGCATGGCACACTAAAGCCACTGTCATTGAAGATTCAAAGAATCTGTCCACCCTTTCATTGGACGAGCTCATAGGGTCACTCATGACCTATGAGATAAACATGAAAAGAACTGTCGAGAAAGAAACCAAAAAGAAGAAAATAGTGGCCCTGAAAACCCACCAATCTGATTATGATTCCTAAGAAGAAGAGTCCAGCGAGGGAAGTAATAAAGAAGATGACCTGGCCATGTTGACCTGTCAAGTGAAGAAATTTTTGAGAAGAAAGAAGAATTTCCAAGAAAATTTCAGAAAGGGGTAAAGGAAGCCCATTCAAACAAAGGGCGAGCCAAGTAAGCCTAATAATATTATTTGCTATGAATGCAAGAAGTCCGGGCACATGAGAGGAGAGTGCCCAAATTTGAAAAGAAAGTTCGAGAAAGAGAAGTTAAGAAAGCCAAAAGCACCTTATAGGATTAAGCGCCCTTTCAGATTTTCATCGGATTCGACCCCCTCTTGTTTTTGCCTACAAGCCCTTTCGGCCTTTCGTGTAGCGGAGCACCCGATTTTACCTATGCCGCCCTTTCGAGTTTTCACCATGATTGGACTTTAACCCTTATTACCCTTGCTCTATGAGGAATTCCGACTGGGCACCTTAATTTTAAGCTCCTTTTTATTCTTCTTCCTCTTTTAGTTATTCATGGATGCAAAAGTAGGGTAGACAAAGACCTATGATGAAGAGAGAGATTTTAGCCCACCGAAGGAGGGTGAGTTTTGTGTATTGGTACCAACGTAAGGTTTAATGTCGCATGGGTGTCTTAGATCGGTTTGTTGGCATAAACAAGATGTTGGTGTCAAGTAAGGGGTTAATTCACACTCGAACCAACCCCTTCTGCTTTCGGGTAAGAGGAAGAGCTCCCCATATTTGAGCCTCCACCCAACATCCTCCTAATAACGCCGGCCATTGAACCTTCATCATCCACTAAGCCTATCGCTTCCATCTCACCCTCCTCTACCACCCCTTGGAGTAGGTGTATGTCTACAGATATATGTTCAAAAGGTGATTCTCAAGAGCAGGGCTAGATGAACTTGGTCCCAGCCATGCCATTCAAGTTCCAAAGTTATATTTGCCGAATTGCCAGTTCGTGTTCTCATACCGGGCAAATTTAAGAAAATCAAGACCGAGTCTTCACCAATGCTCACCAAGAAAAATCTTTAAGAATTGATGCCAAGCTGACCAAAGGTCAGGATGATCAAAGTTACACTGCTCATTGGGAATGATACTTTTAAAGCTCTCATTATCCCTTATTCCATTATGGTTCGAGTGACTGATCAAGGAAATGGGTTCTTCTCTAGCATTGTAATGACACATTCTATTACCAAGGAGAGGATGAAGTCCATGCTCAAGGGCGGGTCAAGACATCCCTTGCTAGAAGCCCTCAATGTCATGTCTACTTCTTATCTACTTCTATGTAAGGGGCTGGTGCCTATGTTACCAAATGCTTTTAAAGAAGATATTCCAAGAGCCCTGGGCAATATGGTATTTATGAAGCTTCCAATATCGAAGGTCAATCCTCCAAGTATTGATGTTGCTCACCTTTCAAGGGAGTTATCTTTGAAGAAGCTATCTCATGCCAAGGTTCCCACATTGCAAGCGAAACTCACAAGTTTCTGTTGTGACTATTTGACGAAAGAGTTGGCGTTCACTTTGGAATGTTCAATGGATTCTATAGTCATTAAAAGTTCATCAAGTGAGATCCAAGGCATTACCATGATTCCAAATCCACCAATTAAGTCATCTGCCCGGGCACATCAATGGAGAGGACAGGTTAAGTCAAGGGGACTTGATTCTACATTGAAGAGCAAGCGAGTCCAAGCCTCTGACCACGTGTGCACACACTGACTCATTGCCTTGAGCACCAAACGATTTACATAAATACTTTAATAAATTCGAATAACCACCTAAAAATAGCCGAAAAATTCTTAAAAATAGCAAAAATACACCGGACGAATCCAGGATTCGCACCATTAAGAATCCGCTAGACCATGGATGTTAAAGTGCCGTCTCAGGCGTCGACCAGTGGTTCTCGAACTTTTGGAGACCGCACTTAGAGTGTCAGCAGCGTCTGTCGGTCTGTCAGTCTTTCTTTTTGTAGTTTGTGCCGGGGTATGCCCCGTGTAGTTGTCGTCTTGTCTTCTTTTTCTGTGAGACTTGTATATTTGTGAATATTGTAAATCTGGACTAGTTTATATTTATATCACTCTAATATGTTAAATTACTTCTGCCTTAATTATAATCATCCATTGCCAAAAATTAACAATGCGCACTGTAAATTTCAATTTCTAATGCAATCCCTCAACAACTCACACTAACCCTTCGGGGGCCTTATCAGCCTCCTAGGTGGCGTCCCCAGTTCATGGTAGCGATAATTTAGTACTTGTATCGGGTTATCGGTACCATGGGCTCTGGGTCGTTACAAGGACACTGGCAGTTCTAGATTGAGTTGTTAGGGTACTGTCGTAGTCAGGGAAAAGACTACACCCAGTCACCTAAACCGACCGATCCCAGACAACTACCATCAGATAGACACCGCCCTAGCACACGACCTAAGATTGACCAACAACAGGACTATAACGCACCAGCATAGGGGGGACCTACTATAATGGACCACAGAAGGGGTGTTATGACAGACAGACCCAAAACTCCATACAAATAATATAACGCACCAAGACAGGGGCATTATATCAGCAAAACACACCAGGACGGGCGTGTTATGGCCAACGGACCAAAACTCAAACCAAGGGGAATATAACGGACCTCCGTAGGTGCGTTATACAAGCTTAACGCACTAGGACAGGGGCGTTATATCCAACAGAAGCATATAACGGACCACAATGAGGCCATCATAGCCACATGACGCACAGGGTTAGGCGCATTATATCAACCACCATACCCAATCAAACATTGGTCAAAACACCCCATAACGGACTGGCATCGGGGCGTTATCTGATCATAACGCACAAGGAGGCATCCGTCATGCCTAACCGACTGACACGACCTTCGAGGAAGCACGGTCGTCGAGGGGCTGACAACAACAGACGACCTCAAAAATAACCTGAATATAACGCGCCTAGACAGGGGCGTTATACTCAAATAACGTACCAGGCTAAGTTCGTTATGCTTCATGACCTCGAAAGATGAAAAATCACGAACCATAATGGTCTATCGTGGGACCGTTATAGCCTATAACGGTCTCTGGTAGGACCGCTAAATCCCCCCCTACCCGTACTGCTATCAACATGTTTGGCGGCATAGTACGACGAAATGTCAAACGCGGGGCAGGCTGGGGCCCAACCCCCCCCCCCCCCCCACCCTTTGGCCTCTTATATTCTGCAGGGCCTGGTGACGTCGTGGATGCTGCCCCGCCGCCGGTCCTTCTTCCCCTGCTTGCGCCTGAGGAAGTACTTCTGGGCGTGGCTGGCCACCTGGGTCGCCGTCCGGGTCACCACCGAGTGCCTGGATATGCTCCTCCAGTCCCCTTTCCCATACTTCTCCAGCCCTTCCAAGAACCGCCTAGTAGAATGAGAAGAAGAAAGAACAAGAGCAAGAAACAGAGAAACGTTAATTCCGAAGGAGATAGCTACACAGGAAGCACGAAAAAACAAATCGAAGTTTTTCTCCCTATTGCGAAGTGGGCTTTTACATGTGCTCTTCCTCCGTCCAGGGGATACCCTTCTTGCGCTCCTCGGGCTTGGCTCTCGCGCCCCCTCGGGACGAACCGTGCTTCACGCCGCCGTCGGAGGGACCCGCCCCGGCGCCGGACTCGTCCCAGGCGTCCGCGTACTGGGGCAGCTCGACAATCCCGGACTCGATATCCCTCAGGTCCCGCTCCAGCCGCCGGTAATGCTCCCTCACGTCCTCGGCGGTCTTACTCGGTATACGCGCCGCGATCCCCCCGCACCGCTCCTCCTCGGTGACGCCGTAGAACTCCACCAGCGCCGTCTCGAAGACGCGGTTCTCCTGCTCCGTCCACACGGCCAGCCCCGGGGGAGCAAACCCCTGCCCGTGGTGCGGGAAGAGAGGCTGGGCGGGGAGGGATGGGGGGAAGCCCCCCGGAAAGCGGCGGTCCACGGGGAGCGCCGCCCAAAGGCTGCCGCCTTCTCCGAACATGGCGAGCGAGAAAGAAGAGAGAACCGGAGGAAAACTTAAAAGAAAGGTTTGTTTTTTTTTTTCGCGTCAAGGAAAGGAGGGGAAACGCGGTGCGCTTAAATAGTAGCGCGATTTGGTCGTTTGGGTAAAAGGTCGAAACCAGGTGGACCCAGGAATAAAAATCCCCGAAACACTGACGTCATCCTCATCGTCTTTTTCGGATTGTCCCGGAATTCGTCTCTCCTCTTCTGTTGCACCGGATAAGATCACGGCCGGTCTTTACACGTGTACAGTCCTCCGGAAAAGGGCAGCATATTAGTGGACCCCACTGAGGTCTGCCGCATCTAACCGTCCGTGATGGGAAGCACGGCTCTGATGGCTTAGAGGGGGGGCGGCTCGTTACGATTTGTTTGGACGCAGATGTGTCGACTGCGAGGTAGGTGCGGGGTTCGGAGGGGCGCTAGGTGGCGGCGCCATGGGGGGTGGCTATGGAAGCGAGACGTGTCGGCTGGTTTTAAAAAAAGGCCGGAAATCTCTTCTTCCCTGTGGATTCGACCCGTGCTTGCCATAGTACTACTTTCTCTTTTGATCATTTTGTGCGAGTTCAGTTTTAAGATTGTTAGCGCGTGTGTAGTAACGACATACATTTCCGCGTTATCATCGGCCAAACTGGACATCTAGAGCTCGGGCGGGAACCCGAGGCCATGATAGCCATGGGTGCACTCCCTCAACCATCGACGGAGCTCCTCTGGGGAAGGCAGGGGATCACCTCCTACGTAGCCTCAGGCTTGCTAGAGCAAGGCCGCACCCATGCTGGCGTCCAACGGTGGCTCCGATGGGGAAACAGATGTAGGCCACTCGATCCCCAGCTCCAGGGAGTAGTGGCCCACCTCAGCCAGCACGCCGAAAGGACATGTGCAACACCACCAAACACAAAGAGGGTCAGTAATGTTTAGGACTTCCCTATGACAAGACAAGGTGAAAAACCTAAGAAATGTCCTGGCTCTCACCTGCTATGGCCCCCGTCGTGCCTGTAACACCCCCGCTTGGGGTCGATGAGGGTAGTCTATCCCCCACCTCAATAGCGTCTCCTGCCAGAGTCGGAGAGGGCAGAGGTTCCTCTGACATCTGGGTGTCCCCAGTAATCATCGGAGAGGTAGAGGTCTCTCCCAGATCCACCTCGATGGGAGTTGGCACACGCTCCCCCTCAAACTCCAGCCCTAGACATAGCACAGAATGTTATCTCTACCACAAACCCTGAGTCAAAGCTAGTGAAGGGGAGCAAAGGAGCTACATGTACCTTCCAACGCAGCCTTCATCTCAGCATCTCCGGTGAAAGAAGCCTCAGAGGAGGAAGATCTCAAGCTTGAGCTCTCGTCGGTCTCCAAGGCCATGCTGCCGCAGCCTGAAGAACCAGATGAAGCCCCTGATGAACCCTCAATCACGGGCAAATCAGGGGCACCTGCACATCAATAAGCCGAGTCAGGCTACTACCGAGTCCAGTCTTATACAAAGAGAACTCCCTAGCCAAAGGTGTTAGGGGAGAAGCTCACTAGCTGGGGTGTCCCCCTCCAAGACCCCCTCAATATCTACGAACTCCTCATCGCACCCAGTAGACGTAGCGACAGTAAGCTCATCCTCGGCTACCCGGGCCGTGTCCCGGGGAAGCTCTCCCTCCTCCAGGGGGGAAGAGGTCCCTGCAACCAACCCCCATTGAAAGCTTAGCATGAGTGGGTAAAGCAGAGTAATCCACACTGAAATAACTAAGTACTCAGCTACGTACCTGAGGGTCCCATGCTGGACGACTCTACCAGCCCCACCGTGCAAGCCGACACCATAGTCGGCAAAGGTGGGAGAGGCAACTTCTCCAATAAATGTGGTAGCCTACCCAGTGTGTCCCCAACGGTGGGTGGGGGCACGGAGGTCTCCTGCCCTGACTCGTCCTCAAAGGACGGCAGGACCACTGATGGGCTGGCATCCACCAGCTCCTAGATCATCTCTAGGGTGGCCGCCGCATCCTCACCTACCAGACAAGCAACTCAGACCAAGTCAACAACTCCGACCAGTCAACAAATGTGATTGCAACAGGAAGACTCCCTCCAAAGTAATCATACACTTACCTAGACAACTACCAGTCACCGTGGGTGCTAGCTCTCCCGCTCGTCCAGGCTCTCCGACCAGTGCCTCAGTCGAGGCCTCAGCCCCCGAAGTCTCTACCTCCACTATACAAGCTAGATGGTCACATCAGCGGCTAGAAATGAGCGAAGTCACAGCTCACAATCAACATCACAAGTCCTTACCTAAACTGGCTCCTCCCACACCTACCCACGACTCAAAGTCAGGGAAGGCCTTGACATTGGGTGCCACCTCATCCATCAGTCATAGAAAACTCTCCGTGTCAATCTCACACTTAGTCCCTCCACATAGGGAGGGTCCTCCTCCCGAGGGGGCGAGAAGGTCGCCTCCGCCCTAGCCTCCACCGGGGCTGCAAAACACAAACCCAGCAAAGCAGGATTAGTCCACTACCATGGCTAAATTGACCAGGAGAAAACGAGGCACAATGGCACTTACTCAGAGCTGTCTCTGCCTTAGCTACCCCGTCAGCCCCGAGTCCTCCAGAAGACTCGCCAGTCTCGGCTACCGCAGCCTCCACTCTGGGGCGTTTTCACCTCGGCTGTGGAACTCCATCCCCACTCCCCGAGGACGCCTCTGTGGAGCCGAACTTGTCAATAGACACAGCATTATACAATGTCCCAGTGTTGTAACCAGAAAGCAACAAAAGAGAAAGGGACAGAGTATCTTAAACAAGGCCGTACCTGGAGCCCTGAAGGGGGTCAGTGGCAGGAGTACCAGCTACTCCGACTTCAGTGTCAGCACCCAGGCTACTATCGTCACGGCCTCCCGGATGTCTCGTAGAGTGCGGGCGCACTCAATATGGGACAAGAACTCCACGGGTCCGACGGACCCGATCGCGTGGCTGATATGCAGCCGCCAGTCATCGATCGCTGAATCGGTAAAGCTCCCGTGCTGGAGCTCCCGGTCCAGCGAACCCTCACTCTGAAAGCTACAGTCGGCCAAGAACTAGGCCCACTAGGCCTTAGGTGCCCTTGACCGGGACACCTTCCCTCCTATCACTGTCACTTCCGCAGACACCTGTCTCAGGGATTCAGTGCCCCTCCGTTGCTCCGGCTCCCAGAGGTCGAACCCCGGCCACTCCGGGGCCACCGCTCCATGACTCGCTCGATCTCTCGGCAGATTCGAGCAACATAGGTCCTCAGGTACCCCTCATCCAGTGCAATAGGAGGCAGATCCTCCCTCAGCAAGTGGCTCTCCTCTGCCATTCAGATTGCGGAGGCCTTCTGTCAGTACAGGTGGCTGTGCTCGAACCACCACCCAGCGTAGTGAACGTTGAACCTCCCTCGGCGTCCCTGTCCCGGCATCAAGAACTGCTCCAGCTCTCGATGACTGTAGAAGTCCCACCATGCCGCCACGAGTAAGTGGGTGTCCCTACCCCGGTACTGCCTGCCTGCCAAAGGGAACTCCCGGTTCGGTGGGATCCCCTGGTCATACCCGAAGTTCCTTGCAAACCGGTGTGGATAGTATGGCTCCAAGAAACTTATCGCTGATCGGGTACTCCGTATCCACTCCGTCCAGCCCGGCATCTGCCACCTCCTAAATAGGGTGCGCACTGGTCGCCCCTCCACCTGAAGGTCCCAGAAAAAGGCGGGAGTCCCTCGTGGCACTGTCGAAAGGCCGTCCCTCCTCACCCCGGGCAGGCAAGTAGCAAAGGGCTCTCCTAGCCCCCTCCAACTGCGCCTCTGCATCCCCGTCAGGATGTCTGGGGAAGCTGAACAAAAGCGGTGCCACCGGGTTCATCACTATCCCTCACGTCACCAGTCCCAGAAATAGCAGTCTGGCCCACACGCTGAGGTAATGGGTCGGCAGGAGTATGCTCCCCTCCCTAGGTGCCAGGTGCGCCTCCAGAACTCCCAGTCCTTGGTAGATGTTGGCCAATGCAGCAGGAGCCAAGGCCAACGATCTCCCCTCAGCCAGCAAACAAGCCGGCCACAGTAGCTCGGCTCTCAGCAAACCATCCTCTCCATGCGGAACCCCGAATGTCGCCAACCAGTATGCCAAATAGGTGGCGAGGTGTGTCACATATGGCAGACCGTGGGGGTTCTACCCCTCCTGTGGGGCATAAATGTACCTGGTGTAGGTCTTGAAGTGAAGCTCCACCTCTGTGTACTCCTCCCAGGGAGTCTGGTCCCTGGCAAATACCCCAACCACAGAAAAGGGGAGGGAAGCATCACCAGAAAACATCGCAGGATGAACAACATACGCGTTACCGCCACCTTGAGAAAATGGTCCTGGAACGATCGAGTTACGCTAATCTCCTACTAAACCCAAGGTTTTGCCCAAGGGTTGATTATATTATATTCCTTGATGGTCTACGGATTATTTGGAACCTAAAATCTTATTCAATAAGTCATTAATAAAATATAAAAATTAATGAATGTACCTAAAGAGGCATGATCTCGTGCTGAAGCCTGAGCCATCCGATCTTCTACAAACACTTGATGATAGCCACGCTAGTTCAAAGTTCTGCAAGGTAGAAAACAGATCAGAGGAGTCCAGGGTGATAACCCTAGGGAAAACCCTCCGATGTTGAAGTCAGCAACGTAGTAGAGCACAGTGCAGAGAATAGAAAGAAGGGAGCATGAGGAAGGTAAGAGATTTCTTTTCACCAATTGTGGTGGCCTAGAGTGCTCAAGATTCTTTGTGGGGGGGTTTCCCTTAGTTCTTAAAGTGGCTTGAGGCCTTTCGACAGCAAGGGGAGAGAGAGTGATCGGAGGGCATTACCTCCTTTAATGCAAGCTTTCTCCCTTCCTAGGGTGCTTACCCTTCTTATCTCTCGTCCCCCGAGCTTCCCCTGGCCAGTTATACTCAGTTGTCGCTTGGGCATTCCTGAGTGACCATTGCTCAGATGTTCCCGGGTCTGGAGGCCACCTAGGTCATGATGGTCCAAGTCGAATTGGGCTTCTTGGTGAGTGGGCCTAGTAGTGTATCACTCATAGAGGGGGCCTAGCTGGGTCCGACAGGACCAATTGGGCCTAGCTGAGCCGTTTGTATTTTGGGGTGCTATTTTACCCCTCTCCACTTGCCCCCTAATCCCCAGCCAAGGATCAGGCTCGATGATTAGAGTGTATCCGGGCTATATGTGTGGCTCGGTTGGAAATTTGGTCATTGCGAGCTATCCCTTCATCGAGGTTTATACGCCATCAATGCGGTTGTCTCGATGTATGGGGGCTCGAGCAAACATGATGGCGTGTGGCCTTGATTTGGAGGCACCCCTCTTGGAATTTGAGACGTCGTCGCAGTGGTTCCTTCCTTGAGCTACCTAGGGCTTATAAATAGCCTGGATGCTTACATTCCAAGTTTCTTTCATTTTAGGGCTTTCCTCCCTTCATCGTCTTCATGAGTTCAAGATAGGGTTCATGCGCCGGGCGAACGAGCAGGGGGAGCGAGAGATAGAAAAAGCTTTCGTCGAGTTCGTAGAGATTAATGCGGAGGTGATCCGTCAACTTCCCCCTCCTACTAGCTCGTCTGATTCTAGCATCCTCACTTCTCCTTCCCATTCTTCCATGGCGGAGCACAATGTGGAAGCTGAAATTCAGGAGTTCGAGCAAGGTTCAGGAGGCTCAGAGCCCATGCCTAGCCATCATCTCCATAGTGAACTGACTGAGCCTGACGTGAAGGAGTTTGAGGTTCACTTCAAGTTGTTGTGGCGGTACTTCTTCTCTCCTACCAAACCCCATCAGTCTAGTCTGGATACCCATTCGGGCCTTTTCTGTACCTTCCTACTAGCCTGAAAGTGTGGCTTCCGTCTCCCCCTTCACCCTTTTGTCATCGGTCTACTGGGCTTTTATCAGCTGGCTCCCATCCAGTTGGTTTTCAACTCCTATACCTTCATTTTTTCATTCATCACTCTCTATTGTTTGTGCAATCTCGCCACATCCCTCAACCTTTTCACACCTATTTTATAATGAAGGAGCACACCCATGCTGGTAAGGGTTTCTTTTACCTTCAGGCCAGGAGAGGGAGGAGTTGTGTTACCCTCTCCCTCTGGGACTCTTCACACAAAGGGTGGAAAACTCAATTTTTCTGAGTAGGGGTCAAGAAGGGTATAGGTTGAAATTTTCCTGTCAACCCAAATTTCCAACCTGTATTCCCCGCGAAGCATCCAGCAATCTGCTCAGAGCTTGAGGAGGAAATTAAAATTCTTCAAGACAATTGCCAAACGACCGTGGAGCTGATGACTTCAGCCAATATCGAGGGCTATGCACACCGTGCGTTGCCTCCTGATAGTAAGGATCTCGGAGCTCTACTTTGCACATCCATTTTCTGGTTGGTTGAGCCTTCACTGATGAGTTGCCTTTTGGTGAGCAGAAACGAGATGCGATGATGATGGAGAATGATGGTCAGAGCAGGAGGTCGTCGAGAAAGTGGAGGTGATCACCTCGGGTGTGCCTCTGGTTCTCAAGGGTCCTTCCTCTGCCCGAGATAAGGGCAAGCGGATTGCTCGAGAAGATGACCCAGAGCCACAGGGGTCCAAGCATAAGGACCCCGAGGGGCAGCTGATGTTGGCCTTGATGAAGGCCCTGACCACCGAGAAGAGCAGGTGAAAAGCAAAATTCCTCCTCCACCCGAGGAGTCTCCAGCTGAGGGTGTCCGTCACCCGGGCTCTTTAGTCATTGTGCCAGAGGTGCCTGCTTTAGTCGAGGGGACTACCGCCGAACCTACGGGAGCACACGGGGAAGAGGAGGTTGGTTTAGAAATCCCGACCGACCTTGTCGGGGCGCGTGGGGAGGAGGAGGTTGGTTCAAGGATCCCGACCGAGCCAGGCGTTGCAGCCCCGAGTCTGGGGACGTCCAAGGGGGGCATCCCGGCATCAACTCCTCCATGGGGGATTCTTCCAAGCAGCAGGGGCGATTCGCTGTCCAGGCCTCCCTATATAATCATTGCAGAGCCTTGGCACCTCCGTCTATTCAGGAAGAATTCTAGCACTATTCCCCTCCTATGCTTCTTGAGAGGGTCATGAAGGGGGGGTTGTTCGTGGCTCAACTAGAGGCTAAGATAATAGATTACTTGGTGTGGTTGAAGAATGATGAGAGGGCTCAGGACTAGGCTCATGCTGAGTCCGACCAGAAGGTGGCGCAGTTGACCTCAGAGCTCGAGGCCCTCCAATGGGAAATGGCCTCACTCCGCTCACAAGACCAGGCGAGCCAAGAGAAGGTGCGGTCACTATCCGAGCAATTGTCCCAAGCTTGATATCTGGCCGAGTTAAAAGGCAGGCTCCTAGAAGAGGAGCATCAGCCCCATACGGTAAGTTTGGGATAGTGGACGGTGGAGCGAGAGGAGCTCGGGAATCGCATCCTGGAGGCAGAGCGGGCTAGGAGAGAGGCCGAAGCGACATGGACCGAGGCTGAGGCAAAGTTGATCGAGGCCAAAATGAAGATGGCCGAGCTTGAGGAGAAGGCAGCAAGAGTTGAGGCAGAGGCGATCGAGTAGTATCTGGGCTTGGAGGAGTATCACGAGGCCTTAAAGATGACCGCCTTTGCTTATTATGAGCCAAGCTACCGGCGTGGGCTGCAGAAGGGTTTCACTCAAGGCTTTAGGCGGGCAGTCAATCAGGCCCAGGAGCAAGTTCTCGACAAGCTTGTCTTTAACCCCGGGGAATGGCTACAACTCAGGTGAAGAAAGCTCAACTTCTCCTTCCTCTACGACGTCGAGCGGTGAAGCAAGTAGTGAAGATACTTTTGCTCCTGTGGAAGAGGGTTCACTAACTCTGACTGCCTCGGGAGAGCGCACGGTCGAGGCAGTTCCTACACATGTGGGGTCAGTGCCCGAGCCGGCCACACTGAGGGAACCAGGGATGAGCTGCCCTTGACTACAGGAATGGAGCCGAGTGCCGTGGGCCTCCCGACTGCTGAGCCTCAAGGCGGGCCGCAGACCTCCCACCCTTCTCATATTTCCATAGATTAGGTTAAGATTGTACTAGCTCTTTTGGCCTTCCTTTATTTTCTTTATTGTTAATACGGCCATCTGGAACCATGCAATTATTTTCTTTCGATATATTGGAGATGGTGTTAAGAGCGCAATTTTTTTTTTATATAAATCCAAGTCATCAAATGCTAACTAGGAGAGCGCACCCTCAATCCATAGGATGAGGATGTTCCCACTCCACCAGTGAAGCACATGATGCTTTCTTTTATTGATTTTTTCAGCTCTGTACATAACATGGAGACTAGCCTTACAATGTGTCAAAAATTGGCTAGGTCTCCTGGAAAACCGGCTCTCAGGTATGAAAAAAACTTTGCATAGAAGGGCAACTGCCTAAAAAAGGAAAAAGGTAAAGCCTATACAGTCAATTCTCCAAAAGGAAAAAGAAACGCGTCCCTCGCGGGCCCTTCAAGTCAGCACAAAAGGAACCTCGTGTTGACACGAGTTCCTCGATCCGAAGCTCTCCAAAGAGGAACCTCGTGTTGACACGAGGTCCCTCATTCCAAAACGCTCCAACAGGAACCTCGTGTTGACACGAGGTCCCTTGTCTGCTCGCAGCCTTCACAGAGAAGCCTCGTGTTGACACGAGGACCCTTGTCTGTTCACCAGAATCCAGGACAGAGGAACCTCGTGTTAACACGAGGTCCCTTGTCTTGCTCGCAGCCTTCACAGATGAACCTCGTGTTAACACGAGGTCCCTTGTCTTGCACGCAGCCTTCACAAAGGAGCCTCGTGTTGACACGAGGTCCCTCGTCTTGCTCGCCAGAATCCAGGCTCGTCCGAAGTGCTTCATAGAGGAACCTCGTGTTAACACGAGGTCCCTTGTCTTGCTCGCGAACCCCTTGGCCGTCCCTTCAACTAGTCTGTTCCTTGTATACATACTTTTTCCTGAAATTGGGTAAGCCACATGCATCTGCTAGAGCATACCCCTTAGCAATCTGTGGGATTTCTTGCAATGATGAGAATTCTTGATTGCACCCAGACATGACTGCAAAGTTAGCCAAGGCGTCTGCTAATTGGTTCCCTTCACGGAATATGTGTTTAATGGGGCATTGAAAGAGATCGAATAGCTGTTTAAGAACATGCCACCATGGCAAAAGAGTCCAAGGAGGCTGCTGTGTGGACTGCAGCAATGAAATTAAGACCATGGAATCAGAGTATATAACAGAAATTGGGATGCTATTTACTTGTGCAAGGCGAAGACCATCCAGCAAGGCGCGCCCTTCTGCTACATTGTTGCTCCCAATACCATAGTAGTAAGAGAAGCCCAATTTCAATTGACCTTGAATATCCCTGAAGCAGCCACCACCACCAGAGTTGCATGTAATCTTGTTCATCTCCATTACACACTCAAGTTTTGTGGACTGCACATTCTTATTTACACACACATCAGAGGTTTGCTGAGAAGCACCTTAACTTGTACCTTGACCTGTGTAGTCTTTGGACCATCGTTTACACTTAAACCATTCCATCTAAATTCGTTGTGCTTTGTGTCTAAGTGTTTTATTTACTTTATAGAAGTGGTCTATATTTTTGGTAGTCAAGTTTTAAATAGGCCAAAATTTGTGATAGGATCTATTCAACCCCCCTTCAAGATCCGATTGCACCGCACGAGACCCAACACAAAGGACTCCTACCATCTTTTCAAAAAAGTGTAGGATTCGGAGTGACGGATCCCGAAAGACGTGCCCCTCCAGGGTGATCCTTGGAGGCACTGTTTCGTATCCCCAAGAGATTTCATCGTGATCAGAAGAAATGCACGTCAAAGATTCATACTAAAATCTTCAATTCTAAAATCAGAAGTTTACAAGCAAAAGGGTGACTGCCCTGCCATAACGAGGAAAGTACAAAAAGAAGAAAGAAGAGGGCGCCCCTTCAAGGATCCATCCCGGCAGCAACATCCTGTGACCCGGCCTCCTCGAGTTCGCATGCCACGGAAGTCCCCGAGGGTGGCAAGTCTTCAGCCAGGTCCGCCACGTGTTCTTCCATGGCAGGGGCATCAACAGGTGCTCGCTCACCGACACTCGGCCCCGGCACATGCTCCCCAGGTTCGCCTCGTACTTCACCAGCACTCTCCTTACCGTCACTGGCCTCGGGGCCATAAGGTGATGAAGGAGGAGGGAGGGAAGGCACCGAGGCACCGAGGACCCCAGCCGTGGCCACCATAGCAGCTGCCCAACCTTCTCGGAAGCCACGATCACACGCCGGCCCAAAGAATTTCAGCGCCTCGACAGTCAGCTCGTCCCGGTAGGCCGGAGAAAAGTGAAAGTTCTCCAATGCCTTCTCATCGGCAGTAGCCATTACAGAACACAGCTCAGTGAGCTGCGCTTTCACTTCCTCGGCCCGAGCCTCGACCACCTAGACCTGCGCCCTCAGCGTGGCCACATGGGCTTCCGTCATCTTGGCCCGAACACGAAAGAAGTCGCGGTCCCGCTCCATCGTGGCAAGCGCCCGATCTAGTTGACTTAGTTGTTCCGAGAGCCCGCGCTCCCAGACAAAATCAGACCTCCTTCATGATGACAATTGTGGCACCTGCCAACGCTAGAGGAACCTTGCGCGCCAAGCATATTATCGATATTCGCGCTACAGAGAGATCAACTTCGAATACCGCACTTCGACAGACCCTCTCCTGTTCAACTCACAGTCCCCTGCAAGGTGCTCGGCAACTGAGAGGGGGGGAGTGAGGAGGGTAAATCTGATTTGACCTAAGACCGTCTCAACAATGGTAGGCCCAAACCGATCCAACTTCTACAGCGTGCCCAAGAGGCACCTAGCGGTTGCAGCCCAATCCGACTTGGCCTCGGATTCTGTAGTGCGCTAAAATTACGGCCCAAGCACAGTGATCACTGGAAGACCCTCCGACGACCGACCGTTACCCCCCACGACGTTGGCCTCGACTCCATAATGGGTGAGCACGCCCCACGAGGGCCGTAAGACTCACCCCGGGACCATTCGACGTCGGGGTAATCGCCCTCCAACGAGGAAACTCCCACCACTATAGCAGAAAAGCGTTATTCCCCCACCTACATCTTTCCTAATCAAGGGATAAGGTTCTTCGCTCCAAGACAACCCCTATAAGAGGGACATCGACGAAGAAGAGGACACGGTGGTTCATTCTACCAAAAACTGGTACACGAGAGAATAGAGCTACTAGCCCTGCTACACAGGGAGAGGGAAGCGACTATAGTCCGTATTCGAAGGAAGCTCCCCTCCAACGACCTTACCACCCAGCGAACACTCCCCGAGTGAGCACTGGGAGCAGCGAGCACTCGTCTGGAGGACCTACCCGGCTCTTTAGCCTTCTACTACGATCTCCTTCTCTCTCACTTCCTCTCCTCTATTCTTCGATTAATACGTCTCTGACTTAAGTATCGGAGGGTTGTCCCCTGGATAACACTCGGGACTCCTTCTGACGCCCCCTATTTTTTGGTTCTTGCAGGCCTCCATGGGAGCGAGATGACTTCTCCGTTCAATAAATAGAGAAGGTGGTACGTGGCATAGGAATCGTTTTCCTGCCTCTACACTTCTTGACGCCGTCTATGAGAAGATGAGCTGAAAGCTATGGTGTCTCGTGGAAGCCTCCTCAATGCCAGTCACCATGGGCGTGGTTCCCATCAGGGGACCAACTCCTGTCGGGGTTTGCAGGAAGCATCTTCTGCCCATCCCCGACAAGAGGTCACCCCCGACGACCTAGAGGAAATCTACCAACATATCCAAGCCCTGACAGGACTCTGCCAGGAGCTCTTGAATCGGCCAGCGAAACACCAGTGCGTCCCGCCCGAACGACGATAGGGTGAGATGGCACAGACTGAAGAGGATCCTCGCCAAGCATGGGAGGCCTCCCATGCCTCGGTCGTAAGGACCCGACGATGGCGTAGCAGCCCGCACCAAGGGTACGTAGCCCATTGCACTCCAACCCAGAGATGGATTGCTAGCTATAGCGTATCGATGAAATAGAGGGCAATGTCTGGTACTTGGATGACGTCCTTCTGGCCGCCAGAAATTGCAACCTGATCGATGACGACCAGGACTTTCATGCTCCCTTCTCCAGGGAGATCATGGAAGCCCCCATCCCACCAATACTCTAGCTACGATCGTTCACCCCCTACGATGACACCACCGACCCGGCCGACCACATGCACAGTTTTGAGTCCCACCTGGTGTTCCACCGGGCCTCGGACACCATGAAGTGCCTAGCGTTAGTTACGACCCTTCGAGAGAATGCCCGGGCCTGGTTCGAATCCCTACCGGCCGGGACCATCTCCTCCTTCCAGCGGCTCAAGAGGCTGTTCAAGGAGAACTTCATTGGCTGCCGAAATCTGGCTAAGTCAGCAGTGACCCTGCTCGCTCTCAGGTAGGGAAAAGAAGAGACGTTGTGGGACTTCATCTCCCGCTTCTACGCAGAGGCACTCCAAATCCCACATCTCGATGTCGGCATCGCGACTACCGCTCACCCAAGGGACGCAGGACCGCATCCTCCGATGAGCACTCGGAGTTGAAGCCCCGATGACCCTTCCAGACCTCCTCACCCTGGCACAGAAACACGCGTGCTGCGAGGAGAATACTACGGCCTTGGGCCGTGCGGCTGGAACCGATTAGTCCGACCAGAAGAGAACCGTCGACTCGCCACGAGAAGGGTGGAGTAAGGGAGAGTGATGCGACGGAGACTGCCACGACCACCCTGAAAGAGAAAGGGGTAACTATCGCAACTACACGCCCCTGACGGCCCCACTCGACCAAATCCTGATGGAGATCCGCGAGGAGCCATTCCTCAAATGGCCTCCCCAGATGGAATAATTTGAGACAGATGATGAAAGGCTACTCCCCTTGACAATCACAATTTATTGACACAAGACTATGAACTAACTTGAAGTCCTATAAGCAAAGACCTTGATCTCCCCCTTACTAGATCAATTCATTGCCCATGATACTTGGCAGAGAACTTAGGTCTAATGACCACCTCACGCATAGTGTGGGTTTTCAGATAGAAATGATCTACCCTTCTCCCAACATACCATTTGATATACCATAGGGTGGTTACCATCCGATAAAGAAAGAGAAGCAATACTAGACAATGCAAAGATAGACAATGTGGCTAGCTCCCCCTCACTTATTGCATCTATTAGCGAAGACTGACAACTGACATAAGTCAAGAGAGATTGCACATTCAAGTTGATCTAAAGAGACCCAACTCTCTTCTCAAGGTGAAGAACTTTTCATTATCCAGTGACTTAGTGAAAATATCTGCAATTTGATGTGCTGCCAAGATGAATCAATTAAAAATTTCCTTTTGAAATCTCGTCCCTTATGAAATGGTGTCTAATGTCAATGTGTTTTGAACGAGAGTGATGAACTGGGTTTTTAGACAAACTTATAGCATTTGTGTTATCACAATAGATGGGTGTGCAACCAAGATCTACATTGTAGTCTTGTAGCTGGTGTTTAATCCATATGACTTGAGTGCCACAACTAACAGCAGCTACATACTCAGCCTCTATAGTGGACAGGGCTACTGAGTGTTATTTCTTGGAAGCCCAACAAACCAGACACCCTCCTAAGAATTGACAATATCCACTAGTGTTTTCCCTATTAAGTTTGCACCCAACATAATCTGCATCAGTGTATGAAATCAAATCTAAATTGCATGATGCAGGAAACCATAAGCCTAAATCGTGTGTGCCAGCAATATGTCTAAAGATTCTTTTAACAGTAGAAAGATGTGATTCTTTAGAATTAGCTTGAAACCTAGCATATAGACACACACTAAATTGAATGTCGGGTCTGGAAGCAGTGAGATAGAGTAATGAGCCAATCATACCTCTGTAGAGCTTTGCATCCACTGATTTTCCTGACTCATCAACATCCAATGATGTGTTTGCTCCCATTGCTGTGGCCATGTGTTTCAACTTATCCATGTCGAATCTCTTCAAGATCTCCAATGTATACTTGGTCTGGCTGATAAAGTATCCATCCTTCGTTTGTTTAACCTGCAGACCAAGAAAATATTACAAGTTAGCAACTAGACTCATTTCAAATTCTGTTGACATTAAACTTACAAATTCATCTGAAAGTTCAGGACATGTAGAGACAAATACAATGTCATCAATGTGTACCTGAACTAGGATGATTTTCTCACATTTTTGGTAAATAGGGTCTGATCAACCTTACCTCTACAATACCCTTTACTGAGTATAAATTCAATAAAAGAAAAAATAAAATATAACCGGTGGCCTTTTTCCCCTCTCGTCCGGTGACCCCTCACTCAACCAGATCACCCACATCCTCCACCGTATCACACCCTTTCATCCTCCCCACCGGATCGCCCTCCACACGCGCCACCGGATGACCCTACACACACGCCACCGGACCACCCTCTCCTTCGTGCCACCGCTTCGCACCAACACCTTCATCCGGATCACCCACATCCCCTTGTGCCACTTAATCATCCCGCTTCCCCCCCCACCGGATGGCCACCACGTCCTGTGCTCCCTCCCACCGCTCCTCTTAGCCACCAAATGGCACCTTGTTCATCCCACCGGATCACCACTCCACCTCCACAGCGGCCATCTTTTCCCTCACACACGCGCCACCGTTTAGGGCCTCGCGGTCTCACCATCTCTCTCCCTCCGTGCCTCCCTCTCCACGAGCGCCGCACACACGCACCCCACTGGCATCATCTCCCTCTGTTCCGTCTCTCTCTCTCCACGCACCGGCCCTGCTCCTCACCCGCCACCGTAAGCCTCAGTTCCCGGACCCACGTCGCCCTCGCCATTATCAATAGAATGCCGCCCCCAGCCATGAGGTTCACCGGCGTTGCTGGGCTCGAGCTTGCCGGTCCTGCTCGACCAGTCGTGCAAAAGCCGCCGAGAAGATCGCACCGGAGCCAATCGCCGTTGCTGCCGAGCCTCTCAGATGACCTGCCCATCGCGTATCTGATCCGAATGCCCCACGCCGAGCACCGGAAGCTGCGACTGGTCTGCAAGAGAGGGTACCACATCCTCAACGGTAGAAGCTCCCTCTTTCCAATTAACCGAGAGCAAGACATAACCAGTGGCTACTTCGTGCTTGCCTATCCGGTGGCCTCTAAATGTGAGCATAACCGGTGGCATACTCTCCCATCCGATGGCTCCAAACCATAGCTCATCCGGTGGCAACGATAGTAACGTGTTCCGATGGCACCCGCCACATCCGGTGGCGATGACAACGCGGGATGGCCACTCTGCAAAAGCTGGGAGCGCTGCAAGCTATGGAGCGTAGGCTCCTCGAAATGGAAGCTGCCGCACCAATCCGAGGATGGCAGCTCAAAGGGGTGACCGGAGGTATTCTCCCGCTTCCGGCAAGAACTGTTTTACCCACAACCCCGTCGTTTGCCCAGCGGACGCAGCACTGCACGTTCGAAGCCCGTGCCTCGATCAAACGGAGAGAAGCCTTCACGTCCCCGGATATAAAATGTGCCGGAGGTGCAAGAAAAAAAAGGGGGAAGCAATCGCTCACGGAGGGAAGGGAGACCTTGGGCTCTCCTCTACTATAAGAAGCTCCGTCTGTTCAAGAGAAGGAGAAGCATGGATGTCAGTATCGGCCGAAACCGATACGTTTCGGCCGAAAAGAAACTCATTGAAGCCAAAAAAGGGGGGGGAAAGAGGAAAAAAAGAAAGGAGAAAGAAGAAACTCGTCAAAGTCATCAGTGGGACGCCAATGCGTTATGTCCCACCGGAATTCACAATTTCTTCTCTGGCCCAAACTACCAATGTGTTCGCCGAATAACCAAATAGCTGCACCCCCTGCAGTAGCAAAAAACCTCCTACACAGCTCAACACTGCACTATCCTGTCCCACCGACGCATAAACCCTCGACTTGGGCCCTCCGTCCAAATCAGCGAACAAAAGACCCTTGCTTTGACTTGAACCCTTCGTCCCAGTCAATGAATGAAAGATCCTCCCCCCTTCGGCCTAAGACCCCCATCTGAAGACCAGAAATAAAAGATCCTTCTTGCTTTGACACCAACCCCATGTCAAAAAATAAACCATCTCAGCATTACAACCATTCGTCCAAAACCATGAACAAAAAGACCCATCTTGCTCTAAATCAAGCTCCTTCCCCGATAAGAGAACAAGAAAATCCATCATACAATTGGCACTCTTGGCGCAGTAAAGAATTAAAAGACCTCTTTTCATACAGCCGGTACTCTCGGCGCATTAAAGAATCAAAAGACCCCTCACATATAGCCAGCGTCCCTGGTGCATTAAAGAATGAAAATCCTTGCTCGGTTCAAACCTTTCGTTTGAGTCGATGAATTAAAAGACCCATCTTGCTTGGCTCAGACCTTCCGTTCAAGTCGATGAATTAAAAGACCCCCTTTGCTTGGCTCGGACCTTCCGTTCAAGTCGATGAATCAAAAGACCCCCTTTGCTTGGCTCGGACCTTCCATTCGAGGCGACGAATTAAAAGACCATCTTGCTTGGCTCGGACCTTCCGTTCGGGTCGACGAATTAAAAGACCATCTTGCTTGGCTCGGACCTTCTATCCTCATCGATGAACTAAAAGATCCCCTTTGCTTGGCTCGGCTTCTCTGTCCAAGGTGATGAATTAAAAGACTCCTTTGTTGTAAGCCTTTGACTCGGACCTCCCGTCTGAGACGATGAACAAACCGCCTTCCCCTATTCATCACGAGACACCAACCCCCTCTCAGGGATTGGTCTCGCCCAGTTGGACCAGTCCTTTCACCCAAGCCAAAGCATTAGCTCCTTTTCTTTGCTTCGGTATCCACCCTATATCGATGACTAAACACCTCCTCACTCGGGTGTGACATCTCGATCTACGTACCTACGCGGTGAAGTGGTTCCCTCAACCCTTCGCTTAAGGATTGAGTGCTTTCCTGTGAATTTACACCGAACCAGCTAGCTCGAGAATGAAAGATACGAGATTGAAGAGCTCTACACCCGCAGGCCCTACGCACTCGTCCCTCGCTTGCGCCACCTGCGGGTGGGGGGCATTTGTGGACATCAAAATTGAAATCAAATACCAACTAGGGGATGCAATAATCTCCCCCTTTTTGATGATGACAAAACGATGTGTGTGATAATACAGATTTAGAAACATCTTTATGAAAGATCAAGCATTAAATATTAAGATTAACATTGAGCACATACACCAATTCTCCTCACGATTCTCCAATTCTCATTTAGCACAAACCATAAAGGATTGAGCATACACAACTGACACTACTCCAATTCTCATTTAGCACAGACAATAAAGCATTGAGCCCACACAACCAACACTCTCCCCCTTTTTGTCATCTACAAAAAGACTGGAGATTATGTGACATGATATGAACATGTTAGGCCAAAGGATACGATTCCAATTCGAATGCCAATTGATGCTAATTAGAGGTTCAAAGATATGATACCAAATGTTGATCAAAGTAGAGGCACAAAGATATGTAATTTTAATTCTTGAAGAGAGAGCCTCGAAGATATGATACCATTTATTGGAAGAACTCATTTTGACATTTATGCAATGTGAAGTGTTCAAAATGATGCATTTCAAAATGAACTAAACAAGTTGTTGAAAAATATGAATTGTTCAAGATGATATCATGTATGAGCTATATGCATGCTGAAAATGTCAAATATGTAAATATGCACATGATGAAGCTATGCACATGATGACTTCTATCCTTCAAATATAAGGTTTATGCTCAGAATTAGACCAAAGGTGAATGCATGAACATGCAAGCACACAAGCACAACCGTCATGCACACAAATATTACATATACTAACTCCCCCTAAGTGAGGCACGGGTTAACAAGAGAGCATGAGATTTAAATTCAAAATGTTATACATGAAGCATAACCAAGAGATTTGTGCATTCATAATAAGAGGTACTTCATAAACATGAATGTAAATAAATTCACAAAATACATACATCACAAAAATATCCAGAAGTGAAATGTGATGTGATGAAGAATGATCTTCAAAAGTATGGATTTTTAGATTTCCCAAGAGCACTAGAAGGTAATCTCCTCTCTACATTTTCACTCTAGATTCTCGACAATCGGTAGCTTCGCACAATCTCGATTATTCTTCTTTTTAATGGACTTCACCGTTCGGTGCGAGTCACCTCATATGTCGTAATGGGGACTCCTAACTAATAGGATCAATCACGCTTTTTAAATTTTCAAGTGAATTTTTATTTTACCGTTCGGTGTGAGTTTTCTCATGTGTCTCAATGGAGATTCCCGACTACTTGGTTAGACATTCTACTTATTGAAATTTTGTGTGGTAGGCAGCTTTTTCCTCACGATTACTCTTTAATGTTCATGTAGAGATTCATGTTCTCTTTAAAGTGTTAGAAGGAATTTCTTCAATCCTTATTTGTTAAAGTCATTAAAATTATTATGTGAAAGAGCGTGGGGAGCAAATTAATCACCATATCTATCTCTCACTAGGGAGGCAAGCCCAACAACTCATCAAAAAATACATCGGGAAACTCACATATAATAGGAATATAACTGACATCCTGTCGTGGCGCCTCAACAGCAACCACTGAAGCTAAGAACCCCAAACAACCTGCATCAAGCAATCTACGGCTCGAATAGCAGAAATAATCAAGCGAGAAGAGCGGGATCGAATACCTTGAAAATAAAAGGCAGGTTTTCGATGTGGCTGAAAGTAAACTTTCTTTGATCTGCAGTCAACCATGGCTCCATATTGCTCTAACCAATCCATGCCCAGAATAATATCATAATCTGACAACTACAAGGCATACAGTCTCACTGGCAACTGATGGTCACTGATCACTATAGGTGATTCCTCAATGCATAATGGAGTAAACATGAAATCTCCAGAGGGCATCTCAACAAGTAATTCACATGTGACCTCAATAGTGGGCTCCTCAATGCATGCAAGAAAGTTCTCAGAAATAAAAGAGTGAGAAGCATCAAAATCAAATAATACGCGAGCTGCATGGCCAAAAAACATAATTGTACCTTCCATGAGGTGAGATGCAACAGCCTCCGCACGAGTAATGTGAGTGACCTTCCCCTTTTGCTTCCTGCCAGGAGCAGAAGATTGCTGGGAAGACGCTGAAGCTTGTGGATAAAATGGCTGAGGTAGAGGCGGCAGAGGAGGTCTGAACTGAGGCTGTTGCGTCGGGGCAGGTTGAGAAAATTGTACCGACATCGACTTCATCGGACAGTCTCGCACCATGTGACCCGACTGGTCACAACGATAACACACCACCGACAACGAGCAAGGCTTGCCTGGGTGGCTACCACCACACCTCGAACATCCTCTCTGATAACCAGCAGTGAAACCCTGGCGCTGGGGAAAGGAAGGAGCTGACTGCTGAACAGCGCTAGAAGACATCTGCTGATCGAACCTCTTCTTGGACCTCTTGAACTTGAACTTCTTGCCCTTGGACTTAGAAATGGAAGCACCACCGACAGTGGGAAAAGTCAGAGGAGCTCCTGGGACGATCGGCTGGTAGGGCGGCTGATACTGCGCCATCTGCTGAACCACCTGAGAGAGTCCTCGGGTCCTCGCCAACTCTAATTCCATAGTAATGGCTGCCTGGTATGCCACATCCAATTCAGATACTCGAGTTGCAAATAACGGCAAGCTTAGTTCCGCCTTCAGTCCTCGAAGAAATTGCTGAGTTTTTATGGCTTCGTCAGCAGAGACATGGGACGCATACTGGCCCAACTCGATAAACTTATCTCGATACTGCTGCACAGATAAGTCACCCTGTTTCAGCTCCAGAAATTGATACATTTTAGCTAGCTTGAGGTAGGTTGGGGTATAAGAATGCTCAAAGGCATCCATGATGGGCGCCTAGCTGAAATTTTCCACTGCATACCAGCCCGGGACTGATGGTCAAACTGAGGTAGTAAATAGGAGTTTGGGGAATCTTCTTAGGCGTCTAGTCTGTGATCGTGTCAGGGATTGGGACTTAGTCTTACTATTAGTAGAGTTTGCTTACAATGACTCAATCAATAGGTCTACAGGCATGAGCCCCTTTGAGATTGTTACTATCCGTAGACCTACGAAGTCCATAGACCTGGTCCCATCTCCCATCTAGTCCCGTGTGTTCGAGTTGGCAGAGTCCTTCGCTGATCATATTAGGCAGTTGCATGAGCATGTACGTCGTCATATTGAGACCTGCAATGCACGGTACAAAGAGTTGGCTGATGCCCACAGGCACCATCGTGACTTCTAGGAGGGCCAGTATGTCATGATCAGGGACAGACCTGACAGGGACAGATCTGAACAGTTCCCTCTAGAACCGTGAAGAATTTACACACTCGCGGTGCCGGTCCCTTTTGAGTAGTGAGGCGAGTCGGGTCTAATGCATATGTCGTGGACTTGCCGGAGGACTACAGGATCAGCTCCACTTTCAACGTGTCAGATCTAGTCGCTTACAGGGACCCGACGGTGATACCCAGTGAGCCATTTGAGTCGTCTCCACCCCTTGTAAGTGACACCATCCCAGAGCATCCACCTCCAGCCTTGTTACCTCAGCAGCGTGAGCAGATAGAGCATATACTAGATGAGCATGTAACGACTACCCGGGGTGGGGTGTACCAACACTACCTGGTGCGATGGAGGGGACGACCAGCATCCCACGACACTTGGATCACCTGCGCTAAGTTACAAAGGATAGATCCAGATCTGCTAGATCGATACTAGAGTGACCTAGACTCCAACTTGATGGGGTCAAGCTTCTCCCACCTGGGGAGAATTTGTACGGACACCAGAGCCAGAGATCAACTTGGCTCAGCAAGCCAATGGTACCGGACACGTAGCATGACTCGGGCGACGCCGACGTCCCTATGGCTGAGGGATAGTCTGGAGTCTCCACCTGAGTTTTGATATTTTTAGTATGTATTTGATATGTATTTGGATTGTATTTGTATTTTTGGATTTAATGTAGGTCAATGGGAGAATATTGTGTATTTGTATTTTTCTTGTGGTTAATATGGGTCAATGGGAGAATATTGGCCTAAGTTGACAATGTTGACTAGGAGAGAGGGGAGCCCCCTCCTTTGTCCCCATGTGGTGAATATTATATTTACACGTCTCCCTTCCCCATTATGCCCCTTTCTCTCCCCTTGACCATGAGTATCTAGGGTCTTTTGTCCTAGATCTAGGGTTTAGTATGTAATCTCTCTTGCATCAATTTTGGGGAGAATATAGATGAAAAATTATGAAAATCCCAAGAGCTACCCAGAGAGAGGAGGGCAGGAGAGAGACAGAGAGTTGGCACTCTCAGACTCTCACTGAGTCTGTCTTAGGCAGATAGAGCGAGGGGGAAGGGAAGGAGGGACGGGAGAAAGTGATAGGAGGGAGGGAAGAAAAGTGATAGAAGGGGCGGGGGAGAGAGCAGAGAGAGACGGAGAGAGAGAGGGGTCACCTCACAGCCGCCGGTGAACACAAGATCGGGGGGTCGTTGAACGACAACCAACAGGGGAGAGAGAGCAGATGAGGCCGTTGACGACAGACAAGAACAGCAATGGCGGCGATGGCCAGCGGCGAAGATGGCGGCAATCGCAGCGACAGCCGGTAGCTATCACGGTGAAGACCGGCACAAACCATAGGGACTCTAGAGAGGCAGGGGGGTCGGGGGCTGGGGGAAGGGTTTGGGGATCGGGGGTGGGGGGCAAGGGTTTTAAAGGGGATCCGGAAATCCGGATTCCCTAGCAGGCTTCAGTAACCTGACCGAACCGAGCGGCCCGCCTAGGCCGCTGAGGCGATGCCTGGGCACACATTTTTGCGACCCAATAAAGAGTACAGACGTCTTTCCAGTGGGAAACCGCCTTCCCGCCTAGGTGGACGCCTTGACAACTATATTCTGGTCTCATTCAACTTCAGCACTGTCACTCAGATGTGGCAGTTTTTCAAAAGAATTAGACCAACAGTTGGCCATCAACCAATAGCACAGATTCCTTGTCTTCTTCCTCATGTGGTTGTTGGAGCATTTGGAGAGAACAGAACTACATCATCTCCTGAGGAAATTCCAATTGTGTTGAGAATGTCTGTGTTAGAGTTATTTCTTTTCTCTTTCATTGGAGTAGGCATCTCCTTCGTGTGTTTCATGGTAATTGGAAGCAAGTTATGCGTGCCCGCAATTAGGCCTTCGATTTTTTTTTACTCTGTAGTTGTTGATCTCTTGGGTGAGGAATCTCTCCTCACCATGCCCAGAATGTACTTCCTCTGTTTATTTTTATAAAATTTGTGGTACAGTCCACTTTCCTTAAAAAAAAACACTATGTTTCCTGCAACAGTCAGCTATCATAAGAGATGAAGAAGCCACAGCAGGCAAAGTAGCATGCTTTGTGTTGTCTCTGGTAGTAGCTATTAACAGGCAGATAGGATCTCACAACTCTCCTTTCCTCCTCCCTGTCTCATTCACAAGCTGTTGTTACAGGCTAAGCCAAATTGGAACAAGAGCTCCTCAGAACTTGAGCCCTACCTTTCAGACCTAAGTCAGAGAAACTGACGAATATACTTGGCCTGCACTAACAGAGCATCGCAGTATGGAACAATTTAGAGCGAACTAAAAATTCAATTGTCAAGGTAAAGTGTTAAGGTCCATGGTTGGCGGTATCGGCCGAAACCGATACGTTTCGGCCGCCCCAGCCCTCTCTCCCTCTGCAACCCAGGTTCGCCCTCCCCTGCTCCGTGCGTCCACGGCATTCCCGGAGTCGCCTGTCGCTGCTACGCCCTCCCGTGGTTCGAGAAGTCCTGCCTGCTGCTCTTTGCATCCAGCCTACTGCAGAGAATGAGTTTGCAGAGGCTACCCCAGCATCCACTGCATGAACCAGCCAAAGTTGTCTTATGTGGAGTCGTTCTTCGTCGAGCTAGCTTCACTCCAGAAGTGGTCCTACTGCGATCCGACCTCGGCACCGTTCACATCGTCCATTCTCGTGCGACTGCACCAAATTCAGGTCTGAACCTAAGTACCTTTTGGTAGCAGCTCCACCACCTGCCCCTGTGCAAATCAGTCAGAGTTCTCTTCATGAGAGTTCTTCCTCTCCAAAGCACCGACGTACCAGAGGTGCTCCCGCCTGCTTTCGATAACGTCTCCATCCAGGGCGTCCATTCTCCCTCAGTCGCGCCAGACCCAGAGTCCTCTATTCACCCAAGATAAGCTGCTGTCAAGTCGGCCCCTGCACCCCCTCCTCCTATCTGTTTAAGGTCATGTTGTCTTCAGCAAAGTGGTGGATTTTGATGATAAGAAACCAACTCAAGTGGTTTCGTCTCGATCTGATGTCAGCACTGGAAGTTCCACTATGACCATCAGCGTCCTGACCTGCTATACGCCCGGAAACTTGACGCTGGCCATTCCTGCTACCACGTCCAGTGCGGTGATCAGATGGCCGCCATCTTCTGAGGGCTCGTAGATCTCTTAGTCAGAAACGTCCATGACTTGGTCCCGTCACGTTTGGAGTTCTGCAGCACTCGTACCGGCCGACGAACCACAACTGTGCCAATCAGTCCTGCGTGGCAGAACTGCACAGGCCTGCCGCAGCAGCCGCCGTCTCCATCCAACGACATCATCTTGGCACCAGACCTTCAGGCGTCCTTCGGCATCCCTCGGGCTCCATCCAGGGGTTGTCTGCATCGCGAGCGGACGCCCGAGCGTGGCGTACGGTCGACAGTTGTTTTCCCCTCCCTTCGTTCCCCCCTCCTGCGCGAGGGTAGTGCATGTAGTGAATTGCCCCCATCCCCGTGATTCCCCTCCCTGCGAGGAGTGTAGTAATTGTAATAGCAGGGACATCGTCAAGCCTCCTTGACGCAGCGTGTCTGCTGGGTGCATACGCTCCCCGGCGCACCCTCGTCTCCGATCGGTGCCGGTCTCTTTAGACTCGGCAAGCTATAGATCTGACCCTTGCTTCTTGGCATTACTTTCTTAGTATCTGTTCAACGTTTACGCCGAAGGTGAGGAGAGCTCATTCCAAATTTCCCTAACATTGAGTGCCGACCATTGCCATGCGAGAGAGTGTCGTCATACCTACCCTCGGGCACTAGTTCTGCTCTTTCCCACCCCCTAATTTTTAGGATCTGATCTCCCCCATAATATTCTCTTTTATGTCACCATCCGTCCCCCTCTATTACATATGGAGGGGCTCCTAGAGACCTAAGAACAACCTACGTAACCCACTGACCCCAGGAAGCCACCCATGGCCATCTATCTTCAAAGATCAACCCCTCTCTCTTTCTCCCGCGGCCTCTCTCTCTCTCTCTCTCTCACCCGCGGACAGCACCTACCCTCTCTCCCTCTCTCTCACCCACGCTCTCTCTCTCGTCCGGCCACCCCCGCCGACCACACATCCGCCCACACCCACGCCGCTCCCCTCTCACGCACGGACGCCGCCTCACCCCCCTTGCACTCTCCCTCCACTCGGCCGCCCACGGCGACCCCGCGCCCACACCCTCACTAAACCGCCGCGGCAGCCCCCCTCTGCCGGCAACGTCCCTACCACCGGCGACCTCACACCGCACACCCCCTCCTTCTACACACACAACCCACGCCTCTCTCTCTCTCTCTCCCGTTGCCGACCATCTCTCTCCCTCTATTTCTCTCTCTCTCACGCTTCTCTCTCTCCTTCTCTCGTTCTCTCGCATTCTCTCTCTCTCTCTCGTTCCCTCACGCTCTCTCTCTCTCTCTCTGTTTCTCCACAAGACGCGGCCACCTCCCTCTCTCCCTCGCACGCCCGCCACCCACGCCCGTGACCCATCCGGCCACTGCACCCTCGCCGACCGCCGCTCCACCGGTCGCTCTTCCCACCGGTGACCTCCCACGCCCACAACACCACGCTCACACCGTCCCAGAACCCCGTCGGCTCTCCCTCTCTCTCCCTGTCTCTCCCATCGCCGCGCCTGCATTGGCCGCGAGCATACCCCGCACAGCCACCCCATCACCCACGACCACTCCCTCGCCGGCCGCCTGCCTCCCGTCCGCGCTGACAGAGCCCCCCCTCTCGCCGGACACCACCCACACCCACGCACCCGCTAGCCTCCGACCACCCACATACCCGCCAGCCCGGCCGCGAGCCACCCTGCACCCTCTCTCCCACCTGGCCTCCCCTCTCACCAGCACTCCTGTCGCCGGCCACCTCTCTCCCCACTCCCTCTCACACTCGCCACCCCACCGGCCGCCACCCTCCACCGTCGAGCTCCCCTCTCTCCCACGCTCGCGAGCCACACACACTACCTCTCACTCTCTCACCTTCCCGTCGCCTCCTCTCCACCTTCCGCTTCACTGCCACGACACCACCTCCCTCTCCCGCTCCCTCTCTTCATTTCTCTCTCACCCACTCCCTCCCCCATACACAGCACCGGCCACTCCTTTTTTCCCCCGGCAACCTTCTCACGAATCCCCTCCGCATCCTCCCCGGCAACACCTCCCACCGTAACCCTGATAACGCACAGATTGAGGGGCAACCCAAAAAATCAAATACAAGAGAAAGCCACACAAAGGTAGTGTGGAACAACCAAACCCCCTAGACAGCCAAAAAGAGAAGTAAGGGAATTCACATTATAGAATAGCAGTCCATTCCCTTACTCTATCACTAACAAAAGAAACAAGAGTGTTCTCGGCACGAGACTCCCTCCCGAAGATCCTATTATTCCGCTCCCCTCACACGTCCACAGAGTGGCATGGAGGATAAACCCACCACACCGTCCTATCGCTCCTGACGGGCTAAGGCCTCCCCCAATGCACAAGCAGGAGATGGACATCAGCGTGACGGCCGATGATGTAGTGGGTCTAGTAAGCTCCCTCCACACCCCCTGTGAGTAGGAACAACCTACAAACATGTGATCCAAGGTCTTGTCGCCCTCTCCACAAAGACAACATGTCGGCTAAATGTCTGGCAAGAACCGGCACAACCTATCTCGAGTCGGCAGCCGCCCATGAGAGATCCTCCTGGCAAGGAGTTTGACCTTCAACGGGCTCTTCAGTCTGCACACCTGATCATGCAAGCTATGATGAAACCCTCGATCATAAATGACAGCATAAGCAGAGCTAACTGTGAAAGACTCTTCCTTTTCCCACCTCCACACCCTCCCATCCTCACTGTCAGGATGAGGATGTAAGGGTATGAGGAAAGAAATGAGGTCCTGAAGCTACAACACCTCCTTGTGCCTCAAGTCCCTCCTAAAAACTAGTGCCCAGGCCCCTCCCGGCAAGAGGGAGTCAAAAGCACAAGAGACTGCTCTGTGGGTGTCCGCTACAACTGCAAAGAGGCTAGGGAACAAAGTCTCCAAAAGGAAGTCTCTGCACCATCTGTCCTTCTAGAAAAGGCTCCTGCCGCCTTTTCCCAGACAGACCGGGATGTCGGTCACGATAACGCCCCTGCAAAAGAAGATATCCCTACTAAAGAGGAGAAGTCCTATGAAGGAGAGTAGGATCCAAGTCCGAAACTCTCCTCCTGTTGAAGTACCTCTACCTGATCACCTGAGCCCACAACCCCTCCTGACACCCCAACCTCCATAGCCACTTACATAATAGTGGCAAGTTGAAGTCCCTTACATTCTTGATCCCCATCCCTCCCTGCTCCTTGCTTCTAGCCAATCTACCCCATGCAATATCATGCCATCCTCTGTATCTCCTCCCGCTGTCGTGTCAAAAGAACCTGCACTGAATATGGTTGATCTTCTTCGCCACTGTCTTCAGAATTCGAAACATGGAAAGAAAATAAGTAAGGAGACTATCCAACACAACTGCACATAACCAATCTGTCCCCATAAAAAACTGCTTTAGCCTTCCACCCTGTCAACCTAGGCTTATACCTCTAAATGATGAGCAACGAATCAGCATATCGAATAGAACCAGGGATAAGATAATGGATAATTCAGGGGATGATAAAGGAGAATAAGAGAAATAGCTCGACTTGTAGGGTGAAAATGGGTGTCAACACCCATGGGTGCGGATGACAAGATACACAACAGTTTCCATGGAAAATGGATGTACCGAGCAATAAAGGATATGCTTGTTACAGAAAATAAAATGGAATCCTCATACATTAAACACATAAATCTTATTCATATCGGGGACCTTGATCAGAATGTGTATGACCCATTGAGGCAAGGACTCAGATGATGTTGTCCATGAGGGCGTTGACTCTCATCTGTTAGAACAGGACAGGTAGAACCAGGGACCTGGTCATGATGATTGAACGGCCCTGGCTACCTTCCCATGGCACAGCATAGTCACAGCATCAAAAGGGAGCATAAACAACAACAAAAAGAGAAACGTAATGAAAATCTGGGAATGGGAGTTGAGAGAAACGAATGCAGAGATAGATCCATCCATGACTGAACAGCAAAAAAGAGACATTCGTCCATGAACACTAAATGGAAAAGAAACATTTATTCATCTCTTTAAACAGAGGGCGAAGCAAATACATTATGCTAAAACTAGGAAATCCTGGCAGCGATTCCATGAAGGAAAGAAATAAAATAGCATACACAATTCAAGAGAAAGAAGTCCCCAAACACACACACCTTCTCTCCCTCTCTCCCTTCCACTCGTTTCTCCTCTCGGAGGTGGACACTCACAGCTGGTGGACGGTGTTGGGGGGGCTGGGAATTCTCTACTTGAGGAGAGTCTGATCGTCCAGGGGGGCATCCAGAGGTGGAAGTAGTAGAGACCGGAGGCCTTTGAGTGCTGGGCTGGTTCTTATAGTCACTAGAGGAGCTTTGTGCGATGGGAGAGCTTGTCCACGTGTTCCCTGCTTGTGCAAAGCATGTGCGTTCACTGGATGTCGGGGCTTCAGTGCCGTCAACGGCACAAAGGGCCACTAAATGGACCTGTCGCATGGTTGGAGTGACAACGCAGGAGCTCACCGGAGGTGGTGCTACACACACGTTCATCGGCTCACAATGCCAGGGGCTCGCCGGTGAGG
This sequence comes from Amorphophallus titanum, assembly GCA_024336825.1. Classification (NCBI taxonomy): domain Eukaryota; kingdom Viridiplantae; phylum Streptophyta; class Magnoliopsida; order Alismatales; family Araceae; genus Amorphophallus; species Amorphophallus titanum. The sequence continues at coordinate 5,042,751 of JANBPO010004458.1, read as the reverse complement.
GTTACTATGTGCGTTTGAGGAGAGAGTGAGGGAGCACGAGGCTCCTCCTCCCCCATTGGCCAGGCGTGAAGGAGGCCTTGGCCCTCCTTTGCTTGGTTCGTTGTCTTTTACTCTTTTTTTTAATTTTATTTGGCTTTTGATATTTTGTTTGGTCTTTTTGTTGTATTAAATGTGTTCTATCTATGTTTTTGATCACTAAAGTGTTAGTTATTCTTTTAATTGTACTTTCTTCTCTCAACACATATAACGTCATATGCGGTGTTAGTTAGTTTAGTTAATTCTGTAGCGGTTGATTTTTGTCTTTTGGCGTGTTTTCTAAGTGATGTATGGTGTATATGTGATGAATGAATGAAGTTTCTACTCTCTGTTCTAATTTAGAGTGTAAATAGCCCCTACTCTCTGAATGAATTCCCGATGTTTGTTATTTCTTCTCACTGATGGAAGGTAGATGGTGATTCACGATTGAATTAATGTGTAAATCCCGTCTGTACATGTTTCGTAGGCTCTGTTTTCTATTCTTGTGAAAATGGCAGCGGATCTCATCATCCAGATCTATGGATTGCTTGGGTCCAAAGTCAGTACAAGAGCCTCTGCTCCGTGTGTTTCCAACCATTCTCATTGCTCCATCATAAGTCTGACGACCACACTGGGATCTGAGATAGACCATCTTGTGATCTCCTGTTGAAGTCGGTGGCATACATTGTCAAGGTCCACTGTATCAGACCTAACATCCAGCCAGTCTCCGATGGTGTTTAAAGTGTGGGGATCTTAATCCCCCTGAGGCACTCCCCCGGACCAATGTTCTCCTGAGATCAGCCAACTGAAAACCCCTAAAAACAACCCACTTATCATCTCGATTTTCTCCTTGATTTGAGCCCAAGATCTCTACAACTTTGAAACAGAGCCCTATTTGGGAGAAGCCCCTGCTTCTTCCCTCTCGGCGCCTAACTCTCTCGGCGCACCCCTCTGCCATCGGCACGGGGGTTTGTGCACGGAGAAGGGTCACCCTTGCACATCGGGAACCTATTCCCGTCTCTTCCCGATGCCGAAAACCCCCCCGTTTTGCCATTGAGTTGAGATCCTACTTTCACAACCTTTACGACACAACCTTCCCGGCATGAGGGGTAGCAAGCCGAGAACCCCCTTCCCGGCACAACCTTCCCGGCATGAGGGGTAGCAAGCCGAGAACCCCCTTCCCAGCACAACCTTCCCGACACGAGGGATAGCAAGCCGAGAACCCCCTTCCCGACACAACCTTCTCGGCACGGGGGGTAGCAAGCCGAGAACCCTCTTCCCGGCACTAAACCTTCCAGGCACCGGGGGTAGCAAGCCGAGAACCCCCTTCCCGGCACCAAACCTTCCCGGCACGCCCAAACCTTCTCGGCACGGGGGATAGCAAGCCAAGAACCCCTCGTGCCGAGAACCCCTTGAGCCGAGAACCCCTCGTGCAGAGAACCCCTCATGCCGAGAACCCCCTTGAGCTGAGAACCCCTTGAGCCGAGAACCCCTCGTGTCAAGAACCCCTTGAGCCGAGAACCCCTTAAGCCGAGAAACCCTTGAGCTGAGAACTCCTTGTGCCGAGAACCCCTCGTGCCGAGAACCCTCGCGCCAGGATGAGTGCACTGGGAACCTCGTGCTGAGGTCATCTTTCATCCCTTTGAGACGCTACAAGGCCCTGATCTTCCAGCAACCTGAATGAACCCCAGTCTAAGTCTGAGCTTAAAACCTCGATATTCTCCCTGGCCTATGATAAGACTCAATAAAAGGAAAATACATAAGCAAAAATAAAGATAACCATGAAGATCACATCGCCAAGGGGTCATGAGGTCGGAGATGCCTCGTGCCATAAGGAAAGCCGGGAGATGTCCTCATCAAAATCGATCCACAGAATGAGCACGACAGACCAAAGAACACAAGTCAGGCACCTCCGAAATAGGACTGCATCGCTATCGTCTCACAAGGAAAGGAGACACGATCCATGCCACGAAAACAACCACCGACAACACAAGCATTATCTCTTCACGAGGAAGACAAACATCTCAGCTGATTGCTCAGACCACTGGCTTCCGCACCATAACGACGAGCAAAACTGGCACACAGAACGCCAATGACAGCACTAGACCACAAATAGAATCAAGTCAGTCCTCAGTCAGACATTATATCTAATTTGAGTCGCATGCTAACTCTACCATGGCAGAAGAGTATAGCGCAACCAACTGACAAGATCACAGTCCACAATGCCAAATTTAGACTCATAGGGAACCTCTCCCAAGTTGAACACAACCAACAAACCAACAAACACCCTTAACAACAATAGCAGAATCCCAAATCCATTATCAACATAGAACCATGGGACACAACTGCAAGCTGGGTCACATCAAGGCATAATTATAGCTGACCATACGACTATAAAGAAACTAGCCATGCACAGCTTACCAACAAGGACCCACAACAACTCTCAGAATAATGCATCTCTAGGGCCACGATCACGTCCCGAGAGCACAACTTCCAAGAAATACAGACCAAGAAAAGGTACTCAATCAGCATATTTGCTAATAAATTTCCCCAATTCTTGAAATTGCCAGTGCCAACAACCACAATTCCACAAGCAACGGCACGACAACCAACAGCATCAAGGCACATATATAGCCAAGACGAAGACACACTGATGCAACAATCCTCTCAGTCGGCCAGAATCAAACAACCAACGATCCTCTACCAATGGGTTATAAGCCCACACGCTTCTGCTGCGCACTCTACACAACACGCACAGGCAAAAGAGACAACTTGGCATCCGCATCTCAGCACACCTCTCGGCGCCATCGCAACTCATGAACTATAATGTACCCTGCCTTAAGTATCAATCCTGCTAACAGCCGATCACAAGTCGCCATAGTGCAAATCATCGTGCTAAGAGTCATAACACAAGCCACCAAGAATATCAATCTTAGCTCATCCTCACATCCTGAAATAATTACTGAACCTTTACAATACAACAGCCGCCAAACACGGCATGACAAACACAATGCACAACGGCCTCCAACACACAAATTGGGCCCAAAGCTAGGCCACTGTCGAAATAAGAGCAGATCAGGTTCAGAATTAACACAGTCCACACATAAGTAGACACAGGACAAAGGCTTCACCGAGAGAAAAATTAGAAAAAAAAATTATTTTCTCGATCCTCAAAATGCGCTGATCGCAACGGTACCATCCCGGAATAGGTGAACGCATCGAAGTGCCCTACACATGGTTCCACAGGTTCGCCGAAAAAAACACACGGAAATCACAAAACAAGCTCCGAGAGTCCTGAAACTGATCTGAAACTCACGGATCCGGATCCGACAAATGTCTGAAAAATTTGGGACATTACATCTAACCTAGGACGTATGGTCAGTGTGTGCGCACATGGCTGGGGGCATCAGACCCACGCTGACGAATGCAACCCCAGCTAGTCCTTATTCTGTGTTCCTGGTTACTCTATGATGTCTTAGTCTCCGTCTGGGGCGTCGTAGGGAGATGCCTGAGGTTACAGACTAAGTTATTTGTGGACGCATCCGGCCTTGCTTCTAATGGGTAGGTACTCTCGTCACGTGGCGTGAGCTTGTCGTGACTCGAGTTTCCATTTCATATTTGCGAGACGTGATTTTACGTGTAGTTACCGGGTGCATTCCCGAGGTAGAGATCTAGGGTTTCCGGTGAGCATCACCAATGTTTTCCCCAAGACAATGTAGAGTTCACAACGGCGAGGTCATGACCGTGTTTTCAGACCATGTGGTTTCAGAGTGGGCCTTCGTGTGTGAGCACAGGCCTCCACGATAGAGGTGTCGTGGCGTTTTCCTAGTAGCATGACTAAGGTGATTTGTGTCCTAGTAGTCCCCCGACCGTGGGATCGGGGCGTTAGTTTTCGCTCCAGTAGGAGTAGTTGTAGAGCCATGGTTTCATCGGCTGCCGTGTTTGGGGAGTTTGTGTATGGTCGCGCTTTCCGTCATAGTTGTTGTAGTTACTTCTATTGTTGTTGTTGTTGTTCTTATTGTGGCTGTTTTTCGTGCCGCCGTTGTTTTCAGTTGGGGTTCCGCGGGACCCCCACTGAGCCAGTGACAGGAGGCTCACCCATGATTTTCAGGTGTTGCGATTCTTCCTCGAGGTTCGAGGGCACTGCGTGGAGGTTTGTAGTTGCCAACTCGGTGAGCTGGGTGTTCACTCGGCATTGGGTACGCTTTTCTGCCTTAGACTGTACTTCTATTGGACTAGACTCTGTTACAGTTAGATTTTTTATTTCTGTTAATTATTGTATTGTCCTGCTTTATTTCCTATTCCTACGTACACCACACCTATCCTTTTAGCCTTTCTGAGCCCTCCGGTTCGTGGGCGGCGGTCCAGGGTTCGAATGGTATTGGGTTATTCCCAGTATCCGGATCTTGAGTCATTACAGTTGGTATCAGAGCTGTGATTGTGGAAGTACATGGGAATTCGAGATATTGCAGTGATCAGAGTCCGTAAGGTCCAATATAGTTGGCAACTGGCATAGGATTTCGTGCTTATTTTCTGCTTGTTTATTTTTTGATATTTTTTTGAAAAATTAAAGTTTCCTATTTAAACTCTCAACCCTCTCTCTCCCCTCTCATTTTTCACCCTCCCTTCTCTCTCTCGTTTCTCTCCTGTCTCTCGACCTCTCGGCGTGGGGCGCATGACCGTGCGGAGCTGGCCGAGAAGGGGACGCGTCGGGGAGATCGGAACGTGGGATGGAGCGGCGGTTTGAGCATGGCGTGACGCGATCCCTCGGTGGATTCCTAGAAGGTGTCGTTCGTGTTCCGGGTAATTTTCGACGTGGTTTAGTCGCTTCGGCGCGTGAGATCTTCAGTGGAGGTATGGGGACAGTTTCCTAGCGCATGTACTTTATTTTTCCGTAATTTTACGCTTTACGGTGCAAGAACGAGCGAGTTCTGGCCTGTTGTAGTTTTTCGAGGTTCGTAAGTTTCGCCAGAAAATGGCGACGATTTTACGATCGGTTAGTGTCAATGGACTCCTGGGAACGTTAGCGTCCCATTGATACCAGTTTCGTCTCGATTGGTGGTCTCGTTTGACCGTTAGGAGCCCGAGAAGTCCGGATGCTCCATTTGAGTTGATTTGGTAAAATCGCCCGTTTCTCGCTGTATCTCAGCCGATCTGGCTCCAGATCGAGCCTATGGGTTTCCCTGTGCGATTGTGGTTGTATCCCCTTTGTTTCGGCACGAATGGAGTGTGGGAAGGCCAAGATCAAGCCAACCCCACTGGTGGTTCGCCGAGGATGGATGGTCAAACCAAGTGCCGTCCATCCCCATGGGCGGCCATCCACGGACCGTTTATCTCCCGTTGGTTTTGGGGTTGACCGGTCTATCGTGCGACCGCTCAGGGTGGTGCGGCCAGCGAGGGTCCACCCATCTTCCCCTGTGTGGCCAGCTTCCAGCCGCCTATGTTTTCCGTTGGGACGTGCGGCCAAGTCCTGACCGCATATCCCTGTTGACCCTGGGTCAACATCTGTGTGTCGGTGGGGTTGTGCTGCTTGGTCAAAGCCGCATTGACCGGCACTGTAGTAGGTCGGTTGGCTTGTGCGGCTGACCCTTAGCCGCACAATGTCTTGGCGATCGAGCCCTAACCGTCCTTCCTACCCTTGGGTTAGTCCGATTAGAGCCTTGTGCGGCCCATCCCTGACCGCATGTCCTTCGTGCGGTTCGTTCCCAGCCGCACATCCCTTGAGCGGCCCAGGATGAACCGCCCATGTACCAGTCTAACCCGGTGTTTCCGTTTTGGCCGATTCGAGTCCCAAGTGTTGGTGTTCTCAACTTGTGCCACTCTATGTTGGCGCACGTGCGGTGAGGGTTCCCCATGCGTCATCGGTTCTGTTCAGCGGTCCGGTCAAGACCGTTTTGACCAGGAACTATTTTGGGTTCGTGGGCTTGTGCGGCCCAGGGCTTGACTCAGACTTCTGTGAAACCTGTCTGGCTTGATTTCTATGCACCTAATATCATCATCTGCCTTGATTTTTGTGCAACTATGTATCTAGACTTTAGCCTTGATTTCTGTGCAGCCAAATGCCTTGTTTACTGTGTCTTAATTGATTTCTCTTTACCTTTGCAGACATATTTTGTTGCCAATGCCGGCTTGACCTGAAATGCATGAATGCTAATATTATCAAATACAAGTCAAACTCATCAATGAGTCATAGTCAGACATCATCAAAATAATAGAATTAAGCAAGTTGCATATATGCCCAATAGACTAATTTGAGCAAGTAGACAAGATTGAGTATCTAGCATGAACAAGTCGGATTAATCGTGTAGATATGCATTTGGCCTTCATGAACAAGAATGCATGAGCATGTATCTAGAATGTACTTTACACAACCTTGCAAAGGCTATGTACTAGAAAGCCATCATTAAGCATGTAATTTCCATAACGAGCCTCGTGGGTTTCACTCATTCATAAGAGAAAGTACTCCCAGCGCAATGCGACGCCAGTATCATCCCACCCCATGGTTTATAGCACATTTTTGACAATTTGTCGAGGGGACTATCAAGGAGCCCTTGGACACAATCCATGCCCGATCTTGTATCTTCAAGTTATAAATCCAGCTACTTCCACGAGATATAATGTCAGCTAATAGTTTAATTCCAAATAATAAGTTTCATGACCAAGTAACCAAGGTATAGAATGTATCAACATTGAAATGAGATTTCAAATAAGAATTAAGGTACATTATGCTACGGCGGCTTTCCGATAGCATAATGGCTTATTCATAAAATTTCATAACTTAACCTTAACTCGTTAAACATAATTTTAGACTCTAGATAATCCTAAGATTCATCTAGGAACTCAAGAAAATCAACCCCAAGGGTCAAACCTCGGGTTAGACATAATCAGGAACCAAGCGGTCGTTTACTAGACCGTTTCATGAACTAGGCGGTCTAGTATTGGAGCGTTTCTAACGAGTCAAAGCTAAAATAAGGGAACTTGACTCAGAGAACATGCGGTCAAGGGATGACTGTTAGACAGGAAAACATGGTCATGATTACGACAGTTAGGCAAGACTTAGCGGTCACCATGAAGACCGTTTGGAACTCAGAAACCAGCAAACATCGATTGTGTAATTGCTTTCTAGATAAATCAGGCTTTAAGGGTACAACCGACTCAGCATCCTAGTGGGAATCCCAGGCTCACAGAGACTTACGGAGGCCTTAAAACAAGATCACCTAGTCCGGTAGAAGGAATATCTAATGGAGAGGATCACAAGTTCAAGATGGTGTGATTAAGTGTAAAGTGTGTAACTAATGACATCATACCGGAATATGTGCCATGTACTTAAGAAAATGACTCATAGATAAGTAGGGGTAGTATTTCTTGAGATACAAACCATTCCCAGGATGAGCCAATTCTTCCCCATCAGCATTAACCAGTTTATATGCATTACCAGAATAAACTTCTTTTACCACATAAGGCCCTTCCCAGTTTGGTTGGAGTTTTGAGTGAGGTCTGCCAGGTTTTACAAAGATTCTTTTAATTATCATTTCACCGACGTTAAATTTCCTCTCAATTACTTTCTTTTGAGAAAACTGTGAGAGCCTATTTTGATAAGTTCGTGCATGTTCAGCGGCGGCTAGACGCTTCTCGTCTAAGAGTTTCAACTGTGCAAGGAGAGATTTGCGACGCTCATCAATATACAGCTCCTTGTCTAATTGTACTCTAAGATAAGGAATAAGGATCTCATAGGGGACTACCGCCTCTATTTGATAAGTGAGGTCAAAAGGAGTTTGCCCTGTAGGAGTGCGAATAGAAGTACGGTAGGCCCATAGAGTTTCAACGAGTTTCTCTGGCCAGTCCGTAAATTTGTTAGCCTCACATGTTTTCTTGATAATTTTGATCAGAGTTTTATTTGTAGCCTCTGCTTGCTCATTACCCTGTGGATAATAAGGAGACGAATGATGCAATGCAATGTTATATCTATTGCAGAGGTCTTGAAGTTCTTGAGAGATAAATTGTGACCCATTGTCGGTGATGATGGAGCTTGGAATGCCAAATCTTGCAATGATGTTCTTCATGATGAATTTGCAGACGGTTGACGCTTTAACCTCCACGTAAGCTTCCGCTTTTGCCCACTTGGTGAAGTACTCCGTGGTCGTAAGTATGAATGATTTTGGCTTAGAGAGGAGGTTTGCGTCACCTAGAGGTCCAATAATATCGACAGCCCACATGGAGAAAGGCCATGGGGAGGACATAGGATGAAGTGAAGAAGCTGGAGAATGAATTTTTTCGGCCTGTAGTTGGCACTTAACACACCTTCAAACATAGATGGAATAGTCCTCTTCTAGAGTGGGCCAATAGAACCCTAGCCTAAGGATTTTCTTAGCTAACATCTAGCTATTGACATAGCCACCACAAACTCTTGAATGTGCCTCTTCCACAACCTTCCAAGCTTCGTCATCATCAGGTAACCTGAGAAGAACACCAGTAAGACCTCTTCTATAGAGCACGCCTCCAACTAGAGTGTATCTTTGGGCGACTCTCCTGATAGCTCTCTTTTCTTCTGTCGTAACTTCTTCAGGATAAGACTGATCTTGGCAATATTTAGCAATCTCATAATACCATAGTTTTTTCTCATCATCCAATTTTTCTTCTAAATCCAATACCATGACCTCCTTATTTTGAATGATTTCTCCTTCCTTAACCTTCTTAAGCAACTCCTCCTTAATCCCTAAGAAAAGCGGGATCCTTAACGGCGGGAGTAAGGGGCTGACTTAGAACTACTAGGAGGTTGATATCCTGTGGTTTGGTTGATACATGTGAAATTAGTTGAGGTTCTAGTTAAGTGAATGCTCGTGGTGTGGCTGAACATCTGATCAAAAATAGTTAGGGCTCTTAAGGAAAAGAATGTATGTGGTGTGGCTGAACACTTAAGAAAAAATAGCTTATGTACAATTCTCAAGTGGAGATAGTGAAATTCCCAGTAGTTTCTAGGAACTAGATGTAGGACTGACTAAAGATCAATGCTGAATTAGGATGAAATCTCTGTATTCTATTGTGTGATTATTGTAGCTTTCGTATTTCTATTTGTACCTCATTCTAAACGTTATTTTATTGTTATTAAGTTTATTCACCCAATTACCCCCCTCTGGGTTAAGCCATTTATTGGGCAACAATGTGCCTAATGGCCACGTCATTTGGGAGGTAGTCAAGCCCAGATGGGTCCTTACCAAAGACCTTAGAGATGATGGGCCAGACTCACAGTGGACAACTGGCCGTACAAGGGCATACATGGGAGAAAAAGAAAAGGGTTAAGTTATCCAACGTTGGTACATTAGTTAATCTGGGACAATTGAGACTTATCTTTGTTCTAATTGGGTACAGAATCAAGCCTTCCAAAGCACAAAAAGGGTTAGTGCAAAGTTAAATCTATGCTAATTCTGGGCTAACCCCCTATAGTGACCCAGAATTTTTAAATTAATTTTTAGACTTATTTAGATATTTTTTGAAATTTATTAAGTAATTATAAGGCTTAAATTGAATTAATAACTTAATATTGATTTGTAAGGCCCAACTAGGTTGATTAAACACCCTAGCCTTAATAAATAAAGCCCAAATGGATTAAAGACCAAACCCAATAAGTTTGGCCCATATTCTAGAAGGTTATTTAACTTATCCACGAATTTTAGGGATAAATACACTTTAAAAGGATAATTAGGTGGATAATAGACCAAAGAGTTTGAATTTTATTCAAATTCTACGCCCAGAGACTATAACGGTCTATCGTGGGGGCGTTAAAGTCACATAACGCGCCTAGACAGGACCGTTATGCTTCTGTAATTCCGTGAACAGAAAAATGAGTAAAAAGATTAGATTTTTGGGATTTTATCTTCAAGAGACCAGCTTGGGAGGACTTGTAACACTCTTAGGGACTCTTAGGGATTAGGTTTTGGCCAAGTTAGGATTCTAAAATCGTTCAAATCCTCAAACCCTAGCCAAAACTCTATAAATAGGACCCAGTTCTGAACTGGGCGACCCTTACTTTTGGCCCGTGAAGAATCAAGGTAAGGAGTCTGAATTTTGGGTAAGTTATTTTGAGTTAATTGTTCCTAATATTAAGGACTTACTACCCTCCAATTTTCATGCTAGGAGGACGAGAATCCAAGGAGATAGAAGCTTCCCAAGGCGCTGATTTTATCACAACAACTCAGGATTCAGTGCAGAGGAACGCTGAAGATCAAGGAATTAGAGAACCTAAACGAGGTAATTAGGGTTTAAGCCTTTAGAACTTTTTGTTCCCCTTAGTTTCATCTTCCTAACCCTCAAATTTCACGTCCATAGGTCAAGTGGTTGAGGAGTTAGAGCAGCTTGAAGTTGCTGTAAAATCACAAGGAGAAGAGGAGCTAGGGCAAGCCTTAGAAGTTCAAAGGAAGAGTTAAAGCTTGGATTAAAGGTAGGTTATCTCATGAACGGCCAAAAATAGCATGTTAAGGATAAAAGCCCCTTGATTTCATTTGATTTCATTGCTTGTGGATTCCATGTTTAGATAGTTCTAGACATTCATGCATGATTCTTAGCCTTAATTCAAACTAAAAGATGTTCTCTTGATAATTACTGTATCCCATGCATCTAGATAGCCCTTTTCCTTGATTAACATGCTTAGAGTAGGTTTACATGACATGATTTTATCATAAGTTTCTGTATTTTCTATTTTTTGGTAGCAGAGGACTTAACGGACCAGAATCAGTCCGTTATGTTGCTTAACGTGCAGGAACTGATCCGTTATACCCTCTGTATGTGTTTTAAGGGTTCTGTGAATCATAACGGACCCAGTCTAGTCCGTCATGTACTATGACGCCCCTGTACCAGTCCGTTATGTACACTGTGTTCTGTCAACTGGGACAGGATTGAAAACAGCCCATTTAACTTATAAGTATGCCTAGTTAATTAGAATTAACCTATTTTTTTATGTTTTATGTTCCAGTATTGATTCATGAATTAGATTGCATGTTTTAAGAGTTATTTTCAAAGCATATGTTAATTTCATGCCCAACCTTATAGTTTGTATTAAATTTAGATTTAAAAGAGACATTAATTGAGTCATATCTTGATTTTTCACCATACACACTCTCTTTCTCATCTATAGAGTCATTTTCCTTAAGTACACGGCGCATATTCCGGTATGTGTCCATTAGTTCACACTCTTTGCACTATAGGAATACTTTCTTAGACTTGAGGACCTCTCCATTAGATATTCCTTCTAATGGACTAGTAAATCTTGTTCAAGGCCTCCGTAAGGCACCGCGAGCCTGGGATTCTCACTAGGACGCATTGCTGGGATCATCACTTCAACTTGGTCCACCTAAACCCTTCATGACCCTTCAACTCCCCCTATAAAAGTCCCTTAGAAGCTCAAGGGGTGAAGAGAACAGATGAAAATAGACAAGCAATGTAGTGAACAATAAACACAGCAAGTAAGGAGATTTGTGTGTGTGCGGTTGGCTTGTGAGTCGGCTTACAAATGCCGAGGGTATGTCACTCGTACTCCCCTCACATGGCGTTTAGCCATGTCACAGAAGTCTACTCCTGCTACACATAAGACGTTATGACGACGGTAAATACACCCTCACCATTGGGATTGCCCGTGTGTGCCAGTCTATGATGATCACACATACGCCATGACGTCCTACCTCCTGTCGTCACGAGGCAGTGCCCGACTGCTCGACCCGAGCTGTGCCCGGCCCTCACCTAGTCATCGGCCAGCACCTCCTCCGATCATCCAGTCTAGCCCTCCCTCGGTGAATCGGGCATTGCCCTTGCCTCGAGGAGAGCCCCTATAAAATATGCAGACGTCTGCCTTATCATGCATTGACCCGGGGACCGACCTCTTTGTCAGAATTGTCCCATGGCTTGCCCCAGTTGTACCTCGGCCGCTACGGCCCACCTATAAAGCCCACGTGGCTCTCTTAAATTATATTACCACCTAAATGAATGTCTTCGCATCCACGTTCAGGTCCCAATCTTCCCCCGCACCACTCGGTGTGTGTGTCCAGCACCTCTGGCCCTAGTAAACATATCCCAGTCGAACGCGAGACCATAGCTATGGAATGCTCCCGGCCCTCCACCAAGGGCTTCAAATACATACAGGCTTCTCTTCAACATAGAACGAAGGTGTTCAGATTCAATCCGATGTAAATAAACACCGACTGCCTGCGGTTGGTGGGAAAAGATGTCTAGTACATGATTCCCCACAATTGCCTGTGCACTTGCACCTATGGAACCTCCCTTCTCTCCATGTGTCGCCTGTCTCCCGAGCCCATGTGCCGCGTCCTGGTGGTGCTTCACAGTCAAACCTTGGTTCCATAGGTGATTGTTGAGAAATCTACTGACATGCTCGCATCCCAGCCACGTTTCCCCAAAACCCAAAAATCTCTTGTGCCACTCGAACCTCCCTCGGATTTTCGTAAAAGGCGAGTGCCCGGTACTGCCTTGAGAAGGATACGGCCATGGGAGGGGCGAACCGACAAAATATTGGTACAATCTAGTGATCTAGTCAACAAATTTTATAAGAAAGTTAAAAATAGAACAACTAAAATTATATTTGTGCACATGTAATTATCCCAATAAAGCACAACGCAAATTATATCTTAGGATGATTATTTTTGCATTTAATACGGATCAAGGACTCGTACGCCAAAAAACCGTGAGAACTCCTCGTGGACGCCCCTGCCGGTCTACATAAAGGGCCGCTGCATATTCTAGAAGGGTCTTGAGACTCCTGATTTGGTCTCCTATCTGAGCGCTCTTCTTCGTCCCCCTCTTCAGATCGACCATCCCGATACGCCTCCCGCCATTGTTGTTCTTAATCCGGAACTTGGGATGGACGCAATCGACTCCGCCGTCGACCCCCTCAGGGAGTTCGCCAAGGACAGCGTCCGCCTCGTTAAGCGCTGCCACAAGCCCGATCGCAAGGGTAAATCGAAGCCTTTTTCCCTTGGATGGTCCATCCGCACTCCGTCCTTTGTTTTCGCCTGTTTTCTGGTTTGGAATTCGTGTTTATGTTCTTCTCGATCGATCTCCGTGTCGCTCTCTCGTTGTTCCCGCGTTTAATTTCTCGATCTGTGATGCGGCATGCAGAGTTCACCAAGGTGGCGTTCCGCACAGCTATAGGGTTCGTGGTGATGGGGTTTGTGGGATTCTTCGTGAAGCTGATCTTCATCCCCATAAACAACATCATCGTCGGATCCGGCTAAGCAGGGCTGCGGATCTAGGTGAGGTTTTGTTACCGTTCTTCTAGGAATTTTCTGATTGTTTGTACGGTTTTTTCTTTGGATGGTGTGAGTGCCCCAAGTCCGATTCTGCCTCGATCCTGTTTGTTTTGTTAGGATTATGTCTGTGGTTCTGTTATGGATTTTCTCATATCTCGTCCGTTTCCTTCAAGTTTTTTTTTCTATTGTTGAGGAGTTGGAACGTAGTTGTATACCTCTTCATTTATAGGAGAAATGGGTGGTCTTCGTGTTCCTTTTTAGTAATATGTGACAATGGGAAGCTTATGGGATCTGAAGCTTGGCATGAGGTTGCTTCTTTATTGCCCTACTTTAGAATGGGGTTCACCTAATTTGTAGCTGATTTATGTTTGCAGGGAGACAGGTCCTGCCACAATTGTTCCAATCTTTTTTTTTCATTTGGCAATTTGTTAGGCATTAACTGACGAAATTCTTCTTGTAAATGGCGTCAAGACACTTAGCTCATGTGGACTTGTCAGGAATCTGTTAGGGGTCACTTAAAACTCCAGCTGGAATATATACTTCTCTAATAAACGTAGAAAAGATAAACCGTGTTGCTGGCCTAGTTGGAACAACAACGTATTTGCGTCCCAGGCCTCGACTTTGACTCTACTTAGCAGCAGCCTTGTGCAGATGTGTGCCGTTGGAGGGGGGGCACAGGGTCTACTCTTGAATGGGGCACAGGGTGTGCCATTGAAGGGGGGAATAGGGTGTGCCGTTGAAGGGGGCACGGGGTGTGCCGTTAAAGGGGGCACAGGGTGTGCCGTTGAAAGGGGCACAAGGTGTGCCGTTGGGGGATCACCAGGAGTGTGCCACTGAGGACATGCCTGAGCCCATTGCGAGGGCTAGTTGAGGTCTATTTGATTTTCTTCAGGGCCCACAGGTTGTGAGATTCTCGGGGGTTGATTTCTGTTCACTGTCGTGACTCCGGGGATGGTTTCACGGCAGTGTACTGTTCATTCGGAGAGTCTGGCTGGCCCTTCCTTTTCACAGTTCCTTCGGTTGAAGTTGTTCGTCGATACTGGACAGGTCGGGACACGCGGATGTGTAATTTTACATGTCCACACATGCCTGAGCACCCTGGACTAGGGTGGTCACAAACGCTCTGCACTTGATGGCATCGGACGCCCCATGCAAGGTCATGAGGGCATCGTAACTGTCGTAATGGTTGGCCGGGTCTCCCTGGCCATCATATGCTTTGAAGGTCGGCAGCGAGATCCTGGGGGAGATCTCGACCTTCAAGATGGGGTTGGAGAACGGGGATTGCTCCTCGTCCTCCGCAGTGGAGGTCTTTTGTAGGGCGTGGAGGGTGAACTCTTTCTCTGTGAAATGCCTCTCAAAGTTTCACAGCCGGAGGGATAGCTCCGATCGTCGTTGGGTCGAGGGGCTGTGGGGGCACTCCTGCACATTGCCTCGACGCCCCTCAAAGGCCTCGGTCTCCAGAGGCGACCGACGCGCTCTGGACTTCTCTCTCCTCGGGGTGGAGGAGGCTTCTTGCTCCGGGGGAGGGGCTTGCGATGGCCCACCTGGCCAGTAGCAGATTATCCATTGTCCCCGGAGAATGAAATAGCGCCCTGCAGTTTACATGGAAGCATCTCCATGAGGGGGGCTTTCCCTAGGAATTCGTGAACTCTCCTCCTTGGCCGCCTGGGTCCTCATTAGATCAATGAGACTGTCCAGTTTTGCGTTGAGGGTTTGGAGGGGGTCTGTGCTTCCAATAGGGGGTTGCCCCTCCACGGTGGGCGGGGGGTGGTCGTCAGTTGGGTCACTGGTGCGTGAGGGGGTGTTTCCCGTAGGATGGGAAGGTGCACCTTCCTCCGTCACCACGGCTTTCCCTTTATCGTCGGTGGCCTTCCTGCTAGAACTCCTTCGCACCATGTTGGCTCTTTGTTCGTTTCCAACAGATGGCGCCAGATGAAGAGGGGTTATCTCGTGCGGTGCTTGAGCTGAGGATAATGACCACGCATGCTAGAACTGCAAAGAGGGAAACGAGTCAGAGGTGCCCAGGGATGAATCCCCAGGGTAAACCCTCCGATGCTTCCCCCCCCCCCCCCCCCCCCCCCCCCCCCCCCCCCCCCCCCCCCCCCCCCCCCCCCGCCCCCCACCCCCCCCCCCCCACCCCCCCCCCCCCCGCCGCCGCCCGGGGCACCAGGCCAGATTAGGGCACGACAGGCTTGCGCGCACTGAATTAGGGTAGGATTTCTTATTTTTGAGCATTTTTGAGTTAAAGAGTGACTTTGATGACCTTTTGATGCTAATTGGGTTGATTAATGAACAAATCCATGTTCTAATTGCCCTGGAGATCGGGCCAAGACTTGTGTGAGGTTCATACTCGAGCACTTGCCAATTTAAAGCACATTCGAAGTCATCATAATTCAAGTTAGAGTGATGATTGGTTGAATTAACCTAACAAAATTTGGGTGGCATCTCCCCATATCCAGAGGGTCATGGGGGAGAAGCGGAGGCATACCTACGGACTTGGGGTAAGCTCCTTAATACCGAGAGGCCCAGACGACGACCGACAAGCCTGGATGGATAGGAAACCCCGAGGGCTAGCCTGCGAGGGGCACTAATGTTCCACGGGCTGGGACATAATTCAAAGGGACAGCCGGGATGGGAGGAAATCCCAAGGGCTAGCCTGTGAGGGGCACACAACCCACAGCCACCACAATCTTACAAAGGAATGTGGATTTAGTGTTGGGCCATAAGCCCAGTTATTATTCACCATTTGACGGACCATAGAGGTATATGTCATAGAAGGACAAGACCTTATGACCTTGTGGTGACTCATAGAGGAACCATGGACACGGATGTCGATGGGGGATGTTCCCCTTCCCCGGTTACTGGACTGTCATCCTCAAGAAAACCAAATGGAAGAAGAAATATAGCGATTAGCTACTCAACAGCTGAACTGCTCACGATTAATTAGACATAACAGAGGGTTAGCAGATTAGTATACAAGAGTTAGCTGGTTAGCATACGAGGGTTAGCAGGTTAGCATACGGGGGTTAGCTGGTTAGCATACGAACTCAACAAGTTAGCATATGAGCTACGGAGATTGAAAGGTGCGAACCCTCAAATAGCCATTGGGTAATATACTGGGAGATGATCATGCCAAAAGACCTTGCGCCCAGGTTATAGAGACAGTCATGTTCTCTCCAGTCCATAGCAATGAATAGATCAACTACGGAGGGGCAGTCCCAGGGGTAGCCAGAGATAAAAAAAATCTCGATGAACATGAGGGAGCTCAATGGGACCACTCCAGTGAAAAGAATCCTGGGGAAGAGGGGGTATAACCTTAATGTTGCCCTGGAGAGGACCAGGGCTTCTTCGGCATCGATTGGGGGAGAAAACCAAACAGCCATGCTCAGAAGATGATTAATCGAATGGATTCGGAGAGAGAAGAGGGGACACATAGAATCGTTGCTTCCTTCAATATCCCGCCCTTTAGATTTTTGGACACTCTCCGAGCCCCTTGGCTTGTGGGTGGCAGGCCAAGATTCGGGTCGCGTTAGTTCTTTTTCGGTACTCAAATCTTGGGTAGTTACAGGGGAGGCATGACAGTAACCTGCCATTCCTTCACTGAGGCGTGGGCATTGTCCCACTGTCCCTTTGCCATCTGGCAGTGGTTCTTCCAATAATACGGTGGTGGTCGCTAGAGATGTGTGTCACTCTCGAGAGACGATGGAGGCACATGCAGCGTATGAGGATTAGTCCTAGGTTAGTCTTTTGGCAAGCCATGGTGGACCATGCGTTGGACCGCCAGTCAGTTGTTGTTGGCCCTTGGACCGTATGTTGGACGGAGATGGGACTTGGGCCTTGTTGATGGGCCAAGTGGATTTCCCCCTCCTCACTAGCCCTCCACTCCCGAGTGTGAACGACGTCACGAGGTCGTTTAGGGTGGAGAAGAGATTGATTAATTACGTATTGCGGCATGATATATCCGAGATGAATAGGGGAAGGGGACAACCCGGACCGTCGCGGGAGATTGCTCCTCTGCGGGGTATTGATTGAAAATACACGGAGCAAAAAGACACGGAATGGAAATTATGTAGAACTTAAATGGGGAGAGGGGATTGACTGGAATTAAATTATGAAATTTAAACGGCCAAGGCGGTAAGTGACTCACCGCAGGCCTCGAAGGGATGGGGATGGTATAGAAAAAAAATTACCGAAATTAAACGGCCATAACGGGAAGTGACTCATCGCGGACTTGTGGATGCACTTTTAAATTTTATTTTGGTTTATTAAGTGCGTGGGCGTGCCACTCACATAGTGATGATTTATCCAGGCTTCATGGAAGCCCATTGTGTGCTCGATCTGACTCGGTTAGACGATTGTGTGTTTCGGGTCTGGACCAAATCCCGCCGTGCCATAAAGGTCGCAACGTCATTTACATCCTCCATACGAGGGAACACCATTGATTAACTGTCGAAATTAAGGGCCCTGTAGCCTAGAAGAATTAATATTGATTGCAGAAGGATAGGAAGGAATGGACCACACTAGGGGCCCACATCGGGATACGAGCGCTCGGACATGCTGGTCACTCGCAGACCTTTTTATGTTCAGACGAAGGTCCGTAACAAGGATGTGATGGGAACTGAGATAAACCCGTTCAAATGTCTACCAAATGCACGGCAATTTCAATGGTGGGTCGGAAAGATCCAGCCTAAGAAACAGGTCTGGTTTGATCGGAATGTCAGCCCAAGGCGAGGTCTGGCCACGACCGTGCTAGGATAATTCCCAAGGCTCAAGTCCAGCCTGCAGGGGCAGCATCGTTATTCCTTTTGCGCCGGGTCTTGAGGAAGAATGAAGTTGCGGAGGAGGCTTGCCCCCCTTTTTTATTATTTTTTATTACTATCACTTATAGCAGCTACATGCTAATAAAGGGGGGCATGAAATGAACTGGTGCAAAGAGGTAGAGAGAGAATGAAAATGGGATGAACCAGCATGGGGAGAGTAGCAATGGATCGGCGCGAAAGGAGGAGAGAGAAGGAGGCGGGATAAATTGGCATGGTAGTGAAATGAATCAGCGTGGGGAAGATAAGGTGAAGTGAATCGGTGCAAAGGGAGGGGCCCTTGCGCTGATACACTTGGCATATCACCCCCGTGGCTAGCTCACTTGTTTGTAAAGTTCATGGCCAATTCACATTACACCTCACCTTAGGGATTTGATTTGCCCAAACGATAGGACTTGCAGGCCCAAGCAAGCCATCCTTGAGTTATGATTGTTCATCTGAGGAAATCTTCCCCTCTCCTCATGCATGATATTGGTAAAGACAGAGATCAATGCTAGCCTGGGAGAAGAAGGGTCGATGCACAAATGTCTAGAATTGACGCATGACTCACTTGAGGAGAAGAAAGGGTTGGCACCAGGGGTCCTGGAGCTGACACAGAGAGGGACCTGGGGAGAGGAAGGAGTCGACACTGAGGTATTGTAGGGTTGATGCCAAGTCACTTGGGAAGAGAAAGGGGTCAACCCCAAATGGTTTGGAGTCGACGCAGAGACAATTGGGAGGTGGAGGGGGTAACGCATGAGGGCTTGTGGAGTCGACTCATGAGGGTTCTGGAGTCGACGCAAGGGGGGCGGATACGACTATGTTAGCCCATGATGACGATGAGGTCGATGCCATGAGAATCGGGGTCGACGCAGGAGAGATTATAAAGTAGACAGAGGGTCACTCTGGAAGATGGAGAGGTTGACACTAGCAAGTACGTGGGTCGACGTAGGGGTGCTGTGAGATCGACTTATTGTGGGTTTGAGCAAATTGATTAATGAAACTCAAGGCCCAAGATAGCCCATGGCTTCCTCTCTTCAAGGCATTATTAGTTTATTGAAATTGTATTTATTCAAGCCCCCAAATACTACATATTAGAGTGAAGCTTGATTGTCCATTCTTCGTGCGAGGTTCATACTCAAGCATGACCTTAGTGTAGTCCGGGGCGGGCATGCACACGCCAAATAGCAATAAAGGATTATTAAGGATTATTGTGATTCCACTTTTAAATTAAATAGGAAAGCTGAGAAAACTGTAGATAAATTGTGGCAGAATCTCTCCTTATCTCGGAGGACTATGGGGGGTAGTAATTGGAAGCACATCCACGGGTGTCCCAAGATGGCCCCTAAAATTGGGAGTGAGCCATGAGTAGCTACTCCAGGATCCCAAATTGGGTAGGGAAGAACCTCAAGGACTGGCCTACAAGGAGAGCTCCGCAGACCCAGGGATTGTTGCATCCTTAACTCCACAGTGCGCACAAATGGTAATTTGCAGAAGGTCAAATTAAGTTTGGCTGAAAGCTCTCACTATGCATGAGGTTATCTCCAGATCTAAGTTCTCCACCTCGTACTGGGAGCTAATTTATCCAAATAAATATCATATCATGATTTGCTTGGCTGCATGACTAAATTCTATTTTCTCCAATAAGGAGTTTTCCCACTCTTTTTCCCTTTCAAACTATTTGGCCTCAGGGTCCCTCTATTTTTGGCGATTAATCAAGGGTGTCCCTCTTGCAGAGGGATGTAATTAACATCGTAGCCTTTACGGTACGGTAGGTTCTGAGTCCCGACACAATCACCCATCTTTGTCTGATCAGTCATACGGAGCGCATAACAAATACTCGTCACTCAGTGACTGGCATGCCTACGTAATACATAAATAAATCAAACAAATCCTAACAAATAAATATAAAGAGAATAGAAATCATCCCCACAAATTGGCACGCTCGGTGGGACTCAACCTCCCTTCATCTTTTCGCCAAAATAGAGAGATAGTAGGGCTCCCACTTACATACTAACTATTCATTCATCTTGTTTTCCCATTGAAGGTTGTAGTGATGGTGAGCGGATTGTTTGGACTTATTTTCGGCCCCCATATTGTGGCCAACCATGCCGCATGCGGCTACCTTGCTATACCCACCGCTTTCGGCAAATTTCCCGGTTGTTGGCTTCCCCAACTTCCTGGGAGTTACATTCGTGGGTCTTTTGGACGTGGAGGGTTCGAAACCTGCGAAGCTGATGAAGAATAAAGTTGTGGCCCACCAGAGTGAGTGTTGGATCAAGAAAGCCATGAAGAAGAGTTCGGTGGGCGTGAGCTGCCACATTCACCACATCACCTGCCCGATTGGGGCACCCAAGAAGAAGCCCATTGGGGGCAAGAAGAAGAACTCTAGAGGAGGAAAAGTCTCTACTGCTCCCTGGGGTCGACTGTCGGCATCCGGGAAGTCTGTGATGATCGGGGGTGTCTGGGTCTACTTCAATGGCTGTGGCACTGAAGTTTTGCCAGAGCGGGTCATTCCGACCGTCCCCACCCACAACACCTTCCAACTACTGGCTAGCCAAAGGGTAAAGTCTAATGATAACAAGCAAGGGAGGCCAACCCCAAAACTATCGAAGTTCAAGCAGGTCTGGGTTCCCAGGAAGACCCAAGGCACTGCACCAGTTGCACAAGGCTTCAATAGTCCTGCTGATGTCCCCAAGAAAGGGGGCAAGAAGATTATCCCTGCAAAGGAAGCTATAGTAGGCTCCTCTACTCGTCGCCAGGGCCATTGTAAGGGAGGCTGATGTCTCTAAATATTCAAGAAATTTCAATTGAGCTACCAAACTGACACAGCTCTCACACATGCCATCTGCCTGAGCCCAAGTGCTGCCCTTTGTCATCTCTCCAGAGTGCAGCTGGGAAGACATGATAAAGATAATTCGAGAATATCTCCGCAGCCTCGGGAACCCCTCTTTGGGCCAGCAAAGACTACTTCATGCCATCAGGGCCGAGGAAGAAGAAGAAGAAAATAAAGTGTCACACATGGGTGCAGATGAGGATGAGAAGCGAGCTGGGGTCAGAAGCTTCGAAATGCCTCCACAACATAAAAGAATGAAAAGAATTTTCGTATTTGAAAGCCTAACTTCCTCCAGTAAGGCCCAAAGGGGAGTTAGAAAGCACAAAAGGAGAATGCAAATTCTCACTTGCAATATGACAGGGGTGATGAGTATGCCGGTCCCCTGCCAAATGAACAGGAAGAGCCAGTCGAGATTGCTGGAAGAAAAGACCCAGTGACAAGACGAGGCAAAATTGAGGCTGAGCTATGACAAGCCACAAAGGGCAAGCAGGCTGCTGATGAAGACATCACTACTGTTGTGGCCAAGATAGTGGCATCTGAAGAAGGAGTATTCTCATCTCCTCCATTTGAGTGTGTCTCTAGTAACGCACTCGAGGGCATCAGTAATAAAACAACTATGGACCCTGCCATCCTGATGACACTACAAAGGTACCAGCAGGAGATAGGACTACTAAAGAAACAATTAAAGGACAAGACTAAGCATGCTATGGCTCCTGAGCAACCGGGGGCACGAGCCGAGCCGTCACAGGAAGGTTCCAACCCCACGGGTGCTCCTTCGCCGGCTGTTCTACAATTTCCAGATTGGAGTTGGGCTACACCCCAGCACCATCCCCAGCGGCACTGGCCAGCATGGCCAATGCCCTTTCAAATGCAGCGACAGGCTCCCCTGCCAGAGCCTTTGCCACCCCATGCTATGACTCCAGCCGCATCATTGATGCAACCTGCCCATCTCTACCCTTAACCAGCAGATCCAGTTATGATGAACAAGTTGATGGTGAAGCAGATGATTGAAGCAAGGTTAGCAAAGAGGGGTGGTGATGATTATGCCCCCTTCGGCATATATGAAATGCCATATCCAGCCCACCATGCTGCCAAAAGATTACCGCCAGGTGTCAACAAACCACCAAAATTTGACAAATTCAATGGGCAGGGCTCTCCGAAAGAATAAATTACACACTATATAACGGTCTTGGGTGCTTGGTGACGGACTAGTTGTATCTGTTGAAGTTCTTTGGGTCTTCGTTGACGGGACCTACTTTTGAATGGTATTCCAACCTACCGATCGGATCTATCAACAATTGGCTAGATATGTAGTAAAAATTTGATAAAAGATTTCACGTCACCAAGATAGAAGTGACCCTAGCCGAGCTATATGAGACCCGGTAAAGAAATGATGAACTAGTTGCAGAATATATCAAGAGATGGAGGGATCTCAGCATGAGGTGCCGGCAGCCTTCGCACCCAGAAGATGCAATACAAGTATGCAAGCAGAACCTGAAGAAAGAAATTCTAGAGAAAAAAAATTGGAATTGAAGTCAGGTCTTTAGACCGCTTAAATGATGTTGCCTTGGAAGTCGAAGACTTCTTCATGAGGTATCCCTCCACCCCTGCCGACTCAAGTCATCAAGCCAAGTAGGCTAATAAATGGCCGATACTAAAAGCAATCCTTGTTGTTCACCTCAAGTCGAAGAGGCACAAAGGGGTGCACAACTCTCATCTCAATGAACCTGCTGGATGTCAAGAGAGGCCTCCATTACAGAACAAAGTAAAGAAGCTCTATGCCTTCCCTAGAGACAAGACTCGAGCATTATTCGAGTGGGTTGTCAAATATAATAAAATCATTCTTCCAAAATCAAAGAGGCCTGATGATGTCAGGAGAAGAGATGAGCATTGCTTCTGCCTTTATCATCAAATCCTGGGGCATCCTATTGAAGATTGCCAAACATTCAA
Source organism: Amorphophallus titanum (assembly GCA_024336825.1). Classification (NCBI taxonomy): domain Eukaryota; kingdom Viridiplantae; phylum Streptophyta; class Magnoliopsida; order Alismatales; family Araceae; genus Amorphophallus; species Amorphophallus titanum. The sequence continues at coordinate 5,019,901 of JANBPO010004458.1, read as the reverse complement.
GGACATTGTCTAGGACTTAATCAATAGAGGAAAGCTGCAAATGGGAGAGCACAGAGTCGACCCTCTACGCCCTCATGAAGTGCCTGCTCCGGGGGCATCAGTCAACATGATATCTGTATGTCGACAGCCACCTGAAGAAGTGCTAGAGACTTGTAGCCAACACACCTATGAAGACTATATCCTGAAGCATGAAAGGGAGCAAGAGAATTGGCAAGCGTCGCCAACAAAGAAAAGAACAAGACTGGCTTCTCGCCCGACACTGGAGACCCAAATTTTTGGTGCCATAGACCGACCTACTCTGCCTCTTGCAGTCTCTACCCGCCTTCAAACAGCCTCTCTAGTGGCAATTAAAAGGTCAACTAAGAATAAAAAGAAGAAACAGACCCCGTCATAGGTACATGAAGAAGCTAGCTCAGCCAAGGAGTGGCCACAAGCTATCATGTTAAGTTATTACTTTTCAATTCGATCTATGTGGATGAAGTCTTATGACTATAAGCTGATGATTTGAGTATTTTATTTCCGCTACAATGATGTCTCAATGTTTATGTGAAAATTCTCTACCGTGATTGTACTGCTTGGGTTGTCCTACTGTGACATCTCGATCGGAATCCGACGGGAGTCTTTACGACTAGACCGGGTTCCCGATTCGGGGCGTTACATGCTTAATGAAATGAACGGTCTAGATGGAAGCCGTTCAAAGAGGGATGAACAGTCTAGAACGGACCATTCAAGGGGGATGAACGGTTGGGGTCCAGTTGCTGAAAAAAATTGACCCCTAGACATTAAAGGGATGGACAGTTAGGGCTGGGCTGCCCAAAGGCTAGAGCGGATAAGGAGTAGCCGCTCAAGCCAACCGACCTACTACAGTGTCGGTCAGAATGGTTTTGACCAAATCGCCTGTCTGAACCGACATAAAACTACTGATCAAAGGTCAACTGGGATAAGCGGGTAGAACCTGGCCGCTCAATCCAACGAAGAAGCTGAACAACTGAGGACCAGCCACTCACGAAGGGATGGGCAGACCACTCCTGGCCACTCAAGCCCTAGAGCGATCTATCGACTGACCACTCAACCTGAGACCGAGACACAATAAACGGTCCGAAACTAGCCGCCCATGCACCTTAAGCGGTTGCCATTGAACCGCGAAGGCGTTACGGCGAGCAAACCAAGGGGTTCATCCGATCGTGGCCTTTTCATGCCCCGTTTGTGCCAAGACGAAGGGGATACAACCAAAATCACCCTGGCAATCACATAGACTCCGACCAGAGTCAAAACGACGCACGAATCGCAAGAAACGTGTGATTCTAACGAAATCACCCAAATAGGGTTAACGAGGTTCCCGGCCTCCTACCGGCCCCGATAGATCACCATTCAACGCGATATTAGCGACTATCGAACGCCAACGTTCCAGGGAGTCCATTGACACTAACCGATCGTAGAACCATCATCGTTTTTCAGCGAAGTCTACGAACTCCAAAAATCCACAATGAGCCTAAACTCGCTCGTTCTCACACCGTATAGTGTAAAACCGCGAGGGAAGGTGTAGGAAAGGTAGATTATCCATCTCCCTACCTCCACCGAAGAAACCGTGCGCCGAAGTGACTAATCCATGTCGAAAACTGCCTAGAACATGAACGATGCCTTCTCAGAATCTACCGAGGGATCGCGCCACGCCACACTCAAATCGACGCTCCATCCTGCGAACCGATCTCCCCAATGCGTCCCTGCCTCGGCCAGCTCCGCAACGGTGTACGCCCCGTGCCGAATGGACCAGAGACGAGAGAGAACAGAGAGAGAGAACGTGAGGGTGAGAAATGAGAGAGGAGAGATAGTGAGGTGGTTTTTCCTCCGAAATGTCACCGCCGCTGCTTTCCCCTGATGGCTGGTCCAGCACCGGTAGGGTTTCCTTTCAGAAGCACAGTCGTTTGGTAGGAACTTGCTCTGACGAAAAATCTGACTTCTCAGATGATGACATCTCCACGAGAGTGTCTTTAACCACCAAAGGAACTCAAGATGTCCTTTATAAGAAGGAGAAGAAACCCCCAGGGGGTAAAAAGGGTCTTCGTGCCTCCCCAACTTTGTGGAAATCAAAGCGACGGGACCGCGAAGATCGTTCCATCTCCCCCAACTTTTTTGACTCTCGATCCTTCCTTTTTGTTGGTCATGAGATCGCTTGGACCGAGATTCCTTTCGTCCAGATACATCAGCCGCAGGCTGTTTCTCTGAGACATGAAGTAGACGAGAGGCCAGAGAGAGATACTGCAATAGCAAACACCGCATAGTGGTGACAAATAGTCATCAGTGGTGACAAATAGGCTTCAAGACTGACAAATGTCTCGTAAGGGTGATAAATCGATAACAGAAGTCACAATATGTTATGAAGCGAAACAAAGGCGACGCCTAGCGAGTAATAAGGGTGACAAATAGATCGTTATGAGTAACAAATATCCGTTAGAAGTGACAAATAGCTCTGTAACGGTGACAAATAACTCATGACAGTGAAACTTGAAGAAACTCAAGTTCATTTGAAGGATTTAACCATGTATAGGATTCCTAACTCTACCAACACGAATCTGAAGCTTTCCTAATCATCAAACGACACTGATTAAACTCATCTAAGATCAAGGAATGAGATTTATCTCCAGTTCTACTAATTTACGGTGGGATCAAGTCAGATAAGCGTCTGAACAGATAAACTGCTATGTTTACAGATGAAAGAGCTTTTGATCAGGATTCTGTTAAGAGTCCTTCTCTGTCATAACAACCTCCGTAGGTCTCCATACCCTGCGAAGAGAGAGTGCTTATATAACAAAGAGAAAACCACAGAGAAAAAAATGCGAAGAAAGGGCGTGCAACCAGAAAAACCAGGGTGACTTTCGTGTGTCTACGAGAAGAAGGCAGTGCCACACTCAAGCAACGTCAAAGAGAATTCATGTGGATAAAATATTTAATTTTTATGAATTCCCACTAGTCCACTTGCCAAATAAGAATATTCTTCTTCAAAAAGTATCTGGAAGTGCGCCAGGTGTATAAGAGATAAGTTCCAACTAATAGAGTTCGAGGTGACATGATTCAGTAAGTTCATTGCGTGCCTCATAGAAAATGCTTGATGCTTCGACGTGTTGAGAGGATAGGTCGAGGCAACTCAATTGTTGCAAGTCTTGAATATACTGGTGCATCGATGCATTGAAAGATGGGTCTGTTGTGTTGGGTTCGTTGTGCTCCCTCTTGGTTTTAGTTTTGATGATGATCCTTTGGAAATCGTGGCCAGTGCTGTAGGAAGGCTATCAACTACCATATCTTCATTGACCATTACCTTTTGAAGAAAATTTCTCAATGCATCTTGGTGAAGGGTGGACCTTTTAATCATCTCAAGTATAGATATCTTGGCGGGAACTCTATCCAAATGATGCAATAGGTCATATTGAGTGCCCGGCAAGGGTTCAGCTTCTTCTTGTTGATCTGCGGTCGGCTGGGCAGACTGGGGATTAGAAGTAGCAGCATAATTTCTCTGGAACAATCACCCGCTCCATAGGGCTAGATTTTGTGCCGGTATGGCCTCCGATGATGGCAGAGTGGGGTGATCGGGGTGGATAAGTGGTGTGGTAAAGGGTGTAGGGTTAGGAGAAGTGATAGCGGGGGTAATGGGTTGTGGTGGAAGGATGATGGGCGAGGAGGTGGGTGAGGTGATGATGGGTGTAGATGGGGGTGTAAGGATAATGGGTGAGGGATTGGTGGTAGGTGCAGTGGTGATGATGGGTGTTGGTGTGGGAGGAGAGTTAGATGGAATGGTAATGGTGATAGCGGTGGGGGTGAGAAGTAATGGGCGAGGTGGAGGTGCGGGTGAGGGTGTTGGTGTGGGAGTGGAAGAGATGGTGAATGGATGGACGAATAGTGTGGTAGATGGAGGAAGGGTTTGGCGTATGGGTGTGAAGATGGTGGAAGTGGAGGGGTAGTTGTGGTTGAAGGCGGAGACTTGATAGGTGGTGCCATCATCATCAAAGGACCATCCGACATTAGGGGCTGGAGGCTGAACTATGTTCACCTGAGCCGGTGCCGACGGCTGAGGTTGCGGAGCGGGCCGATGGTTTGGCATTGGGTTCTGATGGATCCCCAAGTCTTGAACCTACGGTGGTTGCTACTGCGGCGGCTGTTGTGGCTGCGGTGCTTGCTGCTGCACTTACTACCTCGGCGACTGCCTTCTTTTTTCTTTCAGCTCAATGATAGCCTTATGCATGTCGGCCCAATCGATCCTATGTCCTTCGTGTAAATCATATACCAGGTCTCAGAATTGAAAACATCCTTCGATGGTGTGGCCCGGTTGCCTGTGGAACACACAATATTTCATCTGATTAATAGCTGTATTCCAACTGGGCCGTTCCGGAGGAAGCTGTATGGCATTCACTAACATGAGAGCTGAAAATATGTCGGCAAGAGTTTCTGGCAATGGAGGATATTGGGCTCTCTTCAGAGTCGGGCGCCTGTTGTTGTTGTAGCCGTTAGGGGGAGGAACATTGTGGTATTGTGGTGGTGGTGGAGGCTATTACGGAGCGGAATAGGTGTTTTGTGGAACAGTGAAGGTGAGCAGAGGGTTTGGTGGAGTGGAATAAGTAGGCAGAGGGTTTTGTGGAGTGGCGAAGGCGAGTGGAGGACATGGGGCTAGATTGGGTAGTGACTTGGCTTGATTCATTGATCTGTAGGCACCATTGGCTTGCCCGTGTCTGGGAGCTTTTCGGAAGCCTCATCCGGCACTTCGAGCATCGACAGCGTGGCGATGGAGACAGAAGATAGCTCGAGCTCAAGCTCCACCACTTCTGAGGCCTCTTTTGTCAGGGAAGGGAAGATGGAGGCTGCTTTGGAAGGTGTGCAAGGGTTCTCCCCTTCCTATCTAGCCCTTATTTGAGTTTTATCATTAGACGTTGATACTATTATGTTGTAAATAGGGTTGGAGTCTGGAGGGGAGCACGTGTCGGCTCCTGATGAGAATGACTGGGGGGAGCCTTGAGTTTCACCGATGGTTACTGAGGATGACCGGATCGTGGAGGAGTCCTTGCCCTCTCCGACTCCGGCAGGAGATGTCGCAGATGTGAAGGAGAGGTTGCCCTCGTCGACCCCCACAGGAGGAGCCACAGATGTGGCGGGAGCCATACTAGGTGAGAACTGGGACTCTTCTCAGGTTTTCCACCTTGTCTTGTCATGGGAAATTCTTAATGCTGCTTATTTCCCTTTGTGTTCGGTGGGATTGTGCAGGCCCTACTGGTGTGCTGGCCGAGATGGGTCACTCTTCCCTGGACCTCGGGGTCGAGTGGCCTATGTCCAATTCACCGCCAGAGCCGCTCCTAGACAAGAGCGTGGGTGCCGCCTTGCTCTAGCGAGCTCGAGGCTACCTGTGAGGTGACCCCCTACCTTCTCTAGAGGAGCTTAGGCAGCAGTTGAAGGACTATACCTAGGGCTACCATAGCCTCGACTTTCTGCGTGAGCTTTGGATGTCTGGTTTAGTCGGGATGTGGGCAGAGTACTTGCGACTTCTGGAGGCTCAAGAGCAGAGGGCTCGGTGGCTAGTGGCCATCTGATAGGCACAGGAGCAGCGGGCCCAGCTCACATCAGTCGTGGCAGAGCAGAGTGGACATGCTGAAGCGGCCGCGTCGTGTTCCCGAGACCCTGCCGTGTAGCTAGGCATGGCAGAGAGTAGGGCCGAGGCCTTGTAGAAGGCCCTGGAGGAGCAGTTGCAAGCTGTGGAGCTCACTAGAGCTGAGTGGTGGGCTACCGAGACTATGGCGAGGCTATCATACAGCTTGTGTCGACCTTGGAGGTGGAGCTTGCATCCGTTGAGTCTCGCCTGGCGGCACTGGAGGGGAGCGAGCCTGGGATTTGATTGCATCGCCCCTTTCCCCCCCTTTTTTGTTATCTGGATTGCATGTCTTTTGTTACCCCAAGGGCATGTCTTGGACCCCTTTTCATAGAGTATTAATGACAAAATCTGGATTATTGATGTTGTTATTTGTTAAGTTGTCCCACTTCCTCTTTTATTGAACAGTGTTGGGTGCATGGACTTGCGCTGTGGAAGACTAGGTTTCCGAAAGGAAATTATCCTATTGTGACAATTTATATAGGCATCATGGTCTATCAACCATTCGACTCCTAATATGGCATCATACCCTTCCATGTCAAGGCATACTAGATTGGCGGGAAGATTATGTCCCTCTATAGTAACTTCACTATTGGGGAAATAGGTTTTCAATTCCGTTCTCGACCCTAAAGGAGTAATTATGGTTAAATCCGATGTTAAGGGAACAAGTGAAATATGTAAAGTTTTTGCAAAGGAACTAGCAATAAAGGAATGAGTAGCACCTATGTCAAATAACATGAAAGTAGGATGAGAATGAATATGAATTGTACCTTCAATAAGCTCCCCTTCCTTAGCTGGTTCATCTTCTAGAACGGCATTCAATCTAGCCGACTAGTTCCGTCCACCATTATTTCTTGTGGATGGTTGCTCCTTCATAAGAGGATAGTCAGGCATATGGTGTTCCCAACTTCCACATCGTAGGCATGCACCTAACGGCTTCTAACATTCTTCGATTGCATGACCGAATTTATCACAAAATGAGCAAGTTGGCATGACTTGCTTATTTTCTTCTTCTTTGACCTTCTTATTCCGGTGTTCATCCTTGCTGTTTCCATTCCGGGATCTCTTCTTGCTATCCCGAGAATTATCAGTAATGCTGAATTTTTTCGACTTCTTACCTCGTCGATCAGACCTTCGGCTCGGCTTCTCCAATTTACCCTTCAGTTTGTCGACCCTCTCCAAGGTCCGTTCACATAGGTGTGCCCGTCGGACCATCTCTTCAGAGGTCTGAATATTCTGCAGGCCAAGTTGCTAGATAAAAATGGGATGTAACCTATCCATAAAGCAATTTACTTTCAGAAGATTGGTGCCCACTAGGTGCTGAGCATAAGGTGCTAGGCGAGAGAATTGTAACTCATATTCTGCCACTGACATCATCCCCTGACGTAGTGATGTGAATTCGGCTGCCTTCCTCTCCTTGACAAGCTCGGAGAATTATTTGGCTCGAAAGAGAGTCAGAAATCCATCCCATATATGTGGTGCGTTTGTAGGCGGTGCTGGAAAAGACTTCCACCAGGTATAGGCATCCTTATTTAGCTGGAACGTAGCAAGACGAACATTTTCTTGGTCGACACACTGCATGACCTTGAATATATGGTTCATTTCATCGATCCAATTTTCTGCCTCGTCGGGATTAGAAGACCCCAAAAATCGTGGAGGATTTAAGCTCTAGAAATTACGATGCAGGTCACCAGCTCCTGCCCTAGCACCAACTTGCGCCATATTTTGCAAGGCTTGGGTAAGACCCGCAACCATTTGTTGCATTCCTCCCCAATCGACACGATGAGCCATTATGATATTAAGGTACCTGAGAAAGAAATAGATTCAATAATTTCCTTAGTCCATAAACCGGCGCGCCTTCAAAAAAAACAATCAAACAGATAAGAAGAAAAAGGACAAAAATAAATTAATAGAATAAACCACCCGTGTGCGTGAATAAACAATGAAACCCAATAACCTAAATAACCATAACAAAAAAGATAGCATAACCATGAATGTCTTGGAACTTCCGCTCTCCCGGACTCGGTGTGAAGAGAATATCAATGACGCCCCGCCAAGTCAGATTCAGACCCTGGGAACCATCCCATTATGACTACGATTCGACACTGCCCCGGGCCGATAGTCCATCAAACTTGACCCGCCCCTACCGGGATCTGATCCCGCATCCTTATTAAACATGCCATATCTTTGGCAGACATTTGTACGATTTCATCGCCATCCTTTCTGCTACAAATGCGGACTTCTGTCCGAATAAGAAATGGTCTGCAAGTGACCGACACAAATATGTATCTATGAATGTTTACTCCCCAATGCGGGGTGTGTTTAGACGTAATCCAAGATTTTGCTCTCGCTTTCACTACTATGAACTTCAGGCCATAGGGTCCCTTTTTTGAGTGATCAATCAAGGATTTTTCTCTCTCTGAGGGTATGTAATTAACGTTGTAACCTTTATGGTACGACAGGTTGTCAGTCCCGACACGATACACACAATCATCTGACTAGTTAGATCGAGCGCACCATAGGCTTCCTTGAAGCCCGAATAAATCATCACCTAGGTGACTGGCACGCCCTCGTACTAATAAACCAAATAAATGAATGAACAGGCGAACAAACGAATAAACAAAAGAAGTGAGTCAAAGTGCGTCCACAACTCTGGGATGTCTGGTGGGGCCAAAACTTCCCTTTATCTCTTCGCCGAGATTAGGGGCCCTACATGATGTGGGACGGACACGTGTCCTAGGACTCTAGCTCGCGGGCATCCCTAAGTGAGGGAAACATGGGACTGTGCGCGGTTAAGGAACCGGCTATGAGTCTCGGGTATCGACTTTTTGACGTATACTCAGAGTGAGTCACTAGACAGGTTTCACTCTCTTGCTCGCAGTGGTGATTGAATTGATATAGCGAGCTAACGTATCTTAACATGCACTCTGGTAGTAGCATATAAAATATATACAAGTAAGGCAAGATGCCGAGTAAGGAGCGAGCACGATACCTCCACGCTCCGGGCGTGGGGATGACGACCCTAGTCAAGGACGGTAACTCCCTATAAATACAAGTAATAAATAATTACAGAATTACAAATCACTGCCTGTGGACGCACTTTTCGATCGATTAATTTTATCGGTTCGGAAATGGAGTTTTCCCGGTTTTATTATTAATTAAATTGAGTGCGTGGGCGTGCCAGTCACCGAGGTGACGATTTATTCGGGCTCCGCAGAGCCCATGGTGCGCTCGTTCTGATCCTCTCTCTCCCTCTGGCTCTCTCACTCAGTGAAAGGAGAGGCCCTGACTTGTTCCCCAAGCTCTTCTCTCAGATCCCCTTCTTCTCTCCGTCTTTTTTTCTCGTATCCCTCTCTCTTTATCCAACGAGTGAAAAATCCCCTCTTATTGAAGAAAGTTCCTCGGCGCCATAAAGGGCGCACCGGGGAGACCGCGCCGGTTACACCCCCTGCTGGGCTTATGCGCATCGTAAAAGAGGGTGCCATTTCAAGGGTAGCCAAAGGGTTGTGGCGCCATTTCAAGGGCTGTCGATGGGTTGTGGCGCCGTTTCTGCTTCATTCACTTGTTGAATGCTGGTCGATGAGTCTGAGAATGATTCCGGAAGTCACCGTTCATGATTCTTCATGCCACTGCTCCTAAAAGACCTTGGCAGGGTGTTGACAAAGCTCTCGGTTTGCCGTATGGCCTTGGTCTGGGCTCCGTGTGTATTTGGTTCGAGCACGCGGGTCTTCTACTGACATGACCTTCGGTACGATGGCTTGTGCCTCTGGCTCGGCCCGACTCGTACTCAGAGCTCCCGTGTAGGATGATATTCCACCTAGACCGGCGGTCATTTGGCCTGTGACGGACCCACATTCTCAAGAAGCCAAACCCATGTTGAGTGTTCGGGTCCTTCTGCTAGCAAGGCTTCCAACTTCCCGTTGTGAAGGGCCGGTGGCGCTCTTCTTCCTCAAGAGAATCTTCAATGGGGTGGGAAGCCGTCGGGTAGATCACCGTCCTTGGTAGGGCGGCGGTGTAGGGTAGTGGCATGACAGAGTCGACACTAGATCATTGGGCAGGCTTAGTTGCACTGCCGGTTGGTAGTGGAGTCATGTCGATTCTCTTGAGGCGAAGTTCTCGACATTCATTCCAGGTGGCTCGAAGCTCTAGCAACCTGAGAGGCTTCAGCGATCTGCTTTTCTTCAGCTTCCGTGCTCCCGTAAGCCGTGTCATTTGCCTTTGTGGCTTGATCGCCGGTCATCATATTTTGAGTGTCAACAGGCACTTCTTCTTCTTCTTCTAGAATCTCATTGAGGCGAGCTTACCTCCTGCGTCCTCCTCCAGCTGTTTGTTCTTTCATAAGGGGGCAATCTGGCATGCGATGCTCCCTACTACCATAGCGTAGATAAGCGCCGAGGCGCTTCCAATATTCTTCCGCCGAATGACCAAATTTTTCACAGAACGTGCAGGCCGCCATGACCTACTTCTCCTCTATCTTAACTTTCTTGTTCTTCTGGGAACTTCCACCATTCCCACTCCTAGACCGCTTCTTGTTATCATGGCTCTTGTAAGGTTCCATGATACTAAACTTTTCCTTCTTGAATCGCCGATCAGACCGCTAGCTAGATTCTTCTCCCTTTCCTTTCATTTTCTTGACCATCTCTAGATGAAATTCCTTGGCACATGGTTCAAGACGAGAGGAGGATAGATTAACGGAATAAGTACCTTATAGGTCGAAGCACCGTCGCCGGGGAGGATGAAGCCACCCTCGATTGATTGGATGTCATAGACTGAAATGCAAAGCCCCAAGTTTGAAATAACCTTCAGAAGCATTTGGACATAGAAAACTCCGTCAAAGTCTGAATTTCAACAAAGAAGGCGAGAGCGGCTGGCGAATGGAACAGAAGAAAGTAACGACAGAAACGGGAATAGAGGAGTGCAGCGACCTTATCTAAGAACAGACGTTCCAGCTCCCCTCTGATGGCCTTGAGGAGCGGAAGACTCAGAAGGTGTGGCGGCAGCCGCAGGTCGTGCTCGATGAGGCTGAGGCAAAACATCGAACGAGCAGGGCCTGCGCCGCTTTAGGCGCCACGGGCGAGTGCCGGCGCCTACCCGCGAAGCAACCACAAAATAAGCAGCAGAGCGAGTACTTGGACTTCTAAAAAACTGCTTTATCCGCTGTCAGATCGCTGTGCTGCTCCTCGCACGTAGGAAGGCAGAGCGGAGCAAACCAGGCCGCAGAAGAAAATGGAAACAAGTGAGCGAGCGTGCCGCGAATGCATAGGAAAGCAAAAGCCATGGAAGACGCAGTCCCAGCAGAGGAGTGGGTTTTACCTGCGCGTTTAGTACCGAAAGGCCGCAAGCACGGCGCCGCCGGTGCCCCCGCCGCGCTCCTCGGTTCCTGATTCTCCTCTTCTGCGGCGATGGATGGAGGGAGACGGGGGAGACGCCAGCGCGGGCGGAGACGGGAAAGGAGGGGGAGGATGTCGCAAAGCGCAGAGGCGAGCCGTCGGGAGAAGCGGGACAGAGGCCGGAGAAGGTGCGACAGGTAGAAGCCCATGGTAGACTCAACCGGGCCTAATGGTCCACATATCGGCCAGATTGTACCGTGGCACGGCCCACGTCGGAAACACAAATGCGAGCAATGTGATTAGGCATCGTTTGTAAACACTTCGCAGTTCCAAACACGTAAGCGGTTCCAAATGTGGCTCGCAAGATATTGACATGCGTGCTGATCTCTAAGGTTGTGTTTGGAAACAATTTCATCTCAGATTTCAATCATTGGAATCTATGACGGGGTGAAAATATTTCCAAATGGCGCTATAGAGACGTCGGTTTGCATGCACATGCGGATTCTAGAGGAGAGAGATGGAAGACTCAAAGAGACCCCCCATTTTCAAAATCTCGAAAAGCTGGGTGGGGGGAGTTTTTGGACGGATTTCAAACTTTACACCCTTGCCATAATTAAATGCTTGTGGGCCCTCCCCCACTTCCCCCCACGGCCGCTGCCCCGTCGGGGTGGTCCGGCCCCCCGCCCCGGGCGGGGGCCCCCCCCGCGCCCGGGGGGGGGAGACAGCAGGGTCCTGGAAGCTGAACATGAGGTGCAATTAGGTTGCTTAGTATCTTTTGAGATATGAGGTAGACTGTTATTTTATTCCAGGTATGAGAATTTACTCTGAATCTTGGAGTGGTAATATGGTACTCTACTGCATTACATGTTATATGACAATTGAAGGGTCTTTACTAACTCCATACATTTTGATAATGTGAGATGTCCATGCCCTTAACAATTACCTTTTTGCCTTCATATGTAACCATGGTCATTTGTTAGACTAATGGACTAGACTAAAGCAAGATTATAGACACAACACTGGGAAGCCAGAGTAAATGTATGAAAAGGCCTTGTTTACGGTCTTTCTCATCAAGGTGTTCTAGAAGAAGTGGTTTTGTCAGGCTTGGCTTCCCATGCTAAAAATTGGCATCATTCAATGAAGATTTATCTTTTAAGTTAGATTGTGGAATCATTATCTCTTTTGACAAGGCATAGGCTGAAGTTGTGAATGTGAAAATGAGGCTCGAAATTAACATTTTGTTCCATTTTTGAGGTTGAAGTGTTTTGGCATGTGGTGTGAGATGTTAGACTTCTGAGGAGTATTGATTATCAAATGTCAGACTGTCATTACTTATGAAAGGTTGCTAGTTTAAATTGTCAATGTGATGTATATTCCAAAATGAAGAAAAATTAAATGAGGGCCTACCATATTTTGGGTCTTTTTAGGTGTTCCAGATCACAAAACAAGAAGACAAATGGGGAGAAAAAAAAGGAAAGTGAACATGTTTAGAGATTCTAGAGAATGTAGGTTGTAAATGGGGGTGGATATGCAAGTATTTTTAACTTTGCTTTGCGACCTTTGCATGGTGCAATATATCCATCATCGAATCCATTTGGTACAGTGGATCTGTAGTTTGGTATTTATCAAACATATGAAATTATTTGAAATATAAATCAGAAAGTTGGTAGACAGGATGTTTGTTTTTGAGGGGTCAATGATTTTGGGGATGCCAGGGTTGAGAGGGGCATGTGGGTCTGTGACATTGGGGCACAGCATACTGGGGCTGCATCCAAACATGTTGAAGAAGTTCCCCCGTTGGGGAGGTTGTGGCATGTGGGATCTTTGAGCAAGAGGGAGGGAGCTGCCGAGCATTCGAATGTGTGGCAGGGGGGTTGAATTGGAGGGGGGAAGATATCAAGAATGGGCCTCCAATTGTTGGGCGGTGCTGTCAATTTCTGAGTCAATTCTGAGGGAGGGGTAAGAGGGTGGAGGCAAGGTGGGCGGAGGGGATTATAGACCGTGTTTGGAAGCAGAATGTTGAGGAATTAAAGAGTGGGGCACTCTCATTTCTGTCTAATGCTGCAGCCATTAATTATGATGTGACAGCAGAATTTAACTTCAAATAATAAGCAGACAGTTACTGAACAGAGGATGTGGGATTTTTTTTTTGAAAATGGGTAATACCACTGTTGTATTAAATAAAAAGGGGGATGTACAAGTATAGTCAATCCAATCCCCAAAAATCCCTATGCAAAAGAAGGCCACACTAAGAAGTGTGCAGCATTCTAACCCCTCGACAAAACAAGATGAGTAGAGTTGAGGGAATTCTCATTACAAAGAAGCTCCACCCATTCCCTCACTCTATCACAAACAAAATTAACAACTGTGACCTCGGCTCTAGCCACCCTCTTGAAAATGTGGTTGTTCTTTTCCCCCCATAGCATCCATAGAGTGGCATGGAGGATGAGCCACCAAACCGTCCTGTCACCCCTAAGGGGCTAGCTCTTGTCCCAATGCTCCATCAAGTGGTGCAGCCCCCATTGCCGGCTGAAGATGTTGCATGTCCTCCGAGTAAGCTCTCTCCACACCCTTTGTGAGTAGGTACAACCTACAAACAGGTGGTCAAGGGTCTCGGTGTCCACCCCGCAAAGGCAACAAGTTGATTTGATACCCTGAAGAAAGCAGAGTAGTCTATCTCGGGTAGGAAGTCTCCCACAGGAGATCCTTTAGGTCAGGATCTTCACCCCCAATGGACTCTAGACCTGAGAAAAGAGACTATGACGAGTACCTCCATCAGAAATAATGGCATAGGCCGATCTCACTAAGAAGGAGCCCTCTCTATCCCACCTCCACATCCACTCATTCTCGCTATCTGGCTGAGGGTGGAAGTGAAGGAGGAAGGAGAGGGGGTCATGGAGCTGCACCACCTCGTCTGGCTTAAGATCTCTCCTGAAGGTCAGGCCCAGGTGCCTCCTGAAAGGAGGGGGGTCAAAAGCCTTGGAGACCACCCCCAACGGGTCTGCAACAACTACAAAGAGCTAGGGAACAAAGCCTCCATGGGGAAGCCACCACACCATTTGTCGTTCCAAAAAAGGCTCTGGTCGTCTTTTCCTAGTCAGACCCAGACCCCGAAAACAATAACATCTCTGCAAGACAAGATATCACACCAGAGTGGTGAAGTCTTGTGACTTGGAGGAAGTGCCAAGTCCCAGACTCTCCTCCTGCTAAAGTACTTTTGCCTGATCACTTGTGCCCACAGCCCATTTTCACCCCTCCCCAGCCTTGACACCCACTTACACAGAAGTGCTAAGTTGAAGCCCCTGACATCTTTGATCTCCAGACCTCCCTCCTCCTTGCTAGAGGCAATCCCTCCCAAGTTATGTCATGCCAACCCCTGCATCTCCCTCCACTGTCATGCCAAAAGAACTCGCTTTAGATCAAGTCAATTTTCTATCACCCTCTTCAGGGTCCGGAACATGAAAGAAAATAAATAGGAAGACTATCCAGCATTGATCTGTACAAAACTAGTCTATCCCCATAAGATAACGCTCTAGCCTTCCAACCTACCAATCTAAACTTATATCTCTGAATTATAGGAAGCCGGCCTGTATAATGGAGGGAGCCTGGGATAAGCGGGAGACTCAGGTAGGAACTAGGGAACTCTCCAATCTTACACCCCAACAAGCAGGTCGCCCTGTGAAGATTTCACTCCTCTACATTCACTTCTACTAGCAATCTCTTATTGAAGTTCACTTTCAGACCAGTGACCTCCTCTAATAATTCCAACAATAGCCTAACCATCAAAACTTGTTGTCCATCCTTAGCCAAGAGCAAGATATTATCATCTGCATACTAAAAGTAAGTGAAGGCCCCTCTCTGACCACCTGGAATCCTCTAATCATCTCGGCAACCTTAGCTCTCAGTCACACCCTGACCAGAACACTAGTCACAAGCACAAAGAGGAGAGAGGGCATAGGCTCTCTAGATGGAGCCCCCTACCATTGTGGAGCCACGGGGACAACTTCCTCTTGACAAGAATCGCAAAGGAAGCCAAAGAAATGCAAGCCTTGACCTAGTCAATCCATCTCTCCCCCAAGTCCATCTTCTCCAGCACATCAAACAAGTATTGTCAATTCATCTTGTCATAAGCTTTCTCAAAGTCTAGCTTCAGGACCATCCCTTTATGCCTCTGCGATTTCATAGCAAATAAACACTCATGGGTCACTAAGAAGTTATCCTGGATATGTCTCCCCCTAATTAAGGCACCCTGGAAGCTACTGACTAGCCTAATCATAACATTGATCAATCTCCCTGCTAGCAACTTAATGATGATCTTGTAGATCCCATTGAACAAGTTAATGGGTCTGAAGTCTCGAAAATCTTGAGCACTTGTTTTCCTAGGGATGAGGAGTAGGAGGGTTTTAGTGATACCCCCCAAGTGAGCCCTCCCCTCCTAGAACTCCCGCATAGCCGCCACTAGGTCATAAGGGGGAGAGTAGGTTGAGCACTTTTATTGGTTGCATGCATGCATATCATGATTAAGTGTATTTGATGCTTGGTGTGCCATTGGGTTGCCATCATCTAGTTGCATTAGGTTGCCACCATCAAAAATGGGGAGATTGTTGGAACACTCCTCTGTTCTGACCAGCAGACCTATGCTGATTGATTTTGATGATTGGCAAATGGTTTAATGATTAGCAACCATGCAGGTTTCAGTTTAGTTCATACACATTTATCTGCACATCTAAGTCCATGCTTAATGTTCATTTCAGTATATCAAGTCCATGCATGCTATCAGGACTTCCTTCAAAAGCCCATGCATATTCACATTAAGGTTGAGCCAAAGTCCATGGATAGGCTGTCTTGTGCATATCTTCATATTAAGCATATCAGTTATAAGTCCGTGCATAGTCCATGCAAGTGTTGTGCGCCATACATTGTTAAGTCCGAGCATGTTTGGTCTTCCGTGCAGGAAGTCCGCGCACGTCCGAGCATGTGCATGTTATCAAGTCCGAGCATGTTCAGGTCATATGAGTCCATGCATGTTATTGAGTCCGAGCATGAATAGTTGCATCAGAGTCTATATGCATCTTCAAGTCCGTGCATGAACAGTGTACGTCTGTTGAATAACAAATTCCATGCATATTCATCTTAGGCTCAAACATAAGTCCTTGCACATTTGGTTAAAGTCAAGTCTGTGCACAGACAAGTCCGCGCTTGTTTTCTAGAAATGAAATCCTTGCACATTTGGTTAAAGTCAAGTCCATGCGTGTTTTCTAGAAACGAAGACCTTGCACCTTTTTGTCAAGTCCATGCACAGACAAGTCCGTGCACACTCAAGTCCATACATGTTTGCACACTCAAGTCCATACAATTTTTTTCTCTTGTTGCAAAGTCCATACATGTTTGCACACTCAAGTCCATACATGTTTTTCTCTTGTTGCAAAGTCCATACATGTTTCTGAGTGCTCAAGTCCATACATGTTTTTCTCTTGTTGCAAAGTCTGTACACGTTTCCTACTTAATTGTAACAAGTCCGAACACGATGTAAGTACTTGCATGTTCTTGTGTCGCTAAAGTCCGTGCAGATTGTGTCTGTGTCTCAACTTGCATCTCATTCATTTGTGAGTGCGCAAGTCCGCGCAGATTTACTGGGCGTCACACTGTGTGTCTCACTATGCATCTCATGTTCATAGCAAGTAAGTGCACGATGTTTCAACTATCTATATAAGTCTGAACACGTTGTTAAGTACACGTCCAAGCACACACTGTAGTCAAGTCAGTGTATGTCTGCCTTAGCCATATAAGGTCTGAGCATACACTGTAGCAAAAGCGGTGCTTGTCCGAGCATACACTGTAGCTAAGTCAGTGTATGTCTGCCTTGCCACAAAATAAACAAAAAATAGCGTTGATATGGAGGGACGTAGATACAAGAGATAATAATAATTAAAAACAAAACAACATCCGTATAAGTAGACGTAGATTCTAGAAAATAAGCATAAAAATAACAGGTAAATAAATGGGTGACTCTGTATAGAGATGCTAATCAGGTATGGGCGTCCAGGTGGATGGACACAAATTCTCAAACAAATAGATAGCAAACACTTCCAAAACCTAAGCAGCAGTTCACCAATTACACGACCAAGTGGGAGTGCGCACATGGTGCACAAAGGAGAATGCTACATGGAGCACCAAAGGAGGGGCACATGTGGGTGCCAAAAGGAAGGGTAATCAAATAAAAGATAATAGTTGTCCCACTGTGATCGCCAATTTGAGAACGTGTCACTTAAGCATGTGAAAAATAGCTAAAAAGCATGATATGTAACATGTGTGTGTTGCCAGAGAAAAGAAAAGGGGAGCACGCGGTGCTTAAAAGGAGCGTGATCGCCAGAGGAAAATCTTGAATATTAATAGAAAAGCGTGATCGCGGGAAGTACCTAATGAGTGGGTGCATGGAGTTCTACTTCCTCCTTCAACCGGCCGGCCGGCTAGAGAGGGTCTTTCCTTTTGATTACCCTTGTGTGTTTTTAAACCCCTTAAATGTAAGGGTTGGAATATGAATGTGATGCAGTGATGTGCAAAGAGATCTAGCGAAGGCCATATGTGAGTGAGTCTTTAAACAATGAATGATGCAGCATGCAAACTAAACAATGAAAGAGAGATTAGGGAAGAAACAGAGGGAGGTCCTCTGCTTGGACGGCACTACAGAGGAGGAACGAGAACAGAAAGCAACACTGAAGAGAGATCGAGCAGAAAGCCGTGTATCTCTATCTTATCTGAGTATTTTCTCTTTTTTCTTCTGCTTTTCCTCTTCATTCGATCTCCTCTCTCCTCTCTCACCCAGGCTCAAAAGAATCCAAACTTATAGGGGAGGAGTCCTAGCTCAGGAAGAATTCCACGCAAGGAAGGGGATAAACCTTTCATAAGAAGCGGAAGGATCAAAACTGGCAATGAACAACCAAGGAAAGGAGATCAAATCTAAACGGAGATGCAAGGAAAATGGGCGTCGATCATCACCATCGCCAATAAAATTTGCATCCACCCTGCAGGACGCTGATTCTTGAGCTTAATTTTAGTAATTCCATACTTTCCATAAGAATTGGCGTCTACAATAACAGCCGTTAATTATTTGGCATCCACATGAGTGGTCACTTATTCTTGATCAAAATATAGCACTTTATTATTGAAAACCAAGAATTAGCGTCTGTTATGGAAGTTGACATTTCCCAAAAATCAGTAGATCTAAAAAATGAGTTGAGAAATAACTCACGAATGAGAATCTTGTATGGCAGCCATTTTTAAAAGAAACTCCAGGCAAACCTTTAACCATGCTAAATTTAACTAGCTTATTCAACATATTGTAGCTAGGATGCCCTAGCCTACGATGCCATATCCATGCTAAGTCACATTTATTTGTAGCAAGACAAAGATTATTGCGAGTAGGTTCATCTAAGTCAACCATGTAAATATTGTTGACTCTTTTACCAATGAACTTAATAGATTCAAAATTTGATTCATAAATGGTGCATGCATGAGAGTTAAATGTAACTTTATGACCACTATCACATAGTTGACTTATGCTTAGCAAATTATATTCTAAACTCTCAACCAGCAAGACATCATCAATAGAGCTTGACAGGTTCTTACCTACTTACCTATCCCGAAGATGTTTCCCTTGTTGTTGCCTCCAAAAGTAACATGTCCACCTTCTTTCTTCACCAATAAACATAATTTTGCTTTATCGCCGGTCATGTGCCTTGAACAGCTACTATCGAGATACCATCTATTGTGTATGGCTGCAAGGCATTATCGCATAGCAAATTAAGCAAGGGATTTTTGAACCCAAATACACTTGGGTCCCATCTGACCATTCATCTCATCTGGATATGAAAGCATGCATTTTGGAATCCAGACCTATTTCTGTGAAGTGGATTTAATGTTGGATTTTATTTCATTTTTCACTTGACCCTTCTTTGTTGAAGCATTGGATTTTGAAAGTTTTAGACCATTTGTTGCATGTGAGTTACTTGAAGAATTTGAGTTTGTGTTCCTTTTATTGGTCCAATGAGCAAAGGGTGTATTGTACACACTAGAGTAACTAGGTCAACCTGCCCATTGTGCGGTATGGGCATAATGAGGTCTATAGATTCCCTGCGTCGACCTACCATTGAAGGTGTGTCCACCTCCATAAAAGTTGTCCTACCTAGATTAGGTTCTGTGAAAGGGATGTGTCGACCTGTTAGCATATGTGCATCGACCTACCTATGGCCCTTCACGTGTGAACCACTGATTACCATGCCTCTGTGTCAACCTCTCATTAGGAATGCATCGACCTGACCAATGTGCATGTGTAAACTGCCCACTATGCCTCTACTGAGTAGAACTGCCATTGGGCATGCATCGACCTGACCTAGGAGTATGGGTGAACTGATCACTATTCCCCCACTCCATCGACTTGCTCGACGCGGTGCATCGACCTTCCTAAACAAACCTTCCATTGACACCCATTCTCTTTAGAGGGTGTGTCGACCTAGTCTGTGGTGTGTGTCGACCTGATGGGCTCCCATTGGCCATTGGCATAGGGGTGTCCTACCCTGCTTCCTAGATGGTTCCACCTTTCCTTTCCCTTTGTCCTTCGCACTGGCTTTTTTTTCAATTGTTTTTATTTTTCTATTTTTATCTTTGGTATTTTCTTTTTAGGACTTCGTTCGATTCGCTAATCGATTGAGAGCTATGGCTTCTATGTCTGGGATCCCCATCCCAGAATATCAAGACATCAATGTTCTAGTCAACAATGCAATTCCTTAGCTCCGTGCTATCTTGATGCTTAGCGAATTTCACACATTTGCTCACCTCTACAAATGAGCTCATGTTGTCCAAGCTCAAATCAAGAACTCCTCCTTTCCATTCTATCTAGATGATGATGATGTCCCAACCACAGAAGGGGAAAGTTCCTATGATTATATCAATGCCTTCCATCAGCCCCCCAATTCCACCTATCACATGGTCGCCATTGCAAACTCCAAGGAACCTACGAAGGGGCAAGGGAACATCCCCAATTCATTTCCTTTCCATCAATCACCTCATGTTCCATCCTATACCCAGGAAAGGTTAGCCATGGTTAGGGATGATCAAGAATCTAGGTTAATGGGAAGAGGACAATATTGGCAATATGATGAGGAAGAAGTGGTAAATGATCAACCCATAGTGTGCTCAGGCACAGAGAATATGAGTGGCCATGGACAAGGGGCAAGACCTTTGGTCTTGATCCGACCCGAGAGTGAACCACCTCGACAAAGCCAGGACATCCCTCCTTTCACTCCAACTCCCCCTAAAGGGGCAAGGACCTTGGTTCTCATCTTGCCTAAGGGCTCATCTACTCAGCAGTCAAATCAAGGTGTCTCTTCTCCGCTCATGGTGGAGGTTCCCTCAACTTCATCCACTTTTCACCAAGACACCCCGCGGGAGGAGCTACTATCATCTCTTGATTTGATCCATCCGGCTCCTACCCCAACTATGCTGCCAACTCAATTTGAACCAACCCATGTTGATGAGTCATTTGCTACCCCTACCCCAATCGATCCAGCTCCAATTCAGCTTCCCCAACATGAAAACATCCCTTTTGATGAGTCAGATGCTAGATTTGCTCTTCCAAATCAAGAGGTCATCCTAAATATCCAATCAAGCTCCAGCATGTCCCTAACCCCCAGATTGCTCCTACTTCAAAAATTTTGGCTGACACCTCTACGCAGTTGAACCCTACCATGTTCATGTAATCAAAGGACCAGGAGCCTATCATCTCTGCCCTAGATGTCCATCAACCTATTCCATCCTCCGAATCCTTAGAGTCACCCATCCCTAAGGAGAAGCCTCAAGATGTAGGACCTGGCCCCATGTGCACCGACCTTATGATTAGGGCATCTCACAGCGCTCTCTTTGGCTCGGATCACTGACATCATTTTGAGGAGTCCGGCTATATTATCATGTGTAATTTTTATTTTATTGAGTCATGTCTTATGTAATTGAATCATGTTGTTAGTCCATTTCCCTTATTATGCTTAATTGGGCCTTAGTGCCTTAGTTATGGGCCCGTAGGATTGAGTCAAAGAAAAAGAACAAGAGGAACAAGGAGAAGAAGCGCAACAAGAAGAACTGGTGCATCCAACTCTTCCACACCAATGGATCACACATAAGGACCATCCACTGGAGAACGTAATTGGTGGTGTGGACGAACGAGTGAGAACACAGGCTTCAATGAGGGAAGTAGAAATTCACGATAATCTAGCTTTACTTTCTAGCATTGAGCCTAAATCTTTAGGAAAAAGGGAAAAGAAAAAAAAAGAAAAAAAAGAGGAAAAAGGAAAGAAAAAAAAGGGAGGGGCTACCGTAGCCTGCTTTCCATTGGCTTTTGTGGCCTGCTGCCCGATTTTGGCTCTCGTAGCATGCTCCCTTTGGCTCTCACAGCCTGCTTTCCAACTCTGACCTCCGTGGCCTGCTTCACGAACTTCGGCTTTCGTAGCCTGCTCCCTTTGGCTCTCACAGCCTGCTTCCCCAGCTTTGGCCTCCGTGGCCTACTGCCCGATTTTGGCTCTCGTAGCCTGCTCCCTCTGGCTCTCACAGTCTGCTTTCCAGCTCTGGCCTCTGTGGCCTACTTCACGGACTTCGGCTTTCGTAGCCTGCTCCCTTTGGCTCTCACAGCCTGCTTCCCTAGCTTTGGCATCCGTGGCCTGCTGCCCGATTTTGGCTTTCGTAGCATGCTCCCTTTGGCTCTCGCAGCCTACTTTCCAGCTCTGGCCTCTGTGGCCTGCTGCCCGATTTTTGGCTCTCGTAACTTGCTCCCTTTGGCTCTCACAGCTTGCTTTCCAGCTCTGGCCTCTGTGGCCTGCTTCACGAACTTCGGCTCTCGTAGCCTGCTCCCTTCGACTCTCGTAGCCCATTTTCCAGCTTTGGCCTCCGTGGCCTGCTTCCCGATGTTGGCTCCCGTGGCCCGCTTCCCCGAACTTTGGTTACTTTCTAACCTCGACTCTCGTAGCCTGCACCCTCCCCTTCAGCTCTTTGCAGCTTGCCTCTCAGACGTGGCCTTTCTACCCATCTCCCCCAAGAGAGAAGAAGAGAAAGAGGAGATGCGGTACAAACGCAGTCTCCACACCCGTCTCCACGCAAAGAGAGAGAGAGAGAAAAGGAGAGAAGAAAGTGAAGAAGAGACGTAAGGCAGGCATGGCTTTACACCGATCTCTCCAAGAAAAAAAAAGAGAAATCACGAGGCAGACACGGTCTTTGCACCCACCTCTCCCAAGCGGGAAAACGAAGAGAAGAAGAGACACCAGAAAAAATATTTGCTGGTGGGGCGTTACACCGCAGAATAGAAGACATTCGCTGGCGGGGCGTAACACCACAGAATAGAAGACATTCGCTGGTAGGACGTCACACTGTAGAAGAGAAGAGATCCGCTGGCGGGGCGTTACACCGCAGAAGAGAAAGCATTCGCTGGCGGGGCGTTACACTGCAGCCATAACGGACCAAGGCAGGACTGCTATGCTCGACAGAACCCATACAAATCCATAGTTAAACGGAACTATAACGCACCAGAGCAAGCGCGCTATAGGACTATAACGCATGGGAGAAAGGGTGTTAAAGTTCACAAGTACACAACATGACTGATTAAGAGCTATAACGCACCAAGGGTGGAGCATTATAGGAACATAACGCACCTCCCATGGGCCGTTATGCCCACCAGCATGATCAGAATCCATAGTTAAACACAGGATATAATGCACATAACCAGGGGCGTCATATGAATGTAATGCGCAGGGACACGGGCGTTAAAGGCAACAAGCCTTCAACTCAACAAGCAGGGCTATAACGCACCAGACGAGGCACGTTAAAGCCACCTGAACTCGAAAATCCATAGAAAACTCACAGTTCACGGATGATATAATGAACCTCTAAGGGTGTGCTAAATGACTATAACACACTGGAGCAGGCGCGTTATGTCACCTAGGTTTCGAGACTCCGGAGTTCAGAACCGAAACCCCTTCTCGATCGACCGAAATCGACGGGGGACGCGGGGAAGCACAAAACCAAACCATCCTGTCGAGCCATACCGTCATTCTAAACCTACGCATGGCACTAGAATTAAAAGATGATGCCCATGGAGATAATTTCAAGCATTTAAAAGATTAAAATGAACTAAACAGGAACATGCATGAAAAATGAGGCAAAGGGCATCGGACCATGGCGCAAGTGGTACCGGCGGTGTCCTAAGGAGGTAAGGAATCCATCCCCCTACCTGGATTATAACAAAAATGGTGATTTGATGCCGATCCGACCAGAGGGCGACGCGATGTCTTTCGGCCCGGCTCGACTCCACACTCCACGGATCGACGAAAGGTGGGCGTCAACGGGATCCTCGTGACGTGACCAATCCAATGGTACCTCCCAAACTTTGATCAGTGGCCGTCTAGACCAGAAATCAAGAGAAGAATGTAAATCGAGAATTTAGCCCAAAATCACCCAAAATAGGAATTGCATAGAAAATGATAAAGATGGTGACAGATGGCGATGCATGAGGAGTCAACGGATTCCTGGCGAGACGAGGAGTCCGTTCTCCTACGTCTTGTGCGGCGAAGACCGAGAATCGGTGCAGATCGGGTGACGGGGGCTACATCGTCCTTTCGCTCACACGCATCTCCACGCTCCACGATCTGAGGGATGAAGGGTACCAGCGTGATCCTCACGTCGAGCCCGTCCCGTCGATACCTCCCACGCGTCGACCGGGGTCCGTTTGGACTGCGAACCGAGTGAAAGGGGGAGAGAGGTGAGAGAACGTGTGAGGGAGAGAGAGAGAGGAGAGAGAGAGAGAAGTCGAGAGAGTGAGGAGAGAGAGGAAGTGGCGTGAGATTTTTGTAAAAATTAGGAAAGGATCCTTCTAGATGCCACCTAAGATGTTTGACCAGCCCCACATGGCCTAGGTGGACCAATGGGAAAGGAGTGTGAATAAAATGGTCAAAATAGAATTTTCTTACTGACTGTGTTTAAATGTGCAGATCTCAAAGTTTAGGAGCCAAGCTGGATCTTCATCTTGCAAGTGTCAGATGTGTGCCATATACGCATCTGATATACATATATTGGAACACATAATAAATATATTTTTAATTCTGATGAATCCGGGCTTTCTTTATATCCATGCCAATGTATAAGGTTCTGGTCAGTGACAAATGCTGAATAGATACTGTAACGATTGTGTCACTAACTTACAATTTTGGGGCTGAGTTGGAACGGGATTCAAACAAATAGAATGAGATCTGAGGGCAGATCTAGAGATGGCCAGATAGGATGAATCCAACATGGAATTTATTCATTTAAATGCATGAGGAAAGGAGCATGTGAAAGCTTAAGATGAGTTTAAGAGTGAAAAGAACTTGGTGATTAGCAGTTTGGATGTAACCTATATGAAAGAAGTCAACCTCATTGCCTTGTCATAGAGATGATAAGAACAAATTTCTTTTTGACAACCCTGTTATGCATGAGATCAATGGAGGGGGGGTGCAACAGAACGAGCAGGTTCCATACCCAAGCAACCAAATTCTGCTCCTCTATCGGTCTGGTTGTGTCAATGACTCTTCTTCCTGTTATTAACTCAAGCAAGACGACTCCAAAGCTGTAAACATCTGACTTCAAGGTGAGCTGACCATGTCTTGCATACTCAGGTGCGCAATAACCATATGTCCCCATCACTCTCGAGGTATCATTCATCTTGTCCCCAACTGGACCAAGCTTCGCTAATCCAAAGTCAGAGAGTTTAGGGGTGAATCCTTCGTCAAGCAAAATATTGGATGATTTAAGATCACGGTAGATCACAGGTGGGTTGGCCTTTTCATGTAAGTACTCCAGACCTTTAGCAGCACCAGTAGCTATTTTCATTCTTGTGTGCCAATCCAAAGATTTTTGATCAGGTTGAACATCTGTGGAAGGTAAATGCACTCAATCTGCTTAGACAAACATCTCAAATTCATCAAGCTTTGAGAAAGATTGACTGCAAAAAGAACCCTAGCTACACAAGACACGGGTCAGATAGAAAACTCATAAACCGACCAGAGATGCCAAAAGAATAGCATGGTGCAACACGGAAAACATGAAGAGCATTAGATAACAATCTTGGAACAGGGAACCTAACATGAAAAGTAAGTTGAACAAGGAACCTAACATGAAAGGTAAGCTTCAAACAGGTGGAAAACGTACCAAAAAGGTGGTCTTCAAGGGATCCCAATGGCATAAACTCATACACCAGAAGCCTCTGGTCTCCATCTGCACAGTATCCGATAAGATTGACTAGGTTTTGATGGTGAAGGAGACTTAGCATCAAAACCTCTACAAGAAACTCCCGGTTGCCTTGTAACCCATTTCTGTCCAGTTGCTTTACAGCCACGAACTGCCCATAATAAACCGTAATCAGTGATCTCTGACATAAAAATGCATCATTGAAAGGAAGCTAGATCCCATTACCTGCCCAGTATTCTCTATCTTCCCTTTGTAAACTCTTCCGAACCCTCCTTCGCCCAATAAACATTCTGGACGGAAATTTTTGGTAATGGCAGCAAGTTCACGGAATGTGAAAGTTTGTGCTGCAATATTCCCATTCCCACTGTCTTTCTTGGTCGTTTCTTCAGTTGATGTATCCGGCTTAGTATTTTCTGCACAGAGAGAGAGAAGCACAAGCCATTGACATCAAAACACAGACTCCCGTTACCTTCTGATTGAAATCTTTTTGTGTTTGACTTTATATCTAGTGCCATTAACTTCTGAGGGCATTTTTACCTAGTTAACTAGATTGGAAGCATAAGGGTGGCGGAAATAAGGTGCCCATGGTGTATGTCGGGCTATCATTCATATATTAATCAGCTTTATGCGGTACAGAAGACGGGGGTTGTCAAACAAAAGGGAAGTCTCCAGTCCTACTTATTATATGTTTTGACAGATTTTAACCAGTTCTGCCACCACTTGATCACTGATAAGCACAATAGCATATGCAGAAATACCCCCCTGTATCGTTGCATCACGGTCTGGAGGTTCAGTCATATCCGCTACAGTTTATTTGAGTCCCACGATCCTCACTGGAACCAAACTGAGCGCCCCAAAATTTGCCTGGTTTTTAGATTCTGTATGAGCAACTTATAATATATTTCACTTACTGTTAACCATTTCCATATAATGAAGCTGCTGGTCAAATTTGCTCAGTTGGTTGAAGTGCTTCGATTGGAGGAAGAAAAATGCTTTCTGCATTGACCTTCCTGAAAAAACTTCATGTATATACAAGTCCTGATTGATTAGTTTGTACGAAGAAACCTCTGGACTTGGGTCTTCCCTATTGTAGGGTGACAGTCACAAGTTTCCATAGAGGCGCAGGGGACGTTTATGCATAAACATCAGGTTGTTCTGCATACATCACAATTTTCACAGAGAAATTGCAATAAATTCCAGGCAACTTTGGACATATAAAAGGCTGCTACCCAGAAGTCTAATTGTCTTCCTCCTCTTCGCAACGCTTCCAGCAAGACTGGTAACTAGACAGGGAGCCAACCTCATTGATATGCAACTTTAAGATCATGCAGCAGGTGGGTTGATGTCTTGAGTTGTGCCATTGTCTACCCACCGACACAACTTCCAGTTTCACACGGGACGCTTGTACACAATGTTTGCAAGATGGTATAATAGGGGATGACCTTTTCAAGAATCATACCAGTGCACTTGACAGAGTTACATATTAACTTGCCTTCGAAGAAATTAAAAAGATGTCCGTTTTACCAAAGGAGTTTGTAGTAGCAACATGAAACAGATTCTTTCTTCCTAACAACAAAGGGGCCTTCAACAATTCCTACATTTTAGACACCCACCGCCTTGTCCCTGTGAGTTTTCAATAACGAAAAGCTAGTGTTTCATTGTCTTGGGTCCAAAAGAGAAGAGGAGAACAAAAGCTCACCTGGTGGCGGCGTAGAACCTGTGTCCCTCGGAGAAGCCGGTCGCGACACCGACCGCGACACCGATCTCGACTGCGACTTCCTCGCATCGACGCCCTTCGACTTCTTCTCACCAGACGAGAAACACGAAAAGCAACTCATCTCTCAACCCACCAAGACACGACCCGCTCAGCTCCCTGTGACACTCTAAAATTTCTCTGCTTGACTTGAGGACGAACAACCAGAGCCCCAGGTAACGATTCCCAACAATTCACCAAATGGACATGACTTCCACACGATGCATCCAAATCTACAGCAACCCCAGATCAAAGCTCCACCCAACAAAGCGGCCTACGCCTAGGAAGAACAAAAAAGAAATAAAAATAAAGAATAAAACAAGAACAAGGATCGCCCGCCCGAAGTATACACTCAGATTCTGATCAAACTGCCGACAACCTCGAAGGCCCCGGCAAGCAGGAGCATCAAAGAAACATCAGAAAGCGATATGAGATCACGCCCGGGCTCCCCTCTCCCCCCCCCAGAACCTTGGAGACCCAGCAAGCAATGCGACGAACGAGGGCCGGGGACGACGGGAGATCTCCCGGCAGGGGGGAGGCAGAGGTGGCCGCGGTGAAAAGGGATGGGAGGAGGGGGCCAAGGGAGGGGGGAGCCTATTCTGGGGGTAGGCACCAAAAAAAAAGAGAGCAACAAAACTAAGACCAAGAGGGAGCACAACGAACCCAACACAATAGAGTGAACTAGTAATTTGACATAAAATGGTTTCAGCCCTTTTATCTCATTTCATTGCAGAAAAAAGTTGATTCCTTTCTAGAGTTTAAATTTCACATGCTCGACATCTGTCCCACTAAAGAATTCAAACATGTACCATGAATAAAGAGATACTTAGACTTAACTGTTCATTTCCACGAGGACCTCTAGAACAAGACGACAAGATCTCCTCACTTATCACCTAACAACCGGTGCTGCGACCCATAGACTGCAAAAGCATCTGATCTAATGAGCACAATTGTCAAGAAATCTTGCAAGCAATTATCTGGCAATGACTGCATGCGACATAGTCATGAGAATTAAAAACTATTACAAGGTGACCATGAATTTTCAACAATGGAGATATATCTTGCAAAACCAAAAAAAAAAATACCATAGGGAACATTACTTGATATATGGCAGCAATTTCCTGAGCGATAGATTTGACATTTGATTCAGAAAGCCTGTTTAGAAGACCTAATCACATAAAGTACCAAGTCAAATCCCATTCCTCCAACAGTTCAAATGTCATAGACCACATAGGAAAAATAGAAAAACCAAAAGAAAAGGTTAAAGTTCATATAAACAGTCAGTAACACACCCCTTACCCTGCGACGCATCTGAGAGACTTCCTCCGACTCATTACGAGAATGAGACCGCAGGTGAGGAGCCACAAACTTTCCAGTTCCATCAGCTGCATGTCTCTTGGCCAAAGGTTCTTCGTCTGCAATTGCATGCTGTGCAGTGGCATCAATTGCCTTCGATGAGCTGTCAGTAGGTGCATCAAACTGTGCCCTCTCATCTGCGTTCTTTTCTACAATATCGGAAGAGTTCTTCCGCTTCCGCTTCTTACTTGATAAAACATGCTCATGGCCCTCTTCTAAAGTGTCCACATGATCTACGGCCTTACCATCTATTACAGAATCAATGGTTGAACGGATCCCATCCAACAACACGTCGAGACCATCGTCAAAACCCCCAAGCTTCCCACCCTTCACCTTGAGCTTCCTTGCAAGTTTTCTCTCCATCTCCAAACCAAATTCATCAAATGCTCTCTCCTTGTTCATCTCCATCTCCACAAACTCTTCAAACTTGGTCTTCTTCTTTCGTTCATTTTTGTTCTTCTCCCCCACCATCGTTGTCTTTGGAGCCTTACTATCACCTTTCACATTCAAATTGACTGTGGATTTCAAGTTGGTAGAAGGATCCAGCCGTTTGTCAGGCATAGTTGTCAAGACGAAAAGGCGACCAAAGCGAAATTGGGGTACCCCCGCACCTAAGCGCTTAGGCATCAAGTTCATAGAAGAGATAAAATTTTTCTATACAAAAATTTACCATGAACCCAAATAATGATGCACTAATCTATATAATAGCTGGAAGAACCTTCTCCCTCATCGTGTGACTTCTGCTGTTGATACCCATAAAGGTTGCATATATTCTATATATTCATTGTAACCAAACAATGATGTAGCCAAGTCATGCATCCCTCTTGGAGTATAAGGTTGTTGGCTTGATTGGAATTCAGAATCAGCATAAGAAGCAGAACCTTGAGGATTAGAAGAGTATGCTGACCCATAACTGTTACTGGTTGAAACTGGATGAAATTGGAATCCTGGTTGATGACCTCACTCATATATGCCTGCTTCGTGTTGGTCACCTCCATAACCTGATGGATGTCCATATTGGCTCTGTGAATCATATCCTCTTTCACTATGTCTGTATCCTCTGCCCGTGTCAACGTGGAAGGAGGAAGTAGGTGCATACATGCCACCGCCAGTAGTAGCACCTATAGCTGCACTGGGATTATCACTTGGTGCATCATCATTATCATCATCTCATCAATAGCATAAGAAACCAATTGTCTTCTAACCTTTGGCTTGATTTTTTTTATGGTGTGACCATCTCGTTCATCTTTGAAAGGAATCTTTTTCCCTGTGGCATGTCTCACATAAACGTGCTTCATCTGCTCAATTGCCGAGTCCTCTCGAGCAGCAACACTAGTTCGCTCAGTCATCTCATGCACTGATGTACTTCTTCGTGGTTCCAATAGACTTCTTCGTGGTTCCAATACAACCATCACACATAATGGTGCATCCTCTCTCCATCCAGATATGCTTGAAGTTTTCAACCCACTGATGAAGTTCCTCAACCTCTCCCTGAAGGTCACGCCCGTATATGTCTCGACGCGACGGGACTTTGAAGCTAGGCTATGAAATTAAGCATAGCATGCCAATATTCTGATTCAGCTGCATGTGCAGGCGCACCTGCATGGAAAAATCATTTGCAAATACTTTTAAATCCATGCTCTGCAGCTTTAGCTGATTTTTTGACCCCTCTCAATGCCTACTTGATTTTTGGCTTTGTAGCACTTTGCCTTCTGTGCACATCGCTGTCCATGGGGTCTACTCTTTGCGGGGCTGCACCAGTGTCGGGACTTCGGGCCGCACTAGTGGCGGAGGCAGCTATACACTGTAAACAACAAGAAATGGTAGTAGCGGCACCGACAAGATCTCCTCCCGGTAGCAAAATCTCCTCCCAAGCTCCCTCCTACCCCCTCTCCACCTCCCCTGGCGGCAGCAGCCCGTCAGATCTCAGATCTGAGGGGTGCGGTGGACCTGAACTCCCCTTAAGAGGGGAGTTTCTGTCTGGTTTTGCCAGGTTTCAGGTGTATCGGGCTGAAGCACGCAAAACTGGGCGAAACCGGATTCGGCTTCGCCTGAAATAATAAAATGGAGTTAGCTGCCCGGCCGGCGGGCCCCTCCAAGATGGTTTGAGCTGCCCCCCCCCCCCCCTCATTCCCTTGCTCCGCGGCAAGCTAATTGTGTATGGGCTAAACTGGTGCATCCCCTGGCCGCGCCGATTTAACCCAATGTTATTCCCCCACGCCAGTTCAACTCAAAGGCTATCTCATCTTAGATCCAATACCCTGTTTCCCACTGAGCAGATCGGTGAACAGGGATAGTCTTCACCTGAAATGGGAGGGACGCCCGCACCTGACTGATGGACAACCATCTGCACCACTCAAGCCCCCCAAATGGGAGTCTTCGAGCACTACACCGAGCATCACATCGCCACCAGTTGCCATCGGCCAATCCCGGGCGAGCAACACCCCTACTCTACCCCGCCCCTATTCGCAGGCTGCTCGACGCCTTCGAGCGGGAAGGGATGAAAGAGGAAGAGGAGGAGTTGGCTTCAGGAGGGATCTCCCCCATCTCCACGGATATAAAAATGAGGCATGCTCCACCAACCCAAGAGAGAGAGGAGGAAGAGGAGAACGAGAGGCAAAAAAGAATTCCAAAATTATAGAGTGCTGCACTGAAGAAAATAGAGAAGCTCCACCCCTGGTGCCGAGGAGGTGAAGAAGGAAGGAGGGTGAGTGTGAGAGAAGTGAGGTGAGCCTGGGGGGGGGAGGAGGAGCTTGTGCTCTCACCCTCCCCCCTCACTGATGTATTCATTCCTCCCCCTTCGATGTAGTTCCTGTCTCCCCCATTAATGTATCTCTTCCTTTTCCCCCTCAATGTATTCCCCTTTCACTTTGAGATGAACTATCTTGTATTTGAACCTTCCCCCCCTTTCTGGTGGATGAATAAATAGAAGATCTTTTGGCAAGCATAGTATTTTATTTATCCTCCGCTTTCCCTTTCTCACTTTCTATTAATCCAAGGTTCCTCGAAACCTGCTTCTCCATAGCATGGCCTTCGAATGAACCCGTCGAAGGGATGAACATCTATGGCCTCCCATGGCACACATTTGTCCCGCTCCATGAAATCATCACCCATGAGCTGTGGGAACTCTTGAAGGCTAGTCCTCGAGCCTCCACACTCACATCTGGGTTATCGGACCACCGTGAGGCCACTCCGCATTTTAAGGATCACCCCGGGATATCCCGTTTGGTGATATTCCATTTTCTCTGGCAGACCTTAGTCCGGGGGAGGTGCTGCCGAATTTTTACTAGGAGCATGAACAACAAGGGAAAGGAACAAAGACACATGACAGAGGATAAATGAAGTTCCTTCAGAACAAAACACTTCCCTGTGCAAGACACTGAACTAGCCTCTCAAACCTTGCATGATAAACCATTTGAATGAAACACTCAAATCTTTATGATAACTCACTTTAACAAAGGGCAAAAGGCTTAAACCACCTTCACCTCAGGGCTTGGAGGTTTCTTATGGCGACATTTCTGGTATTGAGATATATCACATCCGTTGTCAGATTTGGGCCATTTAATCGGACAAGTTCATTTGGATTGGCAGGGTTGCAATTACCTCCATTGGTTCTTTGCCTGAGGCAGAGCAGGTGTAGATCTTTCATCTTTCGGACTTGAGATGTGAAGTGGAGTTTACGATAAACCCCCTTTCTCTTTTGCCCTTGTTAGCGTAGAGGTTTGACATCTTGAGATGTCGAAGCATGTTGGTCTTGAGCCTACTCGGGCTTGCCAGCCCTGACTTTCTTAATTATGCGGGCCTCTGTTTAGTGACCCAAATTTGTTTCATCTTTCGGGGACGCTGTTCAATTGCCTTGCCCCCGTTGTTACCTCGTTGTTAGGCCTGGACTTCTTTTTAAAGTCTGACTTATCTTCCCGCACCCTGTGGAGGAGCGAGAAGCGGTTGGAAGTTAGTATAGTCGGGACATGACTGTCCCGTGGCACAATTGGCTTGCCGCCGTCAAGCCGGATACGGAGATCACCGACAAGTACGGTATTGCCAGATCTGGAAGTTACTGCTACTGGATTCCTACTTTGGCGGCTACAGTGTTGCCCCCATTTGGCAGGGGCGGCATTGAATGTAACAGTATTAATCGAAAAAACTCGGCCTTGGAAGGAGCGAGGCTTGATGCCCCCAAGAGTGTTAGGCGCCGGTGCAGTCGGCATTGCCTGGATCACGGGGACCACCCCCAGGAAAAAGGGGGATCAAATAACAGCAGGAAAGACCCCAAACACAATTGGGGTAGCCAGATAGCCATATCTAGGATGGTTGTCGATAACGAGAGGGTCGTTAAGTAACTACCGCCATCAAAGTTGCTCAAGGAAGTTTGCTTTGTTGACTTAGACCCCTCCCTGCTCCCTCCTGTACGGATGAAGAAAGGGCATTAGGTCCTTCACAAAGGCATTTAAAATCTTTAGCAGTAAAATGAAAAGCGAAAAAAGTCCCACCGGACGTGCCAGTCTGTTTACACACGCAGAATTTTTCGACATTCGTTTCGTCGGATGGATCTGCGTATATATTCTCTTTCTTTTCGCATATGTATTAATTCCACGCGTTTTGTTTCTCAGACGATTAAGGTTCGTGTATTGGACATTTCCCTACCGACCGGAGTCGATGTTAATTTACATCGGACAAGTCCGAACACCTTTGATTAACTGCTAAAGGTTCATTTCTACTCTTACGACCCATGCCCTGAGACGGGGGTATCTCTATAATTTCCCCTCAAGTGAGGGTTTATTCACAAGTTTCCTTTTTATGAGGACTTAATTGCAATTTTCTCTTTAATAAAGGGCTTCTTTGCAATTTCTGGTATGACTACGACGTCATACATGACTCTTCTGATTTTTCTGCTTTGAGCCCAAAAAAAAGGAAGAAGTAGGAGGAAAAAAGGGGCATATAGACAGACTGAGGGAGCCAGAAGAAGGAGATCCATTGCCAACAGAGGAAGAGAGAGGAGTCGAAAAGGAACAAGAAAGAGAGAAAAGTGAAGGGAGAGCTATTGGGTAGGTCTCTATTGTAGAGAAGCCCCAAGGGGGCTAAGAGCTTTGTCTGTTGTCTTCGTTTGCTCTAGTTATCCTGTACTCTTCTTTCTTTAAGGAATTGAAATAAACTCTGTTGTGTTCTTTACTTTTTGTGTCCATATATTTACATTCCGGAGTTTGCCCCGCTAAATGCTTGCATTAATTCTTTGATCTTCTGCCTGTACTAATCGTATTCTGATAGTCTCTGCTTCATTACTGAGCAATGGGAGGCTACATCCTGAACGTGAGGAGGCCCTACAAAGGTCACATCCACATCTGTGATCCTTTGATAGATCAGAAATTTGTAGTCTCCCACTCTGAACCCCGCTGCTAGAATGGCCAATGGCCACGCCTGATGGGCGACAATGAAATCCCCTCCCTAGGATTCAATGGGTTTTATCGTCTGTTCCTATTATGCACATGGCGTTTTGTGGATGTTCTCAAATGGTAAGTATATATATGTGAGCGTATATGCTATGCTAACAGTGAATAGATGGGTATGCCATTTCCGGGAGACTGTCGCATGCCCTTTCACCTGTCCTAAAGCATTGACGCACTCCAAAATGGTGTTTGAGTTCTTATTCTACTCGTAGCATTCCTTAGTTCATTCCTATATCAGGTCTTGTTAGTCACTGTGGGTGTTCCGTCTAGTGTTCGAAAAATTGCCCTTGTGGGCCTTATCCTCGGGGCATCTCTCTTCCGTGCTCTTAGAAGGGGGCATGAGTCTATTACCCCTGGCTAGGATTGCCTCACTCTAACTCCCCCCACCTCTGGGTGAGAACCTTCGAACTTCCACCGGGTTAATAGCTTGCCGACATCTGTGCATGGTTGGGTGCGAGTCTGCTGATTCCTATAGCATGAATTGCATCCTCCCTTTCCCAGTGTCAGACCGTGTTTCCTCCGCTCCATTGGTTGCTTCAAGACTACATATGTGATTCCACTACCGGGGAGGGGGAAATTCCCATTTACTGATTTTCCGTTTAGTGGTTCTGGATCACTCTGGGCTTTCAGGGATCTATCCCGTCATGGTATGACCCTCTAGAAACCCTCCCTACGGGTGAACAATAAAAGTCATCGGTGTGACAACACAAAGGACCCATGCTTCGAAATTCTGATCCTGGATTACTGGGGCCCTTATCAGGCTAGTCCTTAGGGTTTCCACATTCAACTTGGGTCATGAGATCACCGTGTTTGGCCTCTCAGTAATTATGAGTTCTACTCCAGAATTCTCCGTGCCAGTTGAAAATTTTAAGATTGATACACGTGTTTTAAATGATGAACTTTTGCGTTATCAAAAAGAAGGGAGAGCTCGTATGCATTGCATATGACTAAAGAGGAGAAGAGAATGGAAGATTTAAGAGGTAGAAGAGAAACACCCCTCGCCGGCCTTGCCCGGCACGGTTCTAGACTCACTCTATCTGGCACACTCCAATTTCACCCTGGTCGGCACACTCTAGCCCAGCCTCCTCCGACACAGCCCAGCCAGACCTCCTCGGCACACCCTAGCTGACCTTGCCCGGTATAGCCCAGCCCAGGCTCTCCCCAGCACACACTCTCCCAGCCTCTAGCCCGGTACACCTTTCTCCACCGGACCTCTCTCTGGTACACCCCTTCCTACCCCTGGCCAGTACACTCCCTTGGCTCTCTCCGGCACACCAACCCAAGGCCTACCTGGTGCAGCCTTCTACCCTCTTTGTGCTTTGTCTGACACACTCCCAAACCTGCACCGACCTTGTCCCTTGCATGCATAGAACCTACACCGACCCAGCCCCCATGTGCGCCGACCTCAACCTGCATGTGCACCGACCCTGCCCATGTGCACCGACCTTGCCCCAAACCTGCACCGACCCTGTCCCTTGCATGCATAGAACCTGCATTGACCCAGCCCCCATGTGCACCGACCTCAGCCTGCATGTGCACCGACCCTGCCCATGTACACCGACCTTTCCCCAAACCTGCACCGACCTTGTCCCTTGCATGCATAGAACCTGCACTGACCCAGCCCCCATGTGCACCGACCTAGCCCCCCATGTGCACCGAGCTCAGCCTGCATGTGCACCGACCCTGCCCATGTGCACTGACCTTGCCCCAAACCTGCACCGACCTTGTCCCTTGCATGCATAGCACCTGCACCGACCCCTACCCATGTACACCGACCTCGGCCCAACTAGCATCGACCTTAGCCCCCAACTGCACCGAACTCTTCCCCCCATGTGCACCGACCTTGCCCCTTCATGGCCCGAGCCTGCACTAACCTTATCCTGGCATTGCACCGACCTCTTACTGGTCCCAGGCAACATGCACCGACCTTGTTTCCAACATGCACTGACCTTATCTAGGCATTGCACAGACCTCAGCTGCACCTGCACTGGCCTCAGCCTGCGTATGCACAGACCTAGTTGTACGCCTGCACCGACCTCACCTGCACCTGCACCGACTTCCAGCCGCAGCTGCACCGACCTCATCCAACATGCTTTGACTGCAGCCCCAGCGTGCACTGACCTTAGCTCCAACGTGCACTGACCCTACCCCAGACTAGCACGAACCTGCACCAACCCCTTTTCCAGCCCTTTTAGCCCATCTTCTCACACGTGCCCCAAATAACAGAAATAATAATAATAATAACTCAAAAAAGGGTTCTCTGTAAGTCTCCGCGCGTCTGAAATTCTCACTAGGATGTCCAGCTAGCTGTACCCTAAAAATCTATTGGTCTAGAAAGCACTCGAGTTTTTTTGACATTTTTTACACTTTGGAATGAACGCGGCCTCCAGGTGATCGCCACTTGTTGGTAGCGATCTTGATGCGATCGCGTTATTCCTATAGTTCTACTGCGTCGACCCCTTTCTTTCCTGGCGTTGACTCTACCTGATAGCAGTCTTGACTTGACTGCCACTTCAAGAAAATAGTCCTGGCGTGACCGCATTATGTCAAACTTGTTCCAACCTTGGTGATGCGGAATAGACAGCAGACTCGACACCAACTTGATGCGAACCTGGGACCAAGAGACACGAGCTCGTAGACGTCCCTAAGCGAGGGAAGCGTGTGGATGTATGCGGTTGAGAAACTGGCAATGAGTCACGGGTATCGACTTTTTCACGTGTTCGGATCGAGGCACGGGACGGGTCTCGCTCTCTCTCACTCTCACACCGGTGATAAAATTATATCGAGCTAGATTATCCTATCACTCTCTCATACAGCGACATTCAAGAATATATACAGAAGAAGCAAAATGCCAAGAGAGTTAGAGATGATACCTCCATGCTCTGGACGTGGGGAAGACAACCTCGGCCAAGACTCGTACTCCCGGTACAAATAATTAACAATTATTATAGTAGTAAATTTTGTGCCTACTTCACACAGGGAGGTAAAGGGCTACAATGGTGACCCAGGAGTAACAAGCTCGGGTTGACGGGCAACGATTTGGGCAGCTCTGGTGGTCACGTGGGCCGATAATCGTGGGGTCCACATCCTGGTCAGTGGGCCGATCAGGCCAGGAGTAGTGCTGCTGTGATGGGGACTCCGGGAGGGACGATCCCTATGAGGGGGATGTGCTGGTTCACCTTGTGGGAGGCGAGGCGGCCGGCCTAGGGGTCGTTGCTACTTGCTGTCCACGGACCTGCTCTGCTACTTCAGGGCTGCACGACCCGGCGAGAACAGCTGCTGCGATCAGACCCAACGTCGGATTGACGTGAGACTGGCACCGTTGCAAAGCTCCTTCGAAGATATACACAGTCCTGTTGTTATAGGAATTTTCTTGTTCCTGTATTTTTCTTGGTGGAATTTTTAACAGACAGACTTATAGACTCAGGACTGACTGGGCAGATTAAGATCTGTCTGATAACTGACTTTGACCACAGGGAAGATCATGATATATCTGGGCACTGAGATTTTTATGGGTGAAAGAGGGGGAAGTAAGGAACTCGAGAATAATTTTTGTGTATTTTTATGAGGTGTTTTAACAGGTGGAACGGATTTTATGGCTGGGGTGGTCTGATCTGAACTGTAGAGGACAGAACAGAATCTGATCGGAGAACTAATTTTTCAATAAACACTAACTAAACTAAACATAAAGAAATAAAGGGAAGAAATAGCCATTGAGAAATGCCATTGCCCACACCCTTGGACCTTGGAGAGCTGCCCAACCTTGGAGTAGACATTGTCGTGAGGGAATTTGAGAGAGAGAAATAAGGAGAGATGTAGGAAGAGAGAGAGAAATAGAGGAAGGAGAGGGAGTTAATAAAAAAGGATAAAAAAGAAATTTATGGTGCGAAGTGTGTGAGGAGTGAGACAGAGAGAAGAGAGAGATCGAGAGGGGAGAGAGAGAGAGAATGAGAGTATGAGAGAGAAAGGGAAAGAGAAAGAGAGAGTAAGAGACGGATGGGGGAGTGGAAAGTAGCCGTCTGGTGCAGTGTGTGCCTGTGCGCGGTGTGAGGGGTGTAGAGGAGAATGAGAAGGAGGGGAAGGCTCAGAGGGGGAGAGAAGTGGTCGCAATGGTGTGAAGCGACCAGTGTAGTGTGTGCATGTGCACGGTGTGAGGAGTGTATAGGAGAATGGAAGAGGGTGAAGGGAGGTGTGTGAGTTAGAGAGTGGTAGAGAGAGCATGTGAGAATGGAGAGGAGGAAAGAACAGTGGTGTAGGTGTGCACAGATGAGAGAGCATGGATGCGGTCAGCCGGTGGTGCATGCGTATGTGAGAAGGTGTGAGAAGGGAGCAAAGGGACGTGTGTGTGGGAGTGTATCTGTGGCTAGAGGTGGAGTCGACGCAACGAAGAGGGGGGGTCAACGCAGTGGTGATGCAGGTGGAGGGCTAGAAAGAAAGTAGAGAGAGGGTAAGAGAAGGAGAGAGACTGGCGACATTGCAGGTGTATGTGGTGTGGTGTGTGCAAAAGGGGACGATGGAGGTGCGTCGAGAAAAGAGAGAGGGAGAGGTAGGTGTGAAAGAGGGAGAAAGGGAGAAAGAGAGGATAAGAGAGGGAGAGCAACGAGATGGGGAGAGCTGAGAAGGGGGGGAGAAAAGTAGCCATCTGGTGCATGCAGGTGTGTGTGTGTAGTGGGAAGGGAGAGAGGGGGAGATGAGAGACGGAGGGGAAGTGGAGGCTACGTGAAGTGTGTTAGTGTGTGTGCATGCATGTGAATTAGAGAGAGAAAGAGAGAGGGAGAGTGGAGAATGAGAGTGCAGTGTGCGGATGATAGGAAGGGAGAGGCAGAGGGAGTGTAAAAGTGGTGGACACGCCGGTGAAGGCAAGCGGTGGCTGCAGATAGGTTGCAGGAGAGAAGTTCAGAGGGAGAGAGGGAGAGATGAGATGGGGAAGAGGAGGGTCCGCTCAGTGGTGTAGGAAATAGGTAGAGGAGAGGGGTAGACAGAGCCACGAGAGGTGGAGAGAAGGTAGAATGTTGTGCTATGTGTGTGATTTTGATGGTAACAAAATTTTATTTATGTGTGGCAACAATAACTCTTCTAACTGTGAACACTTTCTACATGGAGAGTTAGAATTGATTAGCTCAATCTTATTTCTCAACTTTTTGTTTTTAGATTTCATTTTCTTATATCTATCAGTTAGTTCTTCATAAAGAGTAACCAGTTCATCAAATGAAATTTTCTCAGTATCAGAATTTACCTGTGATGAGATCTCATTCAGATCGCTATTGTTGTCACTTCGGTTGGCCATCAGGCATTGTTCTTCTTTCTTCCCATGAGTGGCAGTCACTCTGTCCAAGATTTCCTTTCCAGAGGTGCATTTGAATACAAAAGGAAACTTGTCAATATCAACAGCAGCCATCAAGATATTAAGAACTGTAAAATTATCACGGTTCTTCAATCTGTCCTCATTGGACCATTTGGTCTGATCATGAGACAGTTGATGTGGGCCGTTAGATACAAGACTCCATAAATTAGAATCAATGGAGTTCATGAAAACACATAGGCCTCCTAGTCATTCTTTGAAATTAGAACCATCAAATACGGGACTATGAGTCATTGATACAAATCAAAACCTATTCAAGACAATAGACTAAGAGAGATAATCCTCAGCCAAAAATTACACCTAAAAATAGTAGGATCCTCTACAGATCGTTAGATCTGATGAATCAGAGACCGCTCTGATACCAATGGTTGGGATAGGTGGTGTGATGAAATAGATCCACAGGGGCAGTGAATGGATCATTTGGAAATTTCATTCAATTAAAACTCAAACTCGACAGCAAGAAGCAAATGAAAACTGCTCCACGGAAGACACTTAGGGATGAAGACTTCTACTAGACCAGTGAATCAAACATTCATCATGTTAACACTGAATCAGCAAGAGACAAGTTATAATCCACAGTATTCAAGGCCAAAGTAATACAGAAATAGAATGAACAACCAGCTTTCAAAAGAACAGTCAACGAAACATGTGAAGAGGGCAGGAGAAAAGGAATAATCACACGAATCAAACCACTGCTCATAGGATTTTTTAGATGGTTCAGTCTGCTACCATAGACCTACATCTATCCCCCACTCAAACTGAGTGAGGCTTCCCTTGCACCAAGCAAGAAGCAGACTAAGTCTGCAAATAAACGCTGTAAAATAGCTTGCCCTGAGGGAGACAAATCCCTCAACCTGGTTCTGCAACCTACAAAAGCAGACACCTAGCTCCGCTACCCACAGAGCTAGAACTGGAGGTCCAACCTCCCTTCCACTGAATCCTCAGAGGGAACCCATGAGCAACTACCCATCACTTGCAACTGGAGACTAAGTCTCCCTTCCTCTGACACCCAGAGGGAAGAGCCCGTGAGTGACGCCCAGTCATTCACAATCGGAGACACCAATCTCCCTTCCTCTGAATCGACAGAGGGCAATTTGCACTGAAACTCCCTTCTCCTGAATCCTCAGGAGGAACTCATGAATGACACCCAATCACTCACAGCTGGAGACCAAGTCTCCCTTGTCCTGAACACACAAGCGGAACCCAACACCCTAAACAGGGAATCAGAAGAACACTGATGGAAAAACAAGAAAAGAAAACACAAACAAAAAGGAAAACAAGAAAATATAGCTCCAAGGAGCAGGATGGCATTGGATTTGATCCACGAGACCAATCTTCAAACAGATCTTCAAGCAAAGGCTTCGTTGCTTCAATCTCGAACTCTCTCCTCTTCTCTCGATCTAATTTTCTCTACTCTTTCCTTTTGCTCACACATTTACTCTCTCTCTCTCTTTCTTTGTTTTCTGCTGGCTCACTCCTTTTCTTCTCTTCTCAGACTCTGGCTCTTTTTTTAAATAAGGATGTGCTTTGCACAAAATGCAGTAGCTTCTACTTGCTTCTCTGGCTGCACCTTCTTCTATTGCTCCTCTTACATATTTTGGGAATGGGGTGGCTTTATATAGAACAGAGCCTCCGGAAAGGGATTGTTAAGGTGCTAGGCTCAGATTTAGAGGGGGGTGAATGAATCCCTTTAAAAAATATTTGCCCATATTAAACTTTAAAGCCTACTTAACACTGAACTTATAAAATCTCGAGGAATTAAACACAATGGTTCAGTAAAGCTAGTGTTCTAATAGGATTCACACTTCAAACACTTAACTAGTTAATCTTATGTAAATCTCACTCGAGCACTTGACATGCATCTAGCATCATATGAACTCTGAATGCAGTAGAAGACTAGTACTAAGATATACTGCAATGAAACCCGCTGCCTCTATATTAATCACACAATTCAGAAACGCTTTCACAATGGAAGCAGATTGATCGAAAGCACAATGTGTTAGACGACAAAACCAAGCACCCTGTGAAGGAGATAGAAGATAGGGAATTGCACACACTCGCAAACCATAGGACACATGGAGTTTTAGATGGTTTAGTCTGCTGCCCGCAGACCAACATCCATCCCCCACTCAAACTAGAGTGAGACTTTTCACTGATACACAGCTTAAACTATTGGGCCTTACAGCTTGCCTACAACCACTGAGCAACACAGCTTGCTTCTGCTGAGCAATCACAGCTTGCTGTCCATAGGAACCAATCCTCTGCAACACTGAGCAACATAGCTTGCTGTCCAGAGGAACCAATCCTCTGCAATGCTGAGCAACATAGCTTGCTTCCAGAACAAAGGTTTAAAATAAAATAAAAAATGAAATCAACAGCATCGAAAAGCTGAAATGAAATTAGACAGAATATGGCTCTCGCAGGAGCAAACTGGCTTGGATCTGATCCAAAGTTCAGTAGAGACGGTCTCCAAGCAAAGGTTTCAATCTCCACTCTTCGAGCTCTCTTTCTCTCTTTCCTTCTTCTTTCTCACGAACTCTCGATCTCACGATCTCCCTCTACCACTACTTCTTCTTTTTCTCTTACACTCTGCTCTTCTTCTGTCTCTCCTCTTATCTCTTTTGTTTATTCAATCTCTTGTGCACTCCTCGTCTCTATAACTCTTTTCTTTCGTATATTCTTCTATATTCACTATCTCTTCTTAAATTGCAGAAGAGGCCTTTTTATATAGCTTCAGATCTAGAACCCATGACCTTACACATTGGGCATGTGGAGAACTCATTCCCGCCAAGAGATTCCAGAAGGCTCTCAGCCACGTGTCAGATTCTGAGCATTGTAGCTTTTCACGTGGCAGCTCTTTTTTAGGGAGTGTCCGCCTTGGATCACGAGCCTATTCTCAGTTCGAGCTTATGTGCATCTTTAGTCCTGCCCATCAGGTGTTTGATGATGGACCTTATCTATCATGGAAGAGAACAAACATAACTGTCAGTGTTATTAACTAGGAGAGTAGATTTTGCATAGACCTTAAAGCTTAGACGATGTGAACGTGCACAGACTTTAGTGTTCAATCCGAAACATGCACGGACCTGATTTTCCATCTAACAAGGAAATGCACAGACTCTGGTATGCAATCTTCAAAAATGTGCACGGACCTTATTTGTGGACAGACTATATGTGACGCTGAACAGATTTATGCACGGACGTTACCTACGTGTAGCAATACAATATGCACAGACCTTATGCCAGCCCACAGCAAAAATAGCACAGACCATGTATATGCTTTAGACATAATTAGCACCGACCTTAGAAAGTCAAATGCACATGGTACAACATGCACCGACCTGTTATGCAAGGCTTGAAATGAGCTCGGACCTAATATATGCTGAGGATTGAAACATGCACAGACTTGGATTGACATTATGCATGACTATGCACGGACCTCATAATTTGCCTCTACAGAAAGAAGGTGATCAGTAATCTATCAAGAGAGCATCTCTGTCATGGCTTCCCTCATGAGTCTTCATATTTTGCGGAATGAAGAATACGTCAATGTGGAGAGAAAATAACAGAAAGTGCTGAAGGCGGGAAAAAAGTGTGTGCAACCAGTAAAAAATGGAAGGGAGCTCACTTTTGGCAAGCGCGTCTCAAGGAAACTCTTGCTAGAACAAGAACACTCAAGCAGCCTCTCAGGGAACAAGAGAGCAAGGAGTTGAGGTTTAGAGCGTGAAGTGCAGAGCTGGAGTGCAGAGGCATCAATCGACACAGATCTCATTTGCTACCTTGGGAGAGAATTGTTCTAAACTTGATCTGTATTTTCAGACTATTTTTTCTACTTTCTTTCTTTTCACTTCTTTGGTTCTCTTTGAACTATCGTGGAAGATAGGGAGTGCAAGCTATAAGTCAGCGGACTTGAGAGAAGGTGTTCTCTTGTTAAGCTGTGGATCAGCGGTGTTTGCTTGGGTTGTGTTCCCAGTTTTGAGTGCTTGGCACTAGTGGAAGCCTCACTTGATTAAGTGAGGGGTGGACATAGGCCTCTGGTTTGAGGACCGAACCACCTTAAAAGTTCTTGTCTCATTGTGTGGTGTGTGATTTCATATCTCTTTGCTTGTCTTAGAAGTGCTAGTTGCTATGTAGGACCGTGTGCTTTTAACTTCAACCATTCTGTCCCTTAGTTCTATACCTATAATTTTTGAGAAGGTGTAAAGGAGACAAATCTATTCAACCCCCCTTCTAGATCAGCCTCTTCGCACCCAACAGGTGGTATCAGAGCTAGTCTCTCCTTTGTGTGGTCTAACATCTCGGGGAGACTAGGTGCAATGGAGGTTAAAGGCTATATGGATGAAGGACATTCAGTGAACCATTCCCCGTTCTTTGATGTGCATATTGGAAAACTCACATGCAGGTCTTCCTGAGAGCCCAAGATCATGAGATCTGAAAAGTGGTGAGTCATGGACCATATGAGCTACCAGCTGGTGAGGACACATGAACTAGAGAGCAGATACAAAGGTCCAACCTCAATTGGGAAGCTATGAACGTAATGCAATGTTCTTTCCATCCGACGGAATTCTCTAGAGTCTCCTCATGCGCCACTGCTAAGGAGATGTGGAAAAGTCTAGAGGTAACTTATGAAGGTACCTCTGAGGTAAGGGAGACCAAAGTAAATATGCTAATATCTGATTATGAAATGTTTAAAATGAAAACTGATGAATCCATTTTAGAGATGTATGATAGACTGACCCAATTGACCAATAGTTTAAAAATCCTGGGAAAGACTTATACTGAACATGAGCTGGTGAGAAAGATTTTGAGGTCTCTGACACTAGTATGGCATACAAAAGCAACAGTCATTGAAGACTCACACTTGATATTATAGCTAACAATAATACTTAGTATGCTTAAAATTCCCTTGTAGGATCATGGCTACTGAAAGAGCACAATGGCGCGAGATGCAGCGCACTGTGCAAGGACTTAGACATGTGCTACAGCAAGTGGCACAAAGCGGAGCTCACCGTGGAGGCGGTGATCTTCATAGGGGATTCTGCAACATGAACCCACCAAGGTTCGCGGGCTCGTCTGACCCCAAGGATGCCAAAAATTGGTTAAAGGAAATGGAACAAATTTTTCGTGTGATGCAATGCACGGACGAGGAGAAGGTTCTACTGGCTATATTCCAACTAGAGCGGGACGCTCGATGTTGGTGGGAATCAGTGGAAGCAACATTGCTTGATGACCATGTCACATGGGATGAATTTGCTGAGTATTTCAACAACAAGTACTTCTCCGACCATATCTAGGAAAAGAAGGCCATGGAATTTTCCGCATTGAAACAATGGTCCTTCAAGGTGGCCGAGTATGAGGCCCAGTTTTCAAGACTGTCTAGGTATGCACCCCACTTGGTATGTACGGAAAAGATGAAGGCAAGATGGTTCCTTAACGAGCTTCAGCCCCATTACATTACACAACTTGCACCGATGGACATCCAAGTCTATTCGAAAATGGTTCGATGTTCACAATTGCTCGAGGATGCCACAGAATTATCCAAAAGGATCCGAGCAAGGGACAAGAAGGAACCTGTCACTGGCCCGGGAAATTTCAACTCGGCATTCAACAAGAAGCGGTATTTCAATGGAGGGGAGTCCTTCAAAGGAAAGAAATTTTAGAAGAATAATAAGCCGTTTTCCTCCACCACACCCTCTAAGGAGGTTTGCAAGTACTGTGATAAACCCGGACATAAGACCGAGGAATGTTGGAGGAAGTTAGGAGCCTGTCTCCGGTGTGGAAGCCGAGAA
Organism: Amorphophallus titanum; assembly: GCA_024336825.1. Lineage (NCBI taxonomy): Eukaryota > Viridiplantae > Streptophyta > Magnoliopsida > Alismatales > Araceae > Amorphophallus > Amorphophallus titanum. Next base: position 4,974,976 of record JANBPO010004458.1, on the reverse strand, counting down.
CATCGGATTCCTAATTGCCCACTGATGAATGAGCAAGCCGTTAAAGAGGAGAAGTTCCTAGCAAAGAAGCAAGGCTGTCTGCAAGCTCTCCAAGAGACGGAACCAACAGAAGGTGGAATCGTGGAAGGTACACTAATCGTTTGCTCTAAGACTACTAAAGTTTTATTTGATACTGGAGCAACACATTCATTTATTTCCAAGAAATTTGCTGTTGTATTCTCTAAATAGCCCGAATGGTTAGACTTAGTCATATCTACACCGAAAAGAAGTAGTGCCCGAGGAAGAGGCGTGTTTTATGATGTAGCGATGTCATTGAGGGCGCCTATTTGGGTTGTAGCATCATTTCTTGAAGCGTCATTTTCTTTTGCATAGGAATAAGTACCGTCGTTAGAAGGTTATTTAATGCTGATTGATTGATACGATGGAAATAATCATTGCGGTTTATGAGTAACGTCTGATATTAAGGCGTGTGTTAACCTGGGGATGGCCAAGCTCGTGGACACCCAAAAAACAACGTTCGAGAGAATGATGGACGATCTTGAAGCCTATCGGAATCCTACTCCAAGCTTCATCTCCACACCAACCACCATTGGGTATTCACTTCCTTCGAGAGTCCTCCCGATCAAGCCGACCCCCCTTTTGTGGACTCCCCGTCGAAAAGCCCGTTTCCAGCCTACCCACTTTTCAACGTTTCCTCTAACCTCACCCAAAATGTTCTCCCCCTTCTCTGTGCTCGAGAGTGGAGTTTGGTGTCCAGGGGTTCCTTCGAGAAGCCTCGGATGTCATGGGACCGAACATGGGCATGGCCTCGGATGTCATGGGACCGAACATGGGCGACGAGAGGAGAGTTGTGCGAAACGAGGGGGGGGGAGAACGGACCACGATCTTTGACCAACAGTTGCAGGAAGGCGGCTAGGGTACTGGCCTTCCATGGGTTGGTAGGCGGCCAAGGGATTGGCCTTCCAGGGGAGTGTGGGCGACCAGGAAGTTGACCTTCTAGCGGCCTAGGCGGCCAAGGGTATGGCCGCCCAGCCCATGGGCCTTTAGACCCACTGTGTGAGGTTGGCCGAATAACGTAGGTGTTATGGTTGGACTTAAAAGCGCGAGACGACGATAACACCGAGTAAAACGACTGCGTCACTTGTATAACGGTCTAACTGGGGAACCGCGGGATGTCAAAAATTAGGCGTCTACAAATGCCCCTCCGAAACGCCCGTTTTACAAGGGAGCCCGGCAGACTGACAAATAGGTTAGGCGTCTACAAATGCCCCTCCGGAATGCCCGTTTTGCAAGGGAGCCCCGCAGACTGATAAATGGGTTAGGCGTCCACAAATGCCCCTATGAAACGCCCGTTTTGCAAGGGAGCCCCACGGACTGATAAAAGGGTGTTTCGGTAAAGAAACAAGCCTAATTGGAACAACCCGCTCAAGGAGATTCTTAAGCGGAAATTGAACTTCATGCTAGATCGCATGAGCATTGAGTGAGAGGATAAGTCATTGGAAAAGGAAGGAAGGACAACTAATCTTAAGAGGGCTTGTATCTGCATTCCATGGGACCCCCTAGCATAGAGCAGTGGGACTTAAGGGAACGAACGCAATCTTAGCTTAAGGAGATACAAGACCTAAAATAGGGGTGAATAAAATAGGATAGGAGAAGCAATGACCTATCGAATCTGAAAATACTCAAAGCGATCATACACAAAACACGCTTTTAGCTGGTTGAATCAGAATGGAATCACGTAGACTAATTCATACAAATTCAGCAAAATGGAGAAGACACAGGTAATCGACGCGGGACCAAGGGATCACGGGGCGGTCAAAGCAAACGCAACAATCCTTGCTTTGCTTGCACACTCCCCGAATGATATGCATGCGTGCATAAGTGTAGCGGTAGGAAAATGGATCCTAGGTCACGTACCACCTTCTCTATTGTTTGTTAGGGAAGACGTCTCGCGCCCGTGGAGCCCTGCAAAGATCAAAACCAAGAGAGGCGTCAGAAGGAGTCCCGAGTGTTATCCCAGGGGACAACCCTCCGATACTTAAGTCAATGACTAGAAGCAATATACAGAGAAGACTAGAAAGGAGGAAGAGTGGGAGAGATCGCCGTAGCAGGCTGAAGAGACATAGGTGGCCTCCGGGACGAGTGCTCGCCGCTCCCGGTGGACACTCAGTGAGTGCTCGCCGGGAGGAGACGTAGTCGATCAGGGGCGAAGACTCTCCTCCTCTCTCTAAATCGAAGGGCTGGTCGCCTACTTCTCTGTAGTGTGTGCTTTAGTGGAATGAACCACACTCTCCCTCCGTCTATATATATCTGTCATCCTTTTTATATGGGGTTATCCTGGAGTAGGGTCTCATCCCGTAGCAGAGAAAGGCCGTTGTAGTAGAGTAACGTTCCCCCGCTACGATGGCGGGAGTTGCCCGTTAGAAGGCGACTTCTCCGACGCAAGCCGGTGTTGAGGCGAGTCCCACGACGCTCAGAGTGTGTGCTCGCCCGTTATGGAGTCGGGACCGATGTCGTAGGGACAACGGTCGGTCGTCGGAGGGTAATCCGGCGGCGATTGCTCGTGGGTCGCGCTGTAGAATCCGAGGCCGCCCTTGGGCTGAACCTTCCCTTAGTGGGCTGAACGCCCTAACCCATCCTGTAGGAGGGCCTGTCACGTCTTTCTCTTTGTGGGCCTGCCCTTATTGGGCTACTTTTGAACCAAACTAATCTTACCCTCAGAATTCATTGAGAACCCAAGTAGGGTGTTGGGCTGTCCGAGAGGTCCATTTTCGTCAGAGCGCGCATCTGGCATCTGAGGGAAGACCAGGGCACCAGTGCAGAAGCTGCTACATCCACACCTCAGCTCCTCCTGGTGCACCATTTGTCTGGGACTTTCTCCTACCAGTCCTCCATCCAACACAGTCGGCGGAGCCTCATTTGGAGTCCGGAGCTGTCCGTTCCGAATTTTCTCCCCCAAGTGCATAGGTCAGTCCACTCAGAGCCAGCACTGACACCCCGCCACCATTCACCCTCTAACTTCCTACTCCGACCTCCTCTAGTGCCCTCCCTGGTTGGAGATCGAAGAGGACTCATTTACGGACGCGTCAGTCTTGGTCCCACTCCATTTCGACGACGGGAGTGAACGTGACGGCGTCACCTTCCTGAGAGTCATTCTTCACAGACTGTACAGAACTAGTCTGGCCTGCAACCAGAGATGGCTTACAGAAGCTCCAGCGACCACACCATGGCTCCCCTTGGCGCGCCACTTAGCCGAAGTGGAGTCCCACCAGTCTTCTGTCCAAGGGAGTTGGTAGTTGGTACCACGTCGAGTGGGCATGCAAGACTCTATGGGACATGGGAGGCTAAAACTTTAACTAGACATAAACCTCCAATGATGATGCAAGGGGTAGAATGTGGACTCAAATGCACCTAAGATGACCTAAAGGACTCAAATGCACCTTAGACAACCTATGGCTCTGATACCAAAGTTGATGCTGGATGCTATGCAAGCTAGGACTCTATGTGAAGACGCGACTAAATAGACAACTAAGACCAGCAACTTTGCAATAGATCGAATGGTGTAGACTCGACACTTAACATTCCCAAGAAGGAAATTGCACCAATCAACAAGAAACTATAGCGCACAGGTGTCCCAAGAGAGGGAAGCGCGCCGATCCACACGGTTGAGAAACTGACAGGGTCTAGGGTAGTCGACTCCACACTCGCGACTCGGATGAGTTGCGGGATAGTCTCGCTCTCTTACCGCGGTAGTGATGTATCAAATATAAGAGCTAGGCGCCTATGATCTCACAAGCAGCGGCGTCAAGAAACTATACTAAATGAACAAATAACGCAATGGAGGAGCAGACACATACCTCCACACTCAGGGCATGGGGAAGAAGCCCGGCCAAGTCACACGATCCCTGGTACAAACTAAATAGATACAACCAACCATGCCCACTCCTCGCAGGGAGGTAAAAGGCTACACAGTGAAATCCGAGGATCGCGCGAAGTGGGGTGACGGGTACCGGGTCGGTGAAGCTCGTCGTCCACGTACGGCTGTGGACTATGTTGCGCCCACTAACCAGCCTGAGTCCAGTAGTAAGGAAGGTGAGTCCCAGGCACTAAGGAAGGAGCAACGGTCCTTGGAGGTGGGCAGCAAGGGACGTCGACCGCTTTAGAAGAAGCTGGAGCCGAAGAAGCTGGCTAATTGTCTCGTAGGAGTCACCAAAAGGTGGGAAGACTGCTAGCCAGTCTGCACTGGCGCAGGTGGGCAGCTGGAAGAAGAGCCTGGAACGTGACCTTTCGCTTGTCTCCTGGTCACAAAATTCGGCGTGGACGCTGGTGGGGACGTCCTAGGGACGCCCGTGGAGTATCAAGTGCAGCTGAATATCGTGGAGATCGTGGCAAATTTTGTAGCAGACCTTTGCACTTCTGGATTGTCGGTTGGCAGTAGGACAGGGGGTGGAAGGATGGGTTGGAAATAGGGTTTTCGGGTGGCTATTGGGGCGAGGTTTTCTCTGGTAGATAGGTGAGGGATGTGGGATGGTTGGGTAGTAGTGGCATGGCAGCGTGTATGGGGGTTTTGGGGGTGGGAGGTGAAGGAAGATGGTGCTCAGTTCTGCAGTTCAATGCAGTTAGAACTGAGGGCTATAAAGGTGGGCGGGGTAAGTAAGGAAAATGGGCTCATAAAATTGTAAGAAAATTTGATCACTGCCACTGGCCATCATGCACTTACTTTCATTTCCTTCGTTGGCGGTCTTCACCCTCTCCAGTATGTCCAATACCTCCTTAGCTGATCTGCAATCGTAAAGAGATGAGTGAAGAGCTCTATTAGTAGCAGATTTCATTATCTCCAAAGCTTTCTGGTTTTTAGCACACATAGCTCTATGTCTATTAGTCCATTTGGACTCATTCTTGAGTAGTCAATGTGGACCCTGTGAAATTATTTTCACAGTTGTGGATCAAGGGACTTAACGAATGTTTGCAGGTTATTAAACCACAGATCAGAATCAGAGCCATCAAACACTGGTGGATGACCCATGATAGGGAATCAGAAGTAAAATAGCAAATGTAATTAGCACAGAGGAACGCCGAGGATCACTGCAGATCGTTGGATTTGTAGAAGTAGTAACCCGCTCTAATACCACTTGTTGGGTTGATAGACCTGGATTCAGAGGGGGGGTGAATGAATCCCCCTTCAAAAACTCATCCAATTAAATTTATGCTAGACACTGATGCGGAATAAAAGACTGATTGGGTTTAACTAATTGTGAGGCACAAGATCAAACACTTGGTGGCTTACAAGAGAGCATATCAAATGTCAATCCAGTGAGCTACTCAGCAGTAGCAATGCAGTTTACACAATTACTCTAAATATGCAATCCATTCAAGAGACACTCGGATAGACGTGATTGAAAGCGATCCTAGACATTCATCTAGCGTAAATGGAAGAGTGAACAAACCAAAGTGCAGTTAAGATTTTTAGGTGGTTCGGTCCTCCAGACCTACGTCCACCCCACACTCCAAACCGGAGTGTGGCTTGACTGTTGCGCCTCACAGCTTGCATCCGCTGAGCATTACAGCTTGGCTTACAAATGCTGGAAAACAGCTTGACCAGAGGAACAACCTCCTCTCTTCCTCCAACCCAGAGGGAAACACTAGTGATAGCCTGTCACTAGCAACTGGAGACATAGTCTCCCTTCCTCCAAATCAGAGGGAACCCACAGGTGACACCAAGTCACCTACAACTGGAGACGCCAAGTCTCCCTTCCTCCAAACCGGAGGGGAACCACTACAGACACCTCGTCACTAGCCAACTAGAGGTCACGGACCTCTCTTCCTCTACACCAGAGGGACCCCCAATCTCACTCCAGAGAATCGGGAAACACACAAATAAGTTGAAAAGAACAAACGAAAAAAGCAAGAAATAAAAGACAATAAGAATTTAGCTCCAATGAGCACAGTGACTTTGGATTTGATCCACGAGTCAAGAAGTAAACAGGTCTTCAAGCAAAGTTCTCCCTTCCTCTTTCTGGCTCTTACTCTTTTCTTCTTCTTTATCTTCTCCCGTACTCTTCTCTCGATCAACTCTCTTCTTCTCTACTCTGTGATTTCATGACTCTCCAGGCTTCTTCTATGGAGAGGCCCCGAAGGAGTACTTTCTTCTTGGCGTCAGCCATAATTCGGAATAGAATTCTATTTCTGAGTTCATATGAATCTTTTATTTGGATCAGCCTGATCTTTTCTTCCCTTTGCTTGGGCAACTGCTGGTGTTTAAACCAGTTCATGAGGGGTTCACGCCAGTCGGGTGAGCCGACCATTTCTGCGGTTGCTACTTCAGGCTCCTCACCTCATGATTCTTCTATCATGTTGGGGGCCAACCATCGGTTAATCACTAGTATGTTGAGTGATTCATCTGGCGGGATTGCCAGTGAGCTTGCTAGCTTTGCTAATGCATCGGCCTGTGCATTTTGACCTTACCTGATGTGGTTTATTTCGATCAAGTAAAACTTCTCCATGAGCTGTCTCACCTTGGCATAGTAAGGCAGTAATTCAGCTTCTCAGACTTCAAATTGTCCTTGAATTTGTCTGACGATTAACATCGAATCTCCAAACACTTGCAACATGCAGATCTCTATGTAGAGGGCGATCTGGAGGCCGATAATTAGAGCTTCATATTCTGCTTCATTATTTGTGTAGATTTTATTAATTGAGCAAGAAGTATGCAACACTTCTCCTTCAAGAGATTTGAGGATGACACCCGCCCCTGCTCTGATTCTTGTCTCCCCGGACGAGGGTGTTTTTGTTCTCGACGCACCGTCGAAGTATAGTTGCCACGTGACTTGCTGGATCTGACCCACCTCTAAAGTTTCATCTTCAGGGAGCTCTGTGATTAATGGAGAATGTTCAGGCACCAGGTGCGCTACAAAGAAATCTACAATGGCCTGACCTTTAATGGCCTTTTGCGGCACATAAGAAAATGTCAAACTCCATGAGAATGACGGCCCATTTACCCAGTCATCCTTTCAGGACCAGCTGGGAGAGTATATATTTGACCGGATCGGCCCTGGATATCAGCTTGATTTCATGGGATAGCATGTAGTGCCTCATTTTCTTGGCCGCGAAGACCAATGTAAGGCAGACTTTCTCAATTGGTGTGTATTTTGCTTCAACCCCGGCCAGTCTTCGGCTGAGGTAGTAGAGGACTTGCTCTTTTCCTTCTTCATTACTTTAGGCCGGCATTGCCCCCAGAGAATATTCAATGGTAGCTATGTAGAGGATCAATGGTCGCCCTTTAATAGGTGCCCCCAGGACTGGCAGGATTTTCAAATATTCTTTCAACTCGTCAAGAGCCCTTTGACATTTTTCTTTCCACTGGAACGAGGTATCTTTCATCATCAATTTGTGGAACGGCTGGCATCATCCAGACAAGTTGGAGATGAACCTACGGACGTAGGCTAGCCGGCCCTACAACGATCGTAATTCTGTCAGGCTCCTAGGAGGAGGCAGCTCCTATTCATCAGAACAAACAACCAAGACGTGTGCTGATAGTACGTCGTGGTTCTATCCTCCTTCCTCACAAACGCCCTATGTGGGCAGAAGCGGTCGGTCTCACTTTTCCATGAGGCTACCTTGAGAAGCAGCTCCTCTATAGGGAATGGATACTATTGGGACTCCAAGCGAGTGCTCCCAATCTGGCACAAATGCTTCAAATTCTTCGTAAAGGCATCCTCATTTACAGTAGCAAGTACTGGTGTCAACTGCTGGGATGAATCCTCCTTCAGAGCTCGCCGATTGGCTATATACGTGTCCGCCTCTTTCGGGTGCTGACAATACATCAGATGAGCCTCATCTATATCGAACACCGGCCCCGGCTACTGACTAAGGAATGTGCATTCTGCCATGTCCCAGTAAGCTCCTCTACCGTTACGATAGAAGCTCGTGCGGACATTCCACCATTTAATGTATTCTGGGGTGTCCTGAGGAACACGGTTTGATACCGATGGCACCCTGAAAGTAGCGGCATCCTGGCGATGAAAGAAATGCCACCAGAGACGGCCATCACCAGAAATTATTGAGCTGTGCTTTGATCTACTCTCCAAAGGAAATTGGGCAGCTGTAGTAGGAATGTGCTGGTCATAACCGAAATTCTGTCCAAATCTGAATGGATAGTAAGGCTCCAGATGAAGCAAGCCACCTTTTCTGATGACCAAAACACTCAGGCAAATGGCCAAGGCCCAGTCAACCAGCTTAGGCTCTAGAAGGGGCCGGGTCATTTTGGCACCCGAAATAGGGTGAGTAAGGGTCTCCACATCCCCCAACTTGCACTCACGCTATAGATTTACCAAAGGAGCAGAATTTGCTGCTAAAGTCCAGAAATGAACACTCCCTGCTGCATCCACTGGGACCTTAATCAATCGGCCTCTGATCTGAAAGAGCTGTTGTGACACTGGACCAGGTTCGGCGCTAGCAAACTCTAACATCCGAGGGAACAATGTAGCCGTCTGTAAAGTTCTCAGAGCAAGTTCGAGAAATAGACTGCACACCCAAGCATTAAAGAAGTGAAATGGGTCCACTATTCTGAGTGACCTAGGGACCCGATGTCTGTGCAAGTCTCCCAGGGACTTATAAATCAAATAAAGCGCCGCCGGGGACAAAGAAAGCCGCATCCCCCATGCAATCTGACATGCCGGGTATATTGCCTCCAGCCTGATAATTGTTTCATCTCCCTGTGGGAGAGCAAAAGTACATAACCAAAAGGTAAGATAAGCGGCACAGTGTGTGATGGGGTCTACTCCAGTAGGATTAGGTCCTTCTTGACTAGTTCACTGGATGGAAGCCGGCAATTCTGACTTGAACTTTGGGGTCCTATTTTGTTCGCTTGCAACTGGAGCCATCGAAGGAAATTCGTTGTACTTCGACTCCCCAAAAAAATTCTTGCAAATCTCCTTTTCCTGGCTATCCATAATTTTCCAGACCCGACCCCCATCCACTATAAAATCTGCCACAAATCAAGAACTCCATAAAAGTTCATATACAAAGTATCCCCATTTTTCTAACCACCATATCTACAACTTTCATGAAGACCTCATCACCCAGATCCATCATAAACCCTACGGTCAACCCATGTTCTCAGGAAACTCCTCTTTCTACCCTGTCTGTTCTTGATCTGTGAACCAGCAGCTTCTAAATTCAGTCACGGCCAGCACAAAAGATTTAAAATTCCTTCTATAGCCTGGGGTTGAAGCTCTCTGAGTGAGCTTTCCAACGGTACCAGCCACGCATCGATCTGACATCAGGACTGATCACAGCAGACGTTCTTGCCGGGTCATATGTAGTAGAATAGAAGTTACAACTCGTGGACGGAAATCCCGATCACCCCCGGGCCGGCTGACTCACCGTCCACAAGGCGAACCAGCACCTCACCTTCACTGGGATCGTCCCTCCAGGAACCACCATTGCTGTGGTACAACTCCTGGCCCACTCAGACCACCAACCATGACGTGGGCCCCATGGTTATCGACATTGCCATCACCGAAGCGGTCTAAAGTGCTGCCCGCCAACCCAAGTTCGGTGCTCCCGGAGTCGTGTGTAGCCTATGACCTCCCTACGTGGAGTGGGCCATCATTTTTACTACTGTAATTAATTTTCACTATTGTATCGGGAGTTACTGTCTTGGTCGGGATCGTCTTCCCCACGTCCGGAGCGTGGAGGTAAACTCGCCAACCCCTTGTAGTCGTAGTTACTTGCTTTCCTAGTATAGTTCTTACTGCCGCCGCTAGAGAGCATTTCCTAGCTCGTTAACCAACTCAATCATCGCTGTGAGAGAGAGAGCGAGACCAGTCCTGTGACCCGATCTGGGCACGAGAGTGAACTGACCACCCTTGACTCGCTGCCGATTTCTCAATCGTGTAGGTCCGAACGCTTCCCTCATTAGGGACGAACTCGAGCTTGCTAGAGTCTCAGGTTGCATCTCAAATTGGCGTCGAGTCGATGTTTCGTCCCACATCAGAGAGTGTTGTCCTTTGCTTGAGTGAGGTTTTAACCACTTAACTCCTCTAGATTTGGCAATGGGGAGAAGGAGAGCTCGTCTTGACATCTTGCCCGATCCTTCTTCCTCAAGTGAAGAGCAAGAGGAAGTGCAAGCTACAACGAGCTCCTCTTCTTCGGCTACAGCTTCTACAGACTTGGAGGAGAGCGGAGAAGATGGAGGTGATGGAGGCGAGGCTATCCTTGACGAGGGGCTAGCCGATGGTGATGGAGATGATGGTGAAGAAAGCGAGGGTTCGGATGATGAGGAGCCCGACCAAGAGAAGGGAGGGCAGGCTTAGCCTAATGTGTTTCCCTCCCTAGGATTGGAGCACCCACATCAGCGGGGCGGACGTCGTGCCTTGAGGGCACAGGTTCTCTCCTCACTCAATCTGCGGTGGCCACTCGTGAGCGGGAAATCACGGGATCGGGCACTCTCTTCCTCGCCGACTGAACTTAGAAATGATACTAGTTGAACACAAATATCTAGGGAGGGTTCAACATATACCTGATCGGTGTGAAGACATCGATCCCGAGTCAGAGACGTGGGCGAGCGGGGAAGTGTGGGTTCCCCACACACTGTGTTGGTGAAGCTTGGATCGCTAACCTACTAATACATGCACTACACCCTCGCAGAGGGGGTGGATTAGGGGTAGGGAGAATCAAATTACAACCAAAACTACCTCCACGCAGGGAGGGGTGGTAAGCCGGCCAGGCGGGGAAGGGAAAAGCCTAAATGAGACGGAACGGGTGGGCGACGTTGGTTTTGCTCGTTCTCTGGGACAGCGGACAGATAGTCAGAGTTGTCACTGTTGTGGCCGCTCCCAAATTTTTATAATGATGATACTAGTTAGAAAAGCTTCATAGCAGACTTAGAATGACGTCTAAAATTTTTAGAATTCCCTAGTCGCCAGTGCTGGTTTGGGGCAGGCCGCAAACAAGGTCCCCGAGTTTTGGTTTGGATAGCAGAGGTGCCTCAGTAGTAGGAAGAAGAGGCCGCCACGAGTGCTCCTGAAATCTGATTTGAGCGTGGCTGGAGTCGCTGGAACTGTCGTCAAGTACTCCTCAAAACAACACCTGTGGGAATGCCGGCGGAGGTCGGAGCAGGCCAGACCATCCCGAACAGTGAATAGGTGTCTACTCAGTCTAGGAGCTGATAGAACAGAGAACCTGGGGGAGAAAATTTGGAAAATACCTTTCTAGATGCCGAACGGGACACCACTTTTTGGTGATGGAAGATGACTTGTGGTAGAATCTCTCGGCCAAATGGCCCCTCCAGAAGCTGAGGGTTGTGGCCGTGGTAGCTCCTGGAAGTCACTTCAGATTACTGTCCGGACTTATTCTGTGCAGTCGGAGAAGAACGACTCTCCTAGGCAACTCAGAGCTCGGATGGATGCGAGACCACCTCGCCTGGAAAGCTCCTTGATCGAAGTTTCCAGGGATGTAGGGTCTTCCACCAGACTTCTTGGAGTAGTTGTCATGGTTGAACCTGCAACTTGGGGCTCTGCTGCTACCTGTGAACTGGACAGTGCAGGGTGGTGATAGATGATGAGAGGGGTGGGAAGGGCGAAGCTGCAGCAGAGGGGGAAGGGTCTAAAGGCTGTGGAAGATGAGGAGGGATGCTGGGGGCTTGATGGAGGAGGCTGGGAGGTGAGGAGGGCAGAGCTGGGGGGTTAGCGCAAGTGGAGATGGGGCTGGGTCACTATTTATGAAACAACGCCTCCATGAAGGGCGTTATTTTAAGGCATTATCCAAACGAATTACACAAAATCAAGAAATATCAGTGAATGACGCCTCTCCTAAAAGGTGTTAATTAATTAAAAGATGACCTTGAGAGTGTCGTTAATTCAGAAAAAGACACCCTTGACAAAGGCGTTAATTATAAAATGAAGAAAAACTCCATATTATGCAAATATTGAAGTCTAATCTGATTGTCACAAAGTAACATGAGATTTAGTCAACATAGCATCAAATTTGGCGTGTCTACAACGGCGTTAGAAGGTATATACAGCTCCTTCTCTCCTCCTCATTGGCTTTGATGTAGAGTTTATGGCAGAGTGTTGACATCTTGTGTTATGTCCAGGACTGGATCCTGAGGAGGAGCACGTGCCGGCTCCCGTCGAGGAGGATCAGGGAGAGCCCTTCATCTCCCCCATGGCCACTGGGGATGGCCAGATTACAGGGGAGTCTCTGCCCTCTCCGACTCTAGTAGGGGATACTGCCGAGGTGGAGGAGAGGTTACCCTCACCGGCCCCGAGCGGGGATGTTGCAGGCACGACGGGAGCCACACCAGGTGAGAGTTAGGACCTTTCTCAGATTTTCACCTTGTCTTGTCATAGGGAAGCCCTGAATGTTGTTGATCCATTTTGTGTTTGGTGGGGTTGTGCAGGTTCTTCCAGTGTGTTGGCTGCGATGGGCCACTCCTCCCTAGAGCTGGGGATCGAGTGGCCTACATCTGTTTCACCACCGGAGCCACTGCTGGACACTAGCGTGGGTGCGGCCTTGCTCCAGCGAGCCCAGGGCTATGTAGGAGGTGATCCCCTGCCTTCTCTAGAGGGGCTTCGGTAGTGGCTGAGGGACTACATACAAGGCTACCACGGCCTTGGATTCCCTCGCAAGCTCTGGATGTCTGGCTTGGCCGGCATCTGGGCAGAGTACCTACAGCTTCTGGAGGCTCAGGAGCAGAGGGCTCGACGGCTAGCGGCTGTCCAAGAGATGTGGGGGTAGCGGGCTCGGCTCGCGTTGGTGCTTGCCGAGCAGAGGAGGTGCGCAGATGCGGCCGTGTCACTTGCTCGAGACCGTGCCGTGTGGCTGAGCAAGGCAGAGAGCAGGGCGGTGGCCTTGGAAAAGGCCCTGGAGGAGCAGCGGCGAGATGTGGAGCTCCCTAGGGCCGAGTGGTGGACTGCCAAGATAGGGGCCGAGGCGAGCGTGCAGCTTGCGTCAACCTTAGAGGCGGAGCTGGCTGCTACGGAGTCTCGCCTGGCGACGATTGAGGGGAGCAAGCCTAGGCTGTGATTGTAGTACTTCTTCCCCTCTTTTTTTGCTATCCGGACTGTACATCTTTTGTTACCCCAAGGGCATGTCTTGGGCTCCCTTTTACAGAGTAGAACACTAACAAGAACCTCTCCTCCCTACATTTCCATACAAGTGCTCGACTTTTGGAGCTTCGCACAGTCCCCCAATTTTTTTTTTTATTTTAAACTACAACATGATTAACTTCTTAACGCGAGACATGCCCTTTGTCTCAGGGGTAATTCCCGGTTACTCAGTGTCCCTTATTTAACAACATGATATCCAGGTCAATTAGGTGGTATAAACGCACCAATAACTAGGGCTCATGAAACATTTGATCTAAGTTTAACTCTCTTCATTATGTTTCTCCCTTCATGATCATCATTTCCTTGTTATGAAAGGATTGGGAAAAGAATAGAATAACATGTTCAATTAAGTGACTAGTTTGCAAATTCTATCTCTGCTATGTATAGTTTAGAGCTTGTTTGAAGGTCGTACCACCCCAGGGGTGTCGACTAGACTGATCACACTCGTTTTTCGCATGTTTTGAGCCTTAATTCTTGAGCATTGAATTCCTCTCCATCGGATACTCCTTCCGCCAGACTAGGTGTTCACATTTCAAGGCCTCCGTATAACCCCACGAGCCTGGGATTCCCACTAGGATGCTGGGCAAGTTGTACCCTAAACACCTGAACCAACGGCTCGATCGGAATTTCATTTGGGGCAGTCCAAGTTGTGATTGTTCTACCCAGTCCCGACCACATAGCGGCGTTCACTGGACCGCTACCTTCAAGTAGCGACCAGCGTATGACCACCTTCCTATTTCTGCTCTGGCTAGTGTGCTGATTCCGTCTAGTTTTTCGCCCTTGCTCCAGGTCAACTCTGCCCTGTTTCGGTCAACCTGTGTAACCTCAATTGACCATGGTAGTGTAAAATGGACCATGTCTCAGTCCAACCATACCATAGGTTTACTGGGGATCTTGACTAATCGTTGAAACTTGCTGGCTGAACCCTGTCATTTGTTAGCGGTTCTCTCTAGACTGCTACCATCAGGTAGTGGTCTAACAATAGACCACCTTCTTGTTTCCCATGCATGGAGTCAACTCCATGGCACGTGAGTCGACCCAACCCAATTCTGTTCTTCGGTCAGTCGACGTACTGGCTAAGTGAGTCAACGCAGCTTTGTTGACCTGGCCAGGAAGGTAGCTGTAATGACCCAGAGTCCATAATACCGATAACCCGATACTAGGTATCAAACTACCACCACTATGAACTGAGAGTCCATGATACTGATAGCCCGATACTAGGTATCGAATTACCGCTACCATGAACCGGGGACGCCACCCAGGAGGCTGATGAGGCCCTTGAAAGGTTAGTGTGGGTTGTTGAGGGATTGTATTAGGAGTTGAAATTTACAACGCGCATTGTTAATTTAAATATAAAAAATTAAGGTAAAAGTAATTTAAAATATCAGAGTGATATAAATATAAACTAGTCCACAAATAATACTGGTGCTCCCCACGGGGAAGTGCTTGGCCTGATAAATCCCTTCTTAATTAACTCCATCAACTGCTCATTTAATTCCTTTAGTTCTGCTAGAGATATTCTATATGGTGCCTTAGAAACTGGACCAGCACCGGGGATTAGGTCGATGGTGAAGGCCGCCTCTCTTTTCGGGGGTAATCTAGGTAAATCTTCTGGGAATACATCCGAGAATTCATTCACGACTGGGATGTCTTCCAGCTTATTTTCCTTAGTCCCCATAACTGTCACAAAGGCAAGGAATGATATACATCCCTTCCTTATCAATTTGTTAGCTCGGAGAGCTGAGATAAGCGGTGTCTTACTCCGCTTCCTATGGTGAGTAAAGACCAACTCTGGGAGTTCTTTGAAAGTAATCTTGCTATTTCGACAATCCATCGTTGCCTGGTATTTGTATAGCCAATCCACTCCTAGAATAACGTCATACTCCTTCAGGTCTAGACCTATTAGATTAATAGGGAGATTCTTTCCCCTCACTAATACTTCACAATCTAGATAATGATGTGAAATAGTTGGTTCCTTGCCAAGGGGTGTTTCAATGACTAAATCTATCCACTCCGGTTCATTAGGCAATGAATCGGTAAACTTTTTAGAAATAAAGGAATGTAATGCTCCAGTGTCAAATAAAACATAGGCAGACTTTCAACAAATGGTTAATGTACCTTCCACCAGTCCGCCTTCATTGTCTGGTTCCACTTCCATAACAGCATGGAGACGGGCATTCCTTGTTACTAGAGGCTTTCCATCTCTTGGTGATTCCTTCATCATTGGGCAATCCGGGATTCGATGATCACGACTCCCACATCGGAGACAGGCTCCTAGCTTCCTCCAACACTCTTCAGCCCTATGTTTGGCCTTATCACAATGCTTACACACCACGTTGGATGGGGTGGTGATGATGGAGAACGGCTTGGACGTCTTCTTTAGCTTCTTATCTTGTGAAGACTCCCCTTCGTTATCGGGTCTCTTCTTATTGTTAAAGGTTGGTTTATAATTGCCAGAACTGGCAATGCTTCTTTCTCACCCTCGGATCTTGTCAGACAGTTCCGTGGCATCTTCCAGCAATTGTGCTCGGCGCACCATCTCTAAGTAGACTTGTATGTCCATCGGTGCCAACTGGGTGATGTATTGGGGCCTGAGCCCATTATGGAATCTTCTAGCCTTCATCTTCTCGGTGCTAACTAGGTGTTTAGCATACCGAGATAATCTGGAGAACTGCGCCTCGTATTCTACCACTGAGAGGGATCTTGGTTTAAGTGCGATAAATTCGGAGGCTTTCCTCTCCTGAACTCTATCAGAAAAAAATTTATTGTTGAAATATTCAACAAATTCTTCCCATGTGGCCTGTGCTTGGCCTATGGGACTTTTCTGAGAATCGTAAAACGTAACGGTGGCAGTGTTTCACTCGAACAGAAAGTCTAGGCCAAATTTGAATATTTTCCCTCCCTTTCTCCTCACCCAAACTCTGGGCCACCTTAAATAGGGAACCCACCTGATCTGGTCACCCTCCCCATCCTCCCTCTCCATTCTCTCAAGAACCTCCCCCCTCTCCTTCCTCCACCTTGTGTAGAGAGAGAGAGGCCAGACCAGAGTCCCCATCCCCTGGTAGCTCTGCCCCCTCCCTCTCCCAGCCACCCCACCAACCCCTAACACCCTCCACCATCCCCCACAGCCATTAGCCCCCACCCCTTGCTGTGTTGGCCCCCCTTCCAGCTCCTTTCATCTTCGTCAAGTTGAAGACCTTGCAGTAGCTTGCAGGCAGCAGAGAAGCTACTGGTTGCAGAGCCTGCCACGGCTTCATCCCGAAGCCCCTGGATGGACAAGAGGTACTATCAGAAGCGTCTCCAAGCCCTCTGTGCAACGATGGTAGTCTTGCCATCGTTTGAGCTTGTGGTTTCCCAAAGGAGCCGTCATCGCTGGACTGTGCCTCTTCTTCCTAACAGTCAACTAGAAGCAACTCGCAGAGGCTCGCACGGCCAACCCCCTGAAGTTGTGGACACGGGGCTTGGCTGAGATCTTATACGACGAGTCACCTTCCAATACCAAGAAGCGGCACTCTGTTTGGCATCCAGAGCTGTGAGTTCCCATTTTTTCCCCCGATGCGTATGTCTGTTCCCTCTGGAACTGACCTGACACCCGATCGCTGTTCGGGCCCTCGTCATCTACTCCGACCACCTCCAGCATCCCTGTGGGTCTCCGTTCGAAGAGGATTCATCCCCAAATCCAACGACTCTAGCCATGCCTAAATCGGAGCCCGGGAGCATCCGTGGCGGCCTCGCCTTCCTGTTGCAGTGGTGCAGACACTACCAGATCCAAAAGACAGTGACTCTGTTCACGCCTTTGCCCCGACCCTTGTCATTGACCAGAAATTCCCCAAAACATCGGACGTCCTCCTGGGCCAACCCAGGAGGTTTTGCCACTTGTTTGATTGCGAACGGAGTTTGGGGAAGTCTGCAGCAGCGCCGATAGTGACAGTCTGTCCCCTATTCCTGAGAGTGGCCAGATTCGGCGGACTTCTTGCGTTAATTCTCTAAGCTAGTTTTTCCCCTCCCCGTGTGGTCGGCATACCGCCCCTCCCTATGGGAGGTAGTGTTTGGATATAAAATTGACTTCCCCTTCCCTTGTTCAACCCCCGTGCATGGGGAGTAGTGGTGTAAATCCTTAAACAGGTCAAAGCTTCAACGGCACAGCGTGTGGGGAACCCACGCTTCCCCGCTCGCCCACGTCTCCGAACGGGACCGGTTTCTTCAAACCGGTCGAGTAAGTACCAAATGATATTGGATGGTCACACGGAGTTATGTTCGATAGAAACCGTAGGTGTTGGCGTTGTAACTACTGTAAAATAGAACACTGGGGAGGAGGTGTGTCTCAGTTGAAGAAGCACTTGGCAAGAGGAGCCGGTGCAGGATACTCTGAGGTTGCTGGGCGTACCCATGTGCCTAGAGATGTAAAACTTACAATGGCCAGGCACCTGCGGGAGAAGAGAGCTGAGATGCAACAAAAGAAAAAAAAGAAAAAAAGAGATGAAGCGACAGGGAGCGGAAGAGCAAGCGGTAGCGACGAGGAGGAATGTGCATGGACACCTAGTGACGAAGACCAACAAGCACGTACTGACCAGCCTAATGTGCATGTCACGGTGAATGATCCATACGAAGTCGAGTTTCGTGAGGCAGTACGTCAGAGGATGGAAGAGGCGAGACATCCCGAGAAGACGAGAGTGCGAAGTCACGAGGTGGCAAGGACCGGAGCATCAAGGAGTGGTGGTTCATCTACGACTCGACAACTACGGGGCATAAGGAGTTTCTTAACTGGTGACTCGGGTTCACAAAGAAAAAGGACATAATCGATCAACATTGAAGATGTGGAGCCCGACGTACTATCCCGAGAGTATGACAAGCAAACGAGGATGGACGATGCATATAGCCAGAATGAGCCTAAATGGAAACTTGGTCAAGCCGTTGTAAAATGGTGGCACCACGCGAGTCTGCCTTTCAATGCAGCCAATAGCCCTTACTACAAGCCAATGTTTCAGGAAGCACAAGTCTTTGGGTTATACGTGCAACCACCTACAACGAGAGAGTTGGCCGGCGTATATCTTGATGAAGAAGTTACTGAGATCAAGAGTTATATTGACTCATTCAAACAGAAATTGACAAAGTACGGAGTCACACTGATGTGTGATGGATGGTCAGGTACCACAAATTCTAGCCTGATCAACTTCCTTGTTTATTGTGACAGACATGTTTTCTTTCACAAATCAGTGGATGTGTCTGGTCAAATCCACAGTTACCAATATATTTTGTTATTGATGGAACAAGTGGTGACTGAGATCGGGGAGGAGTACATTGTACAAATGATGACTGATAATGGCTCGAACTATAAGAAAGCTGGGGAGGAGCTGATGAGGAGCAGACGGCATATTTTCTGGACCCCCTGTGCAGCACACTATGTAGATCTGATGCTGAAGGAGATTGGCCAGCTCCGTGTAGTCAAATTTGTGGTCGAGGTGGCACAAAAAATCACTAAATATATCTACAACCACACACTTGTATTGGCATGGATGAGGGAGCATTGTGGCGGCGAACTATTGAGGCCTGACATCACACGATTTGCCACCAACTACATCGCATTGCAGAGCGTTCTGAAGCACAAGGATGGGTTGAAGCAAATGGTGGGATTGTTCTTCTCCATGTCCTCTTCGCTCCAGAGGTGGTTCTGCATCATTTTGACTTCAGCACAGATCGTGGCACCCATTCTCGTACGACTGTGCAGAGCTTGTGTGAACCAGTCCACCCAGGACGAGCAGCGGAATAGCAGAGCGCCCCATGCCTTCCCTATCAATCTTCTGGTCGATCCCTTCTTTGGAGGTGTACCTCTTGATGTCCTGAAACCAACCCAGGTGGTTTCGTCGCGTTCTGATCTCCGTGCTGGGCATACCACCCCGAGCATCCCACCCCTGCCTGTCTGCTCACCCAGAAAATTGAAGCTCACCACAGAAGCGACCATGACCAGCCCCATGCTCCGATGCTCTTTAAATTTTGATGGTATGTAGAGATTCCTGTCTCCATTCAACCACACTAATCCCGCCCGTTCGGAGGTCCACAGTGAGAGTTCTCCCTCCTGCACGGTGACTGCACCAATCTGTCCTGCAAGGCAGATTTGTGCAGGTTGGCTTGCCTGCCCCGCCCCACCCACCAGCGACCTTGAGTCTTCGCCGAACCATGTATATCACTGCTACACTCCTCCAGCAATGTTTTGGCGCAAGCGGCATTGCTTTTGGAGTCCCGTGCGTGGCATACCAGTCAGAGCCTTCCAGTTCTGTCCTACAGGACAGCGTGTGACATTTTGCTTGAGTATTCTCACCCCCGTGCTCCCCCCTCCAGCGCGAGGGTAGTGTTGCACTGAGTACCCCATCCCCGAGCTCCCCCTCCCTACGTGGAGGTTATTACATTTGGTTGTACTAGCAGGTTCGACCTGACACTCCACCGACGCAGCATGCTTACTGGGTGCGCACGCTCCCCGATGCACCCACGTCTCCGACCGGAGCCCATCCTTCAGACGGCTAGGTGCGTTCGGTTGCTACTCCTTTACTGCTTTCCTAGTATTTGTTCTTGTGCAGCGCCATTGTGAGTGAATGCCCATTCCATACTTCCTGCATATGGTGTGATCTTGCTGCCGGGTGAGTTGAGCGTACATCTGAACCGAGCCCTCGGCACCGGTCTGCCCGGTTGAGCCCGGGTGCCTTACCCACTCCCTTGGGTTGGCCTCTACCACCATCCTCATGGTTCGGACCATGTCCGACGTCCCATGGGTCATGAACCACCCGGCCATCACTCGAATCCCCTTGGGATTTTGCCACGCGTGAGTGCTTGTCGTGTCATCTAGGCCTTAGCGCTTTGAGTGGGTTTGCTTGCTGCATAGGTCCTAGTTTTGTCCGGGTCCATCCCGCGTCAGATTTGGTATCAGAGCAAGTTCTCGGCTTGCTCCTGCACGCCGAATCCTAGGGCTAGGTTGCATCTCCACTGCATATGTCCTGGACCGTCCATTAGGCCCATGGCCACCGTTATTAGCAGTCCACTGCATGCACAAGCACTCCTGGCCGTCCCATCATGGTCACTACCCTCATAGGATGTCAACAGACACCCACGGGTCAAGGGCAAACCATGAGATCAAGCCAAGACAATCAGAAATCAGAGCGGTGGACAACGACTACACTCTGGGCAGAGCGAACTATCACTCAACCACTAGGTGAACCCGATAGTCAAGGAACAGTTACTACAAGACCAGAGACAAAGACACTGGCAGGTCTAGATCAAGTCATTAGGGAACTATCGCAGTCAAGGAAAAGACCACACCCAGTCACCTGAACTGACCGATCTAGAAACCACCGACACACAGACACCACCCTAAAACACAAACTTAAGATAGACAGACACACGAACAGACCAACGGCCATGATGGCCACCAACAAGACTGTAACACACCTCTATAGGGGTGTTACACTGCTATAACGCACCAGCACAGGGGCGTTAGGGCAAGCAGACCTAAAATCCCATGCAGACCATGTAAGGCATCAAGATAGGCATGCTACATCAGCATAACACACTAGGACAGGGGCGTTATGTCCAACGGATTAGAACTCAAATGAAACGACATGTAACGGACCTACATAGGCGCGTTACACGAGCTTAACGCACCACGACAGGGGCGTTAAGGCCAGCAGATCCAAAAACACTAACACGGACAAGAGGCATATAACAGACCAGGTTGAGTCTGCCACAGCCACATGGCGCATGGGGGTAGGCACGTCACACCAACCACCATGGCCAGACAAACGTCAGTCAAACACAATGTAACGGACCCATACAGGTGCGTTACCTACCATAACGCACGGGGAGAGATCCGTTACAGTGAACCGACTAACACGGTCTTCGAGGTAACACGGTTGTTGAGGGTCTGACACAACAGTAGGCCTCGAAAACCACAGCACGTAACGCACCAAGCCAAGCGCGTCACAGGCATGTGACTGTCCTAAGCTGGTCTGTCACACCAAGGGCGTAACGCACCACCACAGGCGCGTTACAGTCATGTGACGGTCCAGTATTGGTCCGTCACACAACCCCTACCTCGAAGAATGCAAAACGACCATGATTGTGGTGGTCTATCAGGGGACCGTCACACAGTGTGACGGTCACTGGAGTGACCGTTACATGAATCCGGTGAGTAAAATAGGGGAACGGCCGAATCGGCCCGTTCCACGCCCCATTCACGCCGAAGCGTAAGGAAAATAATGCCACGCGATGAAAAATAACCCCTAGAGGCTAAAAACACCACATGCACACATTAAAACGCGAAATCGGGGCGATTCCAACGAATCGACCCAAATCAAGTCACCGGGATTACCGGACTCCTACCGGCCCTAAATGACAACCGATCGACACGAAACTGGTGGGGTTGGGATCCTGACATCCCAGCGGTCAGATAAATAACCTATTTCTTTTTCTTTTTTTCTTTCTTCTTCTTCTTCCTCCTTCCTCCTGTGACCGAACTGAGCGCCCCCTCTCTCTTTCTCTCTCCTCGACCGGCGACGACGCGGCGCGCCCCTCCGGCTGCAAACGGCGGTGGGCGACGGCGTAACGGCGTAGGCGGCGGAGAGACGATCGTGGTGGCATGCGGTGTTCGTGGGAAGCGTGAAGGACGAGGGTTTCTAGCAGCGTTCTTCGCGGTTTGGGCTCGATTCGGCGCGCCTCGAAGCGAGATCGAGGTAGGGTGACGTGCCCTAGCTCCATGTCTTCCTTCCCCGTGATTTCTAGACCGAGGCGAGGTCGAGAGTGGGTTGTTTCGTGTCGGGAAGGGAAAAGCATGATTTGGGGTTCAAGCGCCCGATCTAGTGTTTTGAGCCGCGATTCCGTGATTGGAGGGTGTAGATGCATGCTAGGTTGCTCCGGGGTGAGTTCCCCTTCGTTTCCCCCTCAACCGGCCTCGTTTGGGGTCCGAAATGGCATTTTTCGGCAAGGTTCCCCGTTCTCGAGATGGCGGGATGTACACGGTCCTAACAGAGACCGTGTACAGCCTTGCACGGCCCTGAGATGGACCATTCAATGGTCCTAGAACGTCAGTGGAGTACACGGTCCATCGTCTGACCGTGTACCCTATGGACGGTCCATAGGCGACCGCGTACCCCGTGGGGTCAGCGTGACTCCCGAGGTGTTTTGACCATTGCTTCTTGACCGTTGCACAGTGTTGGGATGGCACGGCCCAGGGCTTGGCCGTGTAGTCCTTTGAACGGCCCAAGGTTGGCTGTTCCATTTCTGTGCTGTTGGATGATTGAACGGCCCAATAAGGCCCGTTCATCTCCTTGCACGGCCCATGGCTAGCCGTGCAAACCCTAAACGGCCCAGGGTTGGCCGTTCTATTTTCGTGCCGTTGGGTGGCTGAACGGCCCCAATAGGGACCGTTCTGTTCACCAAGCAGCCTACCGTGGACCGTGTAGGTCCTTAACGGCCTGAGGCTGGCCGTGTATGATTCCCGTTATATCCAGGGGTGGGATGGCCTACTATTGGGCCGTTCATCTTCTGGAACGGTCCCAGAGGGGCCGTGCATGGATGGCACGGTCCATAGTGGACCGTGTACGATGGTTTTTAGGCGGTTATTAGTGGACCGTTTCACTCCCTGAGGCGGTCTATCCACCGTCCGTTTACATCGGAACGGCCCATGATGGACCGTTTACTGTCTAAGGCCTAACCGGTGGTTTCTTCCGTGCCGATTCAAGTCCCAGGTGAGTAGACCTCGATCCACGTACTGACCCGTTGTAACATCCCAGAGTTCAGGGTACCGATAACCCGATAATATCGAATTACCGCCACCAAGGACTGGGGACGCCACCGCGCCCCCAGTTCTTGGTGGCGGTAATTCGATACTTGTATCGGGTTATCGGTACCCTGAGCTCTGGGACGTTACAACACCTATCTTTTTATCCCTTCCGAGTATCTGGGCTCGTAAGAGGCGGGCCGAGATTCGAGTTGCGTCGGTTCCTTTCTGGTACTCGGATCCCGGGTCGCCAATAATGGAGTCTAAACCTGCTGTCTGGTAGAAGTGGGACACAGATCACTTGCTCCCACCATCGTGTCCTTCCCGTCTTCTCTTACCCTGCTATCGAAAACAAACAAGATGTCTTCATAAAGAATGCCACCAACTGGGACCACAAAGGCACAAGCAGGGGGGAGAGTAAGAGAGAGAGAGAGATAGACCAACTGGTACCACTGAGAAGAGCGGGAGAAAATGGTTAGGGAGAATATGAGAGAGTGAGCGTGACAGACTGAGATAAATACACCCACGATCATGTTCTTCCTCTTCATCCTATTCCTCTTTGTAGATCTATTTAAAAATCCACTCTTAAAATAAAGAAATCAAGGCGTATTAAGGGCATTATGAAAAGAAGATGATAGATGGAGAAGAGAGCATATGTAGGATGCTAGTGGAGCGTGTGATCGCCAGAGACTGCGAGCCTCAATGAATGTAAACAATAAATAAAGGAGGGATCGAGGATAAATACCTTTGAAAAGTGAGAAATGTGAGCGTCTACCTTCTCTTCCAATCGGCCGGCCGATGAAGAGATCTCTTTAGATTACCCTTGCAAAAAAAGACAACAATCAACAAAGAAATAATAAGAATTAGAACCAAAGTGTGCAGTATCAAAATCCCAAGTGAATATATAAACGTGAAAGCATGGAGAATGACACACCTATTAGGTGTTGGCCCTTAAACCCCTATGTAAAGAGAGGGATAAAAAATATGATGATGATATAAACATAAAAAGGCATGCAAGTGTTGCATTGGGAGGAGCTTCAACGTGGTTAAGATAAGGAGATAAAAGAAGAAGATGATGATGCATGCATGTACTAACGTCTGCAGTAAAAAGAAATAGAGAAAGAGTAGAGGAAGGAAAGCCTGTGGGGATATTCTCCTGTGAGGTGTTGGAGAAGTGGTGCTAGTAGATATGCGCACGGCTAAGATCCAGAGGGGGGTGAATGGATCCCCATTAAAAACTATTGCAGAATTTAAATTCTAACTCCACTTAATGGTCCAAAGAGATAGCAGTGATCTCTTACTGAGTAAACTCCTCATATAAACCAAGCATCACACGAATGCAGGGAATGCCAACAACCAAGTCTAGTATGAGGCGGAGGTTCAATCTAGGATCTCCTCATGCAAGATGTGCAAGTGAAGACCCCCTCCTTGGGCCACGAATCCAGCAGCACCTCCCTGTCGTTAATGAAATCCTCCTCCTTTAGTGATTTACAAGAATTGTGTATTTTAGATTCGGAAGTTGTAATTTGTATTTATGGCTTATCAATTAGTGTTGTAAACTTTATTTTGATGGAATAAAAGTATTATTTTCCCATTCATTTCTGTCCATAGAATTAAATTTGTACATGCTCTGATCGACAAGCTTGTTTACGACTCGTTCGCATCCCGATATTCCGCGTCGGGGCTTGACATAACTCCTCTTCAACCTGAGGAGGGAGAATAGCAGAGATAATGATGAGCCTGGGGTCCTTTTCTGTTCCAAGATTAATTTCTTTCGTGGGTTCATCCGTTGCCGATGACGATTCATCGAACCTCTTTAAACCTTGTGCGTATAAATCGGCAATGTCATCCACATCGTTATCCTCATAATTGATTGGGTCCTTCTCATCTGCGATCTTGTAAACAGCTAATCCATCATTGCTCCATACCCTGTCTAGCTCCTCATCGTCCTCTAGAACTGTGGCTGTTGCTACAAACTCAGGGCATCTAAGGAGGGCGCGACAGCGTTGAGCATGATCCTGGAGGAACCTATCGGGGACAGATTTGGAATGGCACATCATCGGGCCTGTAGCAAGCGTGGAAGGACTAGAAACACCAAAACTAGACTCCATTCCAACTAACTCCACTATCCTAGGAGACTCGGAAGACTCTACATCTACCCTAGGAGATAGGAAATCTAGTGGGAGAGAAGCAGGGGCCTCGTGCCCCTAGGAGGAAGACGGACAGAACATAGCGTAATCGCCCATCAAAATCTCGATTTCAAAATTGACATTTTTTTTGTCAAGATCAGTGGAGAGTACACAGCATGAAGGAGAAGCTGATGGAGGAGGAGGAAGGGCAAGAGGGTAGATGGAAGGACAGAAGATATCAAGAAAAGGATCGAAGGAGGAGAACCAAGGAGTGGACAAATCAATCGGTGGGCAGCACCCACATGGACAGGTAACAATCAAGAATTCAGTCGGCATTTCAAGCCGAAGTGGAGACTGAAACATCAATGGATCAATTAGAATAGGAGGTGAACGGGGGATAAAACCCAGCCTTTGAAAAATGGAAATGAGGTGGGAAGGAGACAAAGTGATAGTCGAGCTCCCCAATTGCCGCGGACGCCAGGTCGGCTTGCCACGTGAATGCTTCACAACCCGCACCTCGAGTTTTCCTGAACTTTCTTCTTCACGAAACATCCTGGCAAAGGCATCAGAACAATCAATAGCATCATCAACCGGCCCCTTTGGCAGCAAAGGTGGTCCGGACACTGTACAGGTAGTAAATTCCTTCTGATCCTAGCAAGGCGGCGTCTTTAAAGTACCAGGCTGTAGTGGCCCCTTCACGAAATCTTGACGGTAATTCCACGTCAAGGGCCCTGAATCTCCCAAAATTGACAAGGATGTTTCGGCCGAAACCGGTACTGAAACCGATATTGCCATCCTTGGCCTAATTTTCCCATATCGGAAGCTCTGTCCCTGTCTGATTTCCCCTCCCTTGAGATTCTGGCCTCCTCGGTGGTCTTCTGAATGATAACCTCTTTCTGTTCCTCCACCTCCGAGGCCTGAGTAGTCTCGACCTTATGGATCTCTCTGGTGTAAAGAAGCTAGCTTTTATGCTCTCTTGGGGTACTGATGGTCCTTGCCGTAGAAATAGGGACCTCAAGGTCCTCTGTCTCCTTCTGGACACTAGATATCCTGAGCCTTGCAGCTCCTGAGAGAGTTGGTGCACTGTCAGAGGACTTTCTTTTCCTTGTGCAGACCACAATTGTCCTCTTGCTAGCCTTTTAGGTGGACAGATAGGGGGGCTGAGTGCGGGATACTGGGGGATAGGAGACAAGATCGAGCGCTGGGGGTCAGCCCCTTAAGAAGAGGAAAATCAGTGTTGTGTAAGGTTGGCGCAGGCCCGTCGGGACGTGGCGGCTTACGGGGTTAAGGCTAGGGATTGATTCTGGCATGCTTTAGTTGTAGGTTGACCCTTGGATATTGACTGTCCTTATGTCATTAACTGGCAATGTAGTTCACATTGGCTTGAAAAACTGGAGCTGGGCTGGTCAAATGGCCCTGGGAGGCGTCACAATCGAAAGCAAGGATTGGGAACTGGAGCTGGCCAGCTGGCCTATGATGGGGTTGTAGCCGAAATGCTGGAGTTGGATGTTGGCACTGGGTCTAGGTGACCGGCCTTGGGTCTGGGTAACTGGTCCACAGATGTGCTGTAGCTGAACTGCTGGACTGGTGACCGGCATCGAACCTGAGCAGCTGGCCTAGGGAGGCGTTGTCATCGCGGTACTGGAGCTAGCGACCGGTGCTAGACCTGAGTGGCTGGCCTGGGGAGGCATTGTAGCCGTGGTGTTGGAGCTGGCAATTGGTACTGAAACTGAGCGACTGGGCTGTGGAGGCATTGTAGCCGCGGTGCTGGAGCTGGCAACTGGTGCTGGAATTGGCGTTGGCCGGCCCTCCAGGGATGTAGTGGCCACTATTGTTGTGGGGTGGTGCTGAGGTCACCATTGGTAGAATGTCATGGTCGATGACCTTCGTCTGTAAGGAGTGGAGGAGGAGAGAATTCTCTCTCTCTTTTTTTTCTCTTTACCAGCCCTGCTGCCCTTTCGAGTTTTCACCAGAGCTGGCCCCCTTTAGCTTTTTCCGGTTCGCCCTTATAGGTTTTTGCACTGAGGGGTCACCCAATTTTACTTGAGGTGCCCTTCCGGGTTTTCACCTCAACTGGGTTGATGGTAATTTTTGCCCCCAGTTGCCTCCTCGTGGAGGGGGGGAACGACTGGGTCCACCAGGGTATCTCTATTTTTAACCCCTAGTCAGTAATTGTAATAGTGTCAAGTGGATGTTATGTTGGAAGTTTGCTTAAGTTGGTTGATGGATGATGTAATTTAGATTATGGATCATTTAAATGTTTATTTAGATTAATGGAATTATTTTCTGTTCATGGTGTGGTGTTAATCCTGTAGCTGAAGCATAGCATGTCTAAAAATGAACATACTATTATTAATTATTTCTACTACTAGTCCCGATATTTCGCGTCGGGGCATGGCAGCGGTGGTAGCGGTTGGAGCAACAAGCCGCTAGGGAGCGTTGATGGTGGCTAGTGTCTCTTCTTCTCTTCTAGTTGCCTTCTCGGGGTAAGATCTCCTCCTCGTGTTTTATATGGGAGCTCCCCCATGGCCTCATTGGCGGTAAGGGGTCAATGGGAGCACCTTCAAAGTGCCTCGCCCTCGTCCCTGTCATCTATAGACTTGCTTGATTTGGAGTGAGCAGGAGGGCTCCAACAGGGCAGGTACAACGTGGAAGAATGCCACGGAGGTGTAAGTTGTTCTGCCATCGTAGTACATCGGTGTGAGGACCATCGAACAGATGCAATGACCGTTGGTTTTGTGAAAAGTGAATGCTGCCTCTTTCGTCTAACTACGTCGGAGCCACCGGATGGGATGCTGGAGTGAGCCATCGGATGAAGAGCTTTTGGATAGCCACTGGGTGAGTAGCGAAAATTGGTCACCGGATGAGGACTTCACACTGTTACTAGTTCACGCATGCGAAGGAGCCACCGTATCATATGGAGGGGATCGCCATCGGATGAGAGGGTGTGACAATCAGTGTGAAGATCGAGTCGTTCGATGGAGGGACAGCCACCGGATTAGTAGAGAAACAGGGCCACCAGATGAGCAAAAATGCCAGCGATTCATGGGAGCATGTGTGCCTGTGGAGAATAGGAGGTGAAGGCAAACAAGGTAGATAGGCGGCTCAGG
This sequence comes from Amorphophallus titanum, assembly GCA_024336825.1. Classification (NCBI taxonomy): domain Eukaryota; kingdom Viridiplantae; phylum Streptophyta; class Magnoliopsida; order Alismatales; family Araceae; genus Amorphophallus; species Amorphophallus titanum. The sequence continues at coordinate 4,946,859 of JANBPO010004458.1, read as the reverse complement.
TGATGGAATGGGGATGGGGAAGCAGTGTGACGAATGGGCCCAAAAGTTGGGGATCTGTGGGGGTTGAATGGTGGGAAGATAGGGGTTCATCCGGTGGAGAAGATAGCCACCAGATGGGGATGCAAAAGGGGCCACTAGATGAGCAAAATGCCACCAGTCTAAGGAGTCTGTCGAAATCGGTCGACCGACCAGTAGGGTTCGGTCGGCTGAACTGATAAGCCCCCTTCTTCTTCTTATATAACTTATACATAAAATTTTGGTGTCCACAAATACCCCCCTGCCGTAGGTGGCGTGAGAGAGGGATGAGAGAGTGGGGCCTGCGGGTGCAGCCCATCTGAGAGGCTTGTTGTCATGATGAGGAAAGTGGGTCAATGGACCGAAGTTGAGAGATAGGGATTAAGTTAAGTAAGTGGTAAGGGTATTGTAGGAGCAGGCCATAGAGGCCAAACTTGGGGAGAAAGCCAGAAGGTAAGATCCTCCTATAGGCTGCCAAGAGATTCAAAAGGAAAAAGAGAAAGAAGAGTCCTCATTAAGGCATAAAACAAACCTAGGGGATGCGACAGACATCTACGCCGAAGGCGAAGGGGACATATAAAGCATCTCCAGAAACCCTTCTGCCCTTGTTTATAAACCCAGAAGGCGGAGTGGGCACCTCGCGGGGTCACACAAGTAGAAAAGCAACCACCACCACTGAGGTTTGAAACGGGAAACCCAAGCAGCCGTTCATGCCCGCTTCTCCAGGCAAAAAATGACCGCACCATGATGATAGTGATGTTGTCTGACATCCTGACGGAGGCTGCCTTACGTGCCAAGAACTGCAATAGGTGGTGGGGCCCATGCGTCAGGGAGCTAGATAGCACGAGGAGATCCTCCTAGAAAATCTCCCCTGACTGGCCCGTTGGGAGTTCCTCTCGGACCCCAAGCATTCTCGCCGTTCGAGAGTTGGGGCTAGTGAGGAGGGTAAAATTCACCAGGCCCAGTACAGCCTATCAGCTCTAGGCCCACAACGGCTCGACCTAGTTAGACCCAAAGAAGGCCGCTCGATGGTCTGCAACCTAAGCTTGGCGGCCTGGTTGAGGCCCACGGAGGATTCACCAGCCCACGGGTAAGAATGATACGCGCATCTCGTGCACCAGAGAACTCGCCATCGGCCAAACGTTGCCTCCTCCATTATAAACCCTTCTCCAGCAAGGACGAAGTCGCGCTCATAGTGTCGAGATTCTCACCACAAGGCCCATTTTATTGAATAAGCAGGTGCACAATGGGCAACTCTCCCCACGATCAAGGGGGCATTACTCAACGACCTATGCCCTTTCCTCATTGAGGAACGGGTCCTCACTACCAGGATGACCTATATAAATAGGCCCCCGATCAGATGCACATGGGGACACAGAGAAGAGAACACACACACATAGAAGACGGACATAGACAGAAACACGCAGAGAAAGTCGAAGCCTATGTCCACCACTCCGGGCACTCTCCAGGCTCTCCGAGCATGCTCCAAGCACTCTCCAGGCTCTCCGAGCATGTTACAAGCACTCTTCAGGCTCTCTAGACACACTCCGAGCACTCTCCAGACTCTGCGAGCACTCCAGGAGCCCCTGTTCTCCCACACAGGCTTGTCCACTTTGTTCTTAAGATCTCTCTTTCATCTCTCCTCCTTATAGTCTTCTTCAAAGTGTATTTCTGACTTAAGCATTGGAGGGTTGTCTCCTGAGAGAATACCTAGGACTCTTTCTGATGCCGTTTCTCTAGTGTTTGTAGACTTCCACAGGTGGATGGTCAATCTTTCCTAACAAACAAATTATAAAAGTGTGGTGCGAGATTTATGAACTATTTTTCTACCTCTACAATGACTAAACAATCACCCCATAAATTGTGGATCTAGGTCTGGGACTTGTCTCCTAACTTTCCTGGCTCCTGTTATTCCGGCTCAAGAGGATGCACCTGGCATTCGCAGACGTGCTTTGAAAGCATTTCTGTTGTTTCATCCGCCGACTTTTAAAGGCCAAATCGATCCTGATGCCACCAGGGTTTGGCTGGACGCGACTGAGTGCGTGTTCCACTCTATGGAATGTACGGAAGATGATAAAGTGATGCTCGACACTTTTCAGCTCCAGGGCGCAGTGCTGACATGGTGGAACACGGAATGGGAGATTGCTTTTCAGTCTCGTCCGCTCCGGCAGAGTTTGTGGGCTGAGTTCGTCGCCACATTTGAACTTACTTTCAGTCTGGCTTACCTCAGGATGGATAAAATACACCAGTTCTTGCAGCTCGTCTAGGGAGGAATGTCGGTGCTCGAATATCGGAACAGGTTCATGGAATTGGGCCGTTATGCGCCCCATGTGCTAGCGAATGAAGCTTTAAAGACTGAGCAGTTTCTTCATGGTCTCCGTGCTGAATTGAGGCAACCGTTGATTGTTGCTCGTGTGACTAATATGAATGAGTTGTATCAAGCTGCGGCAGCATTGGAGTTGGACTTGGCAAGATCCTAGATTCCTTCTCAGGTAGCGTCGGTTCAGTCGACGGTTTAGCTTCCATCTGGTTATCCGCCTCCTATTCCAGGTTTTTCTTCTACCACTCCAGCTGCTAGTGTTGCTGCTTCTTCAGGCAAGTCCCAGTTCAGGAAGTTTAAGAATAAGAAGAAGTTCAAGAAGCGATTTGACCAGCAGGCATCGTCCGGCGCAGTACAGTAGTCAGCTCCTTCTTTCCAGCAATGCCAGGGTTTTGCGAAGAGCCAATTTAAGGGTTGTGCGCAGTGTGGTGGCAGCCACCCAGGCAAACCATGTTCTCTGTCGGTGGTATGTTTTCATTGTGACCAGTCAGGTCACATGGTGAGAGACTGTCCTTTGCGATCGATCCCAGTGCAATTTGCTCTGACGGCTCAATCTCAGCAGCATCAATCGCAGTTCAGGCCTCCACTTCCACCACCGCCGCCATCTCAGCAGTTCCAGTAGTTCCATCCTCAAGCTTCAGCAGCATCCTCCTTGCAGTCCTCTGCAGCTGCTAGTAGAAAGTAGAAGGTCAAGGTGACTCATATCTCGCGGGCTGAGGCTGTGGCTTCAAATCTCGTTAAAGGTACTATTACTATTCTTGGTTGTATAGCCCATGTTTTATTTGATTCAAGTGCTTCTCATTCCTTCATTTCTGAGGATTTTATTACATGTATCGAGGAGCCCATGATTGAGATGGCTTGTGATTTCATTGTTGAACTGCCATCTGGGGATTTTATGGTTACCCCATTATGTCTCGAAGACTCACCTATTGGACTCGAACCTCGACCCGCCTCCCACGAGCCCGAAGACTCGGAAGGGATAAAAAGATAAGTGTGGTGTACATAGAAATAAGAAATAAAGCAGGGCAACAGATATAATAACAGAAATAAACAACTAAGTACAATAGAGTCCAGTCCAACAGAAAGTACAATCTAAAGCAGTAAAACATACCACACGTCAAGTGAACACTCGGCCCGGCAGGCTGGCAACTAGGAACCTCCACGCCACTCCCTCGAACCTCGAGGAAGAACCACTACACCTGAAAATCAGAGGTGAGCCTCCTATCACTAGCTCACTAGGGATCCCGCGGAACCCCAACCGAGAAAACAACGGTGGAAAGGAAAGCTATGCTAGCCACGGAAGGAACAACAGTAACGGCAGGAACAGCAAACTGGTGGCCAGTGAAACTCGACACTACAGCTACTCCTACCGGCAATAGAAAACATGACTCGGCCTCCCGTCGGGGGATGACTAAGCCACGCACCCAACATCTCGATTCCATGATCGAGAGACAACCAGACACGAACCGTCCTAGCCACGCTACCAGGAAACGACATGATGCCTCGATCACGAAAACCTATCCTCACTGCAGGGCCTAAGCCGAAACCACACGGTCCGGAACACAGTCATGACCTCGCTACTGTGAACTCTACACCGTCTAGGGAGAACTCTCGGTGACGCACACCAGAAACCCCAGACCTTGGCTATGGGAACGCTCCCGAAAATAACGTCCAAAATCCCGTCTCGCAGAAGAGAAACGAAAACCCGGGACACGACAACTCACGTCATGTGAGGGGAGCACCGCCCACTAGACGAACGACCGGATGCATCCCCTGACGTCTTACACCGTGTCACAAGTGTCTAGTTACCACGTCCCAGGCGGAAACAAGGACACACCAAGCAACCATAAGTACTATAGAACAAGGACTAGCTGAGATCGTGCTCATCAGCGCAGGTCTGAACCCTCAACCTTGTGTGCACACTCAGACCATACCCCCTACGCCTATCCTCTAGCTGGTATTTCCCCCACCGGCCCAGACTCGGCTGTACGCGGGGGCCCTACGGTAACCAACCTACTCACCGTCTAACTTGGGTACGTCACACCAGTGCTCTCGGTGGGCCGACACACGCGTGTCGTGGAAGCTACGACTAGTGGAAGGGTCACGGAACGTTGTCGCGGAAAATCACACACGCACGCATTTCGAGCAACACGAAGTAATAGGTGACTCGAGGCCACATGACTCTGGACAGCCCAGTAGACCTACAAAACTCAATCGTCCTTGAGTCACGAGACTCGGGGTCAAGACCGTTGCATGTGATAGCACTGAGCCGTCAATCGGGCCTAATCCCTAGGTCCAAATCACGGTAACATGGAATCCACGGACACCTCAAAACACAAAGTTGTCCAATAAGAAAACCAAGGGGGGAAATGACTCAAATGAAAGGGAAAATACATCAAAATGACTCAAATGAAAAGCTCAAAATAGATAATTGGACCCACATAGAGTGATACCTGAGCTCACCCAACTCTGGGGTGGAGTGACGACCCGAGCCAGAGGGAGTCGGGGGTGATGCCTCCATCACTTAGCCATTTTTCTTCTTCACTAGGATGATATTGGCAAGCCAGATTGGGTATATGTATGGCTCGATAAAGTCAACCTCTGTCATTTTGTTGACTTTGATTGAAACTTTGAGTTCCAACTCATGGCGCACACACCACTGTGGCTATTTAACTAGAGTTGCTGAGGGAGAAATGGCTAGCTCATGCTCTACTACGGAGGGGTCTAGCCCTGGCATCTCCTTGTATGTCTAGGTGAAGCAGTATTTGTATTTGAGCAGGAGTTGCTTGTAGTCTTGTTTTTCTACTTCGGTGAGGAGAGCACTGAATAACGTTGGCTAGTGAGCTTCAGCTTCACCCAAGTTAATCTCAACAAGTTCATCAACGGTTGCTTGGCCACCATCCTCCAGCTCAGAAGGAGCAGGTTAAAAGTCGATGAAGTCTTCATCATCAGTGTCAGCTTTGTATAGTTCTTAGTTTTCGAAGCCAATAGTTGATGCTGATGGTGCTGGAGGGTGATTATTATTGGATTTTGGCGGGGGTTTTACTAGGTCACCAGTGTCGATTAGCAAAGATTCTCTGGGACCATGCGCCAATGGCGACAAAGCGTCCGCGGAGTCATCTCTAGTGATGATGTGGCCTTGCTGACAATTATCAACTAGTGCTATTGCAACTTCCTTGGAGTTGCCTGGTAAAGCTGGCAACACTTCATGGCTAATGTTCTGGGCATCTTCCTTGTCGGGAAAGTTTGTCGAGCTGGTTTCTTCATCAGACTAGGAGGGACGGGGAACTCCTTCAGCCTTGATATCTTCGCAGGACTGTGATGAAGACTCCTCGATTGCTTGAATGGAGGTGCTGGCCTTGGCGGGGAGCGAGATCAGGATCTCCTCTTCCTCGTCCCCAGAGCTGTCAAATTTTATATCATCATTAGTCTAGTCGCCAACTGGCTATACCAAGCCTACGATGTTGACCGTGTAGTAGACGCGGAAGTCTAGTCTTTGGTCGTAGCTGAGTCCCCTGGTATCTTTGTGGGAGAATGGGGGTTGCCCCTAGACCTGAGAAGGGGTCCACAACTGGTGAAAGTATCTACATCGTGCAAAACCTTGACATTGGGGAATATGTTGCTTTAGGCACATTTCTCAAATATGTTGTGGTAGATCATCCATTACTTGGACTGCTTCAGGGGTATCATCGGCTCGCTTGGGCCAGCCGAAGTCATCTTCTGGTGGGGCTCGAGGGGCCATCACGATCCTTCCTCTGCCATGGCATCCCACGGTACTCGGTCAGCCCGGAAGCAGGGAGCAGCCGCTCCGCCCCCGGACGCCTCCAAGCCGGAACGACGATCAAAGCATCGGCATGATCCTGCTGAGTGCCCACCGGTCACGACAGGGCTGTTTCACGACCGTCCTTGATGAGTCGACTAATACATTGGTTGTACATATAGTGACAGGCCAGGTTGTCGAGGATGACGCGTCTCCACCTAGTGGGGCAGCCCTACGAGGGAAAGTTTCCCAGGGCGCGCCAGAGGGCCCGCGCAATTCGGGGCAAAGCACCCTACCAGCGGATGCCCAGTCTATAGGTATTGCTTGCACTTGCCAATGAATAGCCCAAGTTATGTCTGTATCTTGTTTATGGCATTGACCCTTCCCTCATATTTGCCGTGCAACTTTTCCTTCTGCGGAGCCGATGGCTGAGGTCTCCATGCGAGAGGAGCTTCAGGAGGCAAGGCCAGTCTCCGTGGGTGAGCAATCTTGCTCTCAAAAGGTCCCCGATACGGAGTCTGCCCTTCCTAGCATAGCTGAAGAAGGGGATGTTGCTGAGACTGGTATATAGTTGCTCTACGTAGTTTGACATTGTCTGTGTGCCACTTCATAGATAGGCAATTACATGCTGTTACTTGGATTGTAGAGGACAGGGCTACAAATGCACTGCCTAGCGGACCAGCACCAGCTTCTATAAGTGGTCCCTCCCCGGCTATTGAGGATGGGCATGTTTCTGCGGCAGCCTCAGGTATTCCACCATATTGTGCCTTTCATGGTTCTCCGTGCATGTCCATTTGATTGCGAACAAGCACTTATCACACCTTTTTTCTTTGGTTGTAGCTCCCGAAGGGGAAGCTCCAGAGGTGCCCACAGACTTCCTTGCTCTCGGAGTCGAGTGGCATGACACTCCTGCGCTTGGGGTGGCATTGAATGCCACCATGGCTGACCAACTTCTCCAAAATCTTGATCAGTTGATCCATGTCGACCCTTTGCTAGTTGTAGAGACTTTGAGGGGTAGCCTGGAGGCATTCACCAGGAGCTACCACATGTTAGGTCTTCCTCAAGAGGCATGGGCCGCGAGGATGAGCACGCTATGGGGCGAGTTCGCTCTCCTTCACCTCGCACAGGAGCGGAGACGGAGGGCTCAGCTGCAGATCCAACAGGGGGAGGAGGAGCTCTGCGGGCTTCGAGCCACTCAAGTTGAAGTAAGCCTTCAACTTCGGAGCGATGAGGAGCGCGGTCAGAGGGCCTTCCTCCGAGTAGAGGAGCTACGAACGAAGCTTTAGGAGGCCGAGGCAGAGCGCCAGAGTGTGCGGACCGCGATAGAGACGTCCCGTCGTCAGCTGGAAGAGCTCCAGGAGGAGGTTTCCCGGCGGTAGACTCGCCTGTGGAATGAGCGAAAGACATAAATTTCTTATTTTTGGTGGAAATGCTTTCAGGCCTTCTGACTTGTTTCCTGTGCTGTACTACAGTCACCTGTTTGGCTTTCCCATGTGTATTGTTGGACTAGATGAATTTCAGTATTACAGGTTCTCTTTCATGAAATACATTGTCATGCTAAGGGGTATCTATTGACCATTGTCATTGTCAAATTAGTCAATTAATTTGTTCATTTCTGGCTTTTGCACAGCGTAAAGATGTACTTCTGTGGTGTGATGATCTTTATTTTTGTAGAACTGGTTCCCCTCCCATGGTCTGTCCGAATGAAAATCGCATTTGGAGCTGCAAAAGGGCTTGCTTTCCTCCATGAAGCTGAAAAGCCAGTCATCTATCGTGATTTCAAGACATCCAACATTTTACTAGACCAGGTTAATATACAGCTCTGTTCTCTCAATATGTTTTTCTCTTTTCTCTCTGACATGGCTGTAACAAGCTCCTGTTTTTGTCTAAGTTTGTCCCACTAAAGGCCTTCACAATAAATTTTCATTGGCTTGATTAATTCTACACTCTCACAAGAAACAAAAGTTCCAACCTCACTTTGCAGTTCTTATACTCCATGTAGCTAAACAAAATTCACTCTTTTGGAGTAACTTCTTTGCCCATCTTCACCCAGCACACCAAATCCCTTGCCCTACTTGATACCACAAGCGGGCACCATTGCAGTGCGCATCTAGGGGACATCCAAGCTAATCCTTGCTCATATGTCATTACATTGAGTGCTGATGCAACATGTTGCTTTGAGAGAATGCCCTAGCAGCAAGAAAATTCAGTTCGGGGTTCATGAGTGGGATGTGACAAATTAAGTGCTGAGTGTCAACCTAATGTACACCACCCTCCTTTTACGACCACTGCTTTTATTCTGTACAAGTTAATCAACCTTAAAAGGCATAGGCAATAAAGAATTAGGAACGTTGGCAGGCTAAGGCAGGCCAAATATCCCGCTTCCATCCTTATCTGTATGCCTATAGCCAAGACAGACAGAAGGATGTATCCATAAACCTCATGGTCATTTTGCACCATCTTGGTTCCGAGGACATTGGCCATTGTTCTATGTGGTTGACTGACGTTCTGCTGCTCATCAGGACTACAATGCAAAGCTCTCAGACTTTGGACTTGCGAAGGATGGGCCGGTTGGCGATAAATCACATGTTTCAACTCGCGTTATGGGGACGTATGGATATGCAGCCCCAGAATATGTGATGACAGGTAAAATAACATAAGAGATGAGAAACAGCCATGACTTCAATTAGTTTTCAAATGTTATTCTTCTGGGAAACAGAAATTCCTGTGAATATGCTGCCCATGCACTGCTGACATTTTCAGCATTTTCCTTTATAAGATTGATTGCAATTCTGTCATATTTATCAAGAATTCACCTGTAGGTTTTGACTGTCATTCCCATTCATCACAATGAACTTCTAGCTAGTGTTCTACCCTACCTTGCTACCAATGCTTCTCAAAGGATGATGGATGGATACTCCTTTTGTCTTCCACGAAACTGAAAGAGATCTTTTGTAAAACGAAATGCTAGCCAACTAACTGAATCAACATTGGCGCACCCTGTTTGAAGTATAGCATCCTCACACTTACCCTTGACAACGTCTAAAAGGGGAAGGCAGGAATCTGCAGCATGAAGCATGTGTCATCAAATGTTGAAATTCTGCATACACAATCTATCTTGTTATTCAATATTATTTGACACGATGGAAAATAGTTGTCCTATTTCACGCCTATAGTCTCTACTTTTCATAGGCCTTCAAGGTTATGAAATTTGATATTGTTCACGCTGGCAAATGCTATGCCGTTTATCCCAAATTGGCCATGCTCATGTTTGCTGATCACTCTTTCTGTGGGAGTGCAAGACACCTTGTTAAATGGCGAGCCAGTTGTTTCATTTTGTCATTCTTTACATTTCATCAGATTGGCCTTGCTGTGTGCACAATTACCCATTCTTTTTTTCGGCGCATTTATTATGGCGCCATTTGAGCTGTAACACCATGCAAATAGATCAGAAAACATGTGAATTGATGGAATTCCCTTGTTTGGTAGGGCATCTGACTGCGAGAAGCGATGTTTATAGCTTTGGCGTCGTCCTTCTTGAGCTCCTCACAGGCAAGAAATCGCTCGATAAGATGCGGCCCGCCCGAGAGCAAAACCTTGCCGATTGGGCGCTCCCAATGCTCAACGAGAGGAAGAAACTGCTGAACATAATAGATCCCAGGCTAGAAGGAGACTACCCGATCAAAGGTGTTCACAAGGCTGCAATGCTAGCATACCATTGCTTGAACCGTAACCCAAAGGCGAGGCCTCTAATGAGGGACATTGTTGACTCTCTTGAACCCCTTCAGATGCCTGCGGAAGTTCAGAGTACCTTCTAGTCATGGGTTGATGCTGTTTATCTCTCGTACCACACATCAAGATTTAAGATTTGTTTTAGCTATTCATTTGTTATATATGGCTTGATCTATGATGAATGAGTTGCTGATGCAGGTGCTATGTTTTCAGGGGCAAAACTGTGTCACGTGACCCTTATATGAGTTAGACCAGCAGTAACTAGTATTGTCTTCGACTGTGTCTCAGGAAATCATACCGAACTCATTTGGTAACTGAGAAAGTGTAGTTTCACATTGGACGTCGACTTAATGTAGTTACTTGTGGCTGCAGGTTGGGAAAAAGAGGGAAAAAAAAACATTGATTTCAGTGCGAAGATTGATTTATCAAATGCCCCTACCTGCTTTCATGATTGGCTTGATCATATTGAATTGCTCAACCAAAATATGTCCTATGCACTGCCAGATCATGAGGAACATATTTCGTAATGAAGACTCTCCCAGAAGTGAGTCAGCCGATTCCAACCATCGAAATCCATGGGGGGAATGCATTAACAGAGTAATCTAGGCAAACAATCAAACAGGTTTTCCCCTGGGTGCGAATACGATGCTCCACCCTGGTTACCGCTGTGCCTTTGTGAGGAATATAACTAATCAAAAGCTATGGCCGCCAAACGTAGGCCATGGCCAGAAGCTTGGAAGGTTTTCTACCATCCATTTTCGTTGGTCGATTACTTATTTTACTAAAAAAACCGCAGTGCGATTGTTTAAGAGCTCACTGTTCAAGTAATTCCTTTCTCACAGAAGCCAGCAGGCAGAAGTATCCAACTTAACATCCTTTAAAAAGTACAGAAGAATAGAAAAAGAGTACACTGGCCTCCCCAGAAATATATGTACATCTTCTCTCTCCAATGCTCTTCTAGCTGTACAGGTAGCCGTTTAATCCTGCATCCAAGACAGAGAGAACCAAGTGCATTCAAGACACAGAAAAATCAAGTGCCTTTAGATGTATACTGTGTGATGCACATGGTGTCCGTGGTTGAGCAGAAAAAAAGTATACTTTATTAGAGATTATGGAGAATCAAGTTGCCGCGCTGACACACAACAGCTTGTTTGGTTCTACGTAAAACACTGTAGATCGAATGCCGTAAAAATGATGCATTTTGTGTGTTTACAGGAGGACATTCCTTGGGTATGAGCCACCAATGCCCCAAGCCAAGATCAAGACTTCATTCTTGGCATTTTAAGAAGCCTGCACTACTTGTATGTGGTCAGCACTGCAAACGATTAAATAGATTTGGGTTTCTTGCAATGTAAACCATGCTTATGAGTGAGATTACAAAAATATGATTCTTAAAAACAGAAAAAACATTTCCATATGAGAATGCTTTGCATTTGACAAACTTTGACATCCAATTAGTGGTCTTTTTGCTCATTTTATTCATTTTGGAAGCAAAAGCATTTAAGTATTTGACCACGATAAAAAATAACCTTATTTTCCTTATTGAGTTTGCTATTTAAGCAATTATGCACGTCACACAACTATCAGCAATTTCAGGGTTTTGTTATCATTAAAATCAACTGGGGAAACTCAACAATCTCTCCCTTTTTGATGATGACAAAACTCCACTTTATTAAGTGCATTGGCGTGCCGTTGAAAGCAATTTGAGCCTGAAATCAACACATCACATCCTTGCAAGCTTCCACATGGTTCTTGTATGAGGCGGAGTTTACACTCACGCATAGTGAGGGATTTCAGACGGGCTGACCTGTCTTTCATCTAACACCATTTGATATATGAAACCAATTGGAGAATATTCCAAACTTTCCATAAAGCAATCCATTCACACAAACCATCCATCAAGCCAATACCAATCCATTCATTCATAGTTGCCAAATTCAAATGAGAAGAAATGAAAGGGAAGAACCAATATATATGTCCAATACCAAGTGCATTCCATTCATTCCATTCCAAGTTCAATACATATTACATTGACCCCCTTGACAAAGGACATAGACATTGACTCCTTGACACATGGACAGTGCAAATGACTTACAATGCAAATGACTCAACTATAAATGCAAATGACATTCACAAATGTCAAATGGCAAACATGCACACAAATACTAACACTCATGCATAATCTATATAATATTACTTCTCTCCCTTTGGCATCATCAAAAGAGGGGAGGGATACAAGAATAAGTAGACCAATTTGACACTAGAAGACCTTAAGGGCAGCCACTAAGGAGAAGCAGTAGAGATCCTCTGGCCACCATCATCATTAGAAGAAGTGTCATCGTGAGGAAGGCGGTGATCAATGGACTGAAGAAGGGCGTCTTGATTTCGTAGGCGATGTTCAATGGTGAGTAGACTGCGGTTGTTGGAGCGAAAAGCCTGGTGGGTATCCTCATAGCTGGCGGTGAGAGTGGCCATATGGTTGGCAAGGTTGTCCAAAGTACGGGAAAAAGTGTCTATCCGACTAGTCATGGTGTTCAGAATATTGCCATAAGTGTCAAAGGTAGTCCCAATTGTATTCCCAAAGTTGGAGAGCTACTCCCCAAAGACATCCACTGTGGTTTCTATCCTAGTGAGGCACCTATCAAAAGCTTCAAAGTCCCACGAAGGTTGTCCAACCCCCTGACTAGAGGACTCACCGGGGTAGAATTGAGGTGGCGCCTCCTGATCAACAATACACACTTGAAGCTCAAAACAATTTAGAAGATGAAATAGAAATAAAAACTTCATATCTAGGTTCCCCCTGATTGATAGCCTGGTTCGCCCCCTCCCTGACCCCCTCTCAGCCAGGGACCACCCCAGCTCCTTTCCACCCCATTTCCCCCTCTCATCTTCCCTATTTCCCATCTCTTTCTCTTACTGCCACCCAAGTAGACATAGCAGCAGATTGGATGCCCTATTGAAGTGATACTCCCTCCTTCCTTGAGGAGCTTCTGGTGTCCAACCTAGCATTTGAAGATTCTACTCTGAAGTGGCTTTCCAAAAAGTGGTCATGCACCCGCATCCGAGGTCAGAGTTGGGCAGGAGGCCCGTTTCTGTCAGGCTGTGTAGATTGACTCTGGCTGGAGGCAAAGATGAGTTGCAGAAGCTCCCACGGCCACTCTTCTGAGTTTCCTGGCATGCCCTTCGGCTGAGGCGATCCTCCTCTATCCCTACTTCAGCTCCAAGAAGAAGGAGGTCATTCGCACACTGGAGCACCTCATTCTGGCCGTCGTCCCCGGCTTGTGCAGACTGCTCGCCTGTGCTCAGGAAGCTCTACAGCAGCCAGATTGCAGAAGCCATCTCCTCCCCAACCGGTGGCCCCAGCTCTCCACCATTACTGGAAGTCAACCTTGGTCTCCCCTCTTCACATCAATAGTATTTTTAGCTTCATCCGGCGACGAGGCTAAGAGGACCAACCCCGACAAGGCTCCCCCGTCCAACGGGTGACCCCGACTACGCAACCTCGCGAGAACAGATGGCACTGGTACCCTTCCCAACAGAATGAGGCCATTCCAATTTTGGAGCATCCCTTAGATGCCCCTCTTTCTCCCAAGGCTGGCCCCAACTCCATTCGTCTCTAGATCAGAGAGTTACAGTGCCGGTAAGTCGGGCCTGCTTTCCTATTCTCACATTATGTTGTACCCAATCGGTGACCAAAAGGTTCTATGCTATCATACAGGTAGGCTTCGAGGTGAAACTCGGTATAGCCAAGCTTGGGTCATCCCTCTTTCCAATAGAGCTAGTCCAAGCATGTTTCGACATCCCAGCCAAGAGTTACGCCCTGAGCATGGACCCTCTTGCCTGCAGAAAATGGTAGCGGGACAGTCTCACGAGAGCGGTCACTCTAGACACCACCGACCCCCAAACGTGTTGAATCTTCCTCCCGGAGTTTCACAAGACGAGCATCTTTCCAGCGGCGCTGGCCTCACCTTCATCATACATCTGGCTAGGAAGTTTCATCCCCGACAAGTTGCTGGAACCTGAGCAGACCACCTGCGCCAGTGACTGTGCAGACTGGTATTCCAGCCACCTCCGTAATATAACACCCGAATGCATCCGAAATCTAAAGATAATTAAATATTTTACATTTAGAGTCTATATAAATTTTAAGTTATCTTAATTAAAGCCTAATATCTTGAACGGTATAGTTTAACGAACTTTATTAAGTAAATTAAGAGCGAAAATGCCGAATAAACCCTACAGCTCGTCCCATTAGGACGAAAACACACCTGGTGGTCTGCCACCTGACAAGGAAGCTTCCCGAGCTGAAGAAATACCCTTAGTCCCTCAAAATAGGGTGCCGAAGGCAATATCAGCGTAAAACCTGAGTGACCCGATTAGGGCACACGGTATGCCAAAAAGGTCCGTAGGAAGTCGAAAAGCTACCCAATGGAGGCAAGAATACTTTAAGTGATTGCTCACTCAATGAAGACACTCCCCACAGGCAGGGAGCAGGCTTAAGGGCACGATTCACAATGCTGAAGGCTGAATCAGGAAGAAATCTGAGTAATCTAACACGGGTTCGATACGTGTTGAAAATCACTCAGAATTACAAACCAAGGCCCATAAGCTTCAAAATGAACACCCTGGAAGCGGTACATTAAAACTAAGGCAGTACTGGATGTCAAGCACTTATCTGAGTTGGTTCGGACGCAACGAGGCAAAATTACCAAAATACCTCTATTGCCACTTGAAAGTTGAAACGGTGCCACCCCATCTCCCACTTAAGACGGCGTGGCCCCTGCCACTTGAAACGGCACGCTAACACTTAAATCGGCGTGGCCCTTGCCACTTGAAGCTAGTGTGCAAAGGAGTTCACAAGGGCATCTTGAAACGGCATGGCCCCTTCCCATTTGAAATGGCGTGAGAAATGTCCTGTCGTGGACATGGAACTCTGTTCCCTTTGCAATGAAATAGGGGAGCAAGAAGGCGTGAGAGGGAAGCTCCTCCGGTAGCCTCCCGCAAGACATTCAATGCCCGATTTGACGGGCTATCAACATGCTTGTATGGGTACTTTGTCTACCAGGTAAACCCCAGACTCCCGCGTCCAAGATCGATAGCGCATAGCAACTTGTCGTCGGCACTGGGACAGGCAACCAGACAACTGCAAAGATGTCCATCCTCTAACAACTTCCCATCCTGCACGAACCAACAGGCGACAACGTAGCAGTCAACCCATCCTTTCCTGCGAACGAAGAGGAAGTGGCGGGAGTTTGATCCCGAAGAGAAGAGATCCCCCGTTCTATATATTGAGCTGGTTGGGGTTATAGTAAAGGGGATGAAGGGTGGTGTATGGTTGGCGAATGAAAAGAGAGAGCTCCCGCCTGTGAGAAGAAAACCAAAGAGGAAGCAAGAGTGAGGTTTGTGAAGTCCCGCGATCAATGACACCTAAGAGGGGAGTGAATTGGGTGTTTACAAATTTTAATGAAACTTTTGGCCTTTTAAAGAATGTGTGATAAGATGCTAATAAAGAGATTCAAATCTATTCAATCACAAAATGGGTTTATCAGAATCTATTTGGTGATTAGATAGATTATTCAATATGAACGTGGCTAAATAATGAACAATGATATACACTATGAGGAGAAGAATGGAGTAGAGAGATCAATGGGCGGCGAGTGCCTACAGTCACAAACTTTGATAATGAGGAAATCTATTGGAGTTTGAAATGATAAAGGGTTGATCAAAATAGGAGGTGAGCGTGGCATAAAATCTAGCCTTTGCAATGATGAGTAGAGGCGGGAAGGAGACTTGGTGAAAACAATGGGTGAGCTCCATCTTTCCCGCGTACTGTGAGTCGGCTTCCTTGGCGAGCACTGCACGAGCCACACCTCTGGGCTTCTTGGATGATCTTCTTCATAGAACATCCTGGTAAAAGCTTCATTGAAGTCATCCATGTCTTCAACAGGCCCCCTAGGCAGCAATGGTGGGCCGACAACTGTGCAAGCTATATCTTCTTTCTCGGCCGGACTTGGCGGGGCATTTAAAGTACCTGGCTATATTGGGCCCCTCTCAAAGTGCTGACGGTAGTCCCAAGTCAATGGCCCAGAGTCTCCCAGGATTAACAATGGTGACTCTTGATAACCGAGGCCCCTTTTGCTTATCTTTCTGCACCTGGGAACCGGCTTGGTCTGCCCTTGCAACTGAGCGCTGAGACCCCTTCCCGGCTGATAGCCTAGCTTTTGTATGATGTTCCAGCCCTTAGAATCCCTTATCTTGGGCTTCTCCTTGATATTTACTTGGGAAATGGTGGGCTTGCATGGTGCATAGGCCCATGGAAAATTGAGGTCTAACACCGAGATAACACGTGGATTACTGGGCCAAAGGGTGGGCAAAATCTTCTCTGAAATAGATTCGACTGACTTGACTGTGGAGGTGCTTTTGACTTCTACCACCCATCTTTGAAAAGGGAATTTAAGGCATTGGTGAGCAGTGGAGAGTACGGCACTAAGATTGTCAATCCACTAATGACCTAGAATAGCCTTGAATATAGGGTTGATGTCGAGCACATAAAATTCAATGGGCATTGTCAGCGGCACGAGTTCGACTTGGACAGTGACCACCCTGTGACATGGACTTCTTGAGTTATCATATGCTGCAATAGTAGTCGGGGTAGGCCTCAATAGATCTTTTGAAATATTGCATGCTCTCAGAGTGCTTAGAGGATAAACATTAATGGAAGCCCTGGTGTCTACTAAGACCGCATCTATACTTACTTTGTTCAAGATGATAGAAATGCATAACGGAATTTGACAGGCCTCGAGAAATGCTAGCTCGGTCTCTCAGAATGTAATAGTTGGCCCCTTGGAAATTGTGGCCAGGGTAGTTGGTAAATTGTCCACTTTCATATCTTCACTGACCATTACTTTTTACAAAAAAATCCCATAATGCATCTTGGCGAAGGTTAGACCTCTTAATCAATTCCAGAACTGAAATCTTGGCGGGCATACTATCCAGATGATGTAGCAGATCATATTGGGTGCAATAAAATATAAATGTCCCACACATAAAAATCAGCCCTCTGACGGTGAATCCATGCTGTCGCCCAACCATAGAGAGGTCGGAGTCGCTCGAGTCATGCTGCGTGTCTGGTAACGGCGACTGGCTCTCGTGTCCTCACCATGCTCTAGCTAGGGATGAATTGCCAGGTGGTCATGGTAGAGCACTGAAAGAGTTTATGCTATTCCAGCCATCGACATATGAAGAGCAGACAGATCTAGACGCAGCTAGAGTGTGGCTTGATGCAACCGAACATGTGTTCCGCTCTATGGAGTGCACGAAAGATGAGAAAGTAATGCTGGCTACATTCTTGTTGCAAGGAGCAGCACTCGCGTGGTGGACCACAGAGTGGGAAGTCACTTTCAGATCTCATCTGCTTTACCAAATACCTTGGAGGGAATTTGTCATGTCTTTTGAGCGTACATATAGTCCAGCCTATCTCCGAGTGGACAAGATGTATCAATTTATGGAATTGACTCAAGGCGACATGACTGCTCTACAATATCATAACAGGTTTATGGAATTGGGTCGATATGCGCCTCACATTCATGCAGATGAAAGTCTAAAGACCGAGCAATTTTTGCTTGGCTTGAAAGTAGAATTAAGGTAGCCTTTGATTGGAACCAAGGTAGCAGAGATTAATGCAGTCTATTAGGCTGCTGCGGCATTAGAACTGGATATGACAAGATCTTGAGGACAAACCCGAGTAGAGGTAGTTCAGCTAGGTGTGCAGCATCAACAAGTTAGTCAGCCGACTGTGACATGAGTTCCATCTTCTGTACCTACTGCCAGTGGCACTTCAAAATCCAGGTTCAGGCGGATGTTTAGAAAGTCTAAGAAGCGGTATGACCAACAAGCATCTTCTGGTACTGTGTAGCAGCAATTAGCACCATCTTATTTCCAGCATTAGGGATCAACAGCAAGTTAGCCGAGAGCTTGTCCGAGGTGTAGTGGTAGCCATCTGGGCAAACCGTGTGCACTGCCAGTGGTTTGTTTTCGTTGTGATCAACTGGGGCATGTGGTTCGATACTGTCCTCAAAGGTCAAAGCCGATGTAGTTCTACCAGTTTTGTCAACCATAGCCATCTCAGTTCAGACCTCCTCCTCCACCACCATCTCAGCAATATTCTCAAGCTTCATCATCTCAGCAGTCTACTGCAGCTGGTAGGAAGTAAAAAGGGAAGGTCTCTCATATAACCTGGGCTGAAGCCATGGCGTCTCA
Source organism: Amorphophallus titanum (assembly GCA_024336825.1). Lineage (NCBI taxonomy): Eukaryota > Viridiplantae > Streptophyta > Magnoliopsida > Alismatales > Araceae > Amorphophallus > Amorphophallus titanum. Next base: position 4,928,773 of record JANBPO010004458.1, on the reverse strand, counting down.
CCTCGTGGAAGGTACAATTATGATTTATGGTCATGCAGCTCATGTTCTATTTGATTCAGGTGCTTCTCATTCATTTATTTTTGAGGATTTTATTGCTTGTATTGAGGAGCCAACATCCGAGATGACTTGTGAGTTACTTGTTGAAATGCCTTCTGGAGATTTTATGTTGATTCGTTGTGGCTATTTTTCATATTCTACTAAATTGACCATGATTTTGTTAAAAGTTTGAAAACACCCAATTCACCCCCCTCTTGGGTGTCATTGATCGCAGGACTTCATCTTTGAGCTTCTCAAGGGTCGGGGGGCTCTTGGGAGTCCCAGAGCCACGATATGTAGGGGGTCTGCCAGTCACTCGGGGGTGCCGGGTCAATGATCATGAGCTCGGATTCAATGCTTGGTCATTCTAGCTCCTCAAGGAAGACCGACCGAGTACCTTTTGGGCCGAGAGAGGAGGCCAGACGAGAGAGGGCATCCACGCAGGAGTTTTCCTCTCGAGCTATTCGGACTACCTCAAAACTCTCGAATAGTTGGGCCAACCCTCTGACCATTTAGAGGTACTTGATCATTCACGCTTTTCGAGCTTCGTAGTCACCGTTGACCTGGCTGGCGACCAATTGGGAGTCAGTGTGGATCTTGACTCACTCAGCCCCTAGTCATCACGCCATCCAGGCTCTTGAGATGAGGGCCTCATACTCTAAGGCATTATTGGACACTGGGAAGTTGAACTTCAGAGCGTACTATAGCTCTACCCCTTCGGGGGATTTGAGGAGGACTCCGGCACCGATTTCGGTTGAGTTGGATGACCCGTCGATGAACAAGTCCCAAGTGGGCCCATGCGTACGCGGAGGGCTTTCCTCGGTGGGGACGGTGCTCTCTGCGATGAAGTCAACAAGGGCTTGTCCATTGATGGCCGAGTGGGGGCGGTAAGAGATATCGTAGGCCCCAAGCATGATGGCCTACTTGACGAGGCGCCTTGAGGCTTCAGGGTGAGAGAGGATCTTCTTCAGGGGTTCGCTGGTTAACACGACGATGGATTATCCTTGGAAATACAGCCAGAGATGCTTGGCCAAGGTTACCAATGCTAGCACGAGTTTCTCGATTGCAGGGCACCTTATTTTGGCCTTGTTAAGAGCCTTGCTGGTGTATTAGACCGGCCTCTCGACTCCTGCATCGTCTCGGACTAAAATCGAGCTTACTGTAAAAGGAGTCACTGAGAGATAAAAGTGCAACGCTTCACCTAGGACTGATTTTGATAATATCGGGGGCAAGGCTAGGAATCCCTTGAGTTCTGTAAATACCTTCTAACATTCCTCATCCTAGGTGAATGTGGCAGACGCCATTTTGGGCCCCCTCAACAATTTGAAGAAGGGTAGGCATCATTCGGCCGCCTGGGATAGGAAACGATTGACCACCGCGATGCGCCTAGTAAGGCGCTGGACGTCCTTGAGGCAGTTGGGTGGCCACATGTTCAGGATGGCTTGAACCTTGCAGGGGTTGGCCTCAATCCAGCGCTGAGTTACCAGGAAACCTAAAAATTTCCAGGACCTGACTTTGAAGGCACATTTAGCGGGGTAAGAGACTCAGGACTAATATGACCAAACAAAGATGGGTGTAAGACTCTCAAGGAATGAAACGAAAGGTGGCTTAAACGTGAGTGCTACAACTGGATTTCCTTCAGCTGATGATCGCTGGTCCTGTTTGCTTCTGAGTGAAGAGCAAAACCTACTCCGGGGTCAAAATAGTAGAGGCCTCCTGCTTCATGTCCACTCCCAATCACTTGCCTTATCTTCAGGTCCTGGAAGGTACAATGGTCAGGAAAAAAATGATTGAGCAGTTCAAACATTTTGTGATACTACTAATTGACATGAGATTCATGGAGAGATGAGGAACATGAAAAACAGAAGACAAAAGATGACTGTCCAATTTAATAGTGCCACGACCAGTGACATTGGCTCTAGAGCCATCAGTCATTTTTGCCTTTCCTTGACTAGAGCATGGGGAATAAGAAGAGAACAAGGTAGAAATACTGGTCATGTGATCAGTTGCCCTGAGTCTATGACCCAAGGGTGAGAGGCTGGATGTGCAGAGGCACTCAACGCAACACCAGCTGTACCTGACGAGGATGGAAGGGACGATGAGATGGTAGACCTGGAACCAAGCTGTGAAAGAAGCTGCCGTAACTGAGCAATATCCTGTGAGGTCAGTCACTGAGGGACTAAACCTTGAGAACTGGATGAGCTTTGGTCTGGAAGAGGCTGAGACTCACCAGTAGAGGTAACTGTCCCATCCTTTTGCTTGCTTCCATTTCTTGACTTTTTGAAACTTAGGGGACTTCTTTTCGGGGGTGAAGATCCCAACAGTCATCTACAAAATGATTTTCTCATCCATAGTGACTACAGATCTTCCCAAGTTTAGACTTGTCCTTATTCTGCCTGGAAACACCCTTATTGTTTCCTTGGCCAGCACCCACAAGGGCCATAGAATCCCCAATAGGAGCAAGTGCATTACTGTTATTCATCGCCTTGCGACGACCCTCTTCACTGAACACTTTGTAGTAGACCTGCTTAAGTGAGGGAAGGGGATCCATGCTTAGAAGTTGGCCTCCATGATTTTCAAATTCCAGATTCAGACAAGCCAAGAACTTAAAAAATCTGATTGTGTTTGACATAGGTCAAGAACTTCTTTTGATCTGCAACACAAGTCCAGTCATCTAGAGTATAATAATCCAGACCCTCCCACTGATTTCGGAGCATGCCATAACAGCTAGTAACAGATTGGTTACCTTGTCTGAGTTCATGAATTTCACTTGTCAACTGATAAATGCGAACCATGTCCTGCTTTTGACCAAATATTTCTTTGAGAGGGGTCCACATTTCACGGGCAGATTGCTTCCGAAGAATTAACATCTGAATATTAGCCCCCACTGAATTGAGTAACCAAGACATAACCACATTGTTTTCGAGGTATCACTTGTCAAAAAGGCTACGACTAGTGGGGAGTCACTGATGTGACCACTCTCTGAGGAGAAACTCCGAGAACCACGCACGCACCCTGCATGAATGTCACGAAGAATCAAGTGGCGCTAAGCCACTGGACTCTGGACAGTCCTCTAGACTCACTAAATGCAACGGTCCTTGAGTCACAAGACTCGAGGTCAAGACCGTTGCACCAAACGGCGTCATGCCGTCAATCTGTCCTAACTCTAGGGTCAGAAATCTCTACACGATGACTCACAAGTAGTTTACAACTATCCAGACCATTCCCTCAAAAAGGGAACCAAGAAAACCTCCAGTCCCAGGCTGGTAAAATGGGACTCACAGTCCACGGGCCACACACACACACACGGCCCACGCAGAAAACACAGAAGCACGGTTCCCAAGGTAGCTCACAAGCCGCCAAGCCAATTCCCAATCCCAGAGAAAAGTAGGAAACCTCCAGCCCCAAGCGGGGTGACTGGAGTCTCAGTCCAAGGCCTCACACATGGCCCACTCGGAAACCATCTTCTGAAGAAACTCACAACGTGTGAGGGAAACCCTACCGCACTCACACTGATGCACGGTGACTCGATCAAGCGTAACATGAAGACCCGAAACCCGTGGAGTCACCCGAACTCTCAAACTAACAGGCATGCTAATTGAGGTAAGATGGTACCTCCAGACACCCCAAAATACGGACACGAAACCCACAGGGTGTTCGGGACACTTACGAGACTGAAGGTTGACCACTGGGTCACAACCGGGTCGGTCGGGTCAAACATAATGCTCAAACGGGCACGACAAACACGAAAGCTAAGAGGCGGTCCTCCCCGGACCGTCCTAGAGCTAGGCGGTCTGGCTAGGACCGCATAGCCGAGCATGGCGGCCTAGTTAGGATCGCATAGCACAAGGGCCACCAGAAACCAGGCGGTCCCTCTAGGACCGCCCCAGAGATATGACGGTCCATTGCCTGACTGCTTAGGGCTTCCTAGCGGTCAGTCACATGGCCGTTACACCTCTCTATCTCACGTAACTCAAAATAGAAAAATGGTCATACTCTGACCACTTGCTACACCCTGGCGGCCTCCTATAGACCGCATAGATGGGTAATGGTCTATCGCACGACTGCTAGGATCGAACCGACATAAGGGAGACCAAAGTGGTCATCCCCAGGCCGCAAGGCCAACTAGTAGTCTACCCTAGGACCACTATGATGTGAAACAACCTAGGGATGAGTTGGAACCGACCAAATGACCCTCGGACCTAGCAAGCAAGCAACTGATGGACCGATAGCTTCACTCGAGCGGACTCACCCGCTAAGCGCACACTCATGCCCGTAGGCAACCCAATGATGGTGGTGAGGGTCCGGGGTGGGACCTCGCAGCTCCGGGGGATGGCTAGCTTGGGACGAGAGTGTCAGCCCTGACCTCCGTATGTTTAGGCACGACTTCGTCCTGACTTGGAGGTGGGCAAGAGGAAGTCGGCGGCCCAATAAGAGTGTGCATCCTTTCTAGTCTCTCCCTAAAAGTTTGCAGGAGTTCGGCGAGGGTGGGATCCCTCGGGATAGAGACGTCCTGGGAGACTTGCTCATAATCATGAAGCATAGTCATGGACCTAGACTCATACACAGGTGGAACCCTACACCTCCAACTATGATGTGCTCGGTTCGGGGTAAAAAGGTGGGGTAGGTAGGTCCTCCTAATCTCATGTTTCATGTCGTACCAGGTCTCGATAGGCCTTTGCCGCCTAATGTCTCTCAAGCTCTCAATGCGTCTCCACTTATCCTTAGCTTCGTGCAAAAGCCTCTCCTTGGCAAACGAGACTTGCATGGCCTCGGACATAGGGTAACCCCCAAAATACCTATCCAAGGCGGTTTCCCAAATTAGGTAGTCACTCGGGACCTTGGAACCGTCAAAGGTAGGGGCTTCGGGCCTAAGGAACGAGAGAGGGTGGTTTCCAAACCCATGGGTGTATCTGTCCTCCCTACTATGTAGATAGCCATATCGCCCGGGTGACTTGATAGCCATGGGAAGTTTTGGAGTGGGACCTATGGGGTGGACATGCAAGACGACTAAGGGCCAGGATTAGGCATGACTCTTTGATGCGGCAATGCAAATGGTAGAATGAAGACTCAATGAATGGTAAAATGATGACTTAACTGCACCCTAGACAAACCTAATGACTCAAATGCATCCTAGACAACTGTTGCACCCGCAATTTATCATATTAAATTCCGGGACGTTAATCTCACATTTGGCGAGGTCTTGATATGGTGTATCACCATCAGAAGGAACATTTTTGCGTGGGGTTCAATATTAGGCGTATCGCCTCCCCACAAAATATCCCCACCCCCCAGGGAAGGGATCCATAACCAACACTTAATCTTGTAAATTATAGACCCCTCGTGACAAATGGAGGGTCAGAGGCCGAATTCAATCTACAACGATTGTTCAGATCGTGTAGTTTCATCAAATCCCTACGGGATCAAATCCCCCTCCTTTGAACGTGCGACTACAGGCAAGGGAAGCTTCTACAAGAACAATGGAGACGCCGGAGAAGGTCTACGTACCGAGAACAAAGCCCCTCGCACGTGTATCACGTATCACGGGCAACAACACGTCTCCCCTCGGTGGTCTACAGCACGAAGAAAACGACAAACGAACAAGGAGGCGCTCCCTCTCGCTATTCTCCACGAGGCACGGCGAGAAATCGAAGCTTCAAGGCCCCCGGCACCTCCTTTTATTGAAGTCCGACGTGGAGGAGACCCGTCCGGGGCCGGGGGAGTCGCAGATCGAGGAGGGGGTGGCGTTCGTCCGGGAGGAGCTTCGACGGCAGTCCTCCTCTTCCCCTGGCGATGCTGGCGATCCAACGCCGCCATCGCAGAAAGGTCCACCTGATGGCGTTGTTCCACGACCATTGGAGGAATCTCGACGGGAGTGGTTGACGAACTCCCGGAGGCGACCCTCTGGCTAGCTACACGGGTGCCCGAACCGGCGCTAGGCACGGGCGCAACAGACGGCGACGCAGGAGGGAGATGCGAGCACTCCACAGGGATCGCCGCCGGGAGAGAATATGGCAAGCGCCCCGGCTCGAGGACGATTGCTTGCCGGGGAGTAGCGACAGAAACCTGGTCGGCACCAGGCTCTATGTGATATAGAGGGCGGGGGACGTTCGCCGACAGCTCAACTATCTCGAACTGCAGCTCCGACGACAACAGCGTTCTGTAGCAAAGCACGAGAAGGTCATCACAACAGCAGGCAGAAAGACCAAGGAGACAACAAAGCTTGTACCATGGGGCAATGGGGGGCTCAACCCCAACTCCTGGAGTACCGCTGGGGTCAGCCTCGTATTGGCGTCCCTGAGGGGGTGGCGAAGGATGGCCTTAATCGCCCTCGCCTCCTCATTAGTCAGAGTCGACAACCTATCAGCCCTTGAGGGATAAATGTTCGCGGCGAAACTCCAGCCGATTGGGTGACCGCTACCGCGTACCTTCGTGATAAAGACAAAGCGCTCGGACCAGCGCTTGATGTTAGAGATGAGGAGATGATAGTCCGATCCTTCCTAGCCCGAAGGTAAAAAAAACGACGACTCAGCGCCAGGGCAGCACTGGAGGCTATAAAATTGACGGAAGAGAAAAACATTGGGTGTGACCGAGACCTGGTTACAGATATATACAAAGGCGCACAGGATGCGCCAAGAATTAGGGGGAAGATCCCCTGGGTACCGACCATAATAATGGAGGACAGACACCATGAAGGGTACACGGGGAGACGGAAACCTGCCCAAAGGGCTTCTATCGAGACGGTAACACCACCCGGGCAATGAACCCCCAGGCAATCCTCAGCATTAGCGAAAACAATATTGTAGGCGGCTGGGATCTGAAAGGCCTCACGGAGGCCGTTGACCACCCTATAAGCAACTAAGGGCGGAGAGCGAGGACGACTGGGGCCGGCACCCGAAGTGCTTGGGACACCGACACAACTGACTTCCTCCTCTGCGGAGGATACGGGATCCGCACAAAGAATCCTTCTACGGGGCACCATGAACCTGGAAGCAAAGAAGAATGGAAGAATCCTCACCAGGGCGGAAGGTGAACGATGAGGATGTGCCAGACACCCACGCCAAAGGTAAGAGAAGCAAGTGAAACCTCCTCAGGATCCCCACGCCAGTACTTACAGACTTCGAAGGTGGATCGACCACTTCGAGGCGACACGAGGGGAAAGAGGGCACTCATCAGTCATCACCGCCAAAGGCGGTCGCTGAGCCCAGGCGACCGTTCACGCCCGCGCCCCCAGACAAAAACGGCAGCGTCATGATGACAGCAAAGCTGCCTGACACCTCGACCAACGGTGCCTTGCGCGCCAAGAAGCCGAGTAGGTGGCAAGGCCCACCTACCCTATTGATACGAGGAGATCCTCCTAGAGACTCCCCCTCAACGGGTCCACTGGGACTACCTCTCAGACCACCGAAAGTGCTCGGCGTCTGAGAGTGGGGGGCTAGTAAGGAGGATAAAACCCATACGGCCTATGCGCGGCCCATTAGCGCCAGGCCCATGTCGGCCCAAGGTCTGCAAAATGCGTAACGAACTCCCGACAGTCGACGGCCCATGCCAGGCAGCCCAGTAAGGCTAGCCATCGGATCCGCCAACCCACGAGGGGTATCGACCCAAGCATATCGGACGCCGGATGACCCTCCGACAGCCGAACGTTACTCCCGCCATCATCGGCCTCCACTCCGGTAAAGGCGAGCACGCCCCACGAGTGCCGTAAGACTCACCTAAAGACTGTCCGGCCTCGAATGAACGGGCGCACAACGATAAACTCCCCACGATCGCGGCAAGACATTACCCCACGACTCACGCCATTCCCTGTTAAGGGATAGGTCTCCACCACCAGGACAACCCCTATAAACAGACCTTCGACCAGGGACAGAGACACGGTGACACGAAAAAAACACACAGAGACAGACTAACAGCTACAGTCGCCTACAGACAGAGAGAGAGCCATCTACAAAGAAGAGCCCCGACCTGCTTCCGAGCACGCCTCCCGCCTAGCGAGCACTCTCCGAGCACCCGCTGGGTGTAGCGAGCACCTTCGAAAGCTTAATCCTCACTCTAGGATTGATCACTCTACTCTCATCCTCCTCTCTCCTCTCCTCCCCTCATCCTTAAGTTGTGCGGGCGACAGCAGGGACCATGTGCCGTGCTTTACGGCGTGCTGGTAAACCGTTTCATAGGCCGTGAGCAGGCGTGTGGCGGCTTCGCCGTGAACGCGTGAGTGGAGCCGCAATTCGAAACGTAGGAGCCTGTTAGGTCCTGACATTTCCGCCATGGCGGCGCATTCTCCCGCGGAGCGCATCTCAAGTTCCAAACAGCGCGCCAGAACTTCCGCGATTTCTTCCAAGGTGAAGGGAAGGCCGGCCTTGGTCAGAAGGTCGTCGGCCCAGGCGAGAGGCGTTATTTTCGGCCATGGATCGTCAGGCATCGATGGCCAGGAGAAGTGGGATTTGGGAGGCATGGTAGGTGGAGAGAGGTAAGGCCGGGGTTAGAACCCGGCCCGGGGAAGTCCTACGGCTTGAAGCCAACCGCCTTGGCGTTACTGAGAGTGCGCTTAACCTGGCTCACTTCGGCATAGAGCGCGTCGTTGTACTTGGGGCCGGTCTGCCGGAAGTTGCGGTCCTTGAGATTGCGTTCCGCGACGGCAACGAGTTCGGGGTTTTGCTTGCGCTCCCACTCGATCTTGGCCTTCGACACGTTAAAGCGCCGGTCCTGGATCATGCGGGACAGGATCTCCTTTCGCTCAAGCTCGGAACGGGTGTATTTCGCTGCGAACTCGACCAGGTCGGGACGGGAGGCTTTGTACTCGGACAAGGTGACAACGCGCGGGTCGAGGCGATTGCGTGCGAGGTCCTGTTTCATCGCACGATCAAAATAGCGGTCGCGCAACTGCTCGTCGCTCATGCTGGCGATGTCGCGGGTCCATCCGGGCTCTTTGTGCATCGCCTCATTGATGGCGTCCTCGATGGCGGGATGAGTCTTCGCCTTCTCGGGCCGTTCGGGTAACGCCTGCGATTGCTCCCGGCCGGTGCGTTCGGCCATGAAGCTGTTGTTCTTTTCGTTGAACTGTTGGAGCGCCGCTTTTCGCTGCTCCGCGTTCTTGATTGCGCCGATCCGCTGCAGCTCGGCTTCCTGACCGCCGCCGTCGAACCAGCGTTCAGCGGTCATCATTTCTTGGGGGTTTTCGGTTGTTGTGGGCATAATATTTTACTGAAAGGGTGGGTTTCGACCCCGCTTTCGGCATTGGCCGCGGTGGGGGTCGCGGTCGAATCATCGACCTGGTTTATCGGACCGCTGGACTCACGGAGCCCAAGGGGGGTGGCGAGGCAGAGGCGGTGGACGCCAGCGCGGGCTCTTCGGGCGCTGCCATCTTGTCGGAATCCGGGTTTTCTACCGACTCTTCCAAAGTTCCGGCCCGGACGGCTCGCTTAAGTCCCTTGAGCTCGGCGATCTGCCGCAGGAGGGCTTTTTGTTCCGAGTCGACACGAGTGAGGACGAATTGATCAAACGCATCGGCCTGATCGAAGAAATCCTCAATGATCGAGGCGAGAACTGATTGCGGTGTGTCATGCCACTCCGGTTTCAGGCGGCGGGACTCGTTGACGATTTCGGTAAGCGTTTCCAAGTCATCGCCAACGATGGAGATGGAGAAGGAGCGGGACGGAATGGGATCGTGGACTTTAGGCATGGGGTAATTCGAATTCGGGGTTTTCGTCGTCCTGGCCGGCCCGGACTTCGGGTGCAGGCGACTCGGGGTGGTTCTTGGTCGAATGGATGAGATCGGAGAGAGATTCAGCCCAGACAAAGGTGTGGTAGATGCCAGTCGCGGGATTACGGGTCTGGTCGAGTTGGCCTCTGACCGTGAATAGTGTTCCGGTCTTGATCTCGCCGGCTTGGGCGGCGATTTCCCGGCCGAACTTGACCGCGATGGCCCACTGGCGCGGGGAACGGTCGCTGTGATGAATGGCCCAGACGTCGATTAGGTCGGGATCACCTGCGTCGGATTTTTTAAGAACGCGAGGAGACCGGAGCGCGCGAAGCTGGAGTTCAAGGGTGTTTATCATGGTGGAGCTGTTCAGAATTGAATGACTTCATTGGTGGACATTTCGCCAGGCGAAGGGATGGCTCCTTCGGAAGGGGAATCATCGGCGGCGTTGGTCTGGCCCGGTTGGGCCGGCGCGAGCGGCCCGGACGATTGCGCATTGGTCGTCGCAGGACGCAAAAGGGTGTTGGTTTGGAAGTCCTGCTTTTGGGTCACGACCGGCGTGCCCTGTGGCACCTGCCGGAAGAGATTGAGAATCGAATCCCACCAGGACGGCGTCTTCGGCGCGTTCGGTGCGACGGGTGGAGAGGCGGGCTTAAGCGTATCGATCTCCTGTTGAAGCTCGTTGAGCCGGTTGCGCAGTTCGGCATTCTCAGAGACCGCGTCGGCGCTTTTCTCGGTCATCTCCTGGAGCTTCCCCATCTCAGCGGTCATCCTCCCGCCGAGGTCGGCGAGTTGCCGGTACTGGTCCCGTTGCTGCACCAGTTCCGTCTCAAATTCGGCACTGTAGGGATTGGGCGCAGCATTCGGATCGTTGACTGCCGTGACCGGCCCGAGGTTGGTCTCGGTCATGTCGGTGGGCGCTAGGCTCCATTTCTCGTCCCGTTCAACCACATCGACCAGATGGCCGCGATGACGCAGTCGGGGATTGTTGGGGTCGACGTAATCGTTGACGATATAGGTGTGGACGTAGCTGGGCTCGCGGATGGTGTCGGAATCGGGCAGCGGGTCGTTGTCGATTTGCTCGGCGGATGGGGTCGGGGCACCGTCGGGGCGTTGGCTGGCGCAGGCCACGAGAGCGAGGCTGGGAACGAGGACGTAGAGGAGTTTCATGGGCTTTAGGGGATGAGTTTGGACGGGGTGGCTTCAGTCATGCGCATGCTCGCGCCAACGCGGGCCTGGCTGGGATCGAGGGTTTGGGTGACGTAGAGATAAAAGTCGGTGCCGGCCGGAACGCGGATATAGACGCCCTCGCGCTTGACGGTGTCAGCGATCTGCTGGGCGTAGAGATTGGCGGCGTTTTCTGCGCCTTGAGCGCCCGCTTGCTGAAAACCGTTGTTTTGCGAAGTCAGGACGGTGCCGTTGGCCGTGATGGCCGATTGGAGGCCGCTTCCCGCAAACGACTGGGCGAAGCCCGCTCCAAACGTGGCTAAGAGCATTTTGATCTCGGCGAGATTGTCGGTGCGGATTTCTTCGCCACGCAGGCCCGCCGAACCGTCGGTCAGGCTCCAGCCGGTACCGTTTGGGGTGGGTGTGTGGTCAAGGGCAATGCCGGAAAGCGGCAATTCCACCTCTTGGCCATCCCGCTGCCAAACGATGATCCATTGCGTTTGCGAACCGATGCGCGATTCAGAGCTGTCAGCCTGGGCCATGCCGTGGACCTCGGCCATGGCCGGGATGAGCAGTTGATGCGAGACGGAATAAACGTCCTCCATGAGAAGGCCGACGATGGGCGTCTGAATGCGATTGGAATCGACGGTGATGAGCAGCTTGCAGCGCAGGAAGCGGCCATAGGCAGCGTAGGCGTCGCCGATGCGCGGCGTGTCGGTATCGGCGAAGGCCAGAACGGTCGTCGCACTCTTGGGTACGCGCTTGACTGGCGCTGGTGTGGCGCCAATTGCAGCCGGAGCGGGCGCGGCATGAAAAATCGGCAAATTGCTATCGAAGGTGGTGACGGTGGAATGGGACGCCTCGGCGTCGGGCGTTTTCGCATGGGCGGCTTTCGGCGTCGAAGCGGGATGCAAGCCCTTCCAATAAACGACGCCGCCGATAATCAGGGCGAAGGCAATGCCCGCGAGCACGAGGCGACCGAATTCGCCTTTCCAGAGAAATCCGAAACGATGAACGTCCATAAATTCAGCGTGCGTCCTTTGGATCGACCGAGCGGATGACGGAGTTCTTGGTGACGGCAGGCGCGGTCGAGGACGGAAAAGCGGTCCTCGGCACGAGCGCGGTAAAAAAGTTGCGGGCCGGATCGAGTTCGTTGCGGCCTCCGTCGCGCGTGCCGGTGATGGCAAACCAGGCCGTCGTGACCGCATGGGCGGGCATCACGCCGGTTGCATCAACAATGGATGCGTCATAGATCGGTGGCGCTTCGCGGAAGTTGGGTGTCTGCGGCTCAACGCGGACGGCGAGCTCGGCCGGCTTGTAGGCTATGTCGCGGTCGGTCTCGTTTTGCAGAAGCAGATGAAAAACGAGGGTGTCTTCCGCCTCAAAGCGGAAGATCTCGCTGATTTCAGCGCGGAAGTCGGGATAGTTAATGATTTGGTCAGGCGTGGCGCGCGTAATGCCTTCGAGCTGGTCGGGGTGGTATTTGCTCAGGAGCGGATACGCCTTGGCTCGGGTCAGACAGTCGATGAGCCGGTTGGGCGAAACCGTTTCGCTCTGGCCGGTGGCAACGACGGGCCGAAAGTGAAACTCGACCGTCAGAAGCGGCTTGTCGGCCTCGGCGCGAAGGAACAACTGGTACACTTTGCCGTTGAGATCGACCGAAAGGGTATCCCGGCCCTCGGGGCGCAGCGCTCGAATCGAGCAGGTCGTTGAGCCGCGATGGGTGAGTACGACGAAGTCAATGCGGTCGTCCCCGGAGTAATCGGGCACGGTCTGGCCGGCCTCAAGAAAGGCGATGCGGGCGGCGGCGTAGTTCTGCGGCGGTTCCGGAAAAACCAGCGTCGTGACGCCCCGCTCATACGCGACAGGAATTTGATACGGGGTGCGCTCGTCGAGCGAGAACGTTCGCAGAAAGGCGGCGGGAGGAGTGAGGTCGTCAGCGCGCATGGCGGCGTAGGCCAGGAGTGCGACAGCCGGGAGGAGAAGGGTTTTCATTTTTTCCTTAATTGCGTTCCAGGGAAAAGTCGTCGGCCACCAGCGGGAACATCCCGTTGGCGAGAAAATCGTCGTTGCGAACCAGCGTGATCGTGAGCTTGAGGGTGAATGGCTCAGTGAAGGCCGCGCCGTTCATGGTCCCGTTCTGGAGGATTTGGCACCACGCGATGGCGCGGGTGATTTGCTTCCCGTCGCGGTCCGGTTCCCGGACAATTTGGATCTTCCTGCACTTCACCGATTGGAAGATTTCGCTCTGGCGGAAGTAGTTGGCGGTATCGCCGAAAAGTTTGCTGGCCTTCTTGCGGCCACCCTCGGTGAAAATCACCCTCCAGAGTTCGGCGTCGTCGGGTCCGGCCGGATTGCGCGAGAGGAGCGCAAGGCAGACATTCTTGGCTGCTTCGTCGTAGACCGCCTGTGATGTCCAGAAATCATCGAGCCGGCTGAAGTGCCAGCCTCCGGCTGGGTCGACGACGGCAAGGCCCATTTGTGGCCTGGCCAACTCGTAGGCGACGAAGGGGCCAACGACGGCGAGGAGCCAGCCCGTGGCGGCGAAGCCGAGGGCGAGTTGCAACGATTGCGAACGGAAGACAACTTTGTCGATCGGATCGGGAGAAGGAGCGGTCATAAATAGAGGAAATATTCAGCCGGCTTGGTCGATAACGCGCGTGGCTGGAGTGAGGCGTTGGCCGGGTTTGCCACTTTCGTATTCGGCGAGAATGCGGGTCTGACGCTCTTCGGGTGTCTCGCCGGTTTTTTCAGGCGTAGCGTCCTTGCGTTTGGCGACAGTGGGCGTGCCGAGGGGCGGCGTACTCGAGGGCTGGCGTGCCATGCCGGAATCCTCACCGGCCTCCCCTTGGGGCGGTGTGGTTCTATTCGACTTGGCGGCGGTCCATGCTGCTTCCAGCCTGGCGGATGTCATGCCGGCGAGACCAAGGGTCGTCAGGGTCATTTCCATGCCCGCCTTGGCCCCAGTGGTCAGAGGCGATGTGCCGCGCAGCACCGCCGCCATGATGAGCGGAACCGCGAGGTAAAGCGCGAGGGCGACGCAGACGATGCCGACCAGTGCGCCGAGGAAAACTGGCAAAAGCCCGATGGAAATGACCGTGGCGGCGGTGACGCCTCCGCTGATTCCGGCTGCAGCCGCAACCTGCACCACGATGCTGGCCAGGAGAATGTCCACCAGGGCGATACCGAGATGCCAAGCCGCGATGCCGAACGATGTAGTGAGGAAGGTGACGCCCGCCCCCTGCGTCCACGGCACGGCCAGGCCGCCAATGAGGACCGGAGAAATGGCGATGAGGCCGTTGAAGGCCCACGACTGGACCCAATCCAGAAACCAAATCGAAATCTGGCCAATCCATTTGAACATCTGGCAAAGGGCAATTTCGATTTTCTCGGCGATCTGGTTCCAACTCGGCTGCTGGAACTGGACCTCAAAAATTTGCGTCCAGGTCGGTTGCGACCCGCCCGGCGCATTGGCCGTCGTCTGCTCGCGCAGCGTCTTGAACGCGTCCGCGATGGTGGTGAGCGCCGTGGGATAGCCGTTGAGCAAAATCACGATCACGCCAATCCCGACAATGGACATGAGGATTTCGTGAAAATTTCCCCAGTGGCGAAAGGCCGCCATAATCAGGCCGGTGGTGCAAAGGAGATAGGCGATGGGCATGAGCGCTGTGCGCAGTTGCATGGCCTGGTCGTAGCCAAGGTCGGTCATGTGATTTCTCGGGTAACGGGAGTGGACTACGGTTTTTGGTTGAGGATGGAAGAGAGCGTGTTGCTCCACTGCTGGTCAGCCTGTGGCTGGGCCTGTTGGAACTCGGTGTTGAGTTCTTCCTGCCCGGCCTGGTTCTGCTTCGCATTGTCCTGCGTGTTGGCCTCGCTTTGGGCCTGACGCTGCTCGTCGGCGTCCCGGATTACTTCGTCATTGGCGTGGAGCTGCGCGGCCAGTGCGTTGATCCGCGCGATTTTTTCGCTCTGATCCGCTTCCGTGCTAGCGGTGGAACTCATCACCGTTTGCAACTGCGTGAGGAGACTTTGTCGCTGGGTCTGTGCCTGGGTCAGGATTGACTGAAAGTTGGAAAACTCCTCCTCGAAGGCGTCGAATGGTTTGTAGGCATCGGCGTTGCGGGCGATAGTGAGACCGCTCGGTGTCGTGGTCGGGATGGCCTGAAAAATCCCTCCGCTGGTATTGGCCAAGCTGCGCGCACCGTTGGCCGCACTGGCAATCGCCTGGATCGACTGGAATAACCCGTTGCCGGTCAATGCCTGTGGCTTGAGACCCATCGAGCCCGCCGCGAAGCTTAGCGCGTTGGAGGGGTTGCCCATGAGTGTGAGAACCTGCTCGCCCTGGCTTTCGATGTTCTGAAGGTGAGTAATCTGCGTATCGAGCTTCTCCAGATCGGAAGCCATTTCCTGAAGAAAGTTAGCGTTTCCTTCCGTGAGCAAGGTGTGTGAGACGACGTCGCTGACGGGATATTGCGCGCGAGCGACAATTGCTGGAATCAGGGCCAGCAACAGGAGGACGACGGTGAATTTGAGGGAGGTATGGATTTTCATAGAGGGGTTAGTCGGGGTGAGTGGCGAGGACAGGCAACACAACGGTGTGCGGCACCTGCTTGATGGGCGCGTCGGGGGCGTCCTCGACCGGGATTTCGAGGTAGTCCTGCGGGTCCGGCGCATTGGTCGCGCCGGCTTGTTTGGCGCGCTCCTTCGCCCAGTAGAGTTCTTTGACCGCATCCGATTGGCCGCGGTCGTAGTCGGCCTGGCTCTGGCTGTTCCCACTGACGCAGCCGGTGAGAAAAAGCGTACTGGCGCAAGCGATGGTCGTGGCGTGTATAAGGATTTTCATGCGGAAAGTTCCGAGGCAGCCGCTTCTTCGGAGACCTCCGGCGGCGGATTTTTGGTGACCGTGATCGTCCCGCACAGGGGGCGAATGGCGTCCATGTGGTAGTAGAGAAACTGGCTGTAGGCGTAGCTGATATGCTCCGGCAATGGATTAAAGAAGGTGCGCATTGGGGCGACCACTGGGCTTATGTGGCTGTAAAACCCGTAGAGGTGCCGGATGCGGCTTCAGGATTCTGGGGCTTTCTGTCGGGGAAAAATGAATGGGTTAAAAATGATATTGATCATTTTATTTACAATCAACTAAAACTACAGCAACTGGAACCATCTGCCGTGGCGGATAAACCTGCACTTTTACGAAGGGTGAGTCTTGACATTACCGGCGTTCCTCCATCGGATGATCTTGCACAAAAATTCTTGAATGATAACAGTGATGGCGCTTATGAAAAGTTGGTAGATGAACTTTTGGCTTCACCTCAATATGGTGAAAAATGGACATCTATGTGGCTGGATTTGGCCCGCTATGCCGACAGCAACGGCTTTCAACGCGACGGGCATCGCTCGATCTGGGCGTATCGCGACTGGGTGATCCAAGCATTCAACGCCGATCTGCCGTTCGACCGCTTCACCATCGAGCAAATCGCCGGCGACCTGCTGCCGAACCAGCCCAGTTGTCCGCGTTGCGCGCTGCCCTTGCAGGTACCCGCGCCGGCCTGCGGCGGCTGCCTCGCATCCGAACCGCCGTTCGCCGCGACCTGGGCGCCGTTCCGCTACGCGCACCCGCTCGACCTGCTCGAGGCGCGCTTCAAGTTCCACGCCGACCTCGCCGCCGGCCGCGTGCTCGGGTCCCTGATGCTGGAACGCATGGCCGTCGACGCCCCGGCGCGACCACGGCTGATCGTGCCGGTGCCGCTGCACTCCGCGCGCCTCGGCCAGCGCGGCTACAACCAGGCGCTCGAACTCGCGCGCCCGCTTATGCAAAGAAATATAAAAGAAATATGATGCTGAGGTGAAACTATGGTGAGCTAAGTGATGATATGCAGAACAAATAATGGAAATGGAGAAGATGATGGGCCTCCTTTTGCTCTTGTAAGCAGGACAGATGAAGAAGAGCAGGCTCAACCGCTGCTATCTTTATGTTGGTTGCGATGAGGGTACGAAGCAACGGCAACGGAGACAGGGAAGGCAAAGGACCGCTCAGGAAGAAGGACTGCCTTGAAGGAGATCTCTGGTTCACTGGAGATTATCTTCAGCCGAAGGAGCCCTCAGGAGGATGTAACCGAGGGTATTTATAGGGAGAAAATTCGTGTTTCAATAGGATTAAAATGAGGAAGATGTAGATCCCCCTTCCAAAATCGATCACGGAGCCAAAACTAGGAAGGATACCAACTTGGAAGGTTGTAGGCGAAGAGGAGACAGATTTGAAGTCGCGACCTACAGACAGCCGCTGTTCTAAATAGCGCCTGCGAGACGGTCGCTATTTCCTAAAGAAAATAGATTTTCCATATTTAATAAAAGGTTAAATAACGGCTGTTGAAAAGACGCTTATCAAAGAACGCCTGCTCATGGAGGCGTTACTTCTGACGTTAGTTCAGTCTTCAAGCCTCTCAACACAGTAACTGAGCTCGATGCCACTTCAGCGCTCCAGCAACTGAAGGTCGATGCTACTTTCCAAAGTCGATGCCACCTTGACTAGGAACAGTAATGAAGGTCGATGCTAGTTTGCCAAGCTGAGAACTAAGGTCGATGCTAGTTGCTAAGATGAGAACTAAGGTCGATGCCAGTTGCTAAGTTGAGAACTAAGGTCGACGCTAGTTTTGCTTCAGGCATTTTAAGGTTGGTACAGACAATATATAGTGCCCACACACGTGGTCGTTTATTCATCCATAGAACCAAATACCTCAGGGAAATAGCGACCATGTACAGAGGCTCTATTTAAATAGCACCCATAGTTAGGTCACGATATTTAAATAAATCAGAAAAATAGAAAGATCTACTTATTAAGACAGTAATGAAGTCCACTTTGAGGCATTATATTATGACATGAAATTTACTCAACATAGCATCAATTTTGGCGTGTCTACAGCTGCCTCGCCTTGGCGTCTACTTTGCAAGGGAGTGAGATGGAATGAAACGTTGTAGGGATGAAGAGGAATGAGGTGAGAGCGGACTGAAAAGTTGATACTAAGGTGTGATGTGACACGCCTTTGACACTAAGTGTTGAAAATCTTTCCATGGTTTTGAATGAAACAACTTCGAATGATCACAAGAAAATAACAATTATCTGGATGAAGACTAAGCTAAAAATGTGCACGTGGGCACAAAAGGAGAAACACCATTGGAGAGCGATTACCAGCCAATGTGGACGTGCTGCAACCAATGGACTCGGCAGTCTAAACAAGAACCACCACACATGCCGCCCTAAGACATGGACCAAGGGTTAGACCACCAAGGCTAACCAACAACACAACAGACTCTTCCCATAGCGCGGTCACCAAGGGCCACTCAATGGGACTGAACGGTCTCCTAGAGGCCACCCAAAGGGGATAGAATGGTCTGGATAAGGCCGTTCCAAGGGAACTGAAGGGTCTGGGATAGGCCGCTCAGTTGAACTGACCTACTATAGTAGCTCGGTCAAATCTAGTCGACGGTCATAACGATTTTGACCAAACCACTCAAAAACACAGAACGGTTGGGGGAAATCCACCCCACAAACCACCTCAAGGCAATGAACGGACCAAAGGAATCCACTTAATGGATAGGCGGGAGTAGAACGACTAGTGACTAGCCGCTCTACGTAGCGAAGAAACCTAAACGGCTAGGGACCAGCTGCTCGACAGGACTGGACGGCTCAGACCTGGCCGTGCCATCCACTGGGTGGTCTATCGCGCGACCGCGCAGACACCCACCGACCTACTCTAAACGGTTAGAAACTAGCTGCCCTAAGTCTTAAACGGCCACTGTGAAGCCGTTTAGGCGTTACGGCGAGCAAACCTTGGGATCGGCCCGATCATGGCCTTTCCACGCCTCGTTCATTCCGAAACGAATTGGAATACAACCACAATCACACTAGCAATCAGATAGACTCTGACGGGAGTCAGATCAACTGAGAAACAGCGAGGAACGGGCAATTTCATGAAATCGACCCAAATAGAGTCACTGGACTTCCTGGGCTCCTAACGGTCCCGAATGACCGCCAATCGTGACGAAATCAGTGACTATGGAACGCTGACGTTCCAGGGAGTCATTTGACACTAATCGATCACAAAATCGTCGCCATTTTTTGGCGAACCCTACGAACTCCATAGAACCACAACGAGCCCAAACTCGCTCATTCTAGCACCGAACGATGTGAAACTGGTGAGAAGATGTGCAGAAGAAGTAGGTGATCCGTCTCCCTACCTCCACCGAAGAAACCGCGCACCGAAGCCACTAAATCGCGTCGAAAATCACAACGCGAGCTTGACCGTCGACTTTGAATCCACCGTTCGGGATTGCGCCAAAGTCGATCTGATCCTCGTCCCTTCGCGCAGCCGACCATCCCCACGTCGTCGCCACCTCGCCCACGAACCTCCTCCGTCTGCAGCCAGAGCCGAAAGGGCAAGAGAGGAGAGAAAATGGGAGAGAGAGAGGGACGTGCGCGAATGAAAGGGAGGAGAGAGGAAAAGGAAAGAAAAAGAAAGAAATTGGGAAATTTTTCTAATTTCTGAAAATCCGTAATTTATGTCAAAAATACACTAATTCAGAAAAATACGTAAAAATAGTCGAAACGATCCTCTCAATGAGCCCTCGCTATTTTACTGGTCCCTCACACCTTTGTATTTTGGACCGATAGTTATATTTCTCTAAATCTACGTTTGTCCATTTACATATGTTCTTGTTCCTCTTTTGAGACATATATCGTGATCCACTTTTAACCATCATGTTGACATCTTTTTGTGCATATCACCCCGATTCGAAGAGAATCGAGGGGTATGTAAAATTGATCCGCAAGCTCAAAAGTCGAGCTACTTTGACGCTCTAGTTGCAACATCGACAACCACCCCTTTGTCGACTGGTGGTTCGAAGAAGCAGGAGAGGCCTCATATCAAGGAGGTCCAAGAGGGTTCAAACAGAGGTTGCGACAGCAGAACCTGCGGTGCCACTTCCAATGATTCCAAGCTTTGAGGAGTTCGAGGCCTCGCAACCACAAGAGCATCCTGCTCCAGGTATAGCCCTTTTGCTTTGTTATCTTGTACTAACCATGAGCTAACCTTCATGCTTCTTCTACTCTTCTTTCTTT
Organism: Amorphophallus titanum; assembly: GCA_024336825.1. Lineage (NCBI taxonomy): Eukaryota > Viridiplantae > Streptophyta > Magnoliopsida > Alismatales > Araceae > Amorphophallus > Amorphophallus titanum. The sequence continues at coordinate 4,908,752 of JANBPO010004458.1, read as the reverse complement.
TTATCTCAATTCTTGTGCCTCAACCCACTCCTGCTATGGAGGAGGTTGTTGTAGCTGGTGGAGCTGAAGAAGGGGAGGGTGGTGTCGCAACTGCCTTCTCGAGAGAAGTGGATTTACCTTCACCAACACCCAACCATAAAGGCCCAAGTATTCTATCATCATTATCTTTCCTTATATTCCTTGTGACCTGCCTAAAATTTATAGGCTTGTCTTGTTGAGTAGATACCGACCCTTTTATTCCCACCGAGGCTCCTCCTCCTACTATTCCAATTTAGGGAGCATTGACGAGCCGACGTTCATCAGAGCAACTGGCTGCTTTGGCGGCCAAAAGAAGCTCCTCAGAGGCGGCCCCTGACAGTTCAGCATGCCTACGAGGGCTGGCTATAGAGGCAGCAGGTTCATCGGAAAGCCCAATCTCTAAGGAACCAGTAGACTACGGGACCTCGAGTGGTGAAGAGCTTCCAGAGGGAGGATCAAAGGAGACCACTCCATCAGCTTCTTACGGGAGTGATGTCATAGCCTTTAGCCCAGCAAGGCTTAAGCGAAGCCTTCTTGTTGCTTCGAGCCTTCCTCCGGAAGCAGGCGAGGTTACTTCTAGGTTGACCCACCCATCAATGGAGGCTCTCGTGACGACTGTGCTGGGCCTTGTGCCAATTGAGGTTAGCCCCCAAACTTTGTTTGGTCTTCTTATTGCTGCTTCTGTCCTGTAATGTGGACTTTGACAATGTCCTTTCTTTCTTGGTTTTGTTTATTTCATGTAGGATCCCATCGTTCCCATGGGGCCAATTCCACCACCAGAGAGCGTGTGGTGCGGACACACGAGCCATTGATCGACGTTACAGGACACGTGGTGCGGCTCGAGCTATGCAGACATCACTATGACTTGGAGACGGTTTGGAGCCCCAATGCAATCTTCCTAACCAAAGGCCACCATAAAATTTCCAGCAACCCTCCTTCTTTAACCAAGCCATGCACCAACAGAATAACCCTCCTCAGCCCTTCTGGCCTCCTCCTCCTCCACAGAATCAAGCTATGCCACAGAATCCTCTAGTTCCCCAGTAATACCACCAGGTCCCTCCACCGACTCACTATGGCTCCTAGTAGCCAAGAAGACCTATGGGCCCCAAGAGAGCCCAATATCCTCCATGACCTGAGAGCCTTCCTGATATCTTCAACGCACTAATGGCCGCCAGCGCCCTCACCCTGCCAAAGGAAAGGATGGCCTGGCCGCCCAATGTGGATACCTCTCGGTACTGTGTCTTTCATCGACAACTTGGGCATAATATTGATCATTGTTTTTAGTTTAAAGATTACATATATGACTTGAATGATCAAGGGGGTATTGACTGGGACGAGATGAGGAAGTTTGTTGCTACACTCAAGGCAAGAAGGCCAGCCCGTCAGCAGGCACCGTAGTAGGTTCAGCAGCAAGTTTAGTAGGAATAGCCAGTCCAAGCACCGCAGTCGAACATGGGGATTGTCTAAAATCCATTGTCGGAGCACCAGAATGAGCAAGTAAACCCTGTCATCACCTTCCACGAAGTGGAGAGAGGACATGGATGGCGTGAAGAGAGCGCCTCCATCACCTCCATGAGTCAAAACCCCAATCAGATGCCCCATTCACTAAGAACACCTCAACATTCCCCATTTCCACATCCTTCCCGACCTCTGATATGCTCTGCTAATCAAAACCCTTTCATCACCAACCCTTTGCCACAAAGGCCAATTCTTATTCGCACCCCCACAAACCATTCTTTACCTCAGACCCCTCCTCCTCCCACACACCCTTTGCCGGCTAAGCCACTCCTCATCCGCCCCTTACCAACACCCGTTCCTTCTACCCCTACCTGCACTAGCATACCTCCAGCAAATCTATCACCTCCACCCAGGCCCCTCCTCATTTGGCCTATACCCACTTCAACCATCTAGGCGCCCTCCACACCTTCCAGTCCCTCTCCCATTGCACCTTCGCTCCCCACCACCCTAGTCTCCACCAATCTTCAAAGGCCTCTCATATGGATTCCCTCTTCAATAATTCCATCTTCAACACCTGTCAATCCTGACATCCCTTCCACATCTACTAATCCTCCGCCTACCCAAAACCCGACAGAGGCATGATCTTTGCAAACAATGGTGCTCTGCAGTGGACGGATATTCGACCGTGTGTTTCCACAATGGGAGTAGGAGCCCGCACAAGGGCAAGAAGAGCAAGAGAAAGAATAAGAATCTGTACCAGGTACCCAATATGATTTGTTAAAGCATCTGGACAAGACCCCGGCTAGGATTTCTATTTTGGAATTGATTAAGAGATCTCATCCTCGAAATTAGACGAAGGACAAGGAGGCAACTGACACACGACACACCCTACTGACCGAAAAAGATAACTGAATGAAATAGAAATCGATACCTTAAAAATAGAAGGCTGACTTTTTGCGTGGCATGAAGTAGACTCGCTTGAGACGATAGTCAACCACGGCACCATAAAGTTCCAACCAATCCATGCCAAGAATCGCGTCATGGATAGCTAACTGTAATGCATAAAGCCTCGCTGGCAGTTTCTGACCATTGACCATAACCGGAGAATTTTCCAAGCACAGAGGAGTAGACATATAATCGCCAGACGGTAACTCCATGAGCATTTCACAGGAAACTTCATTCACCGACTTCTCGATACGGGCAATAAAATCTTCGGAGATGAAAGAATGCATTGCACCTGAATCGAAAAGAACATGCATTGTGCGATCATAAATCAAAACCGTACCTTCAATCAGATTAGACACCAATGCCTCCGCACGAGTGATGTGAGTGACTCTGGCTCTCAGCGGACGAGTAGTGGCAGATGACTGCTGAGAAGGTGCAGGAACTGGCGGTTGAAACGGTTAAGATTGAGGCGGCGGCGGAAGACGGAACTGTGGCTGCTGCGACTGCGAAGTCTGTGAGAACTGCACCATTTGCTGCCTCAACGGATAGTTACAAGAGATGTGCCCCGGCTGATCACAACGGTAACACACAATCGGCAGAGAGCATGGCACACCTGGATGACTGCCACCACACCTGAAACATAACCTCGGCTGAGAAGCAACGAAATCTGGACGTGGCCGAACAAAAGAACCAGACTACTGACTCACATCAGAAAACATCGACTGATCAAACCACTTCCTCTTTTTCTTATGACAGAAATCTCTGTCCTGAGATTGCTGAAAGGAAGCACTATCGGCAAGAGAGAAGGTGGGAGAAACTCCTAAAGCAGATGACTGGTGGGGCGGCTGATGCTGCACAGTCGACGAAACCATTCCAGTCTGAGCAAAACCTCGAGTCCTCGCCAACTCCAACTCCAACGCGACAGTAGCTTGATATGCAGAATCCAACTCAGTCACACGTGTAGCGAACAGTGGCAGGCTCAATTATGCTCTCAGTCCGCGTAAAAACTACTGCGTCCTCACAGCCTCATCGGCAAAGATATGAGGTGCATACTGGCCCAACTCAATGAATTTATCACGACATTGCAGCACTGACATCTCGCCTTGTATCAGTTCCAGAAATTGATACATATTGGCTAACTTCAAGCAGGCTGGAGTATAAACACGTTCAAATGCAGCAAAAAACTCAGCCCATGTGATCTGTCGAAGCGGACGGGAATGGAAGGCAACTTCCCATTCTGAAGTCCACCACGTGCGTGCAGTACCTTGAAGTTGATAAGAAGCCAGCATAACCCGTAGTTTATTTAATTCATTTCATTTCATTACTTACATGTTCTTCCTCTCTTCTTTCTTTTCCTTTTCTTCTCTTCTCCATCTCAGCTTCTCCTTGGCTTCAGGCACTACTCCACCTTAAAGTGGATGCTCCCCATGGTTAGTGCATTACCCCTAGGAGTGATATCCATCTTGAAGTCTTGGCATCTAAACCCACTCTTAGTGCTAGGTAAGAATTACCCGAAGCTATCCTTAGACTAGCACAATATCTCAACCTTGGTAGAAATCTGGCATCCTCAGACCCATACATTCATATTTCCATCATTCAAGGCCACTATCCTACTAGAGGAGGTAGAGATCTACTTTTCCTTTCCTAGGTCCAAGGTGGGTGAGGAGGACTTAGTGTGCCAGACCGTTGCCCCTATAGACCCTAGCCTCATCTTGGGAGAGTTTATACCATATAGCAAGGATATCCGCACCTTTATAGGCCCACACCAGATTCATCTTCTTCCTCTTAGTCAATGGGTGGTAGCTCATTGTAAGAATAAATGTGGGTGGGATGAGGCCATAGCCAAGGCCGCGTCCATTTGTTTGTGCGGGGCCGTCTTATTTCCCTCTACCGACCATGTGTTAGATACTCCTATCCTTAGCACCATTAGTGGCCTGTGGCAGGGTCTTTCTATCTCTCAAGCCATCCTTGCCTACTTGTACAAGGGACTTAGCTCCGCAGCTCTAGGGGGTCCACTCTTCGGCTCTATGATACTCCTAGAGTGCTGGATGGGTGCCAAGATGAAATTCGCTCATAGGGAGGATATCACCTCAGCTAGTCAGATCTTTGGGGGCCATCCCCTCTTCTTCATAGGTGGCGCCTTCAAGTTCTCTCCACAGATGGAGTGCAGGACATCAGATATGAAGATCAGGGATGAGTGGCATTTGTACATCAACAGGTTGCCCCTGGATAGGTTCGTAATGCACCCTGACTTCCTCCATGGTACCGCAGTCAGACTTCCTAGGAGGCTAGGCTTGGACCTGAGGCTCATGAGCGACACTGCACTGGTGATGTACAGCCCGCACTGGTGCTTCCAACAGGTTGGACTACCTCAGACTACACTCCCAGCACTACCCCACCTTCCCGTACTACAAGCGAGGAGGTTTGGGACAAAGGAGGATGAGAAGGCGGTCAGGAGTGCCCTGATCATGTGGGAGATTAGCAGGGTGCGTACCCTTCCAGTGGAGGTCACAGAGGTTGCAGAGACACGCCAGGCTTATGTTAGAGAGTTGAGAGAGATACGTCCTCGCGGGGATGCCCAGCGAAAGATAGAGTGATTTCTTTTACTTTTCATGATGTTCACTTGTTTTATGACTTTGAGATATGAATGACTGAATTGATTTAAATAAATAAAGCTTGAGTTTTGGACCTTCTTGTGATTTCTGGTTTTAGGAGCTAGGAGGTATTGTCTTACCTCAGTTTGCATGCCTATGCTATCTGAGGGTAGCGATGTTCCCTCCTGTGCCGTGATTTGTGTTTAATCGTATTTTTTCCTTAGGGACTTGGCTAATTAATGGTATGTTGCCGTGATGTGCGACGATCCTGACCCGAGTTGTGTGACTCAAGGATCGTTGTGTGTAGGTCTAGCTGTCTATCCTGAGTCTGATGGCAGTTCTGTGTATTGCCATGTGTTTCATAGTGCGTACGACAAGTGAGTGTTTACCCTATCCGTACTTCAGAGTTTCTTTCAGAGAGTCTATGTGTCTAGTGAGCCTCTGCTAGTCGTAGCCTGATGACACTTGGTGTCGGCCCACCTGGGAGTGGTGGCGGGGTGAGTTTCCTAGATACAGTTTTTAGACTAGTTTTCGTGGGCTCCATTATTTTGCAGTAGCGTCCTACTGGGAGAGAAAACTAGCTAGAGGCCTAGCTCAAGACATTGGACTTGTGTGTGCACACATGGTCAGGGGAGTTTGGATGAGCGCCAATGGGCGTGACCCTGACTAGTCACTCGTTACTGTTGTTCCTTGTACTTGGTTCAGTGTCTCAGTCATCGTGTTCGAGGTGAGTGTGAGATGCTTGAGGCGCAATGTAAGACGTCAGTGGACGAATCTGGCTTTGCTTCTAGTGAGGAGGTGCTTCTATCACATGACACGTGACTTGTGCTTTTGTGATCGGTTCTTCATCATGGTTGACGTAGTGCTTCGGGTAGCCTGTGACTGGCTTTACTGTGGCTTGTGTAGCGGACCCAACGATGAGGTCGTGTGTGCGCCGGTATTTTGGTTAGGGTTATGTGGAGCCTACACGTCTGTTGTAGCATGACGTGTTCTGGCAATGTAATCGGGTTTTCTTGAGATTAGTCTGGCAACTCCCTGCCTGGTGTGTAGGAAGTTGTGCCTTTCCCGATTAAGAGTAGTTTAGGGGGCCAAGGTTTTACCGGTAGCCATGGTTTCTTATGTACGACTTCCTCTTTACTTCTTGCTATTACTCCTGCTCCTACTGTTACTCCTACATACTATTGTTGTTTTTGTTGTTGTTACCACTTTGGTTTCTTGGTTGGGATTTGCAGGACCCCTACTGAGCCAGTGACATGAGGCTCGCCCATGACTTTTCAGTTGTGGCTACTCTTCTTCCTCGTGATCTGGTAGTGCTGTTCGTGGTTCTTAGTGGCCAACTTTTCCAGTGTCGAGCTTCCCATGACTTGAGGGTACATTCCCTATTTTGTTAGACTGTACTTGTCTTTAGTTGGACTGGACTTTATTAGCTATTTTAGCTTGTTTTAATTTGTTATAGAAAATGTAATTTTATTTCTACTATTTTAGCAATCCTGATCAAATATAGTAATTATTTGTTGCATTTGGGGCATGTGTGGAAGGGTCTGTGCACATATGAGGTCTGTGCAGGTTTTGGGTTTAAGGTCCGTGCAGGTTAGGGTGAGGTCGGTGCAGGTTCATGCATATGAAGGCCAGGGTCAGTGAAGGTCCTATGCATGCAAGGGACAAGGTCAGTGCAGGTTCTATGCATGCAAGGGACAAGGTCGGTGCAGGTTCTATGCGGGCTCAGGAAAGGTCTATGCAAGGCAAGGTCTGTGCAAGGTTCGAGCAAGGTCCATGCAGGTTCAAGCGAGGTCTATGGAAGGTCCGTACAGGTTCAGGCAAGGTCTATGCAAGGCAAGGTCTGTGCAAGGTTTGTGCATGTTTAGGCAAGGTCTGTGCAAGGTTCAGGCAAGGTCCGTGCAAGGTCCGTGCATGTTTAGGCAAGGTCTATGCAAGGCGAGGTTTATGCAAGGCAAGGTCTGTGCAAGGTCCGTGCATGTTCAGGCAAGGTCTGTGCAAGGTTCAGGCAAGGTCTGTGCCGGGTCCATGCAAGGTCTGTGCAAGGCAAGGTCTATGTAAGGCAAGGTCTGTGCAATGCAAGGTATATGCAAGGCAAGGTTTATGCAAGGTCCGCGCATGTTCAGGCAAGGTCTGTGCAAGGTTCAAGCAAGGTCTGTGCAAGGTCTGTGCAAGGCAAGGTCTATGCAAGGTCTGGGCAAGGTTCAAGCAAGGTCTGTGCAAGGTCCGTGCATGTTTAGGCAAGGTCTATGCAAGGTGAGGTTTATGCAAGGCAAGGTCTATGCAAGGTCCGTGCATATTCAGGCAAGGTCTATGCAAGGTTCAGGCAAGGTCTGTGCAAGGTCCGTGCAAGGTCTGTGCAAGGCAAGGTCTATACAAGGAAAGGTCTGTGCAAGGCAAGGTCTATGCAAGGTCTGTGCAAGGCAAGGTTTATGTAAGGCATGGTCTGTGCAAGGTCCGAGCATGTTCAGGCAAGGTCTGTGCAAGGTTCAGGCAAGGTCTGTGCAAGGTCCGTGCAAGGTCTGTGAAAGGCAAGGTCTATGCAAGGCAAGGTCTGTGCAAGGTCTGTGTAGCGACCCGGGATCCAAGTACCGGAAAGGAACCAACACGACTCGAATCTCGGCTCACCAAGCCCTACGAAACTCGCGGGAAATGAAGTACGCGGGTTAAGGATCCGTCCCCATACCTCCACTAAAGATTTCGCGCACCGTGGACGTCGATCCACAAAGAAAACGCCGTTAAACCCTCGCCAGCGCCCCGAACTCGCGGCCAAGCTTCGTCGAGCCACCATCTCTCAATCCTTGACCCGTCCTCACCCCCACGCCCCCTCCACGTCACCCCTACCTCGCTCCGTCGGTCGCCAGAGAAGAGAGGGGAGAAAGAGAGGCGAGAGAGTGAGAAAGAGAGAATGGGGGGAGAGGTCCAATTCGAGACATTGGTTCTGGATGCCTCGAGGTACTGTTCTACCTCAGTTTGCATGTCGAGGTGTGATGAGGGTTCTTAGTGTCCCCTCAGGTCTCCGTGTTTTGGTTCTCACAGAGCGTTGTTTTCCCTGGCTTCCGATTAGACCGATTGGCGGCTTTGTTCCACTGTGTGCGATGATCCTAACTCAGAGTCATAGGACTCAGGGACCGTTGTAGTTGTAGGTCAAGTTTGCCTTGCACTGAGTGGTCAGCAGTTTTCTGTACTGTCGTGGTGTGCGTAGTACGGCCTGTCTGTACTCCGGCACTTATGTTTCAGAGTCTTCGAGTTTTGTGGCTCCTCTTTGGTTGGTGCCTTACGGCACGCTTTGGCGTGATGACTCTTATAGTGGGGCACTTTTCCCAAGACACAGTTTTTAAGCTAGTTCTGTGGGCTCCCGACCTTATCGTAGCATCCGCGGGGGAGAATACTAGCTAGAGTCCTGGCTTAATGGTCTACAGCTAGTGTTTGCACACGGGGTCAGGGGCTTAGGACCCATGTCGACGGGCGTGACCCTGACTGGCTCTTGTAGTGGCGGTTTCCACGTGGGCCTGTGACTCGACCTTAGCTATGGTAGACCACATTCGGCTGGTAGTCGAGGCACTTGTGGAGTGATCTGTGGTGCAGTGTAAGGCGTCAGTGGACGCAGCTAACTGCTCCTCTTTCGAGTCACGTGTTGTGTGACTCTTGGCATTTCTCATGCGTCGTGACCTTCTGGGTTAGCCCTTTTGTGGCTGCACTCAAGGTCTGTGTCCTGTCGCATGCGTGTGGCAGTGCGCACGACATCCTTGTCGTGTTGTCCGTCGTCCGTGTCGGTCATCCGTCTAGCCTTTTCCTAGGTTCTTTTGTCTATTTTACAGGTTCCTTGCGTCGGAAGTTTGGCAGCTCCTGACTCTGTCAGCTCCAAGTCACCCTCCTGCCCTTGCTTGGAGTAGTTTGGGGTACCGAGGTTAGTTCGATGGCCGTTGTCTGGTATAGCTTCTTCCTTCCCCTCTTCCTTAGCTTGTTCCCTACTCCTGCTTCATGTTCTGTTTCCTTTACAGGTTTGTAGTTTAACTTTCCTGCTTCACTACTTACTTGATGTTTTCTGTTGCATGTCTGCTATTTTTAGCATGTTACTACGTGTTTTCCTCGGTGGGGGTCCACGTGCCCCCTACTGACCCAGTGACATGTGGCTCACCTCTGCTCTACAGGTGGTGGTCATTCGCTCAGCTTTCGTGTGTACGTGGGGCGCGTGCTCGTAGCGTCTAGTTGTGGCCAGCTAGTACCCTCGTAGGGCTTCCCCCGACTTCCTATTACGTCTTTTCTTTTCAGTCGACTGTACTTGACACTTGTTATCTTTTCTTTGGACTTGACTCTGGGCTTAACCATCTGTCATGCCAGAAGCTAGTCCGGCTGCCATCTCCAAGATCCTAAATTCTATATGACAAAATGCATGAATGAGCATGGATCTGTATGACAAAATGTCATGAATCTGCATCAATCTTGTATGAATGATAATCTTATATGCATTGACTAAAGGCTTTGCCAGGAAATGCTGGCTACAAGCCAAAGACCTTATCATCAATCACAAGCTAATCATTCTGGGTGATGGTATCACTACCAATTTCTGGAATGATATTTGGCTTGGAAACCAACCCATGGCCTCCTTTGCCCCTGCTGAATTGATTCACAACTCTAATATATCAGTCAAAGATTTCTATTTTTAGCCTCGTACTAATCTTTCTAATTTGCTTGAAAGATTCCTACCTTCTGGCATAAGGTCTGCCATTCAGAATATCAGACTTTCATAGGACAGAGATCAAGAAGTGTGGAGCTTGTCGTCCACAGGTGACTGTACTGTTTCCTCGATTTGTAAGAAAGCCTTCTCTGATCACAACCAGCACAGCTCTAAATGGAATAATATCTGGTTCAACTGGCTGCCATCCAAAATCTCCATACACTTACGGAAGATAATGTGTCAATGCCTTCCTACTGATGACAGAATTAAAGCTATTGGCATCCCCATTTGTTCAAAGTGTTACTGTTGCAACATTCCAACTGAGGAAGATTCTAATCACTTATTCATCTCTAGTGACAGTGCTTCATTTATTTGGTCTTCTTTACAATCCAAAGGGCTGCAGATTCATGGCAGAACTACCAAAGACCTAATCTCCAACACAATTCAGTCTCTCAACCGACACTCCAAACTCGATTGCTTCACTATTGCCACTCTTGGTTTTGGGTTGTGGGAATTATGGATCTCAAGGAATGCAGTAAAATATGATGGGAAGATAGTCTCCAAACATGCAATTTTCTATAGAATCACTGCTCAAGCTAAGGAAGTTATCTCTTTATCAGGTCTCAAGGAGAGTTCACACAGAAGTCGACGAATCTTGGCAGATTTTGGTATACAGGTTGCTGCTAGAGACTGCCCACAATTAAAACTTATCAAGTGGTTATGTCCTCCTTGGCCTCTCATCAAATTAAACACTAATGGTGCTTGCAAACCCACTGGAAGCTCAGGTGGTGGTGGTGTCATCCGAGACCCAGCTGGCAATGTACTGCTAGCTTTCTCTCATTTCTATGTCAACTCTAATAGTCTTATAGCAGAAGCAAGAGCATTATATGATGGTCTTAAATATCTTCATACTATTTCTGATCGGCCAGCTTATATTGAGTGTGATTCCAAGGTTTTAATTCAAACTATTAATGTTGTGTCCCTGGTTTTGATGATGACAAATTCTTTATCTTATGGTTTTGATGATGACAAATTCATTATCTTAATGCGTCGGCAAGGTCCAACACTGACAGAAGTGGCATATTTGACGGCCAAATTGAGGGTACTGATGTAGCTGACAATATATCCACTGTTGGTAGGATGGGCATACTAGTCACCTTGACGATGCGTCCCTTATGTGGAAACTTAATGCACTGATGATTTGTAGAAGAGACAGCATCGAGTGCCAAAATGTAAGGATGCCCTAAGATGGCATTGAAGGTGGGGTCCATATATAGCACATGGAAGTTGGCAGTGACAAATGAAGGGCCCAGCCCTACTTTCAATGTAACCATGCCCATCGGCGACTTCTTTGTGTTATCATATGCCGTTACTGTAATAGATGACGGCTGGACTTCTGATTCTGGAATGATGCATTTCTTCAAAGTACTGGGCGGCAAAACATTGATAGATGCGCCAGTGTCCACCAAACACTGGCTGACAACTACTTTGTTTATATCAACAGTGATGCACAAGGCATAGGTCCTTGCCGGTTTCGGTGCTAGCTCATGCTCATGGAAAACAATAGCAGGCTGATCCCCTACTGGTGTCAATACTGATGTAATCTGCTCAGCCGGGATATCTTCATTGACCATCACCTTCTGAAGATATTGCTGTAAAGCTGCCTGATGAGTGGTCTATCTCCTGATTAGCTCCAGAATGGAGATCCTAACTGGTGTCCGATCCAAATGTTTCAATAAATCATACTCTGTCCCTAGGACGGACTCCGGTTCCTACGACTGTTCTTCCTGCCCCTGCATGGGCTCTTGCTGTCTCTACTGAGGAAAGACCCGGTGAAACATCCGCCCACTGTGGAGCACCATAGTTTGTGACGACTGTGCCTCTGTCGGGTCGGAAACGGCTGGAGGGTTGGTGGAGGATGACGGGGTGTCAGAATTGGTGGTTTGGACAGGCGGAGCCGGTCGGGGAACCCTGACGAGGGGCCTTTCCGGCTGAATATAAATGGGAGTTGGAACAACAACTATAGAAGGAGGATTAGAGGGAATGGGAGTTGGTGAAGGATGTGTAGAAGGGGGCATTTGAGGTGCCAAGTGGGTGGTAGGAGCTAGAGATCTGATTAACAAAGGCCTCAGAATGGCGGGATTTTGCGTGGATGGTAATAAAGGTGAAGGGCGGAGAAGGAGTGGCCTGGGAGGCATAGGAGTGGTAGAAGCCAGCGTGGCTTGTGGAATGGGTGAGGAAGGAAGAGAGCGAATAAGTAGAGGCCTTTATGGTGGGGGAATGGGATTGGAAGGAGTTTGATTGGTTGTCCGGATCAATGGTGGAGAATTTTGTTGAATTGGATGAGGTTGACTGGTTCTTAACAAACGGGAGAATTGGTTGGAGTTTTGGTGGTTAATTGAAGAGACGGAGATAGAGGCACTTTCTAAGTGCTAGCCCCGACACCTTGTGGGATTTCGCCATTCTTTTTCTTCCTTTCTTTCTTTCATTCTCATTGGCACAGGAGCACTCGATCAAAAATTAAGACCTACAGAAGCAGAAGTTAGGAAATATTAGGAATATTTTCAGTGTCAGCAGTGTGTTCAGTGACCGGACTGAGGGGCGGGATAAGGCGATGGGGGAGATGCCAGAGTTTGACATATCTCGGGCGTCCCCTCCCGTGGCCGTTCCCTTCTCAAGGCGGTACCGGGCACTCACCTTTTATGAAAAGTCGAGGGAGGTTCGAGTGGCATGGGAGATTTCTATTTTTTTTAGGAAACGTGACTAGGGTGTGGGCGTGTCAGTCGATTTCTCAACAATCACCTATGGAACCAAGGTTTTACTAGGAAGCGCCACCAGGACGCGGCACGTGGGCTCGGGGGATGAGCAACATGTGGAGAGAAGGGAGGTTCCACAGGTGCGAGTGCACAGGCAATTTTGGGGAATCGTGTACTGGACGTCTTTCCCCACTGGCCACAAGCAGTCCGTGTTTATTTACATCGGATTGAATCCGAACACCTTCGTTCTATGCTGAAGATAAGTCTGTATGTATCTAAAGCCATGGGTGGAGAGTCGGGAGCATGCTGCAACTAGGGGCTCACGTTCGACTGGGAGGTATTTGTTGGGGTCAGAGGTACTAGACACACACACTGAGTGGTGCTGGGAAGATTGGGACCCAAATGTGGATGCAGAGACATCCATTCACGTAGTAACATAATTTATGAGAGCCATGTGGGCTTTACATGTGGGCCGTGGTGGTCGAGGTACAACAGATGCAAGCCATGAGACACTTCCAACAAGGAGGTCGGTCCCTGGGTCAATGAGTGATAGGGTAGATGTCCGCATGTTTTACAGAAGCTCTCCCCGAGGCAAGGGCCATGCCCGATTCGTCGAGGGAGAGCTAGATGGGGTGACCAGAGGAGGCACTAGCCAGTGACTAGGTGAGGGCCGGGCGCGGCTCGGGTTGAGCAGTCAGGCACGACCCCGCGATAGTTGGAGGTACGACATCATGGCGTATGTGTGACCATCGTAGGTTGGCATACACTGGTAGACCCAAGATGAGGGTATGTTTGCTGCTGACATAACGCCTTATGTGTAGCAGGAGTGGACTTGTGTGACATGACTAATCACCATATGAGGGGAGTACAAATGACATACCCTCGGCGTGTGTAAGCCGATTCACAAGTCAACCGCACACACAAATCTCCTCATGCCCCTGCTGCATCGGTTTCTCTAGATTGGAGTTGGTCCGGTTGCCTTTTATTGCACGCCCCACCCCTTGATCTTATAAGGGGTTTTTATAAGGGAAGGTGAAAGGTCAGGGAAGGGTTTAGGTGGACCAAGTTGAGGGTTGAACTTAGTCAGGGTAAACCCTTAGAAAATGCTAGAAAAAGCCCATAAAATCCATAAAAATAGTCTAAATTCATGGAATAAAATCTAGACTAATACCAGTAAGGATCCGCTAATCCATGGGCCTTACAGTCCCTCCCTCCTAATAGAAATTTCATCCTCAAAATTTAAAAGGAAGGATAAGGAGTGAATGAAAAGAAATTATATCTCACTAGAATAAGAAAGGAAAAAGCTGACGCATTTCATCTTCATGCTCCCCAGTTGCTTCATTCCTTGAGTGATGTTGCCACACAACTTTTACCAAAGGGATTACCTTATTTCTCAATCACTGCTTACGGCGATCTTCAATTCTAACACAGTACTCTAGAGTAGATAAATCTGTAGTCACCTCGGGCCAAACTAAATCATCCAGAACGTGAGACACATCATAAACATATTTTCTCAACTGAGACACGTGGAACACATCGTGGATCACTTGCATCACCGCTGGCAACTGAAGGCGATAAGCCACTTGGCCCACACATTCCAGAATAGGAAATGGACCAATGTAATGTGGATTAAGCTTTCCACGCTTCCCAAATCTCGAAATGTCTTTCATTGGAGATATTTTTACAAATACCATATCTCCAGGATCGAACTATAGTGGTCACTTGCGCTGATCTGCATAACTTTTCTGTCGACTATGAGCTGTCAACATTTTTTGTCGAATCAGACGAACCACATCAGCACACTGCTAAACCATATCAGGACCTGTCAATAATCTGTCACCAACCTCAAACCAGTTCAAAGGAGTACGACAGGGACGCCCCTACAAAACCTCATACAGTGCCATACCGATGCTGGAGTGATAACTGTTATTATAGGCAAATTCCACAAGTGGCAAATGCTGACTCCACGAACCTTGCCAGTCAAGGCAACATGATCGTAGCATATCTTCTAGAGTCTAGATGGTCCTCTCAGACTATCCATCAGACTGCGGATGATACGCTGAACTGAGAGCTAACTCTGTGCCCAACACTTTTTGAAAACTGCGCCAGAAGCCAGAGGTAAATCGTGGATCACGATCTGACACAAGTAAAATAGGAATTCCATGCAACGACGCAATCTTTTCAATGTAAAGCTCGGCCAATTTCTGCACACTCCAGGCAACTTTAATCGGCAACAATCTAGTTATCTTTGTCAAACGATCGACCAACAGCAAGATACCATCGAAGCCCTGAGAAGTCCGAGGTAAACCCACAATAAAATCTGTCGTGACGTGATCCCATTTCCACATCGGAATCTCCAATGGCTAAAGCATTCCACCAGGCTTTACCTGTTGGCATGTCAAGCACTTAGAGATGAACTCAGCCACATCTCTTTTCATACCTGGCCACCAGAACTACTCTTTCAAATTCTAATACATCTTGGTAGTGACGGGGTGAATAGCAAAACGGAACCGAGATAATCTCACGCCGAGGAACCAATCCTCCGACGCTCAACACATCTTCAAAAATCCGCCCGTAGCATCCAACGCTATGATCCTTCCACTGCGTACATAGATCCACATCCCACCACAACGACAACTCAGGATCCTCCATCCCAACAATCCTCTACGACTCCGCAGGCTCCGATTCACAACACCTCGGAAAACACAACACCAGCCACAAGTTCTCGCGAACAACGCCCAACTGGCACGCATCCTTCCGGAGCAGCGCTAGCACACCCTTACATAGCAAGGAAAATGGGCAACATTTCTCACTGGCAACCAACCCGCCAAAACACGGGACGTGTCTCGCACGGACTTCGTGGCACACAAAGGCCAACCAATCCGGACACACGATGCAAGACGACGAACCTTAACCCAACGCGATCTCCTCCAACCAAGGGAAAAACTCAATACTCCTCTGACCAACAGAAGGTCCCCGTGCTCGACCTGACCTCGAACCTTGCACACGCTGGGAACCGCACCTTCTAGCACCAGAAAAACCATTACTTCTGTCAGGCCAGCACCTCCGACACACTCACCAAGTGTCATGTCGGACCACGATCACAACACCTCTCGATGTACCATCGCTACGACTCCTCGAACCACAACACACCATGCCTCGAGCCACAATACGAGCCATAACCGACACCCGCCAACGCTCATCCTCGAACCGTAAGCTCGTCACTGAGCCTTCACATCTCGAACCAGATCCAGGGAAACCACAGCCCAATCCAAGAAAAATCGCCCACTCATCTGCGCACATCTCGACCAGAGCGCCCACTCCGCCACCTCGAATCACAATCTCAATGTCTCAGGGACTGGATAAATCCTCAGCTAGAGTGGCCAACACCAATAATAGCTCCTTCAGAGCACACTCACGGCCACTTAACCACAAACAATCCGCACCAGCCACCTGACCCCGCTGCAGATCCCTAGAACACAGCACCGCAACAACGCACCTGCCGGCAACCTCTGCCCAACGCAGCACCACCGGGGCCACTATCGATGAGGGAGAAGCTCTCGACCTCAATCCTTAGACCCCACGCCGGCACTCCGACGATGATAGCAATCACCTTCACAGTGCCAACGCTGCGCACTCACGCTCTCACGTGAGAAACCAAGTGAAAAATAAACACAAAACCCTACGCCAGCTGCCGACTGTATTAGACCTTACGGACTCTGATCACTGCAATATCTCAAATTTTCATGTACGTCTATAACCATAGCTCTGATACCATCTGTGACCACCTGAGATCCGAGTACCGAAAAGGAATCGACGCAACTCGAACCTCAGCTCGCCGCCCACGAGCCCGAAGACTCGGAAGGGCTAAAGGATAGGTGTGGTGTACATAGAAATAGGAAATAAAGCAGGAGCCTTCTCAAGCGACTGCGACCGGCAGGTATGGGCACCCGGAATCAGATTTCCCTTTAGATGAGGAAGCCATTCTTCTTTCCCTGACCCTATCTTCCTTTGCGCAGACACCAGGCGGTCGGCTGAGGAGGAGGCGCCTTCGACTGAGTGAGCAGTGATCGACCTGGATGATGACTAGGCCACCATTGAGTCACGATTTCTTGAGGGTTCCGCCCGAGCCCAAGACATGGGCAAGGGGGTGGCCCGGGAAGGGTCTTCCAAGCAGCGAGGGTCCAAGCGCAAGGATCCCATGGAGAGGATGTTGCGGGACGTCGTGAAGGCCAAAAAGTGGGCCAAGAAGGCCGGGGCCATCCCCACAATCGAAGACGGCTCTAGTTTGGCTCTCCCCTCTGCCGAGCTAGAAGGGGCCAAGGAGGCCGCGGCCGTCCCTGCAGTTGGAGGGGGAGTTAGCTCGGCTCTCCCCATCGCTGGGCTAGAAGAGGCCGAGCCTATTCGGCTAGATCTCCCGTCTGCTGGGCAAGAGGGGGCCGAGGAGGCCGGGTCCAAAGCGGGAGGCTCTAGGACTGTGGCCGAGACTAGAGCATCGAGCGAGGCAGGTAGCGTTCAGGCCGGAGACGCCGGGGCCGAGCCGATGGAGGCCGGGGGGTCACGAGAAGAGGCGACGCAGCCCCAACCGACCGAGGCAAGAGGGGTGGAGGAAGCAGCGGCTCAATCCGGGCCAGTCGGTGGGGTTCCCAAGGGGGTGTCGCTCGGAGGGGGAGCCCCTATTCCGACTGCTCTGGAGAGGCTAGGCATCTGGGGCCCTCTATACCAGAAGTGTTGCAGCATAGCCACAAAGGTGGTGCGAGGAGGAGACAGGCAATGCTCCCCGACCGTGACCCTCGAAATGGTCATGGAGAGTGGCCTAATCCTGGCCCAGATGGGGGCCTCCCTGGCTGAAGCTTACGCTCAATCAGAGTTAGACCGGGCGAACCTTGCCTGGACCCTTGGTACGTCCGACGGGAAGATAGCTCAGCTCACTGAGGAGCGCGATGGGCTTTGGCGGGAGTGCTCCTCATTTAAAGAGCTGGCGAGGGTGAGTCGGGCGGAGGCCTGGGCCCTGACCGAGCAACTGGCTCGGGCACACTAGTCGCTCGAGAGGAAGAGCAAGCTTCTGGAGGAGGAGCGCGTGGCCCATGCCAAGCAAGATGGCCAGTGGGAGGCCGAGCGCGCCGAGCTACTAGACCGAGCAGAGGAAGCCGTGCCCCTTCGGTTGGAGGCCGAGGCTGATCGAGCAGAGGCAGAGAAGCAGATGGCCGAGGCAAATCGGAGGTTGGACGAGGCGGAACAGGAAAAGGCCGAGCTCGCTAGTAGGGTGGGATCGGTCGGGGCGGAGGCACTCGAGCAGTTTAAATGCTCGGAGGCCTTATTTCATCGCGACAATAATCAAATAACTGAAGCAAACAGATACGAGGTAAATGATCACGTAGAAAGCCTGTCAGACTGGAGATCAATTTTAACAGATGTAGAAGACAAAAACTACAAGAGGGGCAACAGACAACCGAGAACGGGAGTTACTTGAAATCATGACCACTTACTTTGTGGTAGTCGGACATAAGAGATTCCCCTCCCTGTTGACCCTCCCAACACGAACAGATACAAGGGGAACGCACAGGCACCTTGCCAGAGTTCCGACCTCCGCGACTTCGAAATGCTGCAGAATCATGCACATCAGATGTTACGACCTCAACAGACACAACATATGGGAAAGACTACAAACAAGAAACAGAGGATGGTAGACGCTTCAAACCTACCTGACTTAGCTGAGAAATTAGCCGGTCCTCGGCGACGCCCTCGGAGATATTGAACTTCAGCAGCGGCTTCAGCCTCTCGTCTGCGCGGCATGCCCCGAGAACCTGCAGATCGAGGGCCCGTAGCCATTGCAGCATCCCGCTCTCCTCCTCGCCGCGCTCGAAGAGCAGATCGCCGTCGCCGCCTCCCCCCAGAGCGTCCGTAAGCCTCGCGAGAATCCCGTGGGACGCCCTCCCGTTCCCCTGTGCCGCCGCCGATGCCCCGGACGTCTCAGATTGATCGATCCCGCCCGATCCCTCGTCGTCCAAGCCGTCGCCGCAGTCCAGACGCTCTCCCTCGCTTCCTTCCTCGAAGTGCTCCTTCCTTGGGTGAACCATCTCCGGTGAACAAATCAGTACCGCCAACAACGAATACGACGCCGATCTGCAAACAGAAACCCTAGAATCTCCGCAGAATCCTAGCACCGTGATCGAATTCGACAGAACAATCAGGATTCTCGCTCATATCTCGATCATTTCTCCTCACCAATCTTGCTGGTTTGCTCTGCACGAGCGAAAGAAATCGTGAGCCTTGAAACAAATGAGCAAACCACGAATCGCTACCACAAGATGGTTCTGCCGGGGGAAGGAAGATGCCGGCCGAGGGTATTTATCGGGAACGATCGGATTTGAGGACGTTTCCTTAAGCCTTCTTTATGATGGCGTTTCGCATCCGGGACAGCTCTGATCCACGTCAGCCAAACCCAACGGTGGGCTCCACTCCGACAGAGAAACCGGGCCCACCGCAACGGCTGATGTCATGAACATCCCGCGCCTCCCTGCCCGCTTAGCATTGGTCCGCGATTTATCTTCAACGAACAAAGATCAGATGGACACGATCGGATTGATAGATAAGGGAAATTATTAGGCTCTTGATAAAAAAAGGATATTATTAGGTGATTGAGATCAATCATCCTCTAAACTTATTGGTGTTCGGCCTAGTTAAGACATAATGACGATGGGCATGGGCAGGAAATCGATCCCATTCGAATCCTAACCTGCCACCCATGAACTGGAGGGCTCGAAAGGGTTATAAAAGAGTGTGGAGGTACATTGAAATTTAAAATAATGCAGGCAATAATTATAATTAGCCATTTAAATAGCATGAAATAAAATTACATTTTCAATTAAATAAGCTAACTACAGAGTCTAGTCTAACAAACTATAGTCTACAGGGAAAGAAACGTACTCAATGCTGGGTGCACCCCCAGCTCTGGTGAAGTGGCAACTACAAACCTCCACGCTGCACCTTCGAACCTCAAGGAGGAACTGCAACACCTGAAAAGAGAGGGGTGAGCCTCATCTCATTGGCTCAATAGGGGTCCCGTAGATTCCCACCACAAAACAACGGTAGTAAACAGTAGCGCTAGCAAGAAAAACAACAACAGTAACAGTAATGGTGGAAGGGACGGCCGTAATAAGAATAGTAAACATGGCAGCCGATGGAACCATGGCTCTAAAGCTACTCCTAGTGGCATGAAAAGCAACCCCAATCTGGCATACGGGGGACCACCAAACTAACGAAAAAACCCTGGCTACGTCACCAGGAGGAACACCACAACAACTCTATCATGAAGGCCCAATCCAAGACCATGCAGTCTAGGGTCACAGTCACTACCTTGCAGTCACAGACCCTACACTGTCTATGAGTAAGACATCGGTAACTCTTACCGAAAATCCTAGACCACTATGTCAGAAGAGCACACCAAAGCTACCCAAAAATCATGTCTCGTAGATGGAAAAACTAAACCTCGAGTCACGAGAGTCACGTGTCACATGACGAGAGTACCTGCCCACCAGAAGCAAGGCCGGATGCATCCACTAACGACTTAGTCCGCGCCCCAGGTGTCTCCCTACTCACCCCAGGTGGAAACTAAGACACCATACAAGTAACCAAAGAACACAGACAAGGGTCTACTCAAGGTCGTGCTCGTCAGCATGCATCCGAAGTCCCCGACCACGTGTGCACACACTGACTAACTGCACTACATCAGGTCCTCTAGCTAGTTTTCCTCTCGGCTCAGACTCAAGCCGACACAGTGGGAAGCCCTACGGTAACCAGCCTAAAATCATCTCTCCCAGGTGTAGCTCTCCACCTACTCCCTCGTAAGTAGGCATACATGTACTCAGGCAAGCTACGACTAGTGGGGGTTCACTAAACGTGGACACTCTTTGTAGAGAGGAAACACCGTAGTACCGAAGGTCACGCATGCACCCATCGCAAGTAACACGAAGTACTGGGTGGCTCGGCACCACCAAACTCTAGACGACAAGCTGGACCTACAACTAGGGGTGATCTTTATTCAGGTTCAATACGAAAATCAAACCGAACCGATGGATTTGGTTCGATTTGGTTTGGGTTAAAATTTAAAAAAATCGGTTTGGGTCTTTTGCTTTTGTTGCTTTCTGGTTATAACACTGGGACATCGTGTCATGTTGTATCTATTGACAGGTTCTGTGGAAGAGGGGGACAACCCCTCCACAGAGGCGTCCTCGGGGAGTGGGGACGGAGGTTTACAGCCGAGGTGAAAACACCCCAGAGTAGAGGCTGCAGTAGTCGAGACTGGAGAGTCTTCCAGAGGACACGAGGCTGGAGGGCAAGTCAAGGCAGAGACAGCCTTGAGTAAGTGTCGTTTTGCCTTCTTTGCTTCTGGTCGATTTAGCTATGGTAGTGGGCTAATCTTGCTTTGCTGGATTTGTGTCTTGCAGCTCCCGTGAAGGCTAGGGCGGAGGCGACCTTCTCGCCCCCTCAGGAGGAGGACCCTCCCTATGTGGAGGGAGCTGAGCGTGAGATTGACACGGAGAGTTTTCTCCAGCTAATGGACGAGATGGCGCCCAATGTCAAGGCCTTCCCCGACTTTGAGTCGTGGGCAGGTGTGGGAGGCGCCCGTTCAGGTAAGGGCTTCTGGTGGTGGCTGTGAGTTGCGACTTTGCTCGTTTCTGGCTGCTGATGTGACCGTCTGGCTTGTGCAGAGGAGGTAGAGACTTCAAGGGCCAAGGCCCCGACTGAGGCACTGAGCGACGTGCCTGGACAGGCGGGAGAGCCAGCACCCACGGTGGCTGGCAGTTGGCCGAGTAAGTGTCTGATTACTTCGGAGGGAGTCTTTCTATTATAGTTGCACTCTTTGCAAGCCAAAATTGTTGACCTGGTCTGAGTTGCTTGTTTGGTAGGTAAGGATGCGGAGGCCACCCTGGAGATGATCCAGGAGCCGGTGGACGCCAGTCCATCAGTGGTCCTGTCATCCTTTAAGGATGAGTCTGGGCAGGAGACCTCCGTGCCTCCACCCACCGTTGGGGACACACTGGGTAGGCTACCACAGCTATTCGAGAAGCTGTCTCTCCCACCTTTGCTGACCGTGGTGTCAGCTTGCACGGTGGGGCTGGTAGAGTCATCCAGTGTGGGACTCTCAGGTATGTAGCTGAGTACTAAGTTATTTCATGGTGGATTACTTTGCTTTACCCACTCATGCTGAGCCTTCACTGGGGGTTGGCTACAGGGACCTCTTCCCCCCTGGAGGAGGGAGAGCTTCCCCGAGACATGGCCCGGGTAGCAGGAGACGAGCCTGCTGTCGCTACATCTGCTGGGTGTGACGAGGAGTTTGTCGATATTAAGGGGGTCTCCGAAGGGGATGCCCCAGCTGGTGAGCTTGTTCCCTAACACCTTTGGCAAGGGAGTTATCTTTATGAAAAACTGGACTCGGTAGTAACGAGACTCGGCTTACTGGTGTGCAGGTGCCTCTGATTTGCCCGTGATTGAGGGTTCATCAGGGGCCTCATCTGGTTCTTCAGGCATCGTTCAACTTCCGCGTGGAGCGCGGCTTCGTCGGGCAGCTCTGCGATCCGAAGCCGATGACGTGCCAGCCGGTGAGCGCGCCGGCCGGCGGCAGCTTCCCGGTCAGCTACGAGTTTGGCCGGGTGTTCACTGGCCGCGTGCAGTAGTTCGGTTCACCAACACAGAGGAGAGAGACAGATGGAATTCCTGACCCCAGTATTCGATGCGCTGCAGTATGGCGCGGAGCACATCCTCGGGATCTTGGTCGGCCTCGCGCTGGCCGCCGCCACGGTGGCCTCGGTCGCCATCCGCAACGCCGTCGCGAAAGGGGTGCCCGCATGGCTGCAGCCAGTGGTCGCTGGTCTGGCGGAGCAGTACCTGCAGCCCATCGCCGAGAACGCTGTGCGCCAGGCCGAGGAATGGGCGCAGCGCCAGATCGACAAGGGGCTTGCGGCAGCGCAGACCCTGAGCGCCGAAAAGCTTGCCGTGGCGAAAGCCTACGTGCTGAAAGCCGCGCCGGACGTGATCATCTCCGACGCGCGCTTGGAATCGCTGATCGACGCGGCACTCGTGAAGGTCGGCCTTGGCGCTGCTGGTGCGATCCGCGTAGGTGTGGAAGTGCTCGGGGAGAAGCTGGAGACGGTCGAACAGCACCTCCCCCCGGCGGCATAACCGTGCCTGTTATCACCACCGCGACCGGGCAGCAGGACGTGACGCCGCTGCTCGGTCCGACGGTTCAATCGATGATCGAGCGCGCGATTGCGAGCCTCCCGCCGGAGAAGCGCGGGAAGGTCGAGATCCGGCTGACGCTCCAGGGCATCGAGGCCGAGGCGGCCGTGCGCATCATGCGCGGTGTCGACGCATCGCTCTACTACCAGCGGACCAAGGACGGCCAGCAGGGCGGCGGCGCGCGGATCCGCTGGAGCTTCTGACCGACGTGCGGAGATGCGCGCGTGTAATCTCCGCACCCTCTGACAGGTGAGACGCAGATTGCACCGCAATAGTGGTGCAGAGGATCGAACCATGAAGAAGTTCTGGAAGAAGATCGCAAAGGGGTTGGAGGCCGTCGTGGCCGTGATCGCGGCCGTGGCGACAGGCGCGGGGCGGCCGCGCTAATGGCGCATCCGGCGGTTTCAGAAGCGCAAATCCACGAGGCGATGGCGGCTGTGGACGCGAGCGGCGGGTCGATCTCGCGTGCCTCGGAAGTCCTCGGCATCAATCGGTCGACGCTCTACAGCCGCCTCCGCAGCGGCCAAACGCAAGGACTGATCGCGCCTGAGCAATTCGCGGCGTGGCGGCAAGGGCAGGTTGTGCCGCCTGCCAGGAGCTTCGAGGTGGAGGCCCTGCCGGACGAGCTTCCGACGGCCGAGGAGTTGCTGCGACGTCGTTCCGCGCAGTTCGGCAAGAAGCGCGAGGCGAAGCTGGCGCGCGAATTGATCGCGGTCGACGTCAAAGTGCATGGCCCGGTCGGCTTAGCCTTCTGTGGCGACCCGCATGTGGACGATGACGGTACGGACATCGGCCTGCTACAGCGGCACGTCGCGCTGTTCGCGAAGCATGAGGCGCTCCTGCCCCTTGGGATCGGCGACTACTCGAACAACTGGGTGGGGCGGCTGGCGCGACTCTACGGACAGCAGTCGCTGTCGGCCGCCGAGGCATGGGTGCTCGTCGAGTGGCTGATCAAGTCGGTGTCGTGGCTGGTCCTGATCGCGGGTAATCACGATCTGTGGTCGGGCGCTGGCGATCCTATCAAGTGGATGGCGAAGGCCGCGCGCGTCAACTACGAGGCGAACGGTGCGCGATTGGGCCTGCGCCTCCCTGGCGGCCGGGTGATTCGCATCAACGCGCGGCATGACTTTAGCGGCAAATCGTTCTGGAATCAGGCGCACGGCGTGGCCAAGGCGGCGCAGCTTGGGTGGAGGGACCATGTGCTGACCGCTGGGCACATTCACACGTCTGGCGTGCAGATCGTGCGTGACCCCATGTCCGGCTTGATCAGCCACTGCCTCCGCATCGGCAGCCCCGCGAAACCCGAACCGAGAAAACAACGGCGGAAAGGAAAGCTACACTAGCTACGAAAGCAGGAAAGTAACTACGGTGGCTGGTAAAATCTCGGCTCTACAGCTACTCCTACTGGTAACAGAAAAACACGACCTGGTCTCCCGTCGGGGGGCAACCAAGTCACGCACCCGACATCTCGATTCCACGATTGAGAGACTACAAGACACGAACCGTCCTAGCCACGCTACCAGGAAACGACACGACGCCTCGATCGCAGAGGCCTGCCCTTTCTAAAGGGTCCAAGCTGAAATCACACGGTCCGAAAACACAGTCATGACCTCACTGTCGTGAACTCTACGCCGTCTAGGGAAAGTCCTCGGTGACTCTCACCGGAAACCCTAGACCTCGACTTCGGGAACGCTCCCGAAACAACATGCGAAATCCCATCTCGCAAATGAAAATGAAAATCAAGACAAGACAACACGTCACGTGACAGGAGCACCGCCCACTAGAAGAACGATCGGATGCGTCCCCTGACGTCTTACACCGCATCACAAGTGTCTAGCTACGACGCTCCGAGCGCGAGACTCAGACACACCAAGTAACAAGAAGTACCACAAAACAAGGACTAGCTGAGGTCGCGCTCGTTAGTGCGAGTCTGAACCCTCAGCCTCGTGTGCACACTCAGACCATACGCCCTAGGTCTGTCCTCTGGCTGGTAATTCCCCCACCAGCCCGGACTCGGCGGTATGCGGGGGCCCTACGGTAACCAGCTTACTCACCGTCTCTCTCGAGTGCGCCACACCAGTGCTCCTAGTGGGTCGACACACGCATGCCGTGGAAGCTATGACTAGTTGATGGGTCACCGAAAGTACAGACCCTCATGTCACGGAAACTGACTCCGAAAGTAAATGAGTACAAGGATCGCTCCTCGTACAGCACCGACTCATGGTGACGTGAGTCGAAAACGTCACATCTCGGGACCCCTCATGGTGCCCCACACCTGGTCCCCACACGATGCCCAACATCAGTCAGATCACAGGTCAGCACGTGGATCGAGATCTGTTCACCCGGGACTCGAATTGACACGAAAAACCACCGGCTAGGCCTCAGACGATGAGCGGTCCATCATTAGCCACTCACGGGTGCACGGCTAACTCACAGTCGTGCGGGGGAGAATGGACAGTCCAACTCGACCGTCTGCCACTCCCGACGGAAAACAGACCATAACGCGCCTGTCCAGGTGCGTTATAGTGCTTAACGGGCTGACAGGGGCGCGTTAAGCCTCAAGTCACAAAAACGGACATAACGCACTCCTCAAGGGGCGTTATGCACATAATGGACCAGCCATGGTGCGTTATGTCACGGAGGGAAACAGACTATAACGCACTCCTCAAGGGACGTTATAGGCCTTAACGGACCACCTCTGGCGCGTTAAGTGGAGGGCAAGGGCGTTAAGTATAACGCACCTTCCCTGGGGCGTTAAGGTACATAACGGGCCTCCCCAGGCGCGTTATGTGACCAGGCCCCCAACAGTCACAACCAATGGTCAAATCCAACGGTCGGAAACCATAACGCACCGCCTCTGGGGCATTATGCCTGACATAACGGTCAGTCGAGCGACCGTTATGCCCTCAAAACCCAGACACGAAACATATAAAGTATAACGCACCTGCCTAGGTGCGTTATGCACATAGCGGTCTCTCGTACGACCGCTATGATGGTCTGATGGTGAAAATGGCGAACACAATCTAAAAATGCCAACCGGGTAGGCCAGGGGATGTGGTGTGCCGGGCAAGGCACAGTCGGGTGTACCGGGGAAGGGATGCTGGAGGCGTGTCAGGGAAAGGCAAGGGTAGACTGCACCGATGAGAGCCCAGGGGCGGGTGTGCCGGGTAGAGATGTCAAGGGTGTACAGGGTAGAAAGGGTGAGGGTGCACCAGGGAAGACCAAGCCAGGGATGTGTCGGCAAAGGGGATGATCGAAGTGTGCTGAGCTGGGCCTTGCAGGGTACATTAGGTGCGGTGGAGTTGGAGTATACTGGGTAAGGGTCAGAGGGGCCATTCCATCTTCGCTTTCTTGTGCCTTCTCTTCTCTTCTCTTCCTTGATTTTAAGCAGTGCATGTGGGTTTTCTCTTCCTTTCTCTTAATCATTTCTCCTTTCCTCTTCATTGTATGACGAGTGTTCAAGCTGCGTAGTTATCATTCAGTCCGGCCCTCTTCATGTTATTCACAGTTCTCTTGTCTTGGTTGAAGCACTTTACCATTGTTCAGTTCATTTGTTTGTTGTTATCTTTTGTCTCTTAATGTTATTGTTCTATTTACTTGTTGCTTTCTCTTGCCTTTGTCGTAATAGCATTTTCGAACAAAAATTCGACAGCATCTCCCCTTGACCTGGATGGTAAGGGAAGTAAAGGAAATGCACCCACATGGAGTGGCGGATCCCGACAATATGAGGTGCGTGCCAGAGGCGACGACACCTTTAATAAAACCTTGGAAAACCCAAAAGAATCGACGAATGAGGGGTGCCTCCAAGACTGCCCAGGGGTGCTCTGGGCAAAGGAAAGCGACTGATGTGCCAGCCAAAAAGGGAAGTAGGGCTAAAGAGGTGTGTACCAGACTGGAGGGGCTAAGGTGTGCCGGCCAGAGAAGCTGTGCCGGCTGGGAGGGTATGAGGAGGTGTGTCAGGTTGGCCGGCACCAGGAGGGAGTGTGCCGGGCTGGGCTAGCCATGGGGGGGTGCACTGGCCAAGAGGGCCGTGCCGGGCTGAAGGTGCGCCGGTGGAGGGCTGGCCAGGGTGTGTCGGTTAAGGGCACGTGAGGGGTGCACCGGGCAGGAGGCAAAGGGGCTGTGCCGGGCTAGGTTCACGCGAAGGCTGTACCAGGATAGGCCCTGCCTGGGGCTGCACCGGGTTAAGAGTGTGCCGGCCAGGGGTGATTTGGGGGTGGAGTTGGCTAAGCCAAGAGGAAAACAAATGTTGCCAGGAGGGAGAGAGGGCTCGAGGGGACATCAGGATGAGAGCATTGGGCCTGGGTGTTCAAGGAGGAAGGAAGGGCACCTCCCTTCAGGCAAATGGACGAGGGTGGAGGCTAGGGATCCCACGAAAAGGCCATAACAAGGGGGAGAAGGCCAACACTGGGGACCAAACCATCAGAAGGAAGAGGAAGAAGAAAAGGAATGTGATGCTCCAGTATCGAATAAAACATAGGCAGACTTTGAACAAATGATTAATGTACCTTCCACCAGTCCGCCTTCACTGTCTAGTTCTGCTTCCATAACAGCATGGAGATGGGCATTCGTTGTGACTGGATGCTTTCCTTCTCCAGGCGCTTCCTTCATCATTCGGCAATCCGGGATTTGGTGATCTCGGCTCCCACAATGGAGACAAGCTCCCATTTTCCTCCAACACTCTTCAGCCCTATGTCTGGCCTTGTCGCAGTGTTTACACACCACGTTGGATAGGGTGGTGATGGAGAATGGCTTGGACGTCTTCTTCAGCTTCTTGTCTTGCGAAGACTCCCCTTCGCTACCAGGTCTCTTCTTGTTGTTAAAGGTTGGCTTATGATTGCCAGGACCAACGATGCTTCTTTCTCGTCCACGGATCCTGTCAAACAGTTTCGTGGCATCTTCAAGTAACTGTGCCTGGTGCACCAACTCTGAATAGACTTGTATGACCACTGGTGCCAACTGGGTGATGTATTGGGGCCTGAGCCCATTAAGAAACCTTCTAGCTTTCATTTTCTTGGTGCTAACTAAATGGTTCACGTACCGAGATAGTCTTCAGAACTATGCCTCATATTCTACCACTGAGAGAGATCGTTGTTTGAGTGCGGAAAATTTGGAGGCTTTCCTCTCCTGAACTCTATCAGAAAAATACTTATTATTGAAGTGTTCCACAAATTCTTCCCATGTGACCTGAGCCTGGCCTATGGTAGCTTCCACGGACTCCCACCAGTATCGGGCGTCTCTTTCGAACTGAAAAGCTGCCAGTAAGACCTTCTCTTGGTTTGTACACTGCATAACTTTAAATATGCATTCTGTTTCCCTGAGCCAGTGCTCGGCATCATCTGGATCTGTGGATCTCGTGAACTTAGGAGGGTTCATGTTACGGAAACTTTGATGGAGATTTCTGGCTGCACGGTGTGCACCTCCTTGTGCAACTTGTTGGAGTGCTTGTGTGAGGCCCTGAACAGTCCTCTGCATGTCGCGCCATTGTGCACGTTCTGCGGCCATTGTCCTGTAATAATTAAATAACTATTAGATTGTGACTATTTTCTAAGGACTTTATTAACTTAGCCATTGGTTCTACCCAATCTCACCGGGTAAGAGAGTATACCTATCCTTGGACTTGGGTTTCCTAGGAATTGAATATCCTAGGCTCCGATACCACCAAATAGACTGTCACGCCCCAAGCGCGGAAGATTACCTAGAGGTGACGTGACGAGTCAATATCATTCATGTCAATCAGAGCGTAGTACATTCAACACAAAGACAGAGCGCGCAAGAGAGCAATAAACCCAATCCTCTATTCGTTAATCATCCTCAGTTACATTCTTCAACTAGTTTGACTTAAAATAATATGCTAGGGCCGAGAATAATAGATCAGATGAACAAACAACTCAACAGAGACAGAGAACTTTTTAAGGTGGTTCGATTGCAATCTGCAATCTACGTCCACCCCTTACTCCACTGAGTAAGGTTTCCTTACACTTAAGCAATCAGAGAAACTGCAGACTAAGTCTGCAAACAAACGCTGCCTGACAGCTTGCCCCGAGGAACACTTTCCTCGCACTTCTGAAGACCAGAAGTAACACTAGAGGACCAACCTTCCTTCCTTCGCAATCAACAAAGGGAACCCCGTAAGCTGTTCCCAGCAACTCACTAACTAGAGGATCATTCCTCTCTTCCTCCAAACATGATGGAAGGAAACTGGAGAACCTCTCCCTTCCTCCAAGTGACCTCAGAGGGTAACAAGACGGTATAAAATGAACTCAAAAATGTGATAGAATATATGGACACCCAGAAACTAGATCTCTACAGATAATGTGTCTGTATATGATCCAGAGGGGGGTGAATGGATCGGTCACCCACAAAAACTTTACTGTAGCAACTCAAATGCAAAATTAAATCAACCTGCTGCAGGAAGGATGAAGTAAACACAGATATAACTAGACCAGCACAGATCTAGCAAATCAACTCACACAAGACCCTAAGCAATCATCTACCGAGCGATGAATGGAAGTAAAAGATAATGCACACCACAAATCAAACGCATAGTAGACAGATGATTTTTAGGTGGCTCGATCTCAAACCCGAAATATACGTCCACCCCACACTCTAAACCAGAGTGTAGCTTCAACTGCTAATACACAGCTTCGCTCATCCACAGCTTCGGGGTCAAAACCCTACAGACCGCTTGGCGTTACAGCTTATGCCGTCCAAAGAAATCCTTCTCTGCAAACCACTGGGGACTTACAGCTTAACCCTTCCAGAGGAGTCCACCTCTACCCGTCTGAGCCTCACAGCTTGCTCCGCTGACACATAGCTTGAAAACAGGTTCAGAAAACAAAACAAGAACAAACGAGAAAATAAGAAATCCCAACACGAAATGTAGCTCCACTGAGCACTCTCAGCTCTGGTATCTGAACCATGAGACTGAGGAACAAATTCTCTCAAATAAACTCTCGAACACTCTCAAGCTCTCTTTCTCTTCTTCTCTTTCTTAGTTTCTTCTTTCTCTTCTCTCTGGATCGTACAGGCTCTCTCTGCTTCTACTTTTCTAAATCAAAATGCACGATCACTCTTCTCTAGATGGAGAAGTCTCCCTTTTATAGCAGTAGTAGCAGATGTAGGGCGTGTGTCCTCCACGAATTCCCGCCATAGTGCCTTGACCACAGGGCAGCGTCTCAGCTCACTGCACTCCACGTGTCACGATCCTGGCACATCCTCCAACTTTGGATCTCGTGCCATCCTTATTCTCATATTCAGTCTTCTGGCCACCCTCAGCTGAAGATCATCAAGTGGATTTGCCCCCCTTGGCCTTTCCTTAAACTAAACACTGATGGTGCTAGCAAACGTTCTGGTGAATCTGGAGGAGGTGGTGTCGTTAGAAATTTTAGAGGAAACATTCTACTTGCTTATTCTCATTTCTATAGATGGTCTAATAGTCTTATAGCTGAAGCCCATGCTCTTCTTGATGGTATCAAGTACCTACATACAGTTAATGCAAATCCAACTCATATTGAATGCGACTCACACACCCTTGTTCGAATTGTCAAAAAAGAAATCCTTTATCCATGGTCCATTCTCTCCTACGTCAGAGATATCTGGAGCATTCTTACAATGTCTGACACTATTGCTCACATCTACAGAGAAGGCAACACAGTTGCGGACTCCTTAGCATCTTTAGCTTGCACCTCCAAATGTAATGCCTTTTTTTCTTACCATGAGCTACCTTCAATTATAAAGGGTGCGGCTCGATTAGACAAGCTGGGCATGCCTAGTATTCGATTGATGTAAATGTTATTCTTCTTCAGTAGCAACAATATTTGCCTCCCAGCGTTCTGATGGTGGAGTGGCTATCCCCGTTACCTCTAGTAAAGGGTGCACTCTCTCATCTATCTCTAGGCAGGGTTTTTCTGATTAAAAAAAAATGAACGAGACATATAACACAACAGAGATGAGCAAAAGAGAACCAAATGAATAGAGACGAAACACAACATAAAGACGAATCAAACATATAACAAAGATAATAATCACCACAACAGGAACAAATGGCAAGCATGTGTGTAACTGAAGAGACGGTGGGACAGAGCAACACACACATGGTGGGACAACACACGCGGTGGGACAAGGACATGATGGGACATGGACACGTGTGACCAAGACACGATGGGACAAAGACACGTGTGACCAGGACATGGTAGGATGACACAGAGAGACAAAGACAACACGGGCGATGACACTGTGGAGGGTCAAAAGACAACACGTGTGGCAATAACACGGCCAGACGAAAACACGTATGACAACATGGAGGGACATAGACACATGCGACGATATGATGGGACAAAGACATGACAGACATGCTCTTCAACCAGAGCCCAAGATCAGATGAAGCAGAACTGCCAGGTTCAAAATCGTGAGGCAATGCCCTCTCACGGAGATATGATCAAGCAAGTATGCCAGGAAGGACATGAGCTTCAGAATATATCGAGAGATAAGATCAAAGAGATGAGAACAGACTAGAAGACGTGAACAGGAGACAGAGCAAAAGATAAAGAGCAAGGAGAGCTTGAATACCTGTAACCTGCAACCTACACACTTGGCAAACAGATTACGTATTTATCCTCAAGACAAAATAAAAATGAATAAAAGATAAGTATTTTTGCCACCGTTAGAGAGAGAGAGTTTAGAGTGAGAATAATAGAAAAATGAAAATAGGTGGATGTGAGAGTAAGAAAATAAATAAAGAGATGAAAATAGTGTGAGTTATTGTGTGAGAAGAGAGAGAGACAGAGAGGAGAGAGATAGAGAGAGAGCTAGTGAGAAGAGAGAGGGGGAGAGAGGGAGATGAGAAGGGGAGTCCGGTGGCCCTGTTGAAGGGATAGAGGGAGAAGTGTCAGTAGGGAGCAACCCTACGTGAGGTGTGTGTGTGTGTTCGAGTGCGTTAGGGAGAGAAAGTGAGAGAGGGGTCGACGTGCATGAGCCGTGTGTGGTGTGAGCGTGGGAGGTGTGTGTGGGTGTGGGGGAACGTGAGAGTACAGAAGAGGGGGAGATACGACGTGGAGTCCATGCCACAGATGGAGGGGGTCAACACTGCGACCTGTGATCCCTGTGTGAGTGGTGCAGGAAGAGGAAGAGGGGGAGAGGCAGGTATGAGCAGTGTGTGTTGTGTGTAGTGTGTGTGTGAAGAGAAAGGGAGAGGGAGAGTAGAGAATGAGAGGGGGAGAACGGCGAGAGGGGGAGTGACTGTGGGACGCAGGGACGAGAGTGTGAGGGGCTGTGAGTAACCGTGTGTGCAAGTGAGAGGGAGACGGGGTGAGACAAGAGTGCGTACTGTGCGTGGCAGAAGATAGAAAGGGAGATGGAGAGGAAGTGAAGGAGTGCAGAGGGAGAGAGATGTCGCGGTGCAGAGCAAACATGCGGAAGGAGTGAGAGGGATAGAGAGAGTCAAAGGTGGGGATGTGAAGCCGCGTCCAGCGCCCCTGTTCAGAACAGGGGCTCCGGACCGGAAGTGGTGTGTGTGAAGAGTAGAGGGAGATGGGGAGAGAAGTGAATGGGAGAGAGAGATAGAGGGTGAGAGAGGGGGTGAGTGTGAGAGGGAAAGCATGGAGGAGAGGAGAACGGGGGACGCGGGCGTGAGTTGCGGTGCGCTTTATAGGCAGGGGATGCTGCCGTGCTACTGGATCTGTCGTGCATGCCAGCTCCGCCGTCGCGTGCTGCGCTGCGTGCTGATCACCGTGTCCGCCTGGAGCTTGCCATGTTCCCATGCACCTGCAGATCTTGCTGTTCGCCATGTCCCATCTGCCAGCAGATCCTGCTGTTCGTCGGTTTTGCGTGAGAGACTAGCCTGCTGCTGCATTCGCCTCAAGCTCATCTAGGTCTTCCCTATAGCTTGTAGCTCGCCTACTCCCCATGTAGCTATAGTCTTCCCATCGTGCTTGACCGTTCGTTCCCCATCGCTCTGCCGTGCCCGCGCAAGCAGCTACTGCTTGGCAAAAGTATTTTAAATGACATCGCGAACTCTTTTTTCAAGCCACAAAGGCCTTGAATCTTGGACTGTTTTTCAGGGTGATGTCATCAGAAGCAAAAGGCTATATAGAACAATAATTTCGCATAGAAGCTCCAAGAAAAATAGAACCTGATTCTGACTACACAGGAAATCGTGGCCACTAGATCTTGAGTATGGACCACAGGAGAAACATTGAAGTGGCCCTTTTAAGCTTGGATGTTGGATTCCAAAGCTGAGAGACTCGCACGAAGGGGAGCAAACCCGAAATGCACAAACATCTGCACCCGACACTAGATGGATTGCTGAAGTAGAAACAATTCTTCAGGAGCCATCGATCTTGAAGAGCTAGGATTTCCAAGGAGATAAGGCAGTGCTTGAAGTGGACTCAGACACCACTTTGCTACGGATGAAACGTCGCAAGAGATTGCTTCAAACTTTGAATGCCATCGCACAGCTGAACTAACTAGAATAGGGGATCATCACAACTAAAATAGGGTATCGACGAAGTAGAACTGAAGGGAGTAGAAGAACTCCAGAAGAGCTATAGAGAAGAAAGAAGGGATGATCAGGAAAAACAAGAAGAGCAGGGAAGAATGCAGAGGTAGCAGACAAGTGGGATAGGTGTTTTACTTTCCAATTTGATAGCCCTTTCCTTGCCTTCTACCTTCTATTTATATTCTCCATGCAAATACAATACATGAAGGTTAGAGCTACGCCACACTAATCCGGTGAGTCTCCAACCGATTTTAACAACTTTAACAAAAACACAACAATTCCAACTACACTAATTACTACTAACAATACCTAACATAGATGCAAAGTGAGGTGCAGGCGGTGGGGTCGAGGGGGACGTGGCCTCCTCCCTCCGGGGAGAGGGAATGAGAAAGTGACGTCAGGGGAAGATTATGCCCGCACTGCAGGGGCTCCGGTCGCTCCCGTTCAGGAGGTCATCTTCCTTTTCTCTGTTGAGCAAGAACATGAGAACAAGAATGTTAGAATAAGAACACGAGAACCCACAAGGATGTTGAGGAGGAGAGGGAGGAGATGAACCATAGACATCGGGCCAGAAGAGTTCTGGAAGACGGATACAGAGGTATTGCCATGCGTAGGGTGGGTCTAGAAGGAGAATCTGAATTGCCCATCTTCCTCCTTGATGCCTTGTTGATACCCACCAGAGTTCATCTTCCAATTGAACACTTTGGTTGGAAAAGTTTCGGTGGCCAGAGATGACAGGAGTTGTAACAAGGAGGGGTGAGCAAGATAATTTTTTTCAAATCAAATTGAACCGAATTAAGATTTCAATCTAAATCAAATCAAATTAAACTATTTTAAAATCAAATCAAATCAAACTGAATTAATAGGGTGTTTGGTTACTCTTTTTTACCTCTTTTTTCTCTCAATTTTAAAAAAGAGAGTAAGAGATCTTATAACCATGTTTGGTATGTCTCTCCTAAATTTTAGGGAGGGCTCTCTCTTCGATATATATTCTACTCATGTGAATTTGAGAAAAAAGGGTAAGGGTTTTTGTGTTTTTCTTATGCAGGAAGGAGGAGGAGAATGTGCTGTGTGGAGACCTTCTTGCCCCCTATTCTCCTGATTTCAACCCAAAAAGTCAAGATCGAAGAGCAGAATGTTGATCTGTATCATGTATTGAAACTGGAGCGCCATCAATGAGATCGGAAGTTCGAGATTTCAAGGGAGCAACATTGAATTCGAGTTTCACCAGTCCAAAGTCAAGGAGATGGCTATGCAAAGCGTTCATCATCATGAGGACGAGATTCCATACCATTTCCCTCTAGTTTTTACAATAGTATTGTATTAGATTTCATGTTTTAAGTGGTTAAAGTCATGCATTCTTTGAATACTCTTCTATACACTTTGTGGTCTGTTGGTCCACTACGAGAGTGCAGCGAGTTGTGGTGTTGTGCTGTGGCTTGTGCAGCGTGTAGTCAGTGGCTACATCTTGTAGTGTGTGTATGTCGTCTGGAGACATCGTCTCCATTGGTTGTTGGAGATCTTTATCTCCGTTGCAACTTTTTAGTAGTGGGGAAAGCCTCACCGTGTTAGTGAGGGGTGAACGTAGGCGGAGGATTTGGTCTGGTCGAACCACCTTAAATCTTGTGTCTCCTATGGTTGAATGCTTAAGTCCATATCCTTTGATTGTGATACGAGAGAGAGCAGTGAGCATGAGTGAAGTATCTTCATGCAGTATAATTGATCACTGAATTTAATTGAGCTCATTCCAAAGTTTTTGAGATTCCAACCCGGCTCGACTCCACGTTGCGCAAATCGAGGAACAGAGGATGTCAGCGCGATCCTCGCGACGCGACCATTCCAACGGTACCTCTTTGGCCTCGATCAGCAATTGTTTGGACCACGAAACGAGAGAGGTACGTAAATTGAGAATAAAACTCTAAAATCTCCCAAAAGAAGAATTACACCGAAAATGAGAAAAATGGTGACGGATGGCGATGCAAAGGGCATCAATGGATTCCTGGCGAGATCAGGAGTCCGATCCCCTACCTTTTGTGCGGCGAAGATCGCGAATCGGTGCCGAATGGGCAATAGGGGCCACACCATCTTCTGGCTCGCACGCGTCTCCATGCTCTACGATCCGAGGGAAGAAGGGTACTGACGCGATCCTCGCGTCAAGCCCTTTCTGTCGGTACCTCCCACGCGTCGACCGGAGTCTATTTGGACAGTGAACTGAGTAAATGGGAGTGGAGGAGAGAGAACGTGGGATGAGAGAGAGAGAGCGCAATGGAGAGAGAGAGAGATCGACGAGAGTGAGGAGAGAGAGTGTGTGCGGTGAGATTTTTATAAAATTTTGATTTCTCTTATTTTTTTCAAAAAATAACCTTAAATTATATGGGGATCTGACCCACTAGGGGGGGAGAAGAAGAACAATAGAAGACCACACAGAGGGACCCAATCCAACGAGAAATGACATAAACGAAAATGGGCAACAAAAGAAGAATTTTTATTCATGGCAAATGGAGACCGAGTACATTGAACATAAGAAGGGAGAAGAAGAAAAGAAAAGAAAAGGAAAAGGGAGGAACAGGGGGTGAGTAGGGGAGACGGCTCCCTGCTCTTCCCCCTTTCGCATGCTACATTTCTCTCTTCCTCTCTCTTACTCTCTTCTTCTGGTGGCTGCCGAAGGGAAGAGCCTCTGTCTTCTCTTCTTCTTCTTCTTCTCTTCCTCTTCTTCTCTTCTCTCTGTGGGGACGCTTCGTGGATCTGCCTTTGATTCCCTCTGTGTGTGTGTGTATGTCTCTCTGTGTGTCTCTGTGGTTCGCTGGAGAAGAGGGGATTTTTATACCCCAACTGCAGCAAGTTTGGTCGAAGGCGGGAAGCGACGGGCCTTCAATGTGGATTTGACTTTGGCCGTCCTCGGTGGCAGGGGCTAGCTCACGTGTCACTTCCTCCATTTGACACCTCAACACACTAACTACGCGCCAAGGATTTGTAGGGGATGGGTGGCATGTCTGTTTTGCCGGTGGTGCCGGTGAAGAGGATGCTTGGGCGTGCTGTGGGACACCATAACTAGCGTGCCATTGAAGGGATGGCAGGGTGTGTCGCTAGACGGCCACCCTGGGCATGCTACTGAAAGGGCCCCAGGGCATGCGACGAAAACACCCAGTTGGGTGTACCAGTGAAGGCATAGGCGAAGTGTGTCACTGAGGAGACCAGCAGGGGCGTGCCGGCGAAGGGGGGCACATAGGGACCATGCCGCTGAGGCCATCCCCAGGGGTATGCCGGGGAAGACCTGTCGGGGGTGTGCCAGGGAAGCGACAACGTGGGTGTGCCGGGGAAGCGACACCGCGAGTGTGCCGGGGAAGCCAAGCACCGAGCGTGTGCCGGGGAAGCCAGGCACCAAGCGTGCCGGAGAGGCACCATTGGGGAGGGGTGTGTCGTGGAAGACCTTTGATCGTGCCGTTGAAGGCTGATAGTCGTGTCATTAAGGGCACGTCCAAGCCCGTCAAGAGCATGACTTGAGACCCATCTGATTTTCTTCGGGGCCCACGAACCGTGAGCTCACCGGGGGTTGGTTCCTCTTCGCTGTTGTGACTTCGGAGGCGGCTTCACAATAGTGTGTGTTTATTCAGAGCATCCGGATGGGACGCGTTCTCCGCATTTTTTTCAGTGGAAGTTGTTGTCGACTCTGAACTAGTCGAGACATGCGGACGTGCGATTTTACACGTCCACAGGTTACGATAAGGGTATAACTGCAACATTTAAGGCTAAGTGGAGGATATTGTTGATAATATGTTCGGTTTACCACCCTTTTGGGCTCTTGGCCGAACAAGACTTCGCGGTCCACCTTGAGACTGTCTATAGACTGGAGCGGCCGTTTGGATGACCATTTATATCCCTGCTGTCTTAATTTTATCCTTTTTGCACCAATTCCACTCAAGACTTTCCGTCTCTCTCTCTCACTCTCCCGTGTCAGTCTAGGATTCGTTGTTAGTAAGTTAGCATCAAGCATACACATTCATTCACACATTCATTTGTAAAATCAAGAACATATCATAGCATCCATAGGTACATGAGTCGTGGGGTACATCAGGTCTGTCCCTCTGGGCCGTCGCTGTCGCCCATCCCCTCGTGCCTCTTCGATGGCGGGGCCATCACAGAGCTCGCCTCTTGCCGGTGCTGTCGGCGCCGCTCCTCCTCCTCGTTCCTCCGATGGCCAGAGGAGCTCGTAAAGTATCCTCTAAAGGAGCTATGCGTACCGTGCGCACCATGTGTGCCACTCGAAGCTCCGCTGCACTCAGATCTCCAGCTCATGTCCTCCACAATACCCTCCAGCCTCGCCACCTGGAGTCGGGATCAGTCCCACTTTGCCCGGATGCGCTCCGTCTCTGCGGCCCCAGCCCGGAGTCACTCCAGCTCCACACAGAGGAGCACCACCTCTACCGCGTCTACCGGATAGCTGCGCTCCATCTCCTCTCTAAGCCGGGTAACCTCACCCAGCGCTGCTGTCAGCTCAGTCGTCTACATGTACATGCATCATGGTTAGTTAATTGCATTTCATAATCATAATCAACTAGGGGAGTGTGATCATTTACTTACCCTCTCAGCGAGTGCAACCTCAGCCACCTCGGCTCGTGCGACCATCCTGGCAAACTCCGCATCTCACTCAGCACGATCTACAGATGGCTGGGAGGAAGAAGGAGCATCAGCTCCCTGACACTGGGCCACCTCGGCTCGCTGCATTTAGAAGTCAAGGATTGGTCAATCTCATAAGCATATGCACTATTAAGTCTATGGTTCAGTGAAACTCACCAGGGGGTCCAGCGCCTGCCAGAGCTCATCCCGTTGCTGGACTGAAGAGTGGAGAAGGCCCTGGAGCTCAGCTATCTGCCCCTGGGGGTCAAGCTGCATGTAGGAAGTCAAGTGTCAGTGCATCGTAATCATAAAGCATATTAGAAAGCATAAGGTTAGAATCGTATCGATCATCGAGCACCACAGAAGAATTGGTCCCCGTAGCGCCGAGCGTAGGCCGTCAAGTAGGCCTCCATGCTCCTGGACCTACTCCGCCACTCGAACGATCCAGTTGGTCTCTATCGCTAGTCCTCGCATGTGCCATCCCACGCGCTCTTCCGGCTTCTCGGGCACCGATAAGTCGACCTCTACCTGGTGGATGCCAATCATCCTCATCACCAGGCGATAGTGGCCTTCACCGACACACACCAGCCATTCCTTGACCGGTACGCCCCCAGCCCGGCACAGCCTCCCTGGCCGGTGCACTGACCCCTACACCTCTTCACCGGCATAGTCTTTGGTCGGTACGCCGTTGACAAGCCTAAGAGAGGCCTTCCCTTTGACGGTTTCCTCAGGTTTTTCGATGTCTTGTTAAAGGTGTTGCCGTCTTCAGACGCCCACCTCCACTTTTTGGGTTCCGCCACTCCATGTGGGTATGTTCCCTGTATCTCCCTTACGCCCGGGGTCAAGGAGAGATGCTGCCGAATTTTTATCAGAAATGATAATATGTTAAAAGACTAAAGGGAGCAGTGAACAAATGAAATAATCAACAGTAAAATAGCTTAACCAAGGTGAAGAGAACCAGGGGCAACATGAAAAGGACCAGACTGAATGATGGTTGAGTGCATCCAGTATCCGTACTGGAGAAGGGAATGAACAGAGAATGGTTAAGAGATGGGGAGAAAGGACCCATCATGAATAACATAGAAAATCAATTAAGAAAAGGAGGAAGAGAAGGATAAAAGAAGAAAAGAAAGGCAGTAAGAGGGTGAAGGAAGAGTGGGCCCTTCACCGGTGCAGACCACTTTCTCCTTCACTGGCACACCCTTCGGTCCACCCCTTTGCCTTTAAACCTTCACCGGTACACCTCCCCAGGTCTTCCCCCGCACATACAAACCCCACCTTTGCCGGCACGCTCCTAAACTCTTCCACAGCATGCCCTTGGACCCCTTCGCTAGTACACTCTCTCTTGCCCTTCGCCGGGACACTCCTTGAGCGGTGCACCCCTCCCTATTGTTGTTACTAAGCCTTTCACCGGCACACCTGCCAGTTCACCCTTCGCCGGTACACCTCCCTTGCCGGTACACCCTCTTTGCCAGCATACCCTTCCATTCCTCCAACAGCACTCCCATGGCCTTCCCCGGTGCACTTCAACCTCGTGCAACCATAACCCCGTGCAGGCCATGCATAGACTTCATCATTTTGTACACATAAGCCCTGCCCACGTGCACGGACCCAGCACTGACTTGGCCTGTAGCTGCACAGACCCCGTCTACACGTGCATGGACTATGCACGGACTTCACCCCTCCGCACGCACAAGCATTGTACAAGCCCTGCACGGACTTTGCATAGCCCCTGGCCCTATGTGCATGGACCCTGCACTGACGTTGGCCCCTACACGCATGGACCTGCACTGACTTTACCTTACCTCGAGCAGCTGCATGGACTTTGCCCAGCATCGCATAGACTCAACCCCGTGCATATGCACGGACCCTGCACTGACCTTACCCCATATGCATTGACCTTAGTCTGCACGTGCACTGACTTCATCCCATGTACACTGACTCGGCCTGCATGTGCACTGACCCTGCACTGATTCAAGATCTAAATAAAGCATGCCCGATGGATGACTTTTCGGTGCCAATAACGAAAATTAAGGTTGATACCACAACCGGACACAAAGCTCTATCATTTATGGATGGATTATCTGGATATAATCAGATATGGATCTTGGAACATGACCAGGTCCACACGGCCTTCTGAACGCCCAAGGGCATTTATCACTATAAAAGGATGCCATTCAGATTGAAGAATGTCGGTGCAACTTACCAGTGTGCAATGATCAGAATATTTGATGAGCTGCTCTACCACAAGGTTGAGTGCTACATAGATGACCTGGTGGTCAAGACCAAGAAAAGAGAGGACCATCTACAGGACCTTCGAGTCATATTTCAAAGGCTCAGGTAGTATGAACTGAAGATGAATCCCATGAAGTGCACATTCGGAGTGTCGAGTGTCAAATTCTTGGGCTTCGTTGTCAGATATCGGGGAATTGAAATAGACCCCACAAAGATCAAGACAATTCAGGAGCTACCTCTACCAAGAAGCCTCTCCGAGCAGAGATCTCTACAAGGCCGTCTGGCTTATATCTAGTGGTTCATATCCAACTTGTCAGGGCGGTGTCACCCTTTTCATAAGTTTATGATAAAAGTTGTTCCCTTTTATTGGGATGAAGAATGCCACACAGTGCTTGACAAGCTGAAGGACTATTTGAAAGCCCCTCCAGTGCTAGGTGCACCGGTGAAAGGATGGCCGTTGATCCTGTACATAGCAGCTACACACTACTCCCTAGGGGCAATGTTGGCCCAGAATAATGAAGAAGGGAAGGAGCAAGCCCTCTGCAACCTTAGTCAAAGAATGGTCAGAACTGAGGAGAAATATACTTTCATTGAGAAGGTCTGCCTGGCGCTGGTCTTCGCAGTCAAGAAACTCCGGCACTATATGTTGTCGCTTGAGATGAAGCTGATATCTAAGGTGGATCTACTGAAATACATCCTATCACAACCGGCTCTCAAAGGCCGCTTAGCCAAGTGGGTAGTGATGCTCATGGAGTTTGATATCTCCTATGTGCCGCAGAGAGTTGTCAAAGGCTAGGCTATCGTAGACTACTTTGCTGCACACCCAGCACCTGAAGGCTGTCCACTAGAGACAGAACTCCCTAAAGATGAAACCCTGGAGGTCGACCAAGTGCAGCCCACCTTGTGGCAGTTGTATTTTGATGGCACCTCTAGAATCAACACTCCAGCAACCGGAGCAGCTAGAGTCAGGGCCGGCACGGGCATAGTCTTGAAATCCCCTGAGGGAGAGGTCATATATACCTCCTACTCGATAAACAAACCCTGCACAAATTACGAGGTAGAATATGAAGCCCTTATTATCGGGTTACAGATTGCCCTGTTCATGGAAATTCGAATGCTTGAGGCATTCGAGGACACCATACTAGTTGTAAAATAATTAGAAGCAGAGTTCGATGTGCGGAAGCAAGAAC
Source organism: Amorphophallus titanum (assembly GCA_024336825.1). Lineage (NCBI taxonomy): Eukaryota > Viridiplantae > Streptophyta > Magnoliopsida > Alismatales > Araceae > Amorphophallus > Amorphophallus titanum. Next base: position 4,867,521 of record JANBPO010004458.1, on the reverse strand, counting down.
TCCTCCCTTATTACCAATTGGAACTACATCTGATGACGAGATTTTATTTCATCAAAGTAAGACACATCAACCGAAGATAGAATACTCAAGCAGATGCCCTTCCAAAGTTGGCTAGTTCTCTGGCAATCCCGCCAGACACAAGCTTGAATATAATAGTGATTAATCATCGTCAGGTCCCCAGTGTGACAGAGGCCCTGATCGATGAAGAAGAAAATGAAGTAGCATCTGTGGAGGAAATCCAACAGCCCGATTGGCGGGAGCATCTCCTACATTGGTTCTAGCACCAATAGCTCCCTAAAGAGAAAGAGCAAAGAATGAAGCTCCTCAGGATCAAGGATTCTTACGAGATAAGAAACGGAACATTGTTCCGAACAATGACAGATGCCCAGAAAAGGATTCTACTCCATTGCTTGTCCACAACGAAAGCTTGGCAAGTAATGAAAGAGATCCATGCCGGGTCAGCCAGGGCACACCAGGTCGGTTCGAAGATGAAGATTGAGATAAAGAAATTAGGCTACTACTGGCCTACTATATTTGATGAATGCTGCAAGTTTGCCAAGTCTTGTCAGAAATGTCAAGAGCACGCCACCGTGCCTAGGAGGCCACCAGTGCCGTTACACCCCACTATTCCAAGTTGGCCATTCACCCAATGGGGCACGGACGTGGTGGGACCTTTACCAGCGTCCTCATCAGGGTGTAAATATATTCTAGCAGCCACAGACTATTTTTTCAGATGGGCGGAGGCCATGGCACTAAGAGAAATGACAAGAGAGCTGGTCACCAGATTCTTCCGTCAAAATATACTATTCCGGGTCGGGGTCCCCAGCCAAATTATTTCTGACAACGGCAGCCATTTCAGAAACCAGAAGGTGTATAGGGTAGCCGACAAGTATAAAATTGATCGGAGGACATCATCCCCCTACAACCCACAAGCCAACGGACTTGCAAAAGCATTTAACAAAACTCTCTGCACCCTACTAGCCAAGATCGTCAACTCTAGTAAGAGGGACTGGGAAGAGAAGATGTACGAAGCGCTATGGGCTTATCGTACATTCGACTGGCTATTCACCATTCTCCCTGGGGTACGGGTCAGAAGCAGTGGCGCTGATAGAGCTGGAAGTGCCGTCACTGCGAGTCGCTGTACAGCACGACTTGACAAACGACGAACAAACAAATATAGAAAGAAGACTGGAGGAACTCACTGAGCTCAAAAGAAAACATCTCCGGGCGCAACAAAATATACAACTATACCAAGCTCGCATGGCCCGTGCTTTCGACAAGTTGGTCAAAGGGCAAGAATTCAAGAAAGGTGACCTTGTTATGGTCAAAAGAAGAGAAGTGGTGACCTCCAATCCCAAGGGGAAGTCGGTTGAAAGCTGGGTTTGACCGTATGTTATTCACCGGGTCTATGAAGGTGGTGCCTACGTTCTTGTAGACCACAAAAGAATAGTTCAGTTCTCCCCTCTCAATGGGAAGCATTTGAAGCTGTACCATGCAGCTCTGCCGGCATTCGAAGCATGGCCAGAACCTATCTTGGTCTAGTGGCACTCCACCCCGGCTGAGCTCTCTGAAATATCCACCTAGCTCAAATCGATTCCGAGACCACTGGCTCGCAATTGCAAAAGCTCCCTAGTATACACAAATCCCCAGGACTCTTTAAGAACCACTCATAGTCTCACTGGGCTATCACCTTCCACATTATCACCATTACGGACCTTACGTCTAAATCGACGCATAAGTCTTTCCTTGAATTGGCATTGCTTCTTGCCGATGAATACACTCATCTTCGGTGCAAGGCTTCGTGCCCTAGCTGGCATTTCCACATTATCGCCATTACGGACCTTACATCTGAATTGAGGCATAAATATTCCCTTGTATTGGCATTACTTTCTTACCAATGAACGCACTCTTCTTCGGTGCAAGGCTTTATGCCCTAGCCGATACATCCACATTATCGCCAAGGACCTTACGTCCGAATTGACGCATAAATCTTTCCTTGCATTGGCATTGCTTCTTGTTGTACCCCTTGTGCTTTGATAATGGTGTGATGTTTGTTTTCTTGATAGCAACATAATGAGTCACCACATAAGCTCTGCTATTGATTTAACTGATGCTGGTTTGTTGCTGATTAAACTGATGTGGGGCTGTGTCCTGATGATGTGATGATATCTTGTGTTTTTAACTACTGCTCAAAATTGGTGATTTGTGTTGCTATCTACATTAGGTCAGAGAAATAATGTCCGTGCACATTCTAAAGTTCGTGCAGAAACATAAAGTCAATGGATCTGCATAAAGGCCCTTGGCGTGCTGGCCGCCCATTGGTTGGGGCATCCCAAACCCTTAGGGATTCAATCCCTAGCTAAGCCAAACCATCGGAACAGCAAGGTCCCACTTCGGATCCTCATCCCCATCGCCGATTCGCCTACGGGCACGAGTGTGCGCTTCGCGAGTGAGCCGCTAGAGTGGGTCCGCCGACTCGGTTGTTTGCTTACAATTTAGGTCCAAGGAGTGGTGTCACATCAATACCCCACACGATGAATGGCCAGGTCGGGGCAGTAGGACGCAGCGGGTTAGGAGGTCTTCTGGGTACTAGGCCGAAGGCTTGACATTGATGGCATGCGCGAGTGTAGTGGACGCAGTCTGCGTACATGGTAGGCCAATAGAAGCCTTTGAGTTTGATGTTGTGCTTCATTCTGTCTCCATCCTAATGTGCGCTGCACACCCCAAAACGAACCTCGCGCATAATGGCTCGAGCCTCTGCTGGGGAGACGCATCTTAAGAGATTGGACTTGTCCTTCTCGTGGATGAGCCGGTACAGGGAATCGCCAATCAACTCATATGACGTTGCTTGGCGAAGCAGTCAGACCCTTTGTGACCGGTCAGGGGGGAGCAATCCCTTCTTGAGTTTGATAATGGGCTCACGTCGATCTTCTTCTACTGAGGGAGTGTCCTGGTCAAAGTCTTGGACCTCGTAAACTATGAGGCTAGAGTTGCCTTCGAGTGAGCTAGGCATCAGTCTTCTATGTTGGACTGTGATGTCGACTTCGCCCTCCGGCGGTAGCTTAATGGCTGCAACCAATTTTGCTAGGACGACTACCTGGGCATTGTCACTTTTGGGAATGTGGTCTATTTCGAAGAAATAGAACTTCTGGGTGATCCGGGTGACGATGACGTGGTATAGGACCAGCTTTGATTTCCACACGTCGTAGATGCCACGAACCTGTCGGACTATTAGTTGAAAATCCCCATAGGCTTTGAGGCATTTGATGCCCATGTCGAGAGCCATCTGGAGTCCGATGATCAAGGCTTCATGCTCGACTTCATTATTGGTCAAAACCATCATTAGGGCACAGGAGTTGTACAAAATTCCGCCCTGAGGAGTTAGGAAGATAATTTCGGCACCTGCCGTAATGCCTGAGCTGAGGTTACTCTGGATAGTACCTCGAGAAGTGCCATCGAAGTACAACTCCCAGCAAGGTAGGCTGGCTGTAAGGACATCTTGTTGCCATTAATGCAAGACATCTCCGCTCTTTTTAGCCAGTTGTTGCTATTGAAGAGCAGGAGACTCCTCATCTGGAAGCTCCGCGTTGAAGGGAGAATCTTCTGGTACTAGATGGGCTGCCAAGAATTCAGCCATGCCCTGCCCCTTAACTACTTTTCTAGGGACATAAGTGATATCGTACTCCATGAGCAGGAGTGCAAATACCCAGACTCAAGACGGAGACTCCAGACTATCTTCGAGCCAAAGGGAAGCCGATGTAGCTCGAGTGGTGCTCCGCGTATGGTACCCACGGCTCGCTGGTGCTTCTCGCTCGCTCTAGTGTTTGCACCAATTCTTCCCGGGTGGGAGGAACTCGACCACGTCGAGTAAGGGTCCCGAAGCTTGAGCTCTCCGCGTGTGATCACGGCATCGTCTGGCATGGGGCATCCTCTCCAACGCACAAAGAAGTGTTGGTAGGCTCCGTTCCATGTGGTGGTCACCTGCTCATCCAATATACAATCTATATGCGTGTGTTGAGGTTGGATGAGGTGGACTCTCGGGTGGTGTATCACTCACAACAGGAGGAGAAAGCCCAAAACTCACTAGGGATCACCGCGGGGTTCCAATGCTACCAGATCTGAAACATTGAATTATCAAACTGACACCATAGTCATCTAGTAGTTCAATAACGTGTGCATTCGAACCCATTTGTTCACGACTCGAAAAGGACTGGCATCGCAGGCCTAGAGTTTCTCGATGATTCCCGAGGGGAAACTGTTCAGGTATGACCCTGATCATGACGTACTCTCCCTTTGAGAGCTCACGGATACGTCAGCATGCTTCAGCTAACTCCTTATACGCGCATTACTGGCCTTTTGTTTGGATGACTTTATTCAAACAAGCTGGATAAGTAAACAGACATACAAGACCCTAGACAAACATAGACACCCTAACATGTACCTACCGACTTCTTAGTGGGGGTTCAGAGTTTGGGAGGATCACGCCCAATTGCACATTGTCCTAGGGCTAAGTACTCGGGACGGTAGCATGCTCGTCTAAAAGCTCATCAAAGAACTCATCTGCGAGTTCGGAATCCACCTCATAGCTGACCGGCACTAGCTCCGGTGTGGGGTCGCGGACTGGAGTGTCTGAGATAGCCAATGATTTCTGAGTGGGACACTTAGCCGCAAAGTGGCCAATCCCACTGCACCTATAGCACTGGTCACGTGGCCCCGTGCTAGAAGATGCTCCACCAGTCATCGGCCCCTTTCCATTGTCTTCTCGACAGGCCGAGGGTGGCGGTAGCTGGGGTTGAGTAGGCAACGTGGGTTGATGAGGACCCGGGGTGGGGAATGGTGCCTGTTGACAAGGGGAAGGATCCCTTAGAGGGAAAGTGTGAGGCCTGAGGGTAGTAGGGTCCTGGCGATGAGGTTCCAGGGGATGAGCAACCGAAAATTGACTATAAGCACTGGGCGTGGTACGAGGGTCGGACCCACACTGATAGGTGGTCCCCGGTCACTGGACGGGAGTGAACTCTGACTCAAACTGATCTAACTCGAGAGCAACCTGGTATGCAGCCTCCAGGGTGGTTACATTGTGGCGAAAGATAGTGGGGCCGCAGACCAGAAGGTACGCCACCAAGAAAGGAGAGTCGAGCAAGAAAGAGGAGATTATTTGCTACGAGTGTAGGAAGCCTGGCCATATGAGGGGTCAATATTCCGAGCTCCAAAAGAAGGACAAGCAAAGAAAAGAAAAGTGATGCGGGACGAGTGTGCACATGGGAATGTCGATGGTGACTTCCAGTGCGAACCTGTGGTACAGCCTTAAGGTATTACTCTCCACACAGGGAGGGGATCACAGGGATGGGAATGATTTAACACAAAACTACCCTCACGCAGGAGGGGGAGCAAGGGGATGAAAGATGGGCCTGCGGCACTGTGTCTGTCCGGCTGGGCAGAACCGACCTGGCTTGAACGGTACGCAGCACACGGGGGTCAAAACGGGATGCCGCTAGCACCCAGGCGAAGCTGATGAAGTTTAGGGGTGTTCCTGGGAGTTTGGCATCATTCTGAGGTCGTGAGGGGGTGGAGCCAGTCACCGATGACGACTTGCGCGAATCTGTCCTGTAGTTTCGGTCTGTGCAGTTGACGTGTAGAGGGCGGTACGCTATCCGCCAGACTCCAAATGACACGGGACCTGTGGGGTCGGATGCCTGACAGACAGATCTACTTACTATCCAAATTTGAGCACCAAATGAGCACAGGGTTTGGCACAGTCGATGATCTAGTAGGGCTCTGGTTTCTGGGTGAACATCCAGACACAGTCGGGTATGCACAGTGGTACGGGCAGCACCAAATGTGGATCGTGACAAAACCACCTAAAGTGGCTTTAGGACATCGACAGGTCTGACTTTGATGAAGATGGCTCAGCTCGAAAGCTAGTAGAGGAAGGCGTGCCAGGGCTGACGAGTCTGCTACAGGTTCTGGGCAGACTGGGTCGCACCAGTCAGGTGTAGTCACAGGAGAACAGACACCATGGGATGTGCTGACGTCAAAAATGGACGAGACCACCTCTGGATTGACGGAGACTCGAAGACAAAGAACTCTTCTGAAGATAGTTTAGGCTGATTCACGTGGTAGAAGACGGTGTAGCCGTTACCAAATGGTACTCAGGTTCAGGTGCGAATCTAGTGCAGTTGCACAAAAATGGTTGACGCGATCAGTGCCAAAGTTGAAACTGAGCGGGGCTTCTTCTGGAGCAAAGGAGACTCGAAGAAGCATGACTTCTCAGAAGAGAGTTTATGCTGGTTCACATTTTCTGGGGTCATGGTGGAGCCTGCAAGCTGGACCTCAGGTTTGGTCTGAATCTGCAAGCAGTCGAGTCGATGAAGCTTCAACGCGAGGCCGAGGAGGACGACGTAGTGGACTCCGAGTGGCTGTAGGCGAGCTTGAGAGTTGGTGAAGGCGTGGAACGTAGGGGGAAGGGGGGCTGGGGTGTGAGAGGATAGAGAGGGGGTGGCTAGGGTTAGGCTCTTGGGTGGCATCCCCAGTTCTTGGTGGCGGTAATTCGATACTTGTATCGGGTTGTCGGTACCCTGAACTCTGGGTCGTTACAGCTCGAGTCTGGGTCGGGAGGAAAACCAGCTAGAGGGCCTGACATGGTAAAGTCTGTCAGTGTGTGCACACATGGTAGGGGGCTTCGGACGAGTGCTGATGAGTGTGACCACGACTAGACCCTTGTTTCTATGGTTGCTTGTGCGGTGTCTCAGTTTTCACCGGGGGCAAGGGGGAGACACCTGAGACGTGAACTAAGTCATCAGTGGATGCATCCGGCCTTACTTTTAGTGGGCAGGTACTCCCGTTAAGTTACGTGAGTTTCCTGTGACTTGAGATTCCATTTTCTGACCGTAAGGCATGATTTCCCAGACTGTTTCTATGTGTTTTCCCGAGGTTGAGGCCTGGGGCTCCCGGTAGGGTTACTTGGGGCTCCACCCCTTGGCTGGGGTGGGTTCATGACACTGAGGTCGTGACAGTACCCGTGGACCATGTGGCCTTGGTTAGGCCTCATCTGTGAGACAGGCCCCCACGGTGGTGTTGCCGTGTGTTTTCCCTCGGTAGCTGTGGCGTTAGGTGGTCCGGTCCCTGATTGTGAAATCGAGAGCTTTTTCCCCGTTACCAGGAGGAGTAGTTGTAGAGCCGAGGTTTTGTCGGCCACCGTAAGTTCTGCTTTTACTGCCATGGTTTACGGTTGGGGTTCCGCGAGACCCCTACTGAGCTGGTGAGACGAGGCTCACCCACTACTTTTCAGGTGTGGCAGTGCATCCTCAAGGTTCAGAGGTGCGGCGCGGAGGTTCTTAGTTGCCAGCTTGCCGGGCCAAGTGTTCACTCGACGTTTGGTACACTTCCCTGCCTTAGAGTATACATTAGTTGGACTGGACTCTGTTGTAGTTAGATTATTTAATTGTTGTTAATTTTAGTTGTTTCTTACTTTATTTCCTATTTCCTTGCACACCACACACTCCTTTTAGCCCTTCCGAGCCCTCCGACTCGTGGGCGGTGGGCCAGGATTCGAATGATATCAGGTTATTCCCAGTATCCGAATCTTGGGTCATTACAGATGGTATCAGAGTGGTGTTGTGGTATGTATATGAGAATTCAAGATATTACAGTGATCAGAGTCCATAAGGTCTAGTACAGTCGGTAGCTGGCATAGGGTTTTGTGTTTGTTTACTGCTTTTATTTCTCGCTTGAGAGCTAGAGTGCGTGGCGTGGCTCTGTGAAGGCAGTTGCTACTTTCGTAGAAGTACCGATGTGGGGCCAGAGGAATGATGTAACACCCGTGCCTTTGCGGATCCTTAGTGGTCCGGATCTAGATTTGATTCCGTGAATTCTGACTATGTTTGGTGATTTTTAGGCCATTTTCTGGGGATTAAACGAGGTGCTTTGTTGCTATCATCAAAACAGAACAATATATGTTGCTAGCATCAGGGCTAAACAACATATGCACAACATATCCATTTTTTGTAGCGAGCCTACCTTAGGCCGCCACAGCGTGTTTTGACCGGGTTCAAGTTCTATGTCTGTTGGCCCTAGCGGACCAACCTTTGCCTGCCATTTCGTTGTAGCATGCCTTCCTTGGGCTGCTACAGTCCAGTTGTCTTAGGTGAATGTCTTAGGGCAGTTAGTGTAGCAATTCATGCTTTGACCACTGCGTCTGTGTAGTGGGTCTATATTAGACCACTGGGAGGTTTGACTGGGTAGGTCGGTGCGAGAGTTGACTATCATTGGCGGCCTCACCTATGACCACTACACTCCTCTAGTGGCCCAACCTTTGACCACTACTATCCTCTAGCGAACCAGTCTACGACCGCCATTGTCCTTGTCTCTGTGTGTCGTTGTTAGGGTCTGGTCGACCCATTGTAATCTAATGGTTGACAGGTGACCTTGTGTGCATCTCAACTTCTCGATTTATCTCGAGACGGTAGTTCTGGATGCCTTAAGGCATCATCTTACCTCGGTTTGCTTGTCCAGATGTGCTGAGGGTCTCGGTGTTCCCTCAGGTCCCCGTGAGTCGTTTCCTCCGGATGTGTCATTTCCTCTGGCTTAGGATTAGACCGATTGGTTGCGTGTTCTGTCGTTGCGCGATGATCTTGACTCCGAGTCATGAGACTCAAGGATCGTTACGTGAGTAGGTCTAGTTACCCTGTCCTGAGTCAGTCGACAGTTGTTACCCTGGTGCTTCGGAGTGCGTGCGATAGTGCTTACTTGCATGTCTATACTACAGCACTTAAGTTTCCAAGTCCTTGTGTCTAGTGAGCCTCCACTAGTCGTAGCCTGACGACGCGTTTCGGCATGTCGACCCACCCGGGAGTGGTGGCCTGGCAGTTCCCGAGATACGATTTTTAAGCTAGTTCCGTGGGCCCTGGTCCAACCGTAGCATCCTACGGAGGGGAATACTAGCTAGAGACCTAGCTCTAGCCAACGAGCCAGTGTGTGCACACGTGGTCAGGGGCGTTAGCACTTGCGCTGACGGGCGTGACCCTGACTAGTCACTCGTTACTATGGTTCTTATTCTTGTTTAGCATGTGCCTCGGTCTCTGCCATTCTGGGCATCCGTAGAGTGGTACTTGAGGTGTAGTGTAAGACGTCAGTGGATGCAGCTGGCTATTCTTCAAGTGAGGAGGTGCTTCTGTCACATGATGCGTGACTCTCGTGTTTCTTAGAGTTTGTGCCCTTTTCGAGTCAGCCTGTTCTTGGTTTCACCCAAGATCAGCTCCCCCTATAGAGTTGGTCTGTGCTTGGCCTTGTCCGGGACTAGCTTGGTGTGGCGTACACGATGCCTGATGCGTTGACGCAGCCTGTCCACTGCGTTGACGCACTTGAAGGATTTGGTAGTAATTGGATTTTAAATAGCTTTACAGCTGTGAGGCCGTGGTGCAGGCGAGCTGGGCAGACGTTGGGCTTACGCAGTAGAAGCATGGGAGGGCTCTCGTACTCTGTGAGAGTCTGCCATGGTTGGAGCCCCTCCATTCTAGGGTAGCTCAGTTGGGGTGCAATCTTGCCCCGTCGACCGGTTGAGGAGGCCTTGGCAGAGATCTGTCAGGGCCTGGAGTTGGCGATGCACTTTTGCCAGCTCATCTGAGGTAGTGCCGTGTTGTGGCTACGTGGATGATGATGCCTCTTGAGACCCCCGATGGGAACTTGGGGCCTGGTGGGATCCTCGGCCACGGTTGCTGGTGTTGCGATAGCTCTCACGAGATGTCATGACTTTTTGTATCCTTCCCACATACTGTGCCAAAAAGTGTAGAGGTAAAAAAATGGTCTCCTGAATCTCGTACCACACTTTTAAGATTTATTTGATTGGGGAAGAACGTATAGCCATCCGTGGAAGCCTGCAAACACCAGGAAGAAAGCGTCAGAAGGAGCCCTAGGGGTTATCCTAGCGGACAACCCTCTGATGCTTAAGGACCGTGTCAGACGAGGATCAACAGGAGATGAAGAGAGGGGAAGAGTGTGAGGGTAGAATGATCAAGTCTGGAGCAGGAGTGGAGTCTCTAGAGGTGCTCGATGTGCTCAGCGAGTGCTTGGAAAGTGCTTGCCGGATCTGAGACGTGCTCGGAAGCTGACTCCTTCTGATATCTCTTCCACTTCTGTGGGTTTGAGCGTTTCTCTACGTGTGTGCGAGTAGGGGTTTCTGTATGTCTGTCTATCTATGTCCATCTTTGTCATTCGATCGAAGATCTATTTTTACTGGTTGTCCTGGCGGTGGAGACCCATCTCTTAACAAGAAAAGACGTGAGTCGTGAGATAATGTCTCCCCGCGATTGTGAGGAGTTTCTCGTTATGTACTCACTTATCCGAGCCGTGCGGCCTTCAGGCGAATCTTATGGCTCTCTAGCCACGTGCTCGCCCTTATTGGGGCAGAGGCCGACAATGGCGGGAGTAACGCTCGGTCGCCAGAGAGTCATCCGGGGCCCAAGATGCTCGTGTCGATGTCCCTTGTGGCCTGCGGATCTCTGTCCATCTTCATTGGGTTGCCTGACGCGGGCCGCTAACTATCGGGTGGCTTGCTTTACACCCGAAGGGCGTTGGGCCGACGCGGGCCTGGTGCTAGTGGGCTGCGCTTGGGCATAGTCGATTTCACCCTCCTCACATATTAATTGGTATCCTTGTTCAATTTTCTTACATAATTAAAAAATGATAGATATGCTTCTATAACCTTTCATATTCTCTTGTATGTCACTCATCTTCAGATGAGATCCCCACCTTGGATCACGTGCCTATAGATAAAGACCTCGAGCCACGTGACCATACTGAGTGTAGGGCATGCTGCCTTTCATATGTTTGATCCTGGGTCTTTCAGTAACTTAAGTCCCTGCCAACAGTACATAAGTCATTTTATCAAACACTTTGTCAGGGTAGGTGAATATTCAATATGCATCGACTTATGAAAGTTGATTCATGACGTAAGTAATAGAGGAATAATAAGATGCATAGACCTTAGTTCAAACTGTGCAGGATATGCATAAACCTTAAGCATGAAATGCAGACCACTAGCATCGACCTTTGCATGCAACAATGAATATGTGCTCCGACCACTACAGTAAGGTGCTCCAACCTTATAATGCATACTAGCACATATGCCTAGACTTAAGAAATGCACAATGCGAGATGTGCATCAACCTTAGAATGAACGATGCAAAATGTGCATCGACCTTAGAATGCACAATGCAAGATGTGCATCGACCTTACATGCTATCGCTAACATATGTGCATCGACCTTATATGTTATATGCAAATGTGCACAGACCTTAGAAGGCAAGATGCAAAATGTGCATCTACCTTAGAAGGCAAGATGTAAAATGTGCATCGACTTTACATGCTATCGCTAACACATGTGCATCGACCTTAGTATGACTAAGGCAAGATGTGCATCGACCTTAGTATGACTAAGGCAAGATGTGCATCGACCTTAATATGACTAAGGTGGAATGTACATCGACCTTAGTATGACTAAGGTAAGATGTGCATCGACCTTAGTTATTGTGCCTACAGGATGTGCATCGACCTTAGTTATTGTGCCTACAGGATGTGCATCGACCTTTATGCATAAGACAAGAATGTGCACCGACTTGCCTCTGCCTAGATATGCAATATGCATCGACCTTAGTGAAAAACATATACACACTAGCGTCGACCTTAGTGAGTACCCATACACACTAGCATCGACCTTAGTATATACCAAGTCTATCATGCATCGACCTTGACCTTTAGATGCTACACTTGGCTAACTAGCGTCGACCTTATGTGACAAAATGTGAGAATGCATAGACCTTATCCTCTCAAGGAAATAACATTCATCGACCTTAGATGCTGCACTTGGCCAACTGGCATCGACCTTATGTGACAGAATGCAAGAATGCACAGACCTTATCCTCTCGAGGCAATAACATGCATCAACCTTAGATGCTGCACTTAACCAACTCGCATTGACCTTATTATGCAGCAACAAGAGTATGCATCAACCTAAGTACATGAAAATGCACTGACATGCTTAACTAAGAAATGTATGTATGCATCGACTGATGAGCTATAAAAATGAAGGATGCAACCTAATGATGCATTGACTCATTGAATATAACAAATGAATGCCAATCCATAAATTTATTAGCTTCACACGTCTTTTTGATGATTTTAATTAAGATTTTATTTGTTACCTCTGCTTGCCCATTCCCTTGTGGATAATAAGGGGATGAATGATGCAATGCAATATTATACCTGTTGTAGAGGTCTTGAAGCTCCTGAGAGATAAATTATGGTCCATTATCGATGACGATGGTACTTAAGATGTTGAATCTTGCAATGATATTCTTCATGATGAACTTGCAGACAGTTGATGCTTTAATCTCCACGTAAGCTTCCGCTTCCGCCCACTTGGTGAAGTTCTCCGTCGTCGTAAGTATGAATGACTTTAATTTTGTGAGGAGGTTTGCATCACCAAGAGATCCAATGATGTCAAAAGCCCACATGGAGAAAGGCCATGGGGAGGAGATAGGATGGAGCGAAGAAATAGGAGAATGGAACTTATCGGCGTGCAGTTGGCACTTAACACACCTTCGAACATAGATAGAACAGTCCTCTTCTAGAGTGGGCCAATAGAAACCTAGTCTAAGAATTTTCTTGGCTAACATCTGCTATTGACATGACCCCCACAAACTCCCGAATGTGTCTCCTCCACAACCTTCCAAGATTCGTCATCGTCGAGGCGTCTAAGCAAGACTCCAGTGAGACCACTTCTATAGAGCAGACCTCCAACCAAGGTATATCGCTGGGCAACTCTTCTAATAACCTTCTTTTCTTCGGCCGTGGCTTCTTCGGGATAGGATTGATCCTGACAATACTTAGCGATTTCATAATACCACGGCTTCTCTTCATCAGCCAATTCCTCCTCGAGATCTAACAACATGATCTCCTTGTTCTCAATGATTTGCCCTTCCTTAAGTTTCCTAAGCGTCTCCTCCTTAACCTTAAGGAATGCTGGATCTTTAATGGCAGGAGTATGACGTTTATGAATAATGATAGAGTGGGAGTCCCTTTTGAGAAGGAAAATCAAAGAAGAAGTAAGGGAGGCTAAAGCATCGGCTAGGATGTTCTGCTCTCGAGGAATATGGATGAAGATAAGCTTGGTAAAGAGTTTAGCATATGCCGAAGCCAATTCCTGGTAAGGTTTAAGCTTAGGATTGAGCGTGTGACATTTGACAAGCACTTGGCGAAGAATAAGCTGACTATCACCTACAATTCACAATTGGGTAACACCGAATTAATGGGCGACCTGTAGTCTGACCAGAAGTGCCTCATATTCAACTATGTTATTGGTGACCGAAAATGCAAGCTGAGAGACGAGTGGGATAACTCTCAGGTGATAGAAGAACAATACCAATCCCTTTTCCTTGTGAATTCAGAGCTCCATCAAAATGTAATGTCCACATCGAATCGGGTTGATTGATGGACATCAGTTCCTCATCTGGAAACTCCGAGCGAACAGGGTCGAATCTTCCAATACCAAACCCCTGAAGAGGCGCCGGAAGGTGAACAAGACTTGCGGCTGGAGGCGGAACAAGCTCAAGCATGGCAGGAGGCCGGCCCAGCCCCTGTGGAGGCCGTCTACGATGACTACCAGGAAGTGCCTGAAGAGGTCGTCCAGCTCTTCGTCCCGTCAAACACCCGACAGTCCCCATCGCCGACAGATGAAGTGTTACATGAGGACACTCCTTACAAATGCTGGGAACACATCGAAGCGGAGGTTGTCGCAATTTATGATGATGCCTCACAAAAGCAAGAAGTTGAAGGGTCTGCCACCCCTAGGGGCAACCCTGTGACGGGTCATTGTCAAAGCAGCCCGGGAAGCACGCCATCGGTGCCAACACCAACCTTAAGGCTCGAGGGAGAAGCAAGTAATGCTCTGCCTCCCAATGAGGCAGAGCGAGATGACGTGCTCGAGGTCCTTGAGGCAGAAGAAGAAGACCATGACTTCGTCGATCTACTCCCGGTGCCCCCAGAAATTGAAGACGATGGTCAAGCCACCGCTGATGAGCTCATCGAGGTTAACCTTAGCACGGAAGGCAACCCCAGGCCAACCTTCCTTAGTGCTCTCCTGTCCCTCTAGGAACGAGAGCAGTATATAAAGCTGTTACAGGAGTTCCAGGACTGTTTCGCCTGGAATTATAAAGAGATGCCTAGTCTTAGCCCTAGCGTGGCCCAGCACATGCTAGCCATCGATCCCAAGATCGAGCCGGTAAAGCAGCCCCCTCGACACATGAGGCCTGAGCTGATCAGCCAAATCTGCAAGGAAGTTGACAAGCTCATCGACGTCGACTTCGTGTCCGAGAATAAGTATACTACTTGGCTGGCCAACATTGTACCGACGAAGAAGAAGAATGGCCAGATCAGGATCTGCGTGGACTTTCGCGACCTGAACAAAGCATGCCCGAAGGATGACTTCCCGGTGCCTATCACCGAGGTGATGATTGATGCAACCACCAGCCATGAGACACTATCCTTCATGGATGGGTCGTCCGGCTACAATCATATATGGATAGCGGAGCACGATCGAGTCCATACGACATTCTGGTCACCCAAAGGGATATTCCACTACAAGAGGATGCCCTTTGGTCTCAAGAACGTCGGGGCTACATACCAGCAGGCAATGACCAAGATATTCGACGAGCTACTATATAGCAAGGTCGAATGTTACATTGATGATTTGGTCGTCAAGACCAAGAAGAGGGAAGATCATCTCCAGGACCTCAGGGTCATCTTCCAAAGGCTGCGGCAATACGAGCTTGATGTGGCACAGCCCTATGACGTATGTGATGCAATGACAACCCCTTGGACCTAGACCAGCAAGCATATAGCGAAGACTACGGACTCACGCGAACGGTGTGCTCTCACGGCGCACACGTGAATTGGCTTAGATAGGTGGTTAGTATAGCGCACCTGTCCATGACCGTTATGGTCATGGGTTTTCTGTGGATTTTCCACGTTCGGGTGGCTTTAACGCACCCCTGATGGACCGCCATATTCCCTTTGACCAACTGGTGTGACCGTTGACCATTGACTAGTAAGGTGGTTAGCACGGCGGTCTAGGGTAGACACGTTATGCTGATATAATGCCCCTCACCCGGTGTGTTATATCATGCATTGAACCGTGGTTTCCTATGGATTCCTGGTGTTTGGGAGACTTTAATGGACCCAGACCCATGCGTTATAAGTCTCATAACGCATGAGTCCCGGTGCGTTATGGTCCCTGATTTCTAGCTTCAGCTCGTGCGAGTATGACGGCCATGAGAGGCGCGTCATACTTAGCATAACACCCCATGCCTGGTGCGTTACGCTATGCATTCTCGATTACATGGCATCATGTATTAGGGTATAACGCACAGGAGTAGATGTGTTATACTGTACATAACGCCCTATCGCAAGTGCGTTATGGTCTGCATACCTGTGCCTTATGTTCACCTGAGCGTTCGGGTGAGTATAACGGATATAGGGGGACACGTTATGTAATCCTTAGGATAGTTGGAACCCTCCGCCAGATATTCGTTCCGTCGGATTGGAACCACTACCACAAGGCCTCTGTAAGTCTCCGCGAGCCTTGAATTCCCACAAGAACGTCGAGCTGGTTGTATCACAAAAACCCTGAAAACCTCTGGTATCCTTGTCCTACTGTGTAGGAAAGGGTTTGACCAGCCTTTGGACCCTTAGAATAGGGTTCTGTTCGGGCCTTGCCTACCCTGACCTGAACGCGGACAGCCCAGAGATTGCTTTCTGATGATCGCGGTAGGTCTACCGATTGCATTCAGCTTGTCATGGGCCAGCATGCTTGCATGTTTCTGTCCACTGACATCCTGTTTTAGTCGACTGATTTCGTGCCTCTGTCGACTGATTTCTAACCCTGTCGACAGACTTTCCTTCTCTGTCGATAGACTCCGTGTCTGTGCTCTGATTGTGTACATTCCTAGATCGTGATCTGCATGTCGCGGAATGGTTGTCAACTGCATTTAACCTTGTGTTCCGAGCATGTTTCTTTTCGGTTTGACTGTGGTTCATAAGTCCAGGATTTGATTGTCTAATGTACTGTTAACCATATATCCTTCTTGAATATCATCCATATTGTTTATAACGTGTTATTTCCTTTGGAATTTTATTTGTGATATTATGAAACATAACCCTTTGACTCTATGTTGGCCATATATGCAAATTATGAATTATTAAGGGCTGTGGGTTCGCAATAACCAATGCCAGGTAGGACGGAAGTTCATTCTATAAACCAAGAAAAATTCTGGGTGTGACATTGCATCAACTTCAGCCGCTCCACCACTCCCAGGTGGGTCAGCACACGCGTGCCGTAAGAAGGCTACGACTAGTGGACGTGTCACCGGAAGAACGGACTCTCAAGTCATGAAAAATGACTCTGGAGGTAAACAAGTATAAGGATCACTCCTCGTACAACACCGACTCATGGTGACGTAAGCCGAAGACGCCACATCCCGGGACCCCCACGGCACCCCACACATGGCCCCCACATGATGCCTAGCACCAGTCAAACCACGGGTCAGCACGTGGATCGAGGTCCGCTCACCCGAGACTCGAATCGGTACGGAAGAAACCACCGGTTAGGCCTTAGACGATGAACGGTCCATCATGGGCTGCTCAATGATGCACGGCTAGGCACGGGCCGCTCTAGGGTGTGAACGGTCAAAGACAAACCGTTCTACCCCTGAGAAAAACAGGCAGCACTACGGCTGGTCCCAAGCCGTTCAAAAGATGAATGGCTAACCCTTAGCCGCGCGTGG
Source organism: Amorphophallus titanum (assembly GCA_024336825.1). Classification (NCBI taxonomy): domain Eukaryota; kingdom Viridiplantae; phylum Streptophyta; class Magnoliopsida; order Alismatales; family Araceae; genus Amorphophallus; species Amorphophallus titanum. The sequence continues at coordinate 4,850,686 of JANBPO010004458.1, read as the reverse complement.
GAGATGGACCGTCCAACCCGGCCGTTCATCAACCCAACGGTAAGAAACACGAACGGCCAGACCCTAGCCGCTCAGGGGAAGGGCGGCTAGAACCTCTCCGTTCAAGGTCATGGGCGGACCCACCTGGGCCGCTCATCCACCAACGGTACGATGGGATGAACGGCCAGCACATGGCCGCTCATGGGGACACACGGCTATCCCCTAGCCGCTGACCCCGAACACTGTGCAACGGTAACAAGCTAACGGTCAAGAACCCACGAGATGAACGGTTGGGCTTGGGCCGCTCATGGGGATGAACGGTCACTCGACTGGCCGTGCATACCCCACTGCTCTCCGAGCCGAAAGGCGGCCAATACTGGGCCGCGCACGAGGATAAACGGGCCCTGGTTCGGCCGTTTATCCCTCACCGGCGCGAAAAAGGCGAGCTCGTCGGAATTCGTCATTTTCGGCCCCAAACAAGCCCCTACGAGGGGGAAACGAAAGGAAATCGACCCCCATGCCCCTTAGCATGATTCTACGCCCCTAAAACGCGAAATCGCGGGCTAAAACGATGGATCGGGCGGCCACTCCCCAAAGTATGATTTTTCCTCCCGACATGAAAAACCCCGTTTCTCGGCCTCACCTCGGGCTAAAAATCGCAGAAAAGGAAGACGATGAGCTAGGGAACGTCACCCTACCTCCGTTCCGCGTCAAGGCGCGCCGGATCGAGCTCAAACCGCAAAGATCGTCGCGAGAAACCCTCGTTCTTCACGCTTCCCACGAACACCGCACGCCGCCGCAATCGTCTCGCCGTCGCCCACGTCGTCGCGCCGTCGCCCCGCCGCCATCTGCAGCCGAAGAGAGGCCCGCCGCGGTCGCCGTCGGTCGAAGAGAGGAAGAGGGGGCAGTGGTCACGGTTGGGGAAGAAGAAGAGGACCCCCAACCTCTCTCCTCCAACCCCCCCTTCCTTCTTCCTCCTCCTCTCACCCTCTAGGGAAAACCAGCTCACTTCCCCCTCTCCCCTGCATGTCATCCCACTTCCCTCCTCCTCCACCATTATTCCAACCCTTTCCACACCTCCCCTACAACCCCTTCTGATCACTCCATCCCCTCCGTCCACCACTAACCCCGTCCCCATCCCCTTCTCGCATTATTGGAGTAGCACATAGTCTACCTGTTCGTAGTCCAGGAGATTAGCAACTCTCAGAGGTCACTGTGACTTCATCCCGATGTTCCTGAAGGCTCAAGAGGTACCGATGGAAGTGTCTCTGAGTCTTCTTCGCATCGGCGATCGTCTCGTCCCCTTCTGAGTTCGTGGCTGTCTGGGGGAGGCGATCTCCCTCGACTACGTAACCTCACTCAGACTGTCAACCAGAGATAGCTTGCAGAAGTTGGCATGTTGGCTCACCTAAAAATCTGAAGACTGAGCTCGTCTGGGCCCTTCTACAACAAGTCTTCTTCCCTCTCCAAGAAGCGAGACTCCATTCGGCGACCGGAGCAGCAACTTCTTAATTTTCTCCCCAGGGTGCGCTGTTCTATCCCCTCTTGGGATGAACAGACACCTTGTCACTCTTTCGACTACCCAGCCCTACCTTGACATCAGCTGGCATCCTCGTGGATCTCATTTCGACGATGACTCGTCAACGGTTCCAACGCTTCCTACCACGCTCGATTCTGAATCTAGGAGTGTTCGTGGCGGCCTCGACTTCCTGCTGTTGTGGCTCTGTAGCAGTCAGAACTAGGAAGCAGAGACCCTGTTCGTGGCTCTTACCCCACCGGCACCGACAACCTGGGAATTCCAAAAAAATCAGTCAAGACCCTGGTCCAATTACGAGAAGTTGGCCTCTGGTTTCGTCAAAAACTGAGTTCGGGAGTGGTCACAGCGGCATCGACACCGCCTCCCTATCCCCTATTCCAGAAAGAGGACAGAACCGACTTCGCCGACCGTTGAAGCTCCTCACCCTTTTCTTCCCCTCCCCGCTTGGCCGACTGAAGGCCCCTCCCTGTGTGGAGGTAGTTTTGATTGTAATGAATTAACCCCCACCCCAAGATCTCCCCTCCTGTGTGAGGCGTAGTGGTGTAAACCCCATGCTTCCCCGCCGCGGCGTGTGGTAAACCCCATGCTTCCCCATTCGCCCACGTCTCCAGTCGAGGCCGGTTTCTGCAAACCGGTCGAGCAAGCATTCTTCCCTTGCTCTTATTTCAGTGTTTTTCAATCAATATTAGCTCTCAGCTACGCTGGCCAGTGAGAGAGAGTGCCCGATCTCGCAAGTCCCGTACTTCTGACTGACCACCGTGGGAGTGAGTGACTACCCGTGCCCTCGGCACCGGGTCGGCCCTTGGGGTTGAATGCGGGGACTGGCGACCACTTACTGTTAGTCTGCTTCATTCTTCCCTAATATGTACTTCGTTAGGATATGGTGACCCACGGAGTTAGGGCTGGGGATTGGTTCTGGAACGCGTCGGTTATGGATTGACGCTAGGGTACTGGTTGTTTTCATGTTATTAGCAAGAAATGTAATTCATATTGGGTTGAGAAGTTGGGGCCGTGATGGTCAGATGACCCTAGGGGGTGTGGCGGCCAACGGCTTGTGATTAGGGACTGGGGCTGGCTGACTGACCTGTGAAGGGATTGTAGTCAGAAGGTCGGAGCTGGACACTAGTACTAGGCCAGGGTGACTGGCTCATGAATGTGCTATAGCTGGATTATTGGACTGGCAAATGGCACTGGAACCGAGTAACTGGCCTAGGAAGGCGTTGTAGCCGCGAGGCCGGAACAAGCGACTGGCACCAGAATTGAGTGGCTGGCCTGTGCAGACATTGCAGCCAAGATGCCAAAGCTGGTGACTGGTACTGGAACTGGGTGGCTAGCCTGTGAAGGCATTGAAGCCATAATACTGGGACAGAGGACTGGTACTGGGACTGGGGTGGCTAGCCTGTGGAGGCGTTGAAGCCATAATACTGGGACATAGGACTGGTACTGGGACTGGGGTGGCTAGCCTGTGGAGGTGTTGAAGCCACGATGCTGGGACTGGAAGCTGGTACTGGAACTAGGTGGCTGGCCTGTGAAGGCGTTAAAGCCACAATGCTGGGACTGGAGGATGGCATTGGAACTGGGTGGCTGGCCTGTGAAGGCATTGAAGCCATAATGCTAGAACTGGGACTAGTACTGGAGCGAGGGTGACTGGCCTGTAAAGGCGTTGAAGCCATAATGCTGGAACTGGGACTGGTACTGGGGTGGCTGGCCTGTAAAGGTGTTGAAGCCACAATGCTGGAACTGGGACTGGTACTGGGACTGAGGTGGCTGGCCTGTGAAGGCGTTGAAGCCATAATGCTAGAGCTGGGACTGGTACTGGGACTGGGGTGGCTGGCCTGTGAAGGCGTTGAAGCCACAATGCTGGAACTGGGACTGGGGTGGCTGGCCTATAAAGGCGTTCAAGCCACAATGCTGGAATTGAGACTGGTACTGGGACTGGGGTGGCTGGCCTGTGAAGGCGTTGAAGCCACAATGCTGGAACTGGGGTGGCTGGCCTGTAAAGGCGTTGAAGCCACAATGCTGGAACTGGGACTGGTACTGGGATTGGGGTGGCTGGGCTCTCGAGAGTGTAGGGGTCGCCACCATCATAGAGTGATGCTGAGGTCACCGTTCATAGGATGTCGCGGTCGATGACCCTCATCGGTGAAGAGCAGAGAAGGAGAGGATTTTTTATTTCTCTCTTTACCAGCTCTACCGCCCTCACGGGTTTGCACGCACGTGGTGGACTTCAGAATGGGAAGTTGCCTTCCGTTCCCGTCCGCTTCGACAGATCTCGTGGGCTGAGTTCGTTGCTGCATTCGAGCATATCTATACTCCAGCCTGCCTGAAGTTAGCCAAGATGTATCAATTTCTGGAGCTGACATAGGGCTAGATGTCAGTGCTACAATATCGCGATAAATTCATTGAGTTGGGCCGGTATGCACCTCATATCTTTACCGATGAGACTAGAGGACTCAGCAATTTTTACGCGGACTGAAAGCAGAATGGAGCCTGCCGCTGTTCGCTACACATGTGACTGAGTTGGACACTGCATATCAAGCCACTGTCGCACTAGAGTTGGAGTTGGCGAGGACTCGAGGATTTTCTCAGACTGGGATGGTTTCATCGGCCGTCCAGCATCAGCCGTCCCACCAGTCGTCTGTTCCCGGAGTTTCTTCTGCCTTCTCTCTTGCCGATAGTGCTTCCTTCCAGCAATCTCAGGGCAGAGGTTTCCGTCATAAGAATAAGAGGAAGAGGTTCGATCAGTCGTCATTTTCTGATCCAAGTCAGCAGTTTGGTTCTTTCGTTCGGCCTCGTCCAGATTTTGTCACTTTTCAGTCGAGGTTATGTTCCAGGTGTGGTGGCAGTCATCCGGGTGTGCCATGCTCCTTACCGGTTGTATGTTACTGTTGTGATCAGCCCGGGCACATTTTCCGTAACTGTCTGTTGAGGCAGTAGACGGTGCAGTTCTTGCAGACTTCCCAGTCGTAGCAGTCACAGTTCCGTCTTCCTCCGCCGCCTCAATCTCAACCGTTTCAACCGCCAGTTCCTGCACCTTCTCAGCAGTCATCTGCCGCTACTCGTCCGTCGAGAGCCAGAGTTACTCACATCACTTGTGCGGAGGTGTTGACATCTAATCTGATCAAAGGTACAATTTTGATTTATGATCGCACAGCGCATGTTCTTTTCGATTCAGGTGCGACCTACTCGTTCATTTCTGAAGATTTTATTGCTCGTATTGAAAAGTCGATGAATGAAGTTTCCTGTGAGATGCTCGTGGAGTTGCCGTCTAGCGCTTACATGTCCACTCCTCTGTGCTTAGAAAATTCTCCGGTTATGGTCAGTGGTTAGAAACTGCCAGCGAGACTTTACGCATTACAGTTAGCCGACTATGACGTGATTCTTGGTATGGATTGGCTGGAACGTTATGGTGCCGTGGTTGACTGCCATCTCAAGCGAGTCTATTTCATGCCACGTGGAAAGTCAACCTTCTATTTTCAAGGTATCGATTTCTATTCCGTTCGGCTGTCTTTTTTCTGTCAGTAGGGTGTGTCGTGTTGTCAGTTGCCTCCTTGTCCTTTCGTCTAATTTCGAGGATGAAATTCCTTTTAGGGGGGAGGGACTGTAACACCTGTGGCTAGAAGGGACAAGTCCATCATTTTCCACAAAGGAGACATGGTCCCTCCAGCCCCACTAGAAGATGATTTCGGCTGGTCCAAGCGAGCCGACAACGTCCCTGAAGCCATCCAAATTCCGGACGACCTGTCACCTTGCATCCGGGAGATGTGCCTCAAGCAGCATATCCCCCAGTGGCAGGGCTCTGCGCAGTGGAGATATTTCCATGATCTCTAGACACCCTAACAAGTTCGGGGGCAACCCTCGTTCTCCCAAAAGGACACCAGAGGTCTTGGTTTTCACCAAGACCTAGACTTTTGCGTCTATCATTCTGTCCATGCCGTAGGACCGGCGCAGCCGGCCGTCGACCCAGTTGTTGCCAACACCAAGTTCGATAGCTCGAGAGATGAGGGGGAGGAGATTTTAATCCCACTCCCCGCTAGAGCCAGTACCCCAGTTCTAGCACTCGACGAGGCTTCCTCATCCATCCACAAGGATGTCGAGATGGAGGAGACCCCTGTGGCCTCCCAGCCAATTGAAGAACCTAGTTCGCCGCACTTTCCCCATGAGGAAGGTCCCCGGAACAAAGATCGTGAGGCGTCATCGGCTTTGGCAGACAACTCCAGCCGAGCCTCCGGGATGCCAACCGACAGCCGTCAGTCCGACATGGACGGCCTGGGCCAACCTCAGGCAGGGTCTAGCGGCGACAATCCGACAGCCCCATCAAGTTCAACTGTTGGCTCCGAGGACCACGGGTGTATGAAGTCGACACTGATGATGAAGATTTTGTCGACTTCCAGCCAGCAACTCCCGAGTTGGAGGACGTTGGCCAGGCAACCGTCGACGAACTTGTCGAAATTAATCTGGGCAATGATGAACTCCCTCAGCTAACTTTCCTCAGTGCTCTCCTCACTGAGGCAGAGAGGTAGGACTACAAGTAACTCCTGCTCGAATACAAAGACTATTTCACCTGGACATATAAAGAGATGCTAGGGTTAAGTCCCTCCGTAGTGGAGCACGACTTGACCATATCTCCCTCAGCCACGCCGGTCAAACAACCCCAGCGGCGCATGCGCCACGAGCTGGAACTCCAGGTCACGGCTGAGGTCAATAAGATGGCGGAGGTCGACTTCATCGAGCCATGTATCGACCCGGTTTGACTCGCCAATATTGTCCCAATCTGGTGAGGACACACGAGCTACTGATCGACATTACAGGACACGTAGTGCGGCTCGAGCTATGCAGGCATCACTGTTGCTTGGAGACAGCTTGGAGTCTCAGTTATGAGACAAAATTTCGTCATTATTTTTATTCCAGATTCCTTTTTGTAGGCTAGTTGAGGGCCATTTGGTTAATTGGTCATTAAGAGTCTAGGTTGAGGGAATTGGGTCATTTTGAGTACATGAGGCCCAAGCCCTCCTTCTCCGATGGCCGTACATATTGTTACGATATTTTGGTCATCCCAGCTTAAGTCTGGTCAGCTCCTGATGTGTTTCGCTTCTGTTGAAGTTGAAGTGCCCGATTGGACCCCTTTGCCTGAGAAGCTGCTCGAGCGAGCTAGGCTCTTCCTTTTTTGGTGAGCTTCTGTTAGTAAGCTTGATGCTTCCCATGTTGTTTGGTGGGTCTTCTTGTGAGATTGGCCTTGGAATTGCCGTTTCAGTACCGCCTTGTCCTGTGTCTACTCAAGTGTGGACAACTTAATTTGAGCCTGATCATCTCCTTGTTTTACGGTTGCATGGCTTTGGACCTAATTTCTATGTCGAGAGCTATTGCGTACCGTGTCTCATCGTGCCGTGTCCAACGACTGACATGTTGAGAGGCTCAATGGCCATTTACAGGACTCAAAGGTAGGCCGAGATTAGCTCTTTTCCTTGGGTTTTGTGCCGAAGCTGGTGCTCTTCTCTGTTGCACTTAGGTTTTTTCTACTCAGTTGCTCGCTGGATCAGTGCTCGAGGCATGTAACATTGTGATTTTCTAGGATTGCGATGATGCCTAGTGTGTACTGAGATGCGAAGGCCGAGGTTCTTTTTGATGCCTTCGTGCGTTGTTGAGTGCGTAGCGGAAGCATGTGGGCTGATGACCCACGAGTCGGGGATCTTTTCGTATGATTCTGACTGGTCGAGAGAATTGCTTCTTCTTGATGTGACTCCATCTTAGCTGCATGTGCCTAGACGCTGTCGTGACCGTGCCGTTGTTGGTCATCTCTCGAGTTTTGGTGTTGGCATTTGCGAGCATTGGGAAAATTGTCAACTTTCCTACTGATAAAGCTCTCTCTACTCTACATTCCTTCTCCTGGGTGTTGTACTCTCGAGGCATGTTCGTAGTCCTTGAGATGCGTTCTCTGATATTGTAGTTTCTCTTATCGTTTTGTGATTAGTTTCAATTGTTGTGGGCCTTTCCTTGGTGAACGGCCTGATGCATGACTCGCTCCCTGTAGTCATGTGCTCAACTGCCGCGTGCCTTGATACGGCCCTACTTGCAGTGTGTTCCGTGGTCCTGTGTGTTGTATAGAGCCGTAATGCTGCAGGTGTTGTTATCGCTGGCTATCATTTTTGCAAGTGCTGCTTTCGTAAGATTCTGCGTTTATGTGCTGGACCCTTGTCTCGTCAGTAGCTTGCTGTGCTCCTTTTCCCGGTGGAGTAGCTCGCGACTCGATCAGATGAGATATCTGAGTGAGGACCGACTTAATGCTATGTGTGGTCCAGTGTTGTTGATTTTGCTATCATTCCTCCGTGTAATCATCATTGGCGTCATGTGTGCCTGGTGTTCCCTGTCTCCTTTGGCACTGGAGCCGATGATGTCGTCAGGCTGTCAGCTGAGAGGACTATGTCAGGCCCCAGATGAGGGTCTTAGGGGTGAGCAAATGAAAATGCATTTCTTTTCCTATATGATGCGTGTTTATTTATGTAACTAATTATGTGATGAATGCAGGATGCGCGGGATCTAGTAGCGATGGATGCACAAGTCCATTTACGCAGCTTAGGGGCCCAGTTGGTGGCCACATGAGCTGACTTAGAGACCCTGGTGAGTGGTTAAATTAAATGCATGTGAATTCCTGATTTATTAATGATTAGCCACTGATGATCTTCTTTCCTTGATGCAGCATGCCCAGCGGGGAGCAGTGGTGAGGGGGACCGGCGGTGCTTCGAGCTCGAGGGGACCGAGCATCGGGACCGAGGTTTTAAAGGAGCAGCTCGCAGGTGCAGTTGCTCGAGCAGAGGAGGCGGAGCGTGAGCTCACCGCACGGGTAAGCCTCTAAACTTAAATTCAATTATGCCATCACATGTTCATGGAAAAAAATCTTATATCTTTCTTTTCCCTCTATCAGATTGAGGAGCTACAGGCGTCATTCGCCTGTGTTGCGAGGGAGCGTCGTGACTGCCACGTGCTGGTGAGTTTTGTTTTGTGAATAATATTCATGTGTTCTTCCTTTTCCCAAAGATTAATAATGATGTGATGTGATGCAGGCAGCGGAGCTGACCGAGGCGAAGAAATAGCTATCAGCAGCGCATTCTGAGGTTACCTCCCGTGGTGAGCAGATCGTTGAGCTCGAGCAGGCGCGGGGCCAGCATGAGGCAGAGCGCGACCTCGTGGCACGGGTGAGTCAACAGCATTAATTCCAATTATGTATATGTTGAAATGAAACCCGAAACTGATAGTTGACTAATTAAATGCAGGTGGCGGAGCTACAGGACGCGAGTACCCAGGCTGCCTTGGCTGGGGCCGAGCTCGCTATTCGTGACCAGCGGGTGGCGGAGCTGGAGGAGGAGGTGGCTCGTCTCAGAGCGGCGGGTCAGCGCGAGGAGCTGCCTAGGGACGTGGCAGACCTCCGCATCCACCTTGAGGTGGAGCGTAGAGAGAGCGCCAGGGAGCGCGAGGAGCGGGATCGGGAGAGAGCTGAGCTCGCTGCCGTCCGGGTACAGCTGGCCGTAGTCCAAGAGAGGCTACGAGCGACGAAGGAGCGGCTACAGCGAGGGTGAGAGTGAGCCCGAGCGACGGGGCACTCGAGTGCCTTTGCCAACATGGCCTACATGACGGGCTCCTCTTCACACCAGCGGCCAGAGGAGGAGGTGTGGAGCTCAGCTCCGAGTGTAGTACGGGGATCCATGCCCCCACCACGAGCTCGCCGTCGGGGCGGTAGGGGAGCAGAGAGAGAGAGAGAGAGAGGAGGGTGGAGGCGAGAGCTAGAGAGAGACTTTGTACTCCTCCACCCTCACACTTTGTACTCATTTGACGGGAATAAATAAACGGGAAAACTATCTATTTTAACAGTACCGTACTACTAAATCTCGGTCTGTCAAAACTCGAGTCCACACCTGCCGATAGATAGGAGCACCTCTCAATAGAAGAACGACTGGATGCATCCCCTGACATCTTACACCGCGTCACAAGTGCCTAGCTACAACGCCCCAGGCGTGAGACTCAGACATGCACAGTAACCAAAGTACCACGAATAAGGACTAGCTGAGGTTGCGCTCGTCAGCGCAGGTCCGAACCCTCAGCCTCGTGTGCACACTCAGACCATACGTCCTAGGTCTATCCTCTAGCTGGTAATTCCCCTACCAGCCCAGACTCGTCGGTACACGAGGGCCCTACGGTAACCAGCCTACTCATCGTCTCTCTCGAGTGTGCCACACCAGTGTTCCCAGTGGGCCGACACACGCGTGCCGTGGAAGCTACGACTAGTGGATGGGTCGTCGGAAGTACAGACCCTCAAGTCACGAAAAATGACTCCGGAGGTAGACGAGTACAAGGGTCGCTCCTCGTACAACACCGACTCATGGTGATGTAAGCCGAAGATGCCACATCCCGAGACCCCCATGGTGCCCCACACCTAGTCCCCATATGATGCCTAGCATCAGTCAGACCACGGGTCAGCACGTGGATTGAGGTCCACTCACCCGAGACTCGATTCGGCACGGAAGAAATCACCGGCTAGGCCTCAGACGATGAACGGTCCATCATTGGCCGCTCAAGGATGCACATCTAACTCGCAGCCACGTGTGGGAGAATAGACGGTCCAACTTGGCCGTCCCTCACTCCCAGCGAAAACCAGGCTATAACGCGCCTGCCCTGGGGCGTTATAGTGCTTAATGGACTAACACAGGTGCATCAAGTCTCAAGTCACGGAAGGGAACATAACGCACACCTCTAGGGGCGTTATGTACATAACGGACCAGCCATAGTGCGTTATGTCACGGGGTGAAAACAGACTATAACGCAGTCCTCTAGGCTCGTTATAGACCTTAACGGAGGTCCGTTATGTCCTATGACGCCCCAGGGAAGGTGTGTTATGCTTAACGCCCTTGCCTTCCACTTAACGCATCGGATATGGTCAGTTATGTGACCAAGACCCCCAACGGTCAAAAACCAACAGTTGGAAACCCATAACGCACCAACACTGGGGAGTTATGTTGAACATAATGGTCAGTCGTGGGACCGTTAAACCCGCGAAGGCCAGACTCAAAACTCACGGAGCATAACGCCCCTCCCTAGGCGCGTTATGCATATAACAGCCACTGGGATGACCGCTATGTCGTCTCAACAGTGAAATGGGGAATTAGCCCTAAAAATGCCGGCCACGCCCCCATACCTCCATGGGAGAGGGGGAAATCAAGGGGGAAGCTCCCCAATAGCCCAAGCTTTACCCCTCAACCTGGCCCGCCTAAACCCCTCCTGACCCTTCATCTTCCATTATAAAACCCCCCTTTGGGTGCAATCAAAAATCAATGATCAACAAATAATGATCAAGCATCAAGGAGCTCAGCCCCGGACTATAAAGGCGCGCTAAGGAGATTTGTGTGTGTTTGCTAGGCTTACGCTGAGGGCATGCCACATGGTCATCCCTCACACGGCGTCTAGCCCAAACACCCATCTCTGGGAGATTTGTGGGTGTGTTTGCTAGGCTCACGCCGAGGGCATGCCGCATGGGCATCACTCATACGGCGTCTAGCCCGGACACCCACCTCCGAAAAGGTGGCCCCCAGTGGTGATGAATGTATGTCATCTCGATAATCGTGCGTGACCCCAGATCTTGCTTGGTGAAAGCACTCTACTCGGGTCCTACCTCGATAGTCATGCATGACCCTGATGTCGCTTGGTGAAAGCACTCTGCCCGAACCCTGCCTCGATGGTCATGCGCCCCCAGACGCCACTCTACGAGAACACCCAACTCGGCCCTGCCTTAGCATTCGTGCATGACCCAGATGCCGCTTCATGAGAGCACCCCTACCAGTCTCTACCTCGATAGTCATGCATCATTAGTCATCACTCTATGGAGATGCCCTGCCAGATCATTGCCTCGAAGTTCGTGCATGACACAGACATCACTCGATCGAGGCACCCTATCCAGTCTCAGTCCCAATGGTCGTGCACCATCAGACACGGCTCAGTCGAGGTGCCCAGCCCAGTTCCCCGCCTCGATGACCATGTGCCACTTTTGTGTCATCTCGATAAGTGTGCCCTCAGTGTTGTTACCTCGACAATGGGCATACTTCACAAGTCCCAACCCAAGATGAAGCGTCCGACCCCTGCCTCTGTCAACGGGCCCCGAGCATGACCATCAAGGTCTCGCGGCACCCAGCCACCTTAGCCGCATCGGGGCCTTGGGTGCCTGACCACTTGACAACCTCAGTCACAACGGTGCCCCCAGCATCTGACTGCCAGCCACTCCAGTCACAACGGTTCCCCCGGCACCCGACTATCATCAACTACAGTCACAACAGTGCCCCCGGCCCGACTGTCAAGCATTCCAGTCACAACGGTGCCCCTGGCACCCGACTGCCAGCCACTTCAGTTACAATGGTGCCTTCGGCACCCAACTGCCAGCCACTTCAGTCACAACGGTGCCCCCGGCACTCGACCGTCATCAATTACAGTCACAATGGTGCCCTCGGCACCCGACTACCAGCCACTTCAGTCACAACGGTGCCCTCGATACCCGACTGTCAAGCACTCTAGTCACAACAGCGCCCCCGACACCCAACTGCCCGCCACTTCAGTCACAACGGTGCCCTCGGCACCTGACTATCGAGCACTCCAGCCACAATAGTGCCCTCGGCACCCGACTGTCAAGCACTCAGTCACAACGGTGCCCTCGACGCCCGATTGCCAGGCACCCCAGCCACAACGGTGCCCCCAACACCCAACTGTCAACCACTTCAGTCACAATGCTGCCCCCGGCACCCGACTGCCAACTACACCAATCACATCAGGATCCGCAACGCCCTATCGCTCAACAACTCTAGTCCCACCGGGGCCCACGACACCCGACAATCCTAAGCTCAACGGCTTTTGGTCACTCCAGTCATGGCGATGCTCACGCTATTCGACCACTCAAGTGTCAACAGCGTCCGACCGCTCCATCGACAAGTGGTGCCTACGTCATTCGGTTGCCTCGGCCGTGGTGATGCCCAACTACCCCAGCACAATGGTGCCTATGACACCTAACCACTCTGACCTCGATATTGTCTCATGACAGGGAGACATTGTGGCACCCCTCGGGCGGCACCCGGCTGAGTCACAGGTCCTCTTACGGACTCTACGTGTGAATACGGAATTACCCACACAATAACGCAATGACCCAGGGACCGTCACAAGTGACGGAATTGTCCCATGGCTTGCAAGCACTTGTAATCGGGCTCTCACACCCCCATATAAATGCTCTTCACGGCATCTAAGTCATGTAATCCAGTTAGGGAGTGGATCTCCCTCCTCGTTCGGACCAGTCTCCTTGCCCCCAGCTATCTCTGTTGTGCTGCTATTGCCCTATCGTTGTTACATGGACTAAGCCCTCCCGACGTCACGGCATCCAGGGTCCCTGACTCTCTCTTCGGTAGTAGAAACAAAGGTGTCTGGGCTCTACCCGATGTAAAATAAACACCAACTGCTTGCGGTCGGTGGGGAAAGACGTCCAGTACATGACTCCCCACAGTCGCCTACGCACTCGTACCTGCGGAACCTCCTTCTCTCTACGTGTAGCCCATCTCTCGAGCACACGTGCCGCGTCCTGGCGACGCATCCCAAGTTAATCATTTGGTTCCATAGGTGATCGTCGAGAAATCAAGTGGCACGCTCGCATTCCATCCAGCCATCCATGTTCCAGTTTTTCAGAATGATTAATCATACAACACTCCCTCCAGTGCGTTCCTATCGTTCTTTCCACTTTCATTTTAATACCCCTGGAATTTCCATGTGCTAAGTCAACCTATCTCGGCCTTCCGTAAAAGGTTAGTGTACACCCCCGTCGCGAGGAAAAGAACCATAAAGGGAAATTCCCCGCAGTCACAAACATGGTTTCAATACTCTAAGGCAGAGCAATGGCAATTGTTTCACCGAGAAACTGAGTCCCTTCTTCAATGAAGTGGAGAGGACAAGGTCATGAAGTGCCTTGCTACCTCTGTTCTAATTGAAGCAGAATGGTGAGCTACACTGAGTAACTGGAGATGCTGGCACCTAATCAACGTGCATTCTCATGTCAAAAGGTGCATGCTTCACTTGATTGCTCTTGAAAATATTGGCATAAATGTAAAAAATTTGGTTTCTAAAGTAAAATTAGAAACTTGTTGCACCCCATGGATAAAATCAGAATCGTCTGGGTGTTTAACCTCAATACTTATTGTAGGTTCTCACAAAGGGGCTAATGGAATCGAATGAGCAGGATGATGAGAGGTTGACTTGGTCTTTATATGGAACATTGGTTCACTTCTATTAATTTTGAATGTAGAAATTTTCAAATGCCTTTTATTGAGAAACTCAATTTTTCATCAGATTTAAACCAATCTCTAGATAAGGGCTTTATCATTAGAATCTTGTAATTAAAGATTTTGAAAAATCTATATCTTTGCATTTATGAACTTGGCTTAAGGCTGAAGTACTCCCATCCTAACATTTTTTGGATTTGATTCTTCTATAATTCCAAGTGTCGACCCCCAGAGTCGACCCTTTCCGGGTCCAATTCTGTCTAGGGCCCTGGTATTTATTCTCAAAACAAATGGGCCTCTTGTTGATATCTATTCTCATATTGATTGTTGTCTCTAGACCATTTGCACTGAATTATCCTAGCTGCTATGAAAGCATCATTTCACTAAGCTATTGTTATCAGTTCCCTCATGTACTTGATTGGATTGCATTTCCCATCTCCATGCATTGCATTAAAAACTTAAAATTTTGAAAACCCTAAAAACCAAATCGGTTCTATGGTTGTCGAACGGATCTTTGATTGCATCGCCTTGTTATGTTCAAACATCTTGCATATATTTGTCTCTCCTGATTTAGTCTGTGCTACTCTTCTATGACTTCATGACATTCGATGCTAATTTGTGTGGTCTGTTTATGCCAAGCCAAGGGACCCAACACTTAGATGGGACCCAACAATTTACTCTTGGACTCGCCCGATCAGGCCGAGAGCTCACTTGGTGGCCCTCCACCCGATAAGGAAGCCCCTCAAGCAGAATAAATGGCCGCGACTTCGAAAGGAATCTGTTCAGCACTTAAAACGGCACGAAGAGACCTTAAAATGGCGCGGTGAGGCCCTTAACCGACGCCCCCTAAACCGACGCCCCCCCCTTTATGTTCATTAAAACGGCGACATCCTTGTTTTGCATTAAAACGGCTCGCCCCTTGTCTTACCCGGCGCGCCCCTACCTTACTCAGTGCGCTAATCTTCAAGGAGCCGTCATGTGCCCATCTTGAAAGTTATTGCTTCGAAAGCTAAAACGGCGTGGCCATTTTGAAGACCAAAAGCTTAATACGGCGCACTACTTTTAGAGAAGATATCAACCCATGGTGTAAATGCTAAAACAACGTGGTCACTATTCCACCGCGCCGTTTTAACCGAAGGGCCATCCCATCTATGCACCGATGCTCTGTTTCGCTTAAATGCATTGCGCAAAGAACATTTAATATTTGAAGCTCTGTTTCTCCCTCCGTTCGACAGCGCGATGGTTATAGCGGCGAAGCAAAAACAGAGTAATGGCGAATGTCCCATCCTCGGACGAATAGCAGGGTACGACACCAACCACCTTCATCTAGCACAACAGGTCAACTCCGAGTTTCGTGGCGGATGAGGTGGAAGTGGTGGGATATCCTCTTCAACGACCATTCTATAAAAAGGCTGCACTGTGAAAGAAAAAGCCCCCGGCTTAGCTTCCCTCCCCGACTGGCGATCAAGGATAAGGAAAAGAGAGAAGAAGAAGCCCTGTCCCCTGAGGTGAAGAAGAAGAGAGCGCCGGTAAGGTGAAGATGAAGAGAGGGAGTGAGAGAGAAGAGGTGAGTTGGAGGGGGAAGAGCTTGTGCTCTGTCTCCCTCCCCATCGATGTATTTCTTCTTTCATCTCTGAAACCTTCCCCGTTTGTGTGGATGAATAAAAAGAGAAGTGATTTTGCAAACCCAGTCTTCTCCCCTTCAATCTCTGTTCCGAGATTGGCTTTCCCTCTTCATCTTCCGATCGTCCGGGGACCTTGAGGCTTGCTTCTTTGTGGCATGACCCTTAAAGTGATCCACCAACAGATGAACATTCATGCCCCTCCGGCGGTAAACACTTATCCCACTTCAAAGAATCATCGCCCGTGAGCCGTGGTCGTTCTTGAAGGCTAGCCCTCGAACGCTCCGCACTTACACTTGGGCTAACTGACCACCGTGAGGCCGTTCCATATTTTGAGAGTCTACCCTGGAGCAATCCGAATGGTGACTTTCGCTTTACCCCTGACAAGCCCCGGTTCGGGAGAGGTGCTGCCGATTTTCGCTAGGGCCAAGAACTCCAAGAACTAAAGAACAAAAGCACCCTCTGAAATCGTAGACTTATTTCGTCCATAATCTCTGGTGTGAAATCTATAACCATTCACAAAAAAACCTGGATAGGCATGCGCGGCCTTCGAAGGTCCATAACTTATCACCCGAACTCTTGCATAAGTAACGTAACCTTCTTCAACCTATAAATATAAACCATGTTACTTTAAAATTAGGCATACACCTCAAGCTTTGTGGAACTTAACTTCAACACTTACTTGATCTTTAAGCCATCTGGCAAAAGATCTATCTCGTTCCTTTTGAACCTCCATGTCATTGAGGCGTGGACATTGAGTAATTAATTCTGAATCAAATTACCTACATCGATTAATGCAACATCACCGTAAATGGGAGGAAGAACATCAAGAAACTTATAAATTTTAGCACCTGCGGAGTTCAGGACTCACTCAACATAAGGTTCAATCTCAGCACAGTTGAGGAGAACATATATCTTTGCAACCAACAACTCTCTATCCTCTAATATGCGATTCGAACAACGCCTGAATGCACATCCTGGATACTTATATATGGGCAACCAGTCGAATGAACCAACCTCTCCTTTATCATCATTATGTGGAGGTCGATTGGAACGAGTTTGAATTTTGAGTTTGAAGTACATTGAACAGAAGTTTAAAATTTCTTCAATAATATATGCCTCGATAATCTAACCCTCTACTTTAGCCTTGTTGCGAACCTTCATTTTTAGGTCATGCATACACCTATGACAATAATTCATATGACAATATGTCATACAAATATAACTACTATCACATAACCAGTAAATACATACTGATTACCTCTCAAACGGATACATCCATCGAAATTGTATCGGTCCTCCAACTTTGGCTTCGTATGGCAAATGGATGATCAGGTGCTCCATGGAATCAAAGAATGCAGGGGGAAATATCTTCTCCAACTTGCATACCGTCGTGACCACACTCTGTTCCATTGTTTGCACGTCCCCAAGTTTGAGTTCTAATGCACATAGAATCCTCAGAAACTAACACAACTCAGTCAATGCTCCCCATATCAACTTTGACAATATGTCACGGAATGCAATGGGCAGAAGTCTCTTCATGAACACATGATAGTCATGACTTTTCAATCCATATATTTTTCCCTCATTAACATTCACACAACAGGCTATGTTAGACACATATCCATTAGGGAATCTTAATTGCTTCAGCCACTGGCACAGTTCATTGATCTCTGTGTCTTTCAACACGTAAGCTGCTTTAGGTTGCACAACTTTGTCTCGTACCTATCGCAATTCCAACTCTGGTCATTTGTAAAGTATCTTCAAGTCTCCTCGCGCCTTGGCATTGTCCTTTATTTTGGCTTTCACGTTCATGATGGTGTTGAACACATTATCAAAGACATTCTTCTCAACATGCATGATGTCCAGGTTGCCAAGGATAGGTTTAAACTTTACCCGGTGAGATTGGGTAGAACCAAGGGTTGAGTTAACTTAGGAACTAAAACCTTTTGAACATAATAACATATTAATATAGTTATTGTAATTGTAGGACTATGGCCGCAGAACGTGCTCAATGGCGCGACATGCAGAGGACCGTTCAAGGTCTTACCCAAGCACTCCAACAGGTAGCACAAGGAGGAGCACACCGTGGAGCTGGAAACGTCCTCCAAAGTTTCCGTAACATGAACCCTCCTAAGTTCATGGGATCCACTGATCCAGATGACGCCGAGCACTGGATTAGAGAGACCGAACGTATCTTTAGAGTTATGCAATGCACGGACCGGGAGAAGGTCTTATTAGCAACATTTCAAATAGAAAGAGACGCCCGATGCTAGTGGGAGTCGGTAGAAGCCACACTAGGCCAAGATCAGGTTACATGGGAAGAATTTGTCGAACATTTCAACAATAAATATTTCTCAGATCGAGTCCAAGAGAAGAAAGCCACCGAATTTGTCGCACTTAAGCAACGATCTTCGTCGGTGGCTGAGTACGAGGCACAATTCTCGAGATTATCTCGGTATGTTAAACACCTAGTAAGTACCGAGAAGATGAAGTCTAGAAGGTTTCTTAATGGGCTTAGGCCCCAATATATCATACAACTGGCCCCTATGGACATACAAGTCTATTCGGAGATAGTGCACCGAGCCCAGTTACTAGAAGATGCCACAAAACTATCCGATAGGATTCGGGGGAGAGATAAGAAGGAGCATGTCACTAGTGTTGGTACCTTCAAGACCACATTCAATAAGAAAAGGCCGAGTAATGGAGGAGAGTCCTCTCAGGAGAAGAAAGTAAAGAAAAATAACAAGTCATTCTCCATCACCACCACACCTTCTAAAGTGGTGTGTAAATATTGTGATAAGGCCGGACACAAGGCCAACGAATGTTGGAGAAAACTTGGGGCTTGTCTCCGTTGTGGGAGCCGTGATCATCGGATTCCCGACTGCCCATTGCTCAATGATCTGATCAGTGACGTGAAGCGCTCGGTGACCAAGAATGCACGTCTCTAGGCTCTTCAGAAGGTAAATCAAGACGAAGGCAGACTAGTGGAAGGTACACTTAAAGTTTGTTCCAAGTCTACGCATGTCTTATTTGATACCAGTGCATCACATTCTTTTATTTCCAAGAAGTTTGCTGATCCATTACCAATAGAACCGGAATGGATAGACCTAGTCATTGAAACCCCTCTTGGGAATGAATCTGAAATCACACACCATTATCTAGATTGTGAGGTTTTGGTAAAAGGGAAGAATCTCCCCACCAACCTAATATGTCTAGACATGAAGAATTATGATGTAATATTAGGCGCCGATTGGTTATCCAAATACCAGGCAACTCAGCTCCCTCTGCATAGGGAGGGTCTGCCTCCCGAGGGGGTGAGAAGGTCGCCTCCGCCCTAGCCTCCACGGGAGCTGCAGGACACAAAGCCGGCAAAGCAAGATTAGCCAGCTACCATGGCTAAATTGACCAAGAGCAAAGAAGGCAAACGGCACTTACTCAGAGCTGTCTCTGCCTCAAATACCCCTTCAACCCCAAGTCCTCCAGAAGACTCGCCAGTCTCGGCTACTGCAGCCTCTACTCGGGGGCGTTTCCGCCTCGGCTGCAGACCTCCGTCCCCGCTCCCAGAGGACACCTCCGTGGAGCGGTTATCCCCCTCCGTCGTGGAACCTGTCAAGAGACACAGCATTATACAATGTCCCAGTGTTATAACCAGAAAGCATCAAACAAAAAGGGGATGGAGCATCCCAAACAAGGCCGTACCTGGAGCTCCGAAGGGGGTCGGTGGCAACAGTACCAGCTGCTCCGGCTTCAATGCCAGCACCTGGGCCGCATTTGCCATGGCCTCCCAGATGTCCCGCAGAGTGCGGGCGCACTCGATCTGGGACAAGAACTCCACGGGCCCGGCAGACCCGATCGCGTGAGCAATGTGCCGCCGCCAGTCGTCGATCGCTAAGTTGGCAAAGCTCTCGTGTGGGAGCTCCCGACCCAGCGAGCCCTGGCTCTGAAAGCCTCAATCAGCCAAAAACTAGGCCCACCAGGCCTTAGACGCCCTCTGCCGGGACCCCTTTCCACCTGTCGCCGCTACTCTCGCCGAAGTTTGCACCAGGGGCTTCAGTGCCCCACCACTGCTCCGACTCCCAGAAGTCGAACCTCGGCCACCCCGGGGCCATCACTCCATAACCTGCTCGACTCTCGACGGATCCGAGCAACGCGGGTCCTCAAGTACCCGTCATCTAGCGTAATAGGAGGCAAATCCTCCCTCAGCAAGTGGCTCTCCTCCTCCTTTCAGATCGCGGAGGCCTTCTGACAGTACAGGTGGCTGTCCTCGAACCACCACCTGGCATAGTGAACGTCGAACCTCCCTCGACGTCCCTGGCCCGGCATCGAAAACTGCTCCGGCTCTCGGCGGCTGTAGAATTCCCACCATGCTGTCGCAAGCATGTGGGTGTCTCTGCCCCAGTACTGTCTGCCTATCAAAGAGAACTCCCGATTCGGCGGGATCCCCTGGTCGTACCCAAAGTTCCTCGCGAACCGATGTGGGTAGTACGGCTCCAAAGAACTCGTCGCTGACCGGTGCAACATCAGTACTGCTGACTGGGTACTCAGTATCCACTCCGTCCGCAGCCCGGCATCTACCACCTCTTGACCAGGATGGGCGTTGGTTGCCCCTCCACCTGAAGCCCCCAGGAAGAGGCTGGAGTCCCTCGTGGCGCTATCGAAAGGCAGCCCCTCCTCACCCCTTTTCTCTCTTGTTTATAGGAGGGGGTTCCCCTGCGCCACAAATGGCACGCCGGGGAACCAATTAGCACGCCGGGGAAGGCCGCGCCGGGAAGCAGTGCTCCTTCTTTGCACGTCGGGAAGGAGGGCGCCGTTTCAATGACGTGTCGACAAATTACGGCGCCATTTCAACGGCGTTTGCTTGCCGAACGTCAGCCGATTAGTCCAGGGATGGTCCCGGAAGTCACCATTCATGATTCTTCGTGCCAGGGCTATTACAGTGCCTTGGTCAGGTGTCGACGAAGCTCTCGGTCGGTCGTACGGCCTAGGTTCGAGTGCGAGGGTCTTCCATTAACACGTCCTCCGACATCGTGGCTTGTGCTTCCGTCTCGACTTGACCCGCGTTTCGAGCTCCCGTGCGGGAGGATATTCTGCCTAGACTAGTGATCATTTGGCCTCTGACGGGCCTTCCTTCGTAAGAAGCCAAACCCGTGCCGAGTGTTAGGATCCTGCTGCTAGAGTTTTCGGCTTCCATTTGTGAAGGCCGATAGCGCCCTTTTCCCTCAAGAGAGTCTTCATTAGGGCGGGAGACCGCCGAGTGAACCACCGTCCTTGGTGGGGAGGCGATATGGGGTAGCGGTGTGACAAAGTCGACATCGGATCATTGGGTAGGCTTGGTCGCACTGCTGGCTGGTGGTGGAGTCATGTCGGTTCTCCTGAGGCGAGGCTCTCGGCATTCACTCCTAGCAGCTTTGGTGACTTTAAGAAGCTTCAGCAGTCTGCTTTTCTTTGACTTGCATGCTCCGTAAGCCGTATTATTTACTTTTGCGACTCGATTATCAGACATCATATTTTGAGTGCCAACAAATGCCCCCCAGACGTTGGTGCTGCAAGTGAGACATGAATGTGGCAGGACCGATGGATGAGCTTCGCCTGGATTGATCTCCTTTGACGACGACAGCTCAAAACGGCACTCAATTTCGTCGTCAGATGCTCGAACGACGCAACTGGGGACTTAACCGGCGCGGTTGAAATGGCGCGCCCTTCGTCGAATCATTGAAACGGCGCGGCATTAACCGACGCGCCCTTTGGTTGAAGCATCTTGAAACGGCGTGCCTTTTCATGAATCGGCGTGCCTTTTGCATTTGAAACGGTGCACCTTTGAGTTGAAACGGCGCGTTAGTGGAGCACGCCATTTCAAAGGGGTTAAACCCCTTATAAAATGCCCCCAACCCTTTATCTTTCTTCTACAGTGCTCATTTGCGAAAAAACTTTCTCTCTCCTCACCCCTCTTTTCCACAGCGCGCGCATGCGAACGTGTGAGTTTCTGAGTGAGGTGAGTTTTGTCTGGTTTAAACCCTATTTCTGGGCCCCGGGAGGCTCCTAGTAGGACTCGTCCTCAGAGCTAGACCCCTCGGGTGTCCCGTTTTGAGTTCGTTAGTGTGACGTTGCCGACTCGTTTGGTTGCTTGCAATCTTAGGTCCAAGAGAGTCGTGTCACATCACACAGTCACAGTCAGAATCTCAATTCTCTTCCGCCATCTCTAACTCGCCAGTCATAATTCTAGTTGTATCTTGCCATGGTAGCATGGCCCCCAGTCCCATAATTCAATGACTTGCAAGAGCCCTTAGTGAGGGTAAGATCACGTCTGGCCATCTACACTTTCCAGTTTAGGCTACATCTCCTGACAGCAGTGTGCTAGGGATGGCGATCTCCAAATTCAAAAAAAAATTAAATAACAAATAAAATGGGGTTAAAAATAGAGATACCCTAGCGGCCTCAAGCGATTCCCTCTGCGGGATTACTGAGGGCAAAAATTATCATTAACCCAGCTGAGGTGACAACCCACGAGGGCGCCTCAGGTAAAATCAGGTGACCCCTTAGTGTGAAAACCTGCAAGGGTGCACCGGAAGAAGCAAAAGGGGGCCAGCTCTGGCGAAAACCTGAAAGGGTGGTAGTGATGCTAAAGAGAAAATAAAAAAAAACTCTCCCTCTCTACTCCTCACTGATGAAAGCCGTCAACCATGACATTCTGTCGGTAGTGACCTCAGCATCACTCCACAGTAATGGTGGCCACTACACCCCCATGGGTTGGCCATCGCCAGTTCTGGTTTCCAACTCCAGCATTCCGGCTACAACGCCTTCACAGGCTAGCCGCCTAACTCCAGTTCTGATTTTCAGCTCCAATATTCCGGCTACAACGCCTTCATAGGCCAGCCGCCCAACTCCAGTTCTGATTTCTAGCTCCAGTATTCTGGCTACGAAGCCTTCACAGGCCAGTCGCCCAATTCCAGTTTCAGCTTCTAGCTCCAGAATTTTGGCTACAACGCCTTCACAGGCTAGCCGCCCATTTCCAGTTTTAGCTTCTAGCTCCAGTTTTCTAGCTACAACGCCTTTACAGGCTAGCCGCCCAGCTCCAACTCCCATTTCAAGCTCTAGTATTCTGGCTACAATGCCTTCACAGGCCAGCCGCCCAGCTCCAGTTCCAGTTTCCAGCTCCAGCATTCTAGCTACAACGCCTTCACAGGCCAGCCACCCAGCCCCAGTTCCAGTATCCAGTCCCATCATTTTGGCTACAATGCCTTCGCAAGCTAGCTGCCCAGCCTCAATTCTAGGTCCATCTCTAGTATCCCAGCTACCACGCCTCTGATGGCCAGCCGATCGGCCCAGCTTCCAATCTTCATCACCGGTTACGATCCCAGCCCTAATGACAAGTTCCTGTCCCAGACCCAGTTCCAACCTCCAGTCCCTGTCCCAGCCCCAGTTCCTAGCCGTCATGCCTTCCCTGGCCAGCTTGGCCCCAGTTCCCCAGGCTAATGTGAATTACATTTCTAGAGTTAACCACCAAACCAAAATGATGAAGGATGGAATGGTAAACTCTAGTAATTTCCTGTTTGAACTGAATGGGCTTAACAATGATCCGAATGTCTTCTAGTATCAATTCTACCTGTCTATCCAAATTTTTCCAGCAATCTTCTAATTTTGCTGAGCATCTAGATATGCAATGATTCGTAGTATTCTCTCTCTAGGTTTCTAGAGTGAGAAGCTCTGCTTCCCATCGAAACAATGGAGGTGGCAGTGGGGGATCCCTCACCGCCCACAGCTCTAGATTCTTCTTCCTCGGCGGTTCTGGCCCCTCCTCTGATCCTTCCTCTGCCTGGCCCTGAAGTTGCTCGTCGCTCATACGCTCAGATTCTTATGGCGTCTCGGCTGAAACCGAGAATGTCCATTCTGGTTAAAGCCCCTGGATTCACAGATCTTGGCAAGCCAGCGGTCTTCTTCTCAAAAGTGGACATCGATGCATCGCTGCAACCTCTTAGGAATGCCATTATAGCGAAATGCTCAGATGGTAGACCGGCAATTCCAGAGATCAAGCACCGTCTAGCCCAGCGATTGTCTTTGCTGCCCGATTTCATTATTAGCCGGTTGAACTCAAGGCATCTGTTACTGAGGTTTGTCAGTGAAGCAGATTTTGTCAAGCTCCTCATCCAGAAGAACCTATACATTAAAGGTTTTCTATTTAGATTTTTTCACTGGGCCATGATTTCAATTTTAAGGCAGACCCTATCACTGCACTGGTCTAGATCGGCTTCCCCTCTTTACCTGCTAACTTGTACCATGAGGACTGTCTATGTTCTATGGCAGGGAACTTTGGTCTGGTGCTTAGAATCCATGACAAGTCTTTAGCTATGTCTGATACATCTGAAGCCCTAGTTTGTGTTGAAATGGACCTCACTGTGGCCCGCAAGGAACGATTATGGATAGGCATGGATGGTATTGGTTTTTGGCAGTAGGTCAACTATCACAAGATTCCTCATCTTTGTTCTTCGTACCATAAGATCAGACATATTGCTGATGATTGCAAGAAGAAGTCCAGCA
The DNA here is from genome assembly GCA_024336825.1 of Amorphophallus titanum. Lineage (NCBI taxonomy): Eukaryota > Viridiplantae > Streptophyta > Magnoliopsida > Alismatales > Araceae > Amorphophallus > Amorphophallus titanum. The sequence continues at coordinate 4,826,714 of JANBPO010004458.1, read as the reverse complement.
AAATTAATGTAAGTCGCCATGTTCTTAATCCAAGCCAAACGAACTATACTTTGGCATTTAAACCCCAGAAGCCTGGTATTTCTTCTGCTTGACCAAATGCCGCTGAAGTTAATAGATTTGAAATTTTGCATCAAATATTTGAAGATGGGGAGCTAGATCACCTAGCCAAGGTAGTGCCACTAGTTGACAAGTCTGCTGAGATTGCCTTCGGGGATATAGGCCATGAGCTTCAGAATCTTTCATCTTCTTCTATGGATATTACTAATTCCACCTTCTTGAAACAACCTTCTGTTAAGGTGTCAGAGTTATACTCCCATGAACAAAAGAATATAATTGAGGTCCGGATGCTCCCCTCTTTTTAATTCACCATGGCCATTGTATTTACATTTTGATGCATGTTGTAGTTGTAAAATGTTGTTATTTAGCTTCTCCTACCCCTTTTCTTTTGTTTCGCATCGATCCGGCTTGACTGGAGGGGAGTTCGGTTTTGAACTCGTCCCTCTCGTTTCCTAGCTGATATAATGCGCCTGCCAGAGGTCGTTATATGCATAACGGACCCTTGGGGGTGCGCTATGTTATACATGACGAACTATTCTTGGACCGTTATGTGACCGTCATTTTTGTAGGTCTGTAGGTTGTGGGGCATGATGGACTAGGTCCGGTCCACCATGGCCGGTATAACGCCCTTCTCGTAGTGCATTATATGATGTGTAAAACTATGGATTTTTCTGAGTGTCGAACATTCGGGTGACTTTAACGGACCACTCCAGGTGCGCTATAGTCTCATGATGCACCAGTCGTGGCGCGTTATGATTCCTGTGGTTTTGATGGTTGTTCAGGTGAGTATAATGTGCAGGTGGAGACACGCCATACTAAGCATAACGCCCCAGTGATGGCGCATTATAGTCTGCTTGTCTGAGTTTTGGTATTTACATGGGTGAGCATAACGGCCCGGGGGAGGCGCGTTAAGGTCACATAACGCCTTGACCTTGGTCCGTTACACTCTACTGTTTTGGGAATTTCGAAAAAGCATGTTTAATTTTTGTTTAATGTATTCCATGCTACGTCTATGTTATTTTATGATGAATGGCTTGCTCCTAGAGTCCCAATGGAGTGCTTGGACCTTCCAGGTGATGGAACCACTAGACGTAGCCCTAGACTTCACGGAACGTCGACCAACCTAGGAGAGGTGGAGGGGCAATCCCATCAAAACGGTTTAAGCTAGTACCGTGGGCCCTCAACTCGATCGTAGTGCTCTACAGGGAGGAAAATCTAGCTGGAGACCTGGCCCTAGGTAGGGGTCGATGTGTGCACACGTGGTCAGAGGCAAGAGCTGACACTGATGAGTGTCACTCTGACTAGTTCTCGATTGGTACGGTTCAATTATGCCTCTCGCTTGTCGCGGCACAAACTCGCGAGTTGCCTGAGATGCAGTGTAAGTCATCAGGAGGCACATCTGGTCTCTCTCTTCTGGTAGAGTTTTCCCTATTCTTTCTCCTGTCACTGGAATGATTGAGTTTATTTTGTTGGTAGATGTAGTTTTTACCGCTAGCTCTTGTTACTAGCTGTGGCTCCGGTTATTTATTCATTTATGTTGGCGTCTTGTAGCCGATTTACTTACCTAGATAGGCTTTCCTATTCTAGTCTAGTAGCATGTTGATGTAGTGCATCTGCTTGTTTAATTGTCTAAATGCATGCTCTAATTACATTTTTAATTGCTTGCTTGATTGTTAGTGTGTGGTAGGGATCCACGTGACCCCTACTGGCAATAAGTATATAATTATGAACAAGACTATTAAATTAATAGAAATAAAATTATATTTTTAATTAACAAATTAACTACAGAGTTATCAGAGTCCAATCTAACTAGAGTATAGTCAAAAAGGAAGAGAAATGTACCTTGATGTCGGAGGCAGCCCGACACTGGCAAAGCTGGCACTAAGAACTACGTACCACACCTCTGAACCACGAGGAGCAACCACTACACCTGAAAAGTCAGGGGTAAGTCTTGTCTCACCAGCTCAGTAGGGGTCCCGCAGATCGCCACCACGAAACAACAACGGTAAATGATAGTGCTAAAAACAACATAGAAGCTAGAGTAACTGCAACAACAAAAGTAATAGTCACAACGACGACAGTCGAGAAAACTACGACTGAGCCACAAGCTAGTCCTATTGGTAAGAAACACAAACAAGCAAGACCGATCTTAAGTCAGGAATTGCCGAACCAACATAACGAAATTCTGGCTACCTAGCTAGGAAACCACCACGACAACTCTGTCGTGCAGGCTCGTCCATAATGACAAAGCCCCACTTAAGACCAAACAGTCTAAGAGCACCTACACATACATGACCTCACTATCATGCACTCTACGCTAATTACAGGTAAAGCTAAATACGGACTACCCAAAGAATCACGTCATCACGTGTCACAAAAACCTACGAGAACCACAAGAATCACGAGAGTGATATGTCATGTGACAGAAGTACTCTCTCACTAGAAGCAAGGCCAGATGCATCCATTGACGTCTTATACTACGCCTCGAGCGTCTCCCACTCACCTCGAACACGATAACTGAGAAATCGTAATAGTAACCAAGAAACAAGGACTAGTCGGGATCACGCTCGTCAGCGCGGGTCTAATGTCCCTGACCACGTGTGCACACACAAGCTCAATGCCTTGAGCTAGGCCTCTAGCTGATTTTCCCCTCCTGTTGGACTCTAACGGCAAGGCAAAGGGGCCCTCGATAACCAACCTAAAAATCGTCTCTACCGAGACTGCCCTGCCACCACTCCCAAGTGGGCCGACACGAAGTGTCATCATGCTACGACTAGTGGAGGCTCACTAGACATAGAGACTCTCCAAGAAGAAACACCAAAGTGCGGACAAGCTATACGCGCACCTGTCACACGTAGCATAGAACACAAGGTAGCACATGGCCACCAGACTCAGGACAGTCAACTAGACCAACTAAAATAATGATCCTTGAGTCACATGACTCGGGTCAAGATCATCATTTTTTTTTGAAAAACTCAAATTGGTTATGCAGGAGAGTGCTCACCTCCTCAGAGAGGAGATGAGTAGTTAACTCCACTACAACACCGGTCTGAATAATTTTATTTCAAAAGGAATAGAAAATATAAAAATTAATGTATGAGGGAAGGGATCCCATTCAAGATGCCGCCTCGTAGGCGAAGAGCCCCAGTTCCTCGGGATGAGGCTAGTGCTTCACCTGCTCCTGCCGTACAGGTTCCTGCCCAAGTTACACTTGTTCCTAATCTGCCTGCGGAGTTGCTCGGTGGTCGTGGACGAGTGCTGAAGGAATTTATGTTGTTCCATCCACCGACGTTCGAGGGTCAATCAGATCTGAAGGCAGCGAGGGAGTGGTTGGATGCCACTGAACGCGTCTTCCAATGTATGGAGTGCGCCGAGGACAAAAGGGTTATGTTAGCTTATTATCAGCTTCAAGATATTGCACGCACGTGGTGGACCACGGAGTGGGAGGTTGCCTTCTGTTCCCGTCTGCTTCGATAGATCACATGGGTGGAGTTTGTTGCTGCATTCGAGCGTGCCTATACTCCAGCCTGCCTGAAGTTAGCCAAGATGTACCAGTTTCTGGAGTGACGCGGGGTGAGATGTCAGTGCTGCAATACCGAGACAAGTTCATTGAGTTGGGCCAGTATGTGCCCCACATTTTTGCTGATGAGACCGTGAGGACTCAGCAGTTTCTGCGCAGACTAAAAGCAGAGTTGAGCCTGCCGCTGTTCGCTACCCGTGTAGCTAAGTTAGATTCTGCGTACCAAGCCACCGTCGCACTAGAGTTAGTGTTGGCGAGGACCCAGGGACTTCCTCAGACTGGGATGGTTTAGCCGGCTGTGCAGCATCAGCCACCCCACCAGTCATCTGTTCCAGGAGCTCTTCCTGCTTTCTCTGCTGCCGGTGGTACTTCCTTCCTGCAATCTCAGGGCAAGGGGTTCCGATTTTAGAAGTTCAAGAGTAAGAAGTTCGATCAGTCAGCATTTTCTGATCCGAGTCAGCAGTTTGTTTCCTCTGTTCGACAGCATCAGGATTTTTCCGCTTCTCAACCGAGGTTGTGTTCCAAGTGTCATGGCAGTCATCCGGGCGTGCCGTGTTCTCTGTCGATTGTCTGCCATCGCTGCGATCTGCCAAGGCACATTTCCAAAAGTTGTCCATTGAGGCCGCAGAAAGTGCAGTTCTCGCAGACTTCCCAGCTGCAATAGCCGCAGCTTCGTCTTCCTTTGCCACCTCAACCCCAACCGTTCCACCTACCAGTTCCCGCTCCTTCCCAGCAGTCGTCTGTAGCTAGCCGTCCGCTGAGAGCCAGGGTTACTCACATCACTCGTGCGGAGGCGTTGGTGTCAAATCTAATCAAAGGTACAGTTTTGATTTATGGTCGTTCAGCTCGTGTTCTTTTCGATTCGGGTGCGACCCATTCTTTTATCTCTGAGGATTTTATTGCTCGTGTCAAAGAACCGACGAATGAAGTTTCCTGTGAGATGCTCGTGGAGTTGCCGTCTGGCGATTACATGTCCACTCCTCTGTGCCTGAAAAATTAGTGTCAGATTCCAATAAATGAGTAGGAATTGCCAGCACAGCTAGAGCTCCAAGTGGAACAAGAACTAAATCTGCAAGAAGAGGAGGAGCAACAGGAAATGGAGCTAGATGATGAAGAAGTTCATGAAGTACAAAAACCAATAGCATAACTTTGGACCAGCAACTTCATGAACTGGAAGAACAACACTTGGTTGATGATCAATTCCTACAACATTTGGACCAACAAATTGATGAAGTCATTGAGCAACTTGGACAGTAGCCATAGCAGCAAGTAGTAGTTGATCTGCCTGAATAGATTGAGGAGCAAAGAGTGGAACAGTCACAGGAGGTAGAAGTCCCACACGAAACTGATGTTCCACAGCAAGAGCAGCCATGTGTTGAATAGCTTGAGCAGCCTGAGCAGCCAAGGGTGGAGTAGCCACAAGAAGCTGAAGTTCCACAGCAAGAGTACCTTGGTCCTATATATTACCATGGACCCTATTAAGGGCCAATGATGGGATTTGGGATTCAGCCACTGATGTCACCTGAGGAACCCTTCGTCCCACCAGAGTTTCAAGCTTCCACTTCAGCTGGACCAAGTGCAAGGCAATATGCTGCAGAGGTGCATCCTGTAGAGGTGCATCCATCTCTGGTACACTTATTGTTGGACCAATTTCAGATAATGAATGCATAGTTCATGCAGTTACACAATGCTGTAGAAAGATTAGATTCCAGAATGCTTCATGTAGAACTAACTGTCAATAGCCAGTGGGAGAAATTTGTCAGGGACAAATTTAGATCAGCTGAGAGGCTACATGGATTTTTAGACTCTCTCGTGCATGTATGTGAACAAGCTGGAACTCTGATCAGTAACTTGAGGCAAACTGAAGCTGACCACTATGCCAAGTCAATACAAATGCTAGTCCATGCATTTGACATTAGAAGAGAACAACAAGCCATAAGTGAACAATCGACTGCCATCTAACAAGAATAGCAAGCCATCTCCCAAAGGATTAACACCATCTCTGATGAAGTCCAGGGGAGTATAATTCAACTTGGCAATATTTATGGTAAATTGGATGATGTCCAAGAATAGGTTCAAAACCTTGCTGGCAGTTTCAGAGATGTGATCACCAGTCAAGCTACAAGTGCATCAACCTCAATGGCTGAAATCCACCACCAGCAAACTTCTCAGTTGGAAAATATGTGCACCATGCTATAACAATGGTTTATGGATCTGACTAATAATGACAAGGACCTACAAGCTGAGGTTCAGCATAATGATAGTAAAGTTATGACTAAATTTACAACTCTTGGCACAAAAGTAGATAGAATTCCTAATGCATTTCCCATGGCAGTACCTTTATGAGGAGCCAGAACCAGTGGAGCTAGCTCCAGCAGAGCTCCAGTCCGAAGGGCCAGGACTAGAGGAGCCAACTCCAGCAGATCATGTCCTGCAGACGTTTAAAGTCATCATCCCTCCATCTTTTTGTTAATGACAAAGGGGGAGAAAGATTGGGTTGTGTGCTCAATGCTCAATCCTTTATGATTGTCATGATTGTGTAATGCTTTATCTTCTTTCATTCTCATTGAGCTCATTGAGTGAAATGTTTCTACTACATCTTTTGGAACTATTGCACACATCATTTTGTCATCATCAAAATGCGAGAGATTGTTGCATTATAACACCCTCAAATATAGCTTAGTTATACTCTATATCACTGCGATGCCTTTTAAAGTATCGGCTCAGTTCTTGTTAAGAACTCTGAAGTTAAGCATGCTTAATGGGGAGTAGTACTGGGATGGGTGACCTCCCAGGAAGTCCTCCATTCTGGAGCCGATCACTTTTAGAAAGGGACAAAATCGTGAGGCCGGTAGGCCAAAGCTGACAATACCTCAACGGTATAGAGTATGGGGCATAACATTATATCCTAACCCTTCCTTTTGAAAATTGATTTTGGCACCAAGGATCTTATTTAAATTGTCCTTCCCTTGAATGAATTTAGACAGAGAATTCTTAAGATCTTAGATTTCAGAATTCAAGGAAGTAATGTTCAACTCATAACTCACAATTTCAGTCTCACAGGAAATGACTTGCTGATGTAGTGCATCATTTAGGCTTTTAAGTGTTCCAATTTCCTGGACAAATTTTTGTTTCTTATCATCTTCAGCTTCTTTTAGAATGCATTTTCCTTTTTCAATTGAGGTCCATTTTTCTGTCATGACGATATTCAAGACCATTAGCCTTTTGTTTTGATCTTTCAGTTTGCTATTTTCTTCAATCAAACTATTCTGATCCACATCTTTCAGTTTTTCAATCAATTTTTGTTCAGACAATTCTAATTCTGAATTCCTATTCCTCAAATCTTCTAACTCTTCTTTAAGGGAGTCCACTTGTTGTTCCTGCAGCCTTAGTTCAGACAAAAGATTATTATTCAAATTCTTCACAGAATCACACTTATTGCAAGAGTTTTCACCTCTCTTCAAACTGTCTTTTAGGTTTGCGTTTTCACACTTCAATTCTCTAATTTCCTGCAGCATGCTCTTTTTCATCTTTTTCATTTCGCGTTTATCAGATTTATAACTATCTAGCAAATTATCATACATCTCAATAAGTTCATCAAGTGAATTTTGTTCTGAGTCAGAATTTACCTGTGATGGTGACTCATCTGATTGATCACTGCTGTGATCTCTTGTCATAAGACACTGAAGGTCTTCTTCACCATACTTGATGGTCAATTTGTCCATCACCTCCTTAGCACTTCTGCACTCAGACACATATGAAAGCACATTAGTTCTTATCGCCCCTTTCACAAGCTCCAGGGCTTTTCTGTTCTCAGCGTCCATCAATTCATGACCAATATTCCAGTCTGATCTATTCACTGGAATATCATATGGACCATATTCAATTAAGACCAGCAGATTTGAATCCATAGAATTCACGTATTCCCTAAACTTCTTAAGCCAATCAGAGAAACACAGTCCGTCAAACATTGGAACTACAGATGTAGAGTCCATGGCAAATACGCAAGATATTTGACACTCAACAAAACCAATCAAAGCACCGAAGATAGCAAGATCCACTGCAGATTGTTAGATCTGATGAATCAGTGGCCCGCTCTGATACCAATTGATGGGGTGCTATCTACGTATTCAGAGGGGGATGAATGAATCCCCTTCTAAAATATTTGCCCAATTTTAAACTTCAAACAGTAAGCTGTACGGAATTAAATACTGATTAGCTTAACTACTTGTGAACTCTAATGACACACATGATCAAACAGATAATTGCTAACTATGGGCTACAATGAGGCACACTGTGAACCAGATGGTCTGCATATGCAATGAACTACTCAGCAGCTTCTAAGCTATTTGCAGAATTAAACTCGTCACAGTCTGAGCTCTAAACGCACACAGCTGATCAGTCAATTAGGAACGCACCTAGCGAACATCTAATCGTGAGTCAGATAAGCAGCAAAGCACAGTAGACAAGGAATTTTAGGTGGTTTGGTCCTCCAGACATACATCCACCCCACACTCAAACCAGAGTGTGGCTTACTCCTACCTAACAGCTTGAACTGTTATGCCTTACAGATTACGTCCGCTGAGCATTACAGCTTAGCTTACAACTGCTGAGCATCATAGCTTGCTGACCCATTGAGCATCACAGCTTGCTGTCCGAGGTACATATCTCACCCACAGAGCATTACAGCTTGGCTTCGCTGACATACAGCTTGAAAGTAAATCAGACATGGAAAAGCAAAAGTGATTCTCCCGTGGGCGGCTGCGACTTAGCCGTGCATTCTCGAGTGGCCAATGATGGGGCGTTCATCTCTGAGGCCTAGCTGATGATTTCTTCCGTGTTGATTCGAGTCCCGGGTGAGCAGACCACGATCCACGTGCTGACCCATGGTCTGACTGATGTTGGGCATCATGTGGGGACCAGGTGTGGGGCACCGTGGGGGTCCCGGGGTGTGGCATTTTTGGCTTACATCACCATGAGTCAGTGTTGTACGAGGAGCGATCCTTGCACTCGTTTACTTCCAGAGTCATTTTCCATGACGTGAGGGTCTGTACTTCCGGTGACCCATCCACTAGTCGTAGCTTCCACAGCACGCGTGTGTCGACCCACTAGGAGCACTGGTGTGGCGCACCCGAGAGAGACGGTGAGTAAGTTGGTTACCGTAAGGCCCCCACGTATCGTCGAGTCCGGACTGGTGGGGGAATTATCAGCTAGAGGATAGACCTAGGGCGTATGGTCTGAGTGTGCACACGAGGCTGAGGGTTCAGACCCGTGCTGATAAGCGCGACCTCAGCTACTCCTTATTTGTTGCTGTGCGTGTCTGAGTCTCACGCCTGGGGCGTTGTAGCTAGACACTTGTGACGCGGTGTAAGACATCAGGGGACACATCTGGTCATTCTTCTAGTGGGTGGTGCTCCTGTCACGTGACGTGAGTTGTTATGTTCTGGGTTTTTATTTCTCGTTTACGAGACGGGATTTCACATGTTGTTCGGGAGCGTTCCCGAAGTAGAGGTCTGGGGTTTCCAGTGAGCGTCACTGAGGACTTTCCCTAGACGGCGTAGAGTTCACGACAGTGAGGTCGTGACCGTGTTTCAAGACCGTGTGGTTGCGGCATAGGCTCTACTATGAGGGTAGGTTTCCGTGACTGAGGCGTTGTGTCATTCTCCTGGTAGCATGGCTAGGGTGGTTCATTTCTGGTTGTCTCCTGATCATGTGATCGGGATGTCAGGTGCGTGGCTTGGTTGTCCCTCGACGGGAGACTGGGTCGTATGTCGGGTGCGTGACTTGGTGTCCCCCGATGGGAGACTGGGTCGTGTTTTGGTACAGTAGGAGTAGCTGTAGAGCTGAGGTTTTACCGGCCACCGTAGTTACTTTCCTACTTTCGTAGTTGCTTAGCTAGTGCAGCTTTCTTTTCTGCCGTGGTTTTCTCAGTTGGGATTCCACGGGATCCCTACTGAGCCAATGATAGGAGGCTCACCCCTGGTTTTCAGGCGCGGTGGTTCTTCCTCGAGGTTCGAGGGAGCGGCGTGGAGGTTCGTAGTTGCCAGCTTTCCGGGCCGAGTGTTCACTTGGCGTGTGGTATATTTTACTACTTTAGACTGTACTTTTTGTTAGACTGGACTCTGTTATAGTTCGTTATTTATTTCTATAAGCTAATAAATTCCACAATACTCGCAAACATCAATGCTAATACTAGAATATTACCAGCAACAGCACAGGAACAGACAAAATCAAGGCACAGGAAGCCAAGACAAAGTTACATTGAGAAAAATAATTCTCTCGACTAGTGGGTAATTAGCCCACACGCTTCCACTGCACACTCAGGCAACACACATCGGTGATACACGATGGAACTCACAAATAGTGAGAAAAGCCTTCTCAACACAATTGGATACGTAGATCGAGGTGCAATGATACCTCGAGGCATCCAAAACCAATGTCTCAAACTGGGCAAAATCGTCGAGACACACGACAAGGCCACCTGTCAACCCTTGGTGAACCAAACATGACATACATAGACACACACACAAACACCAGAACATGCACCGGCATTCCTAGCCATCTTACCACGATCACAGCTCTCATAGGATATCAACAGACATCCACGGGTCACGAGTAAATCACGAGATCAAGCCAAAACAATAGAAACAGGAGCGGTGATGAAGACAACCCTCTAGGCAAGGCAAACCATCGCTCAACCGCTAGGCGAACCCGACAGTCAAGTAACAGCTGCTACGTAACCAGAGACAAGGACACTGGCAGTTCTAGATTGAGTCGTTAGGGTACCGTCACAGTCAGGGAAGAGACTACACCCAGTCACCTAAACCGACTTATCCAGAAAACTACTGATAGATAGACACCACCCTAAAACATAATCTATGACAAAACGACACAGAACAGAATAGACCAATGGCTATCATAGCCAACAAGACTATAACGGACCTCTCAGTCTGACACACTGAGGTGGGGGCATCAGAGCCAACAGACCCAAAACTTCAAACACGGATGAACAGCATGTAACGGACCAGCCTAATCCTGTTACAGCAACCTGGCGCATAGGGATAGGTGTGTTACACCAACCGCCATGGCCAGTCAACCATCGGTCAAACACAACATAGCGGACTAGCATAGGTGTGTTAACTAACCATAACACACTGGGAGAAGTCCATTAGAGCCAACCAACCAACATGGTCTTCTAATAAGACACGACCTCTGAGGAGCTGACAGATACAGTCTTCGAAAAATGACCAGGATGTAATGCTCCTGTGCTGGCGTGTTACCGCCGTGTGGCAGCCCTGTACTAGTCCGTCACACCGACCAAGCCTCGACGAGCACAAAACAACCTACAAAGGTAACGGCCTATCATGAGGCCATTACAAAAGGTGACGGTCTCTGAGATGACCGCTACACCAACACAGCGAGCAAAATAGTGGAATGGCCGAATCGACCCATTCCACCCCCCATTCACGTCGCAGCGCAGGGGAAACCAAGCCATACAATGATACAACAGATCCACAGACTCAGATAACAAGATAACCAAAGAAAATGAGCAGAGCACTTATGGGGATTTGACCCGGGCGTCCTTGACGGCATGGAGAGTAGGCAGCGTGGCTAGCTCTCCGTCTGCCACCTTGGACGGGCCACTGCGCGCCAAGGATCCCGTAGGGCGTGGCGTGAGATTTGATCCGCGCCGTCAGTTAGACCGTGCCGCTGAAGATAGGAGGCCGTGGCAGGGCAATTGATGTGTGCCGTTGAAGGGGCACATGAAGTGGTGTGCCATTGAAGGCACTTGTGAGGGTGTGCCGTTGAAGGCGTTCAAAGGGTGCCACCGGAGGCACTTGAAGGTGTGCCGTGGTAGAAGACACGGGGGTGTGCCATTGAGGGCCCCTGACAGCGTGCCGTTGAAGGCCATTGAGGTTGTGCCGTTGAAGGCCATTAAGCGTGCTGCTGAAGGGCACAAGAAGTGTGCCGCTGGGGGCCATTTGGGGCGTGCCATTGAAGGCACTTGAGTGTGCCGCTGAGGGACCATTTGGGGCATGCCGTTGAAGGCACTTGAGGTTGTGCCGTTGAAGGCCATTAAGCGTGCCGCTGAAGGGCACAAGAAGTGTGCCGCTGGGGGCCATTTGGGGCGTGCCGTTGAAGGCACTTGAATGTGCCGCTGAAGGGCCATTTGGGGCGTGCCGTTGAAGGCTGCGCCAGGCTTTCTTGAAGGGGCTTGAGCGTGCCGTTGAAGGGCACGGGAGCGTGCCGTTGAAGGGAACATTGGGTTGTGCCGTTGAAGGCTACGCCAGGTTGTTCTTGAAGAGGATTGAGTGTGCCGTTGAGGGGCACAGGAGCGTGCCATTGAAGGGCACGTTGGGTCGTGCCATTGAAGGCTACGCTAGGTTGTTCTTGAAGAGGATTGAGTGTGCCGTTGAGGGGCACGTTGGGGCGTGCCGTTGAAGGCACTATTTGAGCTTGTTGAAGTGGATTTCATGGCTTATTTCGGACTCGATTGACGATCCATTTGATTCTCTTCGAGAGCCCACGGGTAGTGAGCTTCCCCAGGGGTCAACTTCTCTTCGTTGTCGTGATTCCGGAGATGGCTCCACGGCAGCATGTTATCTGTTCGGAGAGTCCGGACGGGACGTGTTCTCCCGGGTCTCTTTGGTTGAAACTATTGTCACTGTTGGACTGGCAGAGACACAGGGGCGTGCGATTTTGCACGTCCACACCCATACGGCTATAGAGCGTCCAAGCCCGCGGTGCAATGCCCCGGCCCGTTCCTCCTTCCTACTGCCGCTATCCGGCATAAGATGACCCCTCGAGTGGCTGTTAGAAGATCCAACAAGCCGCAACTGTAGCTTGATGAATTCCTGCCCGCTGTGGGGAATGTTTTATAGCAATGAGGCCAAGCACGGCCATGACTCCCGAAGAGAGCATGCATCTACCCCGCTATGGGGGCATAAGAAGCAAAGACTATTTCATTAGATCGGTTTACTAAATTAGTAGAAATAAAATTGCTTTTTAATTAACAGTTTAAATTAACAATTATACCAGAGTCCAATAGAAAGGAAAATGAACAGTGCAGTCCAAGTACAGTCAATAGAAAAGAAAGACATATGCTGAGGTCGGGGGAAGCCCAACGCAGGTACAGCTGGCAGCTACGGACACGTCACACCAGGAACTGCGGAAGCAGAACGACGCCACCCACCTGAAAAGCAGGGGTGAGCCTCGTGTCACTGACTCAGTAGGGGTCACGTGAATCCCCACTGAAAAACACGCAGTAACACGGAACAGAAAATAGCAGGTAGTAAAGCAGGAAAACTAAACTACAAAGCTGCAAAGAAGAGGAAGCAAGAGTAGGGAACATGCAAGGAAGAGGGAGGAACCCATACCGAAAGAGCATGGCTGCCAAACTAACCTCAGCACCCGAAGCTACTCCTAACAGCAATAGAAGGGTGAACTCTGAACTGGCAAAGTCAGAAGTTGCCGATCTGTTGACAAGCACGAGGCCTACAAGGCCAGATAATAAGTCTAGAAAAGACCTAGACAGACCCAACACGACTAAAACATCATGCACATAACATAACACTGACCTCGGACAAAGTCACGAGAGGGCTAACCGAAAAGGTCACAACACTCGAGAAATACGAGAGTCAAGCGAAAGTCACGTGTCACGTGTCTGAAGTACTCCCCTCAATTGAAGAACAGTCAGCTGCGTCCACTGACGTCTTATGCTGCGCCTATAAGTGTCTCATCTACACTGCCACCTAAAGAAGCACAACAGAGACTAAGACACGCTAAGAACCAGAACAGAAACTACAGTCGCGAGTGACGAGACAAGGTAACGCTCGTCGACGTCAGTCCAAACCCCTGACCACGTGTGCACACACTGGCTCATCGCCCTGAGCCAAGCCTCTAGCTAGTTTTCTCCCCCAGCGGACGCTACTGCAAAGTAAGGGAGCCCACGAAAATTAGCTTAAAAATCGTAAATCGGGAAGTGCCCCGCCGTAAAGGCTGTCACGCCGAAATGTGCCGTAAGGCTACGACTAGTGGAGGATCACGAGACACAGACTCTAAAACGTGAGTGTCAGGGTACAGACAGACAAAGAAACACTATCGCACATACTACGAAGCACTAATGGCAGTGCCGAAAACTACCTACAGACTCAGGATAAGACAACTAGACCTGAAACTACAACGATCCTTGAGCCTCACGACTCGGAGTCAAGATCATTGTACAAAGTGGAACAAGCCACCAATCGGTCTAATCCTAAGCCAAAGAAAATGACTCACCGTAGGAAACGACTCACGGAGACCTGAGGGAAACACCGAAAACCCTCAGCACACCAGAATACGCAGAACGAGGTAAGATAACACCTCGGGTTTTTGTGTCCGTATGGTATAACGCGCCCATTCTTGTGCGTTGCACTAGTATAATATGCCTATAGTGGCCCGTTATATGCCATTTTATTAGTGTAAATGTCTGTTGAGCATAACGTACATGCTCTGGTGCATTATGTTGATATAACACCCCTATGCTGGTGCGTTATATCATCTGTATGTGATTTCAGGTCTGGTTGGCATAACGCCCCTCCCTTGGTGCGTTATGTGGGTATAGCGCCCCTATGCTGGTGTGTTATAGTCCTGTTTGCCGTGACGACCATTGGTTGGTTTTGTGTTGTGTGTCCGTCTATCTTAGGTCCTTGTTTAGGGTGGTGTTTGTCTATCGGTGGTTGTCTGGATTGGTCGGTTTAGGTGTGTGACTGTGATCTTTTCCTAGACTACGATAGTACCCTAACGACTCAATGTAGAAGCTACCATTGTCCGGGTCTCTTGTTGCATAGCAGCTATCTCTTAACTATTGGATTTTTCCTAGCAGTTTACTGACAAGTTGCTCTACCCAGAGTGTTGTCATCTCTCGCCGCTCTTGTGCTTGTTTGGTTCTGCTTGCTTGTTCTGCGGTGGCAGTGGATGTGTGAGTGTGTCAGTGTCGTGTCGGTTCCGGATGACCCAGGGTTACCTTGTGGTCCGCAGGAAGTCTTATTATGTCTAGACGGCCTTGCCCAATTCGAGACATGGGTTCTGGATGCCTCGAGGTACCACTCCACCTCGATTTACGTATCCAGGTGTGCTGAGGGTTCTTAGTGTTCCCTCAAGTCTCCGTGTTTTGTCTCTCGCAGAGCGTTGTTTTCCTTGACTTAGGATTAGACCGATTGGCAGCTTTGTTCCACTGTGTGTGACGGTCCTGACTTAGAGTCGGAGGACTCAGGGACCATTATAGTTGTAGGACTAGTTGCCTTGTCTTGAGTCTGCTGGCAATCTTTTATGCTGCCTCTGGTGCTTCAAAGTACGTGTTATAGGGCACTCTTGCCTGTCTGTACTCCGGCACTTGTGTTTCAGAGTCTTCAGGTTTTGTGGCTCCTCCTTGGTTGGTGCCTTACGGCACGCTTCGACTTGACGACTTTTAAAGCGGGGCACTTCCGGTTCACGATTTTTAAGCTAGTCTCCGTCGGATCCCGCAGTTCTCGTGCGTCCACGGGGGGAGAAAACTAGGTAGAGGCCTGGCTTCGGCAAAAGCCAATGTGTGCACACGGGGTCAGGGGCTAAGGACTCACGTCGACGGGCGTGACCCTGACTAGTCCTTGTAGTGGTGGTTTCCACGTGGACCTGCGACTCGGCCTTAGTAGTGGCAGACCACGTTCTGCTGATAGTCGAGGTACTTGTGGAGCGAGTTGTGGTGCAGTGTAAGACGTCAGTGGACGCAGCTGACCACTCCTCTTTCGAGAATGTGAGGCCATCATCTGAGTCTCTTGATCGACCCACTTTTATAACTGTTCATGCATTGATATTTCCACCTTGTTCAGGACGTGGCAGTCAATTTTGGACAGGAATGTGTTTCCCACACGCCGGTCTCCCATGAGTCTATAAATAAAGGCCATATTGATGGAAGGGAGACGATCCTCATCATCAGAGAGAGAAAAGGAGAGTAGCAGATTTATAGGGAGAGAGAGAAGAAGAATCCGTCGGAGTTGAAGAAGAGCTGAGAGAAGAAGCTAGAAGGAGAGCCCTGCGGTGGAGGAAAGCAGAGTATCGTAACATTGAGGGAGAAGAGAGTCTGTGAGTGTCAGTTTCTGTAATTGACTCTTGGATCAAATCCAGAGTCAATCTGCTCCTAGTGAGCTACATTGTTTCATCGTTTTCATTCTTTCCTCTTTTCATTTCTGAATTCGTCAAGCTGTGTGTCAGCGGGCGAGGGTAAAACCTCAGATAGCAAAGCTGTAAAGCTCAGTGGTAGTAAGCTGTAAGGATCAGTGGTCTGGGGCTGTCTCCCCAAAGCTGTGGATCAGCGGTCTGTAGGGATTTAATCTCCGAAGCTGTGGATCAGCGGATTGAAGATGTGAATCAGCAGTAAGCCACACTCGATCTGAGTGTAGGGTGGATTTAGGCTGAAGTCGAACCACCTAAAATTCCACGTGCACTGTGTGGTTGCTTCGTCTTAGCTGTTCATATGCTTTCTTAGTGTTTGCTTCTTTGATCCAATATCTACTTAGATGAATGCTTAGGATCACTCACAGCATACTTGCACACCAGATCTAGTTAGTGCATCTGCTACCTATTCTTGCATCTATCATCCAGTTGGTATATAAAAAGGCGTGGTTGGAAAGATAGGTCACGCCTATCTGGAATTCCACCTCTTGCGTGAGGCTAGCGTCCGCCAGGTATCGTATCTGGATGAGTGACATCTATTAATCAGCATTGCTCTATTCAGCCACACTTTGCCATTTCTATGATTGATTAATTCATCTGAATTGTGTCATCTGATAGTCTGCATTGATTCATTTGTTATATCTTTACAGATATTTGAGCATGTTCTCTTTGATAGTTTAATTCATATCTGCAGTAGTCTTTGTCCAATTTCGCATCTTGTTAGTCTACTGTAGATCATGTTTTTGAGGGCAGATCTATTCACCCCCCCTTTAGATCTTTGCGTCCATCCATCACATCACGTGGTATCAGAGCCCAACTCTCCCTTAGGGCTTCACATCCCGGAGAGTAGAGATGGATTCTAAAGGATTGATAGCTGAGGGCCACTCAACTAGTAAGCCACCATTCTTCAATGGTAGCAATTATGCCTACTGGAAGAATAGGATGCAAGTCTTTCTCCGTGCTAAGGATTATGAGATCTGGAAAGGTCATCAACATAGCATTCGATGATGTTGTGCAGCATCTCGTCAAAAATTTTGGTCATGGCTCTCTGGTAGGTAGCACCGGCATTCTTCAAACTGAAGGGCATGCGCTTGTAGTTGAAGATCCCTTTGGGGGATCTGAAGGCGGTGTAGCCCTTGTCTCGAAGGGACATCCAGATCTGGTTGTAGCCCGATGACCCATCCATGAAAGATAGGGCTTCGTGTCTGGTGGTCATGTCGACCATCATCTCTGTGATTGGGACTGAGAAGTCATCCTTTGGACAGGCTTTGTTGAGGTCCCGGAAGTCGACGCAGATGCGGACTTGGCCATTTTTCGTTTTGACCAGGACAATGTTAGCGAGCCAGACCGGATAGATTCACAGCTCGATGAAATCGACCTCCGCCATCTTATCTACTTCAATCGCGACCTGGAGCTCCAGCTTGTGGCGCATATACCGTTGGGGCTGTTTGACTGGCGTGGCTATGGGAGATATGCCCAGATCATGCTCCACCATGGAGGGATCTAACCCATGCATCTCGTGGTATGTCCAGGCGAAGCAGTCTTTGTATTCGAGCAGAAATTTCTTGTAGTCCTGTCTCTCTACTTTGGTGAGGAGAGCACTGAGGAATGTGGGCTGAGGGGCCTCGTTGTTGCCCAGATTGATCTCGAGGAGCTCATCGATGGTTGCCTGGCCACCATCCTCCAGCTCAGGAGGAGCAGTCTGAAAGTCGACGAAGTCTTCATCATCAATGGCGGCTTCGTACACCCATGGGTCTTCGAAGACAGTGGTTGTGGCTACTGGAACTGGAAGGCCGTCATTGCTGAGTCTGGACAAGGGTTGTCCCGGGCCGTCTACGTTGGACTGGCAGCTATCGACTGAAATTCTGGAGGCTTGGTCAGAGTTTTCTGCCGATGCCGATGATGCCTCGCAGTCTTCGTTTTGGAGGCCTTGCTCAGGGGGAAGGTGTTGCGAGGTAGGCTCTGGAACTGGTTGGGAGGCTGCAGAGGTTTCCTCGGTCTCCATGTCCTCGTGGATAGGCGATGAAGTCTCGTCGAGTACTGGAACTGGAGTGCTGGTCCTGGCTGGGAGTGAGATTAGAATCTCCTCTCCCTCGTCTCTCGAGCTATCGAACTTGGTGTTGACGACAACCGGGTCAGCGGCTGGTTGGGTTGGTCCCACGACATGGACCGCATGGTAGGCGTAGAAGTCTGGGTCTTGGTCATAGCCGAGACCTCTAATGTCTTTTTGGAAAAATAGGGGTTGCCCCCGAACTTGCGAGGGTGTCCAGAGATGCTGGAAATACCTCTGCTGTGCGGAGCTCTGCCACTAGGGAATGTGCTGCTTGAGGCACATCTCTTGGATACGAGGCGAGAGGTCGCCCAGAATTTGGACGGCTTCGGGGGTACGTGTGTGAGCGGAGCTGCGTCTCCGTGTGTTGGGTTTCACCATAGGGAAAGTTTCCCCATGGTTGGTAATGTGTAGATGGAGCTGCGTCTACGTGTGGACTTAGCGTCTGGGGCGTGTTCCCCGATTCTGTGTGCGGGTGTGTGTGCTGCGGTGGCAGCGTCTTGGGGCCAGGCCCCGTGTGTGTGTGGATATTGCTACAGAAGTAGCGTGGGAGGAGGAAGAGATGAGATCATTTCAAGATGAAACAAAGGAGGAGTTGGCTGAGCTTATAAGTGGTTGGCCACCCAGAACTATGCCCCACGGATGAGGGTGAATCTTGGGCCGGTGGCCACCAAATTGACAGTAACATCTATATATCTATTGTGCTTGAATTCGAAGAAAAGATGAAAATTTCCCTGCCTTACAGGGGAGTAGAGGGGAAGTGACAAAGAGCACACATCATGATGTCGGAGGGGAGGACCATAACTTCTATCAAGCGTAGGAGGAGATAGCATAGGGACTATAGGTATATGTGCATACACAGAGATATATGTATATATATGGATATATATATATATGCTTATGGCCCCTATTGGGGAGGAACACCGTAGCACGCATGCAAGCGGAGAAAAGCCAAGGCCAGAGGCCCAAAATCTCATTCATTTGAACAGGGAAGATACATCAAGGCTGAACCTCACGACATACAGATCAAAAAAGAAAGAGAAAAAATGGGGGGGAAACTACGAAGGAAACACCCACCCTTACAAGTGCCCCTCACAGCCCCTCTCTCTATTTCTGTGGACTCTCCCTGCTCCTCTCTCCTTGCGACTATGGTTTCAGGGGAGTATGAAGCAAGCTTCTCTCCAGAGTCTAGAGAGGCTTCTATTGGCTGCTACTGGCCTTTTATAGGGGCATCGGCGCCCCTGTTCGAAGGAGGCCGCCTCCATCTACCACCCTTCTTCCCCCCCTTTTTTTTGCTTGTTGTCATCACCTGCTACAGCCGCTGCTGCTGTGTTGTCACCATTCCCGCTGCTGCTGCCGCTTGTGCTGCTGCTTCCGGCAGTTGCCACACCACCAAAGGACACGATGGGGCATGGGAGAGCGGCGGGGCATGGGCACAGGGCGAGGGGCCTTCGTTGCTAGCGTGCGCTCCGCTGGCCATGCAAACGGGATGGCTGTTCGCGGCTGCAGGCGTAGCTTCGAGCATTGAATGCTCACGCGAGGGGGGAGATGAATTGTACAATGACGGGGGGGCACGTGATGAGAGGGACAGACACGGGGCACTATTCATGCGAATTTCCACCTCTTTTATTTTTTTTAAAAATTCATTTTTTACCCTCTTCTTCGTCCTATTGCGCATGCGCCCCCTTCCCTTTCTCCTTTTGCGTTGGGTCTGGCCCATTCAAGTTTGGCCCACTCCCCTTCGGGATCACCCCAAAGACAAACACTTGATATCCTTCCTTAGGCAGTTCAACCTTCAGGGGAAGAGGGACCTGTTCCTCGTCTGTAAAGTTGAGCAAGCATTGCTGGTTGAGAGGGACAGCTTGATGGACTTTGTTGTGCGGGGAAGGCCTATCTACCTCCCCGGGGAAGTCTGAAAATGGAATGCTGTACTCGGACTGTAGGATCTAGCTCCTGAGGATGGGCTGTTGACCAGAGCCCCCGAATTTATACCCACTCGATGGAATGAGACTGCAAGCTGTGTTGACTGGGGGAAGCTAATCTTTGGTTCATTTCTTGCCCCGTTAAAATGGGGATACAGAGAAGAATCTTTCTTGCTAGACTGCCTGGTGGTCCGCTTCAAGCATCAGATTTTTGTGGGGTGGTTTGCCGAGTTGAAGGCCACCGATGCCCGCACATTCAGACCTAGAGCAGTGGATTTCATGGACTACGTGCTACAACATTACGCTCCCATCTTGGTCAAGGCCGGCATATATCGTAGCATGTACGCCTCAAGGTACCACTACCCCATCTCTAGGGGCCTATGCTGTGGCAGGATCAAAGTATTCTGCCCTGAGTACGACACTTTCTACACTTCGGAGGGAGAAACCTCTTTAGACCTTTGTAGTCTTTCACAGCTCAGTTGCTTGTTGATCAATGGAGAGCCATATGAAGAAGTTTACTGGCCAAACTGGCTGAAGGATCAGACCAACGGTGAAGGTCGGTACTTGACAAGCTTCGCTTATCGCTATCTGATGCAGGCATATCATACACTTTGTCGTTCATCGTATGATACGCGGGAGGCACGCAAGCATGGGGAGAAGAGATGCATGCGGATGCGCACTTGGCTCTAGTATTTCTTCAGTGGGAAACAGAAGTACGAAGACTTTCCCACAGTAGTGTCGACTGCCTCAAAGTGGAAGAAAAGGGTCCGACGATAAGCTGATTTCTCGCCTACTTTGAAGGGAGGGTAACAAGGGGGCCCGAACCCTGCTAGTGTCGATGCAGTCACGCACTATGCTACATATCTAATTTAATGGATTTCCTCCTTTGCTCTCCTGCAAGGTGACGAGAGCGTGATCAGAGCGGAGGCCATCTACCCCGCCTGTCTAATGGCTTGGGGCACGAAGCTATCCCTTTGCCCAGTCACTTTTTGCCTTATCTACAAGATGCTGGGAGACTTGCACAGGTCGCGTGTCCCCAGGAATTTACGGATAGTTGGTCCGTTGCACTTCTTTAATGCTTGGGTCTACACCCTATTTTCGGAAGCTACTCCTCGGGGGCTACAATTAGCTCGCCTTGTCCCGAGGATGATAGAGTTTACGAGCGTTGAACTGGCTTCGACAGTGGAACAACTCTTTGCCATTTGGGGAAACCTAACTAAGGTTCCCATAGATGCACCCAGAGTTCTGCACTTCTGGAGCCTGGCGGCTCATTCCAGCCCGCTTGCGAACAAGATGCGGAAGTGCAGTCTTTCCGAGATAGAGGAGTATATACATCAGATTTATGGTGCCAAGTGTACAAGGCCGATCCTGGAGCCAGAGCTGGTTGACTGGGTGCTAGCTATTAGACCAAGCATCCTTGTTTTTCAGAAGAGTGACATTCTGTGGTGGGAGCCATACTATCCATTCTAATTCAGTCAGAATTTTGGCAACAATCAGTACATCCCTCCTTCTTCTAGGCAATTCGCGCTGTCGAACAGGCACAGAGCCAGCCAGGTGGCTAATGACGAGCCCTGTGCATGGTGGGATTTCTTTCATCACCGAGAGGAGGTGTCATTCAGGGTACCCGCCCCTGCTCATTTCCCCCGCGTCACCCCTGAATGCATTAAATGGTGGAATACGCGGACGGGATTCAACAGGAGCTCCCGTCGAGACTGCCGGGCTATTGCACAGTGCAGATTTTTGGACTCCCAGCTAGAGCCGATCCTAGACATTGATCCTTCTTACTTGAAGAAGTTGAAGTCTTGGACCAACACAGAGGTGATGGCTTATCTGGAAGCCCGGAAGATTGCGAAGCGCCGTTCACCCAGGGTCGATCCGAAGTTGCCCAAAATCAGCAAGGATGACTATGTGAAGACACTTTGGGGATTGTGCCGCATGTGCAGTGAATGGATGGTCCTTCAGCAACTCCCTTTGCCGGTGGAGGAGCCTATCCCATATGTGGCCAACTGGCACCCCAAGACTGACAGTTTGCATCCTTATCAGACTTTCATCAGAGAGGAAGATAGGTGGGATGCATTGTATAGCAATAGCCCCTGGTTGTTTGCATTGCTCTGCTCTCATGGGCTCTCAGAAGGCAGCCCAAGTGAAGCTATTCCGGATTAGCCTCTTCTTATCTCCTTCAAGTATGCTGATGGATGGGGGTTGGACCATCTAAGCTTGTATTATTATTTGTCTTCTCATAGCCACGCGGACTTAGCATCGCTGGTCGAGCAGAGTGAGAAGATAGGAGATGTGTATTGGCTCATTCATGAGGCGGCCTCAAGAGACATAGTGCCCTCGCTATTCTACTGGCCTCTTTCTCCTTTGTGTATAGGGCCGGCAGGTATCTTTCATTTCTTCATTTCAGCTTCCTAAACTATTTCCTTTCCATTTCAGTATGTGTCATTCTCACCTTTGTGCTTGTGCAGTTTGACTCTCTTCAGAGGAGACTCGGCACTTCAAGGGGCTAATAATAAAAGCTCAGAAGCCAACATACTTCGGGATCCCCGAGCTGGCCTCGACCATGATGCCACTACCTCCTGGCAATTCGCGGAAGCGAACTAGGTCCCAGGTGAGAGAGGCCGTTGGCAAGGCCAAAGAGTCCATGACTCGGGTGACACGGGCCCGCTGGAGGAAGGCTGCAGAGAAGGAAATAGTCATCGTCCCTCCACTGGTAGTATCATTTGAAGAATTTGAGGCTTCCCATGTGTAGAGGCCTGACACTGAAGGTATATTCTTCATTCTTTTATTCTTCATTCCTTGTTCTGGCCGCCTTGGATGATTCTTTATTTGCAGTTGTCGACACTGCTACTGTGGTGGTTGGACAAGAGGCAGCAGTCGGTGCCTTGACTAGAGAGGGAGAGGGGGTAGTGCTCATAACTCTTGGGGAGGGGGATTTGCCCTCTCCGACACCTAGCCATGAGATGGAAGGTGATTTGTAGTTTATTCATAGGATTTTCACAACCCATTATGTCTTCAGTCAGCTTGACTGTTCTTTGTTTGATCTTCAGTTGAGATACAATCGCCTTTGCTTCCTGCTGTTGGGGCCGCTAAGGAAGCCTTTGTTGGGGAGAAAGCTGTTCCTGGGAGTGAGCCCACTCCCGAAATTCATTCGACTGGCATTCCCATCGTAGAATCGACTGAGCAGGTCTTCACCGAGGGAGATGTTTCTACTGGAGAAGCACCTGTTCCGATAGGGGAGCGTCAGGCAGCGACAGAGAGCTCTTCCTCATCGGAGTAGGTTGTTTATGTCGGCAACTCCAGTGACGAAGAGTTCTCACCTGTGGAAACAGAAACTGAGGATGCTGGGGCATCTTCAGCTTATGAGAGTGATTACACAACTTTCAGCCTGCCCCGGTTGGCATGGAGCGGCATTGGGCCGTCTGGTCCATTTGTAGGTGAGGGGGCCGGGTCTACGGAGGCCGCCATTGCAAGCTTGAGTTTAGTGCTGGTTGAGGTAAGGGATCCTCTGTCGCTTTCACTTTACAGCTTTTCTCATTGTTCCTTATATTAGATGGCTGATGCGTGCGCTTCACCCTCCAAGGGTAGCGGCTCATCCGTAACAAATCAGGGGGACCTTCGCAAGCCCCTACTCCAGAGCATGAGGCCTCCTCCACACCAAGAAGGGTGAAACTTGGGGGGCGTCATCCGCGACCGAAGACTGAAGTCCCCGGGGAACATCAGGACAACCAGTCGGCACGCCCCAATAGCTCTTCAGCGCTGCGACAACCAGAGTTGTCCCTCTGACTGCGAGAGTTCGAGAGGCACTTCACAGAGTAGGAGCACACCCTACGGGCCCTGCAGAAGACCCCTTCAGCAGAGGATGAGGAGAAATCCCTGTTCTCCGACTGTATCCTGAAGGCAGAGATTTCTCCCAGAATCTCTATTCCGACCTTCAAGTCTTATGATGGCCAGGGCGACCCGGTCGACCACTTCAATAGCTTTGACGCTCTGATGACCCTACATAGGGTGTCCAACGCCATCAAGTGCAGAGCCTTCGTGACCACCCTGGTCCAAGGTGCCCAAGCGTGGTTCCAGGCCCTCGCCCCCAGATCCATTCGAGACTTCAAGCAATTTGGGCAAGCGTTCAAGGAGAGTTTCGTCGGTAGCGGCCCCCCAAGGTCTGTAGCAGGACTGTTGGTTCTCAAATAGGCGCAAGGGGAGAGCCTTCGGCTTATATCAACCTATTTAGGTCAGAAGGCCTGCGGGTCCCCCCTGGACATTGCCTCAGCCACAACAGCACTGACCGGAGTCACTCGAGACGAGAACCTCCGTCATGAACTTGTCCTTCACCCTCCCTGACCCTTGCCGAGCTAGTAACTATGGCTTTACGCCATGCTGAGTGCGAAGAGGTTCTCAGCGCGTGCCGAGGCGCACCCGGCTCGAGTCGGGAGGGGGACAAGAAGCGGGCGTCCGAGCCAAGCTCGGGCCTAGGGAAGAGGCAGAACCGAGGCGGGGAGCACAAAGAGCCATCCTAGAGGTACGAGCGGTGCACCCCATTAACCGCTCCGGTGTACGAAATCTATAAAGACATCAAGGGCTCGGGCCTCCTCCGCCAACCCGAGCCAATGAAGTCGAAGAGCCACAATCGCAGCAAGCACTGCCTGTTCCATAGTGATCACGGGCATCATACCGGCAATTGCCGCCAGCTCCAGGATGAGATCAAGCGCCTCGTCCGCTAGGGACACCTATCCCGATTCGTCGCGGGGCACAAGGAAGACCGAGGCCCTCCAGAAGAGATTGACAACACCCCCCGCAGGGTACACATCAACGTCATCGCTGGAGGAGATGAATCAGGGGGAGATAGTAGCCGAGGAAGGAAGCATCATGCGGAACGGGCAAGCCGAGCCATCGAGCCCCCGAAGGCCCCGCCAAGTGAGCCACAAGTCATCATCTTTTCAGACCAAGACCTTGAAGGGCTGACCACCCCGCATACTTAGGCCACCCCCTCCCACCTCCTTCCTCCACAAACCAGCGCGCCCCCATCAACCCTAACCCTAGCCACCAGCATCCCACGCCCCATCCCTCTCTCCCTCTGCAACTCAGGTCCGCCCACCCCTGCTCCGTGCGTCCACAACATTCCCGGAGTCGCCCGTCGCCGCTACGACCTCCCGTGATTCGAGAAGTCCCGCCTACTGCTCTCTGCATCCAGCCTACTGCAGAGAATGAGCTTGAAGAGGCTACCCTGGCATCCCCAATGTGGACCAGCCAAAGCTGTCTTCTGTGGAGTCATTATTCATCAAGCTAGCTTCGTTCCAGAAGTGGTCCCGCTGCGATCCGACCTCGGCACCATTCGCGTCGTCCATTCTCGTACGACTGCGCCAGATTCAGGTCAGATCCTGAGCACCTTTTGGTAGCAGCTCCACCGCCCGCCCCTGTGTGAATCAGTCAGAGCTCTCTTCATGAGAGTTCTTCCTCTCCGAAGCATCGACACACCAGAGTGGTATCACCTGCTTTCGACAACGTCTCCGTCCAGGGTGTCCATTCTCCCTCAGTTGTGCCAGACCTGGAGTCCTCTGTTTGCCCAGGACAAGCTACTGTCAAGTCGGCCCCAACACCCCCTCCTCCTATCTGTTTCAGGTCGTGCTGTCTTCAGCAAAGTTGGGGATTTCGACGATATGAAACTAACGCAAGTGCTTTCGTCTCGATCCAACTTCAGCACTAGAAGTTCCATGATGACCATCAGAATCCTATCCTGCTGTATGCCCAGAAACCTGACACCGGCCATTCCTGCGACCACGTCCAGCAAGGTGTTTAGAAGGCCACCATCTTCTGAGGGTTCGTAGATATTCCTGTCAACAACATCCACGTCTTGGTCTCGTCATGTTTGGAGTTCGACAGCGCCCGTACCGGCCTACGCACCACGACCGCGCCAACTAGTCCTACGTGACAGAATTGCACAGGCCCACAGCCGCGACCGCCGTCTCCATCCAGTGACATCCGCTCGAGGCCAGACCATCACGCGTCCTTCGACATCCCTCGGGCTTCATCCAAGAGTTGGTTGCACCTCGATCGGACGCCCAAGCTCGACGTACGGTCCATAGCTTATTTCCCCTCCCCGCGATCCCGCCTCCTACGCGAGGGTAGTGCGTGTAATTGTTTCCCCCTCCCCGTGAACCCCTCCTTACGTGGAGAGTAGTCAATGTATTAACAGGGATCATCGCCAAGCTTCCTCGATGTAACGTGTCCGTCGGGTGCACACGCTCTCCGGTGCGCCCCCGTCTTCGACCTGAGCTGGTCCTTCGGATGGGCTAGGTACGTGCGGCTGCCTCTCCACTCTGCTTGTCTAGTATTAGTTCCAATCGCAGTGCCGGTGAGGAGTGCCTGATCCATATTTCCAGAGCGTGCCGTTGAAGGTGTTGGATAGGTGTGCCGGCGAAGGTATGGGAAAGGTGCACCGGTGGAGGACGAGGTCCATGCAGGTTTCTCATAAAGGGATCAAAGTCCATGTATGCTTTCAAAGGGTAAGTCCGTGCACATCTAGACTAAGTACATGTAGATGCAGGTTAAGTCCGTGCACATGGGGGGGCCAAGTCCATGCGTGCTAGGGGTAAGGTCAGTGTACATGGGGGTGAGGTCAACGCACATTCTGACTAAGTTAGTGCATATGCAGGGAAAGTCAGTGCACCTGTGGAATATACCAAGGACAAGGTCAGTGTACATGCTGACGAAGTCAGTGCACGTGCAGGGAAAGTCAGTGTAGTTATGAAGTATGCAAGGGGTGAGGGTCGGTGCACGTGCAGATTGAGATCAGTGCACATGAGCTAAGGTCAGTGCACTTGCAGGCTAAGGTTAGTGCACATGCAGACTAAGGTCAGTGTACGTGCTGATGAAGTCAGTGTACGTGCAAACTAAGGTCAGTGCACATGCGGGGGAAGTCAGTGCACATGGGCTAAAGTCAGTGCACATGCAGACTAAGGTCAGTGCACGTACTGTCGAAGTCTATGTATGTGCAAACTGGTCAGTGCACATGCAGGGGTAGTCAGTGCACATGGGCTAAAGTCAGTGCACATGTAGACTAAGGTCAGTGCACGTGGGTTGAAGTCTGTGCAGGGCTTATGCAAGGCTCATGCATGCAGAGGGGAAGGGGGGTGAAGTCCATGCAGGGTCCATGCACGTACAGACAGGGTCCGTGTAGCTATAGTCCAAGTCAGTGGATATGCGAACCAGGCCCATGCGGGGTGAAGTCAGTGCATGCTCTGAACGAAGTTTATGCGACGCAAGGTGAAGTCCGTGCATGGTCCATGCATGTTCGCACCGGGGGGGGGTAGGCAAGGTCTGAGCAGGGTCCATGCAGGGCTTGTGTAAGGTCTATGCAATGCAAGCCAAGTCCATGCATATGAATGTGGGCCAATGCAAGTCCGTGCACATGGGGCCAGGGGTTAAAAATAAAGTCAGTGTACATGGAGGTAAGGTCGGTGTACATGGAGCCAGGTTGTGGGAGTGTCGGCCAAGGAGCTCAAGGGCGTGCCGGCGAACGATGAGGTGGAATGTGCTGACGAGGTGCATTCAGGGTGCACCGCTGAAGGGTCGAAGGGTGTACTACTGGAGGATCGGCTGAGAGGTGGTTGGGGTGTTTTAAGTAGCGTACCGCTGAAGGGTCAAGGGCGTATCGGTGGGGGGAAGCAAGTGTGTCGATGAAGGGTGTTGGAGGGGTGGGACTAGTATACCGGTGAAGGATTGGGACAGGTGTACCGATGAAGGCCCACTCCTCCTCCATTTCTTTTAAGGCCTTTCTTTTCTTATGCCGTCATTCCCTTGATCACGATGAAGTCTACCATAACTGTAACGATTTTGGGTGGGGTGCCGATGGTAACTGGCGGGCTTAGGGCTCCCTCGGGATATGTTGCCAGGCCGTTGAACCCACAAAGCGGGGTTCGGATCGGGCAGAGTCTAGATGGATTCTCATCCATCTTGAGGAAATAATCGTAGGAAAGTACATCAGGGGCACTACCATTGTTGACTAAGATTCTATCTACGTTACAATGGTTTATTATGGCCGATACAACTAAGGCGTCATCGTGCGGGGTTGTTAACCCTTCCAGGTCCTGGTCAGAGAATACCAAGGCCTGCGGCTGGCTTGCCGGTGGGGCCTTAAAGGGCTCAGAGGCTCGGCTCACCCGCTTGGCATGACGCTTCCTTCCTCTGTTGCTATCTCCTCCTGACGCAGCTCCTCCAGCGATGACGTTGATGTGGACCCCATGGGGGATGTTGTCAATCTCCTTGGGGGTGCCGCAGTCCTCCCTCTGCCCGGACATGTACCGGGACAAGTGCCCCTGACGGACGAGATGTTTGATCTCATCCTGGAGCTAGTGGCAGTCGCCGGTGTGGTGCCCGTGGTCACTGTGGAAGAGGCAGTGCTTGCAGCAGTTACGACATTTCACCTTCATAGGCTCGGGTTGGCGGAGGAGGCCCAGGCCTTTAATGTCTTCATAGATCTCATAAACTGGAGCGATTAGGGTGGTGTAGTGCTTGTACCTCCGAGACGGTTCTTTGTGCTCCCCGTCTCGGTTCTGCCTTTTTCCTTGGCCCGAGCTTGGTTCGGACGCTCGCTTCTTGTCCCCCTCCTGACCCGAGCCGATTGTGCCACGACAGACGCTGAGGACTTCCTCGCATTTAGTGTGTCACAATGCCAGGGTCACTAGCTTGGCAAGGGAGGTGGGAGGATGCAGGACTAGCTCGCGCCGAAGGTTTTCGTGGCGGGTGCCTCCAGTCAGTGCGGTTATGGCCGAGGCTACATCCAGGCGGGGGATGGGTAGGGCCTCCGATTTAAATCGGTTAATGTAGGCCCGTAGCTTCTCCCTCGGCTCCTGTTTGAGCGCCAACAGCCCCGCTACCAACCTAGGGGGACTGCTACCAGTGAAGCTCTCCTTGAAGACCCGCCTAAATTGCTTGAAGTCCCAGATGCTGCCTAGGGTGAGGGCTCTGAACCAAGCCTGAGCACCCTGGAGCAGTGTGGTCACGAATGCTCGGCACTTGATGGAGTCAGAAGCCCCATGGAGAGTCATCAGGGCGTCGAAGCTATCGAAGTGGTCGGCCGGGTCGCCCTGGCCGTCATATGACTTGAAGGTTGGGAGGGAGATCCTGGGAGAGATCTCTACCTTCAAGACGTGATCGGAGAATGGGGATTTCTCCTCATCTTCCTCGGGAAAAGGTGAAAAAGAAAAAGGGTTGGGTATTTATAGAAAATCTAAAAAATCAAAAAAATCTTGAAAAATAAAAATATATATTTTCTTGATCCTCACGACACGCTGATCGCAATGGCACCACCTGCGGGTAGGTGAACGACCCAGTTCACCCGCTACAGGGTTCCGTAGATATTTCCAAAACACACGCGGGAATCGAAAAACACGCGAAAAAAGTCACGGAACACGTTCTGGGCCTCCGAAACGTGCCCGAATCACACGGGTCCAAACACAAAAGATGTCCAGAAAATAATTTCAGACATAATGGAAATAAATTCTCCAAGAAAAGTAGATCCAGGACCCGAGAGGAAGGATTCGAAGGGTCCGGGACATCACAAGAGAAGTCCCCAAAAGCGTGAGGACTCCTATCATCTCAAGCAAATCCTTCGAAATTGAAGCGACGGATCTCGAAAGTCGCACCTTCTCAGAGTTAACTCGAGGGCGCCGTTTCATATCCCCAGAAGATCTCATAGCAGCTCGGAAAGGGGGACGTACACGGAAGAGATTTTGAGATTTGCACAACGAAGGAAAGTTTTTCTATTCTGAAATAAAGAGTTCACAAAAGGAAGACTGCCACCTAGGCAGGAACAGAGGGAAGTATGAAAATAAGCAAGCGAGGCACCCTTCTAAGGGTACACCTCGGGTACATCGTCACGTACCCCAGTCTCACCAGGCACACGTGCAGCAACGGCCCCGGCAGGAGGCGAGTCCTCGTCCAAGTCCACCGCTTGGCCCCCCGCCATTGAGACGTCCTCAGCTGCTCACTCATTCGTGCTCGGCCCCAGCTCTGACTCCTCAGTGCCAGTGCCCTCGGCGTCAGGCTCTCCCTCACCATCGTCAGTCTCCTGGCCAAAAGGGGTCGAGGGAGGAAGGGGAGGCGGAACCGAGGTGCCGAGCTCCTCCGTCGTGGCCTCGACAACGATGCTCCAGCCCTCCTGAAAGCCACGGTCGTGCGCCGGCCCTTAGAACTCCAAGGCCACCGTGGTCAACTCATCTCGGTAGGCCGAAGCGGAACAAAAATGCTCCACCGCTTCCTCGCCCACCGTCGACATCTATGAGCATAGTGTAGTCAGCTCCACCTCGGCCTCCCGGACACGGGTCTCCATGGCTTGGGCCTCCACCCTCTGCCTAGCCACCCGTTCCTCAGCTGCGTCAACCCGCTCCCGGAAAGAGTCCCAGTCATGTTCCATGTCGGCAAAGGCCAGTCCTTGCTGGATGGACTGTCTGTGGAGCTCGGCGTAGGCCGCCTCAGACCCCTTCAGGCGCTCCTCGAGCCCTGCCTGAAGGGCCTGGTGATGCGGGACGGACCCGCGAGACGACCTAGGACTCTAGGCAAGCTCGGATACGTCCCACGCGAGGGAAGCGGTCGATATGAAAATTACATGCGACGACTCAGAAAAATGTGGCGAGCATCATGGAACATAGCTGTCGAGCAACGGGTCCCTCGGAAAATGAGGAGTGGTAGGAGATGCCCCCATCAGGTAGCAGGGAGCACCTCATCATGCACTAGTCATGTTTGCAGATTGGATAATAGGGTCTGCTACCCCGTCCACCGCCCTCTTTGGGCAGGAGAGCACGCTCCTCAACTCGGGGAGACTCTTCATCACATACCTACAATCACGAAAGGTAGTCACGATGATGCAACAAGAAGACGGCAAGAGAAGCAGTATTGAAGACAAAGGTAGCAAAATGAACCAGTCCAAAGGTAGATACGCCGACAGCAGCCAGAAGCGCGTTATGCAAAAGAATCCCCCGACAAAAGTATTTCATTCCGTGAGGACCATCTCCATAAGGTCATTGGTCAACGAATCCGGTAACTCCATGAATGAACACCTAATTGCCCGTCTGTGAAGAGGCCTCCACCAGGAAGAGGCAGAAGAGGAAGGAAGCTTGAAGAGCTGTCCCACCTGGCCCAGCTGTGACGCCTGATGTACCCTTCCATCCGACCTCTCCTCTTTTCTACCCCCCTCCTAAGGTAGTGTCGGCGGTCCAGAAGTAGAGAGAAAGCACATCGCCATGTGCTAACAGTTCTCCTACGCTGACCACCGATTGCTAACTGTTCTCCTATGCTGAGGTTGTGGGAACACCCCTACAACCACCTACGTCTTCATCCTCTGAGTCGCCCTCCATGTCACCCTACAGAAAAGGAGAGGGAAGAAGTCACGGGGGAAGATTTAAGCTGTAAAGACGCCCTTCGGGACCTTTTTATAGGCCAGAAGGAGAGCCCGACTCCAATTGAACCTTGTTCTTCAAAGAAACACTAAAGATGGCCCTCCCATCGGGACACGCGAGGTGACAAGTCATACCAAGCATGAAAAAATAAGAAGATGTCAGTGCCGGGCCAACTATAATATACATCGGGTTTGCCACCAACTAGTTGCCTACTGCTGACAGATGTCGGATAGCAGTGAGAAATAGCTACCTAAGTCTGGAAAATAGCTTGTAGTGCTAAAATTACAAAAATCTAATAACGTCGATACATGAAGCAAAGGCAGTGGATAAGGATGAAAAATACTCTATTAGTGGTGACAAGTAGATCTACAAAGTAGACAAATACAAGGGTAGCGGTGAAAAATAGATCCTAGAGGTAACAAATGAAAAGCAGAAGTAGCTGAAAGGAGGAGTCAAGTTTACAGGAGGATAAAAATATGAACAGTGTATCAAGAGTTTCTACAGTAATTAGAAGAACAACAACGTGACTTAGTCAATGCCAAGACAGTAATGTTGACTGGTCAAGGTTTACGCAAGTCAAAGATGTCTCCAGCCAAGCTCAAAGACGAGGTGGGTTGATGGTGTTGGGGTGTTTGGCTTTCAGATGCGCAAGGTGAAAGGGCGAGGATGGTGGCTCTGTGAGGCTGGGTATGGTGAGATGGCCGGGCTCGAGGGTGAAGGTGCAGAGCTCGCCAGCACGTGTTCTGGATGCCAACATACGTGTTCGGTGCCATGCTCGGGTGGTGGCGACGGTGGAGGCAGCCTTGCTCGGATGGGAGGCGGGCACTCGCCCATGCATGCTCGGGAGGGCGGACGTGCTCGGAAGGACAGCCGGTGCCATGCTGCGAATGGCGGTTCACGCCCGGCCCGAACTGTGGAAGGGACACCGTGCTCGGCCTGCTCGGAGGAACGTACAGTAGCAGAGGGGATGGTGCAGCCTGGACGACGTGCTCACCGTGCTCGGAGGAGCAGAAGCTGGGCGCTGGGTGGTTGTTGGCGAGCTCGGCAAGGGTAGATGACGGCAGTGCAGATGCGGCCAGTGACATAGGGTGGCCGGCTGGGTGGTGTGAGTTTGCAATGTGATGGCGGCAGTGGGCTCGCAACTGGTCTTGGAGGGTGGCCGAGGCCGTTCGCATGGCTCGTTCGCGTGCTTAGCAACAAAAGACGGAGGCGCATGCCAAGACTCGCGAGCGTGCTTGGTCGGGATGTGGAGTAGTCACGGCATCGACGACGACGTCCGTGAGTTGGCAGTCAACTGGGTGGAGAATAGGATGGGATGGGGCCAGTAGGGATTTGGGTGTGGCAGCAGGCAAAAAGGAGATGAGCATCCGACTTTGCATGGTGAATGGGGTGCATGGCAATGGAGCAGGCCGTCGTGGACGTGGAGGGCAGCCGCGGCGGCTCGAAACGAGAGGGAGCGGAGAATGGTTCTACTTGGTGGCGATGGCAGCTAGCGTGATGCCACGACGAGGTTGTAGGCATTGCCGTGGTGAGGGCGGTGGCTCCGACGGTGGCAGCGGCTAGGATGTATGCAAGGCTGCAGCGAGGTGGAGGCGACAACGGCGACCTTGCAAGGAGGGTCGTGGCAAGGGAGACGGCTCCACTGGTGCTGCCTGCGAGGGTAGAATGGGCCGTGGTTAGGGAGAGGGAGGGCTTGCGGTCCTGTGTGTGGGGCTTTGGCGAGCTGTTCGTCAATGGAGGATGACCGACTGGAGAGAGGGGGGGTTGGTTGAAGGCAGATGGTAGCAGACGCGGTGTTGCATGCGAGCGCCGTGCAACTTATAGTGGTCAGTGAGTGGAGGTGCGGCCAGGTGGTGTAGTAGGGGGGAATGGTTCACGTGCATGGGCCGGGGTGGGCAGCGTTGTGCACAGGGAGAGAGGGAGTTCACGTGAGAGGAGATAGTAGGGGAAGAGGTAGTCACGTAGGAGAGAATAAGAGGAAGAATGGGGAAAGGAAAAGGAAGATCTAACTAGTCAGAGTAACACTCGTCAGTGTCAGTCCAAGCCTCTGACCATGTGTGCACACACCGACCCCTGCCTAGGGTTAGGTCTCTAGCTAGTTCCCCCCCCTTAGGACGCTACGGTAACCGCGGGGGCCCACGGTAACTAGCCTAAAAATCGTTAGATAGGAACACCCCTCCACCTCTCCCGGGTGGGCTGACACTAAGGTCGCTGGGCTACGACTAGTGGCACCGTCACCAGAAAAGAGAAAGCAACTCTACTGGGACATAAAGATGTATTTTTATTCATAAAATAACTTAAACATGACAAAGAATGCATTAAAACAACAATTCATTACTCTTAGGATAGCAGAGATTATAACGGATCAGTGCTGCCCCGTTACAGACCATAACGGATCGGCTCTACCCCGTCATAGGGCATAACGGATCAGGTGGGGTGCGTTAGGGTAACATGGCGTGCCTCCTCTGGTCCGTCATTCTCATCTGCTGTGATTCCAAAACACAGGGTTCATACGGATCAGTGATGGTGCGTTATGTGGCATAACGCGCTACCACTGGTCCACTATGACTACCCGAGTGATTTTTATTAAACTTAACGACCCAGAAACTATAATGGTCCAAGGGAGGTCCGTTAAGGCCACCCGAACGTGAAAAATCCACAGTTTTCCCAGCACTATAATGGCCATGGACAGGGGCGTTATACTAACGAGCTATCCTAAAGCATACATGAGCATCACGGACCTGGGGTGGTCCGCTAAATGGGTATAACGCGCCAGAGGTGGTGCGTTAAACACATAACGGCCACTGGAGTGACCGCCATGTGAGCTGGGCGGTGAACGGGTTCGGTTTGAAAGCGAACCACTCCCCGGTCGACCAAAATTGATGGGTTCACTTACAAAAACCTGTAAAAACCTGTAATCTCCCATGCCATGCATCCATACCATCCAATAGAAGCTAGAAAACACAAATACAATGCCCATGGATAATTAAAAATATAAATTATCACATTTTGGGGAAAAACTAAAAATAGACATTAACTAGGTCAAACGGCCGTGGATGGGCGTGCATGTGGTATGGAAATGATCCTAGTGCAGAGACGGTTCCATCCCCCTACCTCATTCGCTCCAAAATGGTCGTTTCAGCTACATGCAGGCGAGGTGGAAACCGCGCCCTTCTCTTCCCATCTCGTCCAACCATCCCTCGAACCGCGTGATGGGGGGCATCAACACGTTTCTCTCATCGCACTGGTTCCAACAGTGCCCCCCACATCTCGGTCCGACCTTGAAATCATCAAAACCAAGAAGGAGAGAGAAAGAGAGAAACATTGGGGGAGAGAGAGAGAGTGAGAGGGTGATTCGAGAGAGAGAGAGAGAGAGAGAGTTAACGAGAGAGAGAGATATTAAGGGTGGGGGTATTTTAGTTTTAAAAATAAAAAAATAATAAAAATCACATTTTATTAACCCACCGTCGCCTCACTCTCTCTCTCCACTCGATTCTCTCTCTCTCTCACCCTCATTTCTCTCACCCTCTCTCACTCTCTCTCTCATCCGCCCCCTCTTTCGTCCGTTCTGGGCCGTGTTGACCCCGGATCGAGGCGCAAGAGGTACCATTGGAACCGACTCGTCGCGAGGATCGCGCCAGTGCCTTCCATTCCGCGGTTCGTGGGGCGTGGGAACAGGACAGGTCGAGAGGTGTGCCGGAGCTTCGTCGTCTGCATGCATGTTTTTCGAGGGTATCGTTGCGATCGAGGTAGGGGGATGGACTCCTTACTTTGCTAGGATCATTTTGGTACCACATGCATGCCCATGCATAGGCATTTGCATCGTTTTACATGCAAGGTGCATTTTAGGGGTTTTTAGGTTAAAAATGCTTGTAAAATTCATTAGGACCATTGTATTTGCATTTTGATGCATACTTTAGTTGTAGAAAAGTTGTTATTTAGCTTCTCCTACCCCTTTTCTTTTGTTTCGCACCGATCCGGCTTGACCGGAGGGGAGTTCGGTTCCGAACTCGTCCCTCTCGTTTCCTAGTCGATATAACGCGCCTGCCAGAGGCCGTTATATGCTTAACGGACCCTAGGGGGTGCGTTATTCAATGCATGGCGGACCGCTCGTGGACCGTTATGTAACCGTGGTTTTTGTAGGTCTGTAGGTTGTAGGGCATGACGGACTAGTCCCAGTCCACCATGGCCAGTATAACGCCCCTATCATGGTGCATTATATGATATGGTAAACTGTGGAGTTTTCTGAGATTCAAGCGTTCGGGTGACTTTAATGGACCACTCCTGGTGCGTTATAGTCACACGACGCACCAGTCATGGTGCGCGATGGTCTGTGTGGTTTTGGATGATTCTCTGGTGAGTATAACGTGGGGGTTGAGGCGCGTCATACATTGCATAATGTCCCAGACGTGGTGCATTATGGTCTGCATGTCTGGGTTTTGGTATTTGCACGGGTGAGCATAACGGCCTAGGGGAGGCGCGTTATAGTCGCATAACACCCCGTCCCTGGTTCGTTACACTCTGCTGGTTTGGTAAGTTAGGGAGAGCATGTTTAATTCCCGTCTAATGCATTTTATGCTACGTCTATGCTATAATCGCATTATTTTATGATTATTGGCTCGCTCCTAGAATCCCAATGGAGTGCTTGGACTTTCCATATGATGGAACCACTGGACGTAGCCCTAGACTTCACGGATGGTCGACCCACCTGGGAGAGGTGGAGGGGCAGACCCGTCAAACAGTTTAAGCTAGTACCGTGGGCCCTCGGCTCGACCGTAGCGCTCTACGGGGAGGGAAATCTAGCTGGAGGCCTGGCCAGTGATCTATCGCAAGGCCGCTATTTCTAGGTGGCGGTCCATTTAAGACTACCTTCTTGTCTTGCCTGTGCACAACTTCCTATCTCTTGCTCCTACTACCTCTCGGGATTTGCCTATCAATCTGTGTCCCTCTTCGTCAGTTGGTTAATCATGCATGCAGGGTTTAGTCATGTTACAGTCACCATGCAAGCATTCATTACATAAAAGATGGTTTCATTGCATTTTAAGTCAAAGCATGTACATGTTTCTCATACATAGAGAAGAAGGAGAACAAGAAAGAAAAGGAGTCTCTCAACTCGATCCCTCTCCAGGACCCCCGCTGTCGCCGGTACCCTCATGCCTCTTTCTGGGTGGGCCCATGGTTGTGATCCCCTCCTCGTGGCATCGTCATTGCTCCTCCTCCTCATTCTTCTGCTGGCCGAAGGAGCCAGTGAAGTAGTCCCTATAGGTGCTACTACGTACACCACTCTGGGATGCGCTCCGCTCGGGACCTCTGCCTATCATCCGAATTGTTCACTCCACTACCAGTAGCTCAATCTTTAGGTACTCTGCCTCCATACGGTAGCGTTCTGCCTCTGCTGCCTAAGCACTAAGCCGCTCCACCTCCGCGCGAAGGTGGGCTACCTCTGTCACCTCAGTCCTCACCCTCGCTAACTCCTCTCATAGTCGGGTAACCTCTGCTAAGGCTGCCTCTAGCTCCCTTACCTGCATTTTTACATTTTTTGTCATTTAGTAATTTTCATTCATCAATGGTTAAAGCTGGGTGAGAATTGGTATTGCTTACCCTCTCTGTGAGTAAAGCCTCGGCCTCCTAGGCTCGTGCTAGTACTCGAGTGAAGTCTGAATCCCGCTGAGCCCAGTCCACTGGTGGCTGGGAGGAGGAAGATGCAGCACCTGGTCCCTGCCACTAGGCATCCTCAGCACGCTGCATGAAGAAGTAGGTTGGTAAGTCGCATGAACATAAGCATTGCATATTGAGTCTAAGGGAGAATAGGGTTTACCAGGAGGTCCAGCGAGTGTTGGAGGTCATCTCGCTACTGCACAGTCGAGTGAAGGAGCCACTGAAGCTCAGTGATCCATCCCTGGGGGTTGAACTGCATATACAAGGTTAATCATTAGTCCATCATAATCATAAGCATTATTAGGAGTTATAGGTTAAGAGTCCGTACCGGTCATCGTGTGCCATGAAAGCCCAAGTTCCTATAACGCTGTGCGTAGGCCGTCAGATAGGCCTCATCAGTCTTCACCCACGCCCTCACCACTCAGCCCCATAGCGACCAGTCTCGAATCTGGTCCCCTACACGAACTACCCAGTCAACAGGTCCCAAAAGGCCGCGTGAGTGTCTCCCCACGCACTCCTCCTTAGCTCCCTATCTTGGGAAGGGGACGATTGGCTATCTAATCCCCTGTGTCCTCATCACCAGGCGATGATGGAATGGCTCCACAATGTTCACACAATGAAGCTAGATGTCACGGCCGGAATAGGCAAGCGCAGCCTCCACCCATGGCTGCCCCTCGTGCCCCATGCCCGGGTATGGTGTCCAGTGGACCTGTGACGTTAGGGTAGATAAAAGCATCAGTATCTACGTAACCATGCATTTGCATTATAGTCTGAGTATTAGGTCTTACCGATACATAGGTCAGGGTGTCGATGTCATCCTGAATGGCTCGCCCCTGGCGTCAGAGTGAGCCCATGTCACGTGTTGATACCCATCGTCGCATAATGGGTACTCGATCAGGGTACGCCTCTCGTCCTCTCCCAAGCCTGTGTAGGTGCACGTAAGCCCACACATGCATTACACGCATGTTAGTGCATTAGCATATAGCAGAGTTAGATGGCAATTGCATAAGCATAAGGAGCTAAGTTTACCTGAAGGAGTGGAGAAAACCCACCTAGCATCGTCTGTCGGGTGGTAGTACTGAGTGAGTCGAAGAGGAAGGCTAGTGCGGCTACGCCCCATGCATATGCTCCCACTACGCCTAGGTCCTCCAGCAAGGGCAGCAGTCGGCAGCTCATCCCGTCCACCCTCGTCACAATAAGGAGCCTCACAAACATCAGCATCAAGAACCTCCGGAGTACCATGTCTCCCTTGGGCCCTGGTCCAGCCACTACTCTCTCTTGTACCTTGTCTATCAAGCGCTAGAGGTGCTACTCCGGTAACTCTCCCACTGAGATTGCTGCTCCTCATAATCCCAAGCTCTCTTGTAGTCTGGCCCTTGTCAAGACAGACGACTGATGTCTCGGCCACAGTAACTTGAGCATGAGCAGGCATCTTGTTGGCTCTGGGTAGTCTGAGAAGGTGTGCCCACTAACTGGCACCCCGATAACCCTCAATCCAGTGATCCTCACCACATCCTACAGTGTGGGGGTCATGTGTCCCCACAGAAATAGAAAAGTCCGGTTGGCTGGATCCCACTAGTCGTGCAGTGCCAGGAGCAGTGCCGCGTCTAATCTCATCACCTCCAGGCTAAGGAACTCGGCGAAGCCCATCGCTACCAACCTCTCCCGCTAAAAGTCTGGCAATGCTAGGTACACTGCTCAGACCTGCAACCAAGAAATCTGGGTCTGGCATTTTCCCTGCACACATTGCACATCTAGCATCAATAATGCATTTATACATTCATTCATTCATTCAAAAAAAAATGTAGTGTTTGGCAAAATGGAGGTCTCCTTTAGGCCGTCCTGCGAATTGACGGTCTAGTTTGGACCTCCTCTGACGGAAGCGGTCTGAGGAAGATCGCTAGTTTTAATGACAGTCCCTGGTAGGACTGCCATATTCTCCGCCACCACAAGCAGCGTTTCCCCATTTCCCTGCTCATGGGAATAGCCCATGGGGCCCTACAGTCCTCTCACTGAGGTCATGTGACCCCGTTTCTCTCCCTCCCATGTTCATTTTCACGATTTGAAGGCAAAAAAAAAGAAAAAAATGGGTTTTGGGGTCATTGCCTACCTCAGACGGCGGAGCCTCTCCGGTCATTTTCTCAGACACCACCTCTATCTCTCCACCTTCGTCCTACATTTCATCTTCTTTAGGCGCTCTGGCAGCCGTAGAGGGGCATCCTTCTTCGACCACGACCGGTGGCGGCCGTTCCTCTTCCGGACTGTTCGCCGACGGCAGGTTGGTTCCCTCCCCCTCCACCCGGTGCATAAACCACCTCACGGCCCTCCTTTTTACCATCTCCGTGCATGGGGGTGAGCCTAGAGGCGAGCTCGGTGGTGGGCTCGGTAAGGAAGACGGTGAGGGTGGCGAGCTTGGTGGTGGGTTGTGAGGGTGAGTGTGTATGCGGTAAGTGAGAGGGAAGAGGGAGGGTTTCGATTTTTGAAATCGACCCCCAAGTAGCGGCCTTACGACTGGCTGCTAACTTGGGTGACGGTCATTTGAAGACTGCCTAAAGGGAAGAGAGAGCTTTTTAAAATTTTGAAATTGTCTGCCTATTAGCGGCCTTGTATCTGACCATTACCCTGGGGCGGCGGTCCTATGGAGACCACCATTTCTTTGGGTCCCACTTTTGTTATGATGCCATGCTTGCTTCATGCCCGTGTAGTCTTTCACTTCATTTCTCGCATGATTGTGTTTATTTTGATATCTTGGCATACCAATGGTGCTCTATTTTTCAAAATCTAACTATGCCTTGTCACGTCGCTTCCACTCCGTTCGAGCAAGTAAGTCAGGTAAGTATCGTTGTTCCCTAGTCCCCTTAATGCATTACTATATGGTATCTATGTTATTTTATATCGGAAACTGGTAGCTACATCAAACCACTTAATGAAACACAAACATAGGGAAATAAACCAAAGACCTAGGGACATGACTCAAATAAAATGAAAAATATAATGATAAGACTCAAATAAAATATAAAAACTACATACCATGACTCAAAGAAATGTGAAGAACACGATAGTACATGATGACGATCCATCCGAGCTTCGAAAAATGTGGAGGGGGTAAATGATGCCCCCATCAGCCAGCCTCCCATACGGGTCTCTTGACCCGAGGGCAAGGCTCCCCAACCTCTCAGCCCAAACGTCTAAAGAGCTATCGTCCGACCCAGGTTTTCAACACCTGGCTCGAGGCCCTCCAGTACCCAGATAGGGAACACAACCCTGGGATCTCTCGAGGTCGGTCCCTGACCCGAACTCTCTACATCGAGCCTCTCAGCCTCTTTGTGGGACTCTATCCCCTACCTCTCAGTGATGTCGACGCTCAGCACAGGTCTTCCTTTAGGAGAAGCGATGACCCTAACGTTGGGTGCAGGTCCTCTACCCCACTCACCTGTCTCCCTAGCGTTGGGTATGGGCTTGTAGCCTTAGGTCGTCGGCACTCTGACACCTCTAGCTATATAGTTTCCCGATGCAAGGGCGTAGTCTTGGGCATTGGCGACACTTTTATCGACCCAGGCGAAAGCTTACACCCGAGCCACCCTGCCACCTAGCCACCAGCTTCCACCATAAACTTCATGTCTTGGGGGCCAATTCCAATATTTCCAGCTGACGGTCTTGTGCCACCAGCGACCACAGGCCGAGTCTTCTCGGTCTACCACCTCGG
Source organism: Amorphophallus titanum (assembly GCA_024336825.1). NCBI lineage: Eukaryota > Viridiplantae > Streptophyta > Magnoliopsida > Alismatales > Araceae > Amorphophallus > Amorphophallus titanum. The sequence continues at coordinate 4,786,213 of JANBPO010004458.1, read as the reverse complement.
AGTGGGATCTTCTTCAGCTCCCTAGAAGAAGCATTGCCATAGCCACAAAGGTAGGCGATTCACCGCTGTGACCAGCAACTTCGGTAAAACCATCCTTGTTGGTGATCTGCAGATTTGCCTCAGTGGGGGCGAATCGATCATACCCCAGAAACGGATCATCCCTATGGTCCCCACCTCTAACCGTTTTAGTCTCCTGTGGCAAATGCGAGAGGACAAAGTGAAACTCAAGAAAGGTAGGCACTCAAACAGTAGCCCAAAGGCACCCATGCTAGCCTGATGTATGAGCTCCCAAGTCTCACCGGAAAGGTAGCGACAAGGGAGACTAGCAACCCGACTTGAGAAGGATCTGGGTGACCCCAGAGGAAGCTTAAGCTATTAGAAGGGTGCACCTCAGGAACCCCCTTCGGGCGCTCAGATGTGATGTCGAGCAAGACATGCTCGATGCGACAATGACATCTCCTAACGACGCTCGGCCAGCCAACGCCTCTCACCCGTGTAGGCAGAGGCAAAGATGGGCCCATTCCGGGCCTCACCAGCATCCAGCCCCGAGTTCTCCTTAGGTTGATACCGCGATGGAGACTCCCCTGCAACGTACCTCGGTCTTTTAAGTGTGAGCTAGATCTTCTAGCTTACTCTGATGCTGACTATGCTGGGTGTCGGGTAGATAGAAAGAGCACTAGTGATTTCTGTCAATTCTTAGGGGGTTAGGAGACTCCAGACTGTCCCCTATCCACAAAGATGTCGTCATCAATCAAGTCGTGCTATGGGTCCGGTATTGGCGGCTTGCTGAGTCGAGCCAAACTCTGGCTCTGTTGTCCTCACCAATTCTCCCCGGGTGGGAGAAGCTCGACCCTGTTGAGTAGGGGTTCGGATCACTCTGGTATCGATCCAGCAGATCTGGATCTATCCTCTGTAACTCAGCCCGGGTGATCCAAGTGTCATCAGACGCGGGCCGTCCCCTTCATCGCACCAAGTAGCGTTGGTATACCCTACCTCGAGTAGTCGTTACCTACTCATCTAGTATATGCTCTATCTACTCGCGCTGCTGAGGTAACAAGGCTGGAGGTGGACGCTCTGGGATGGTGTCACTCACAAGGGGTGGAGACGGCTCAAATGGCTCACTGGGTATCACCGCTGGGTCCCTATAAGCGACTAGGTCTAAGATGTTGAACGTGGAGCTGATCCCATAGCTCTCTGGCAGATCTACAACATATACATTAGAACCAACTCGTTTCACTACGTGGAAAGGAGCGGCACCGTGATCTTGTAAATTCATCACGATTCCCGAGGGAAATCATTTAGGCCTAACCCTGATCATGACATACTCGCCCTCCTAGAACTCACGATGGTGCCTATGGGCATCAATCAACTCTTTGTACCGTGCGTTGCTGGTCTCAATATGATGACGTACATGCTCATGCAACTGCCTAATGTGATCAGCGAAGGACTCCGCTGACTCGGACACACGGGACTGGATGGGAGATGGGACTAAGTCTATGGACTTCCTAGGTCTATGACCAGTAACAATCTCAAAAGGGCTCATGCCTGTAAACCTATTAACCGACTCATTGTAAGCAAACTCTGCTAGTGGTAGGACCAAGTCCCAATCCCAGACACGATCACGGACTAGACACCTAAGAAGATCTCCCAAACTCCTATTAGCAACCTCAGTCTGACCATCGGTCTGGGGGTGGTATGCCATGGAGAACTTCAGCTGGATGCCCATCATATGCCAAAGGGTTTTCCAAAAATGACTGGTGAATTATACATCCCTATCTGACACTATGGTGTGAGGAAGGCCAAACTTGGAGACATATTGGGAGAAGAATAAATGGGCAACTCTAGTGGCATCCGAGGTTTTTGAGCAAGGAATGAACAATGCCATCTCGGAGAACCGGTCGACAACCACAAAGATTGAGTCATGCTTTCGGAAGGTGCGGGGCAATCCTAACACAAAGTCCATGCTAATGTCCTGCCATGGACTATCCGAGACGGGAAGGGGAGTATAGAAGGAGAACCGATATGAATGGAGTGAGGATTGCGAAAGGAGCTTCCAAACTCTTAAGGATCATTTGACTACTGCCCCAATTTTAGCTCTACCAATAGAAGGAGAGAAGTTCAAGGTATATACCGATGCATCTGGCATTGGCCTCAGATGTGTGTTAATGCAACAAGGAAGAGTCATAGCTTACTCTTCCCGACAACTGAAGAAGTATAAGGAGAACTACCCGGTCTATGACCTAGAGTTGACCACGGTGGTGTTTGCCTTAAAGATCTAGAGACACTATCTCTATAGAGAATAGTTCACCATGTACTCCATTCACAAGAGTCTCAAGTATCTCTTCTCTCAGAAGGAATTAAACATAAGACAAAGGCGTTGACTTGAATATCTCAAGGACTTTGACTTCACTATACAATATCATCCAGGAAAGGGTAATCCGGTAGCTGATGCCCTCAGTCGAAAGCCAAGAGCTTTACTAGCCAACTATATGATTCATGAATGGAAGCTACTGGAGCAATTCTCTAAACTTAACATAAGCATAGGCAAGGAGAATATGTGTATTACTCTATCACATATGAGGATACAACTGGATTTAATCTCCGAAATACAAGGACTCCAAGATAATAACCCAGTACTAGTGGAAATCAAGGGCAAAATGGAGGAACGACCGGATTTCCAATTAGCATCAAATGAAAGGTTATTATTCCGAGAACGAACTTGTGTACCAGATTGTCCTGAACTAAAGAAGAAGATATTATAAGAAGCTCACAAATCAAGGTACACAATTCATCCAGGATCTACCAAGATGTACCAAGACTTGAAGTAAATCTTCTGGTGGCCCAACATGAAAATAAAGGTAGCAGATTTTATATCACGCTGTCTCACCTACCAGCAAGTTACGGTGGAACACCAAAAGCCTACCGGTAAGCTACATCCCCTAGACATTCCCAAGTGGATGTGGGAGGATATCGGTATGGACTTTATAATGTGTCTGTCTAAATCTAAAGGAGGACATGATGGAATATGGGTCATCATAAACCGATTGACCAAATCAGGACATTTCTTGCCAATCAAGAGCTGATGCTCAGTTGACGTTCTTGCTGCCTTATACATCAAAGAAATAGTTCGACTGCATGGAGTACCTATTTCAATCGTGTCTGACAGAGACCCGTGCTTCACTTCACACTTCTGGAAGGGTCTACAACATTTGTTGGGGACAAGACTCAACTTTAGTACAGTATTTCATCCTCAAATGGATGGTCAGACCGAGAGAACGAATCAAGTGGTAGAAGACATGCTCAGAGCTTGTATCATTGATTTTGGTGGGAGCTGGCATGATCACTTGCCCCTGGTCGAGTTTGCCTACAACAACAGTTATCAAGCAAGTATACATATGACACCTTTCAAAGCATTCTCTCTCTCTCCCTTACTCTCTCTTCTCGGTGGTCGTCGGAGGGGGACCTCCTTCTTCTTCTCTTCTTGTTCTTCTCTCAGCCTCTATCTCTTTCTCTGTGGGGGCCGCTTCTTGTCTGTGTCTCCTCCTCTGTCTCTTTTTGTGTCTATTTATGTGCCTATCTATTCGTCAATAGAGGAGGGGTTTTTATACCCCAATGGCAGCGGGCGTCGAGCGCAAGCGGTGGAGGCAGGAAGGAGGGTGCATTAATGGGGATTTGACTTCCCCTCGTCCTCGTTGACAGAGGAGTAGCTTGCGTGCCCTCATCACCAGGCGACACCTCAGATGGGCCACTGCGTGCCAAGGATCCATAGGGTATGGGCATAAGATCTCGTCTACCAGGACGTGCCGCTGGAGGGTTGGAACAGCGTGCCGTTGGAAGACACGGCAAGTGTGCCGCTAGAAGGCCGCCAACGTGTGCCACTGGAAGGTTGCTAGGGCGTGTCGTGGAAGAGCTGCAAGAGTGTGCCGGTGGAGGAGCACCTCAGGTGTGCCTCTGAAGGGCCGGACGAGTGTGCCATTGAGGAGCCCAGAAGGGGCGTGCCGGCGAGGGGGGGGCACACAGGGAGTGTGTCGCTGGAGCTTCGCGGGGTGTACCACTGAGGGCACCCCGGGGGTGTGCCGAGGAAGACCGTCCAGGGTGTGCCACTGAGGGCATGGGCTAGGTGTGCCGCTGAGGGTAGGGGCCAGCCCTGGTGTGCCGCTGAGCGATGGCCAGGGGTGTGCCGCTGAGTGACGGCCAGGCTGGATGTGCCGGCAAAGGGGGGTGCCGGCCAGGCTGGCGGTGTGCCGCTAAAAAGGCACCAAAGTGTGCCGTTGAGGGCTAACCGGGGCGCCGTTTGTGATGCGTTTAAGCCCGTCACGAGCACAAGTTGTGATTTATTTGATTTTCTTTGGGGCCCATAGATTGTGGGCTTCCTGGTAGTTGATTTCTCTTCGCTGTCGTGACTCCAGAGATGCCTTCACGGTAGTGTGTGTTTGTTCTGAGCGTCCGGATGGGACATCTTCTCTGCAGCTTCTTTAGTTGGAGTTGTTTGTTGATGCTAGATTGGTCGGGACATATGGACGTGTAATTTTACGCGTCCACAAATGCCCCCCACCCACGGGTAGCGCGAGTGAAGGATGAGCCAGGCGGTGCCCGTGGGTGTACTAGTTTCCGGGTAGGACCCCGAGTCTCGATGTCTGGACGAGACAACAGACCCGACTTGACATGGGCCGGGTGTCCATTTGGGCACGTACGTCTAGATGTACGTTCACCTCGCACGCATATACGTGCGAAATTTGTTTGTTATTATATGGAGATATAGAAATATTTATGTATATACTTTTAAGAACTTATTCATATATAAATATATACATATATACCTGACATGAAGAAACATGAACCGCGGCGTCCGGGACCATCCCCGGGCTCGTCGACCGACGTTCGGCAAACAAACGCCATCGGAACGGCGTCAAACGCCATCGCACATGATTGAAACGGCGCCCCCCTCTCCGGCGTGCCTGGCAACTTCCCCGGCGCGCCCCTTTCCGGCGCGCCCCTTGGTCCCTCCCCGGCGCGCCATTTGTGGCGCCGAGGAACTCTACCCGATAAAAAAAAAGAAACAAAGAAAAGAAAGAGAGAGAATTCAGACGAATAGATAGACAGAGGAGAGAAGGAGACTTGGAGAAGAAGTCGAGAGGCCATCCCCCTTCACGACTTGAGAGTTCCCGGTTGCTCCCCCCTGCTCTGTTAGAAGCCCCCGGCGCCGGAGAGGGAAAGCCTCCGTCCTTTCGTCTGCGTAGGTGGGTCGCCACAGCTCCAGGCCGATCGCCCCTCCCCCTCCTCCGTGCTCATTTCTTTTTTTCTTGTGTTGTTCTTTCTTCTTCGATCATGATGTAAACGAGAGAGGAGGGGAGGGCGATGATATGAGCCTACTCCCCCCTCTCGCCGTCTCTGCTGCTTCCCCTCCCTGTAACCTCGTGCTTTGTCTGGCACAGTCGACGACCGGGCGACAACGCCGGCGTCCATAATGTAGATTTGCATCGTCTTTTCTCCTTAATGGAATGAATGAATGCGCGAGTGCATCTGTAGTGCCGTTATCGCATCTTCCCCTCCGTCTGTATATGGCTACCTCAGCCATCGAATCGGTGCCGGGATACAGAGCCGACGCCGAAACCGCCATCTCTGCCCCGTCTTCTCTCCCCCATCGTCGCCTCAGATAAGGCTTCTATGCATCGTGTGCGGCTTGTGAGTTTTGAACCGGCACCGTGCTACAGTGCTGGCGCCGGATCAAGCTCTTACATCTCCTTTTTTTTTACGCCCTGTTCTTCCCCAGAGTCGAGTGCGCTCCTGGGTTCTGTGGGCTACAGCAATGCCTTCCCCCCCTCTCCTTGGGATTGTGTTTTCTCTACGGAGTATCGAGGGCTCCGCCGCCAGAAACATGGCGTGCATGCCCCTAGCTGGTTCTGATTTGTTCCGGTATTCCCCTTTTGTTCTCGGCCATGGATATAAGAAGGTGGGGTCATTCCTGTGGGTTTGATGCTCGACTCGCCTATGTCGAGGTTGTTCGAGTGTTAACCCCGTAACCATCTCGCTAACCTGTTGAACTATATATATATATATATGCTACAATTATCACGACCGGTTTGTTAGCTTAGGCTGTCTTACATCCACGATGCGTCGCTATCCCCACGAGGGGGGCTCGGCAATTGGGGAGAAGGGTACATTCACCAATGATGTCACCCGTCCATAGGGGATCGTCCATTAATGGCGAATCCCTCACGGACGAGTTTAATTTAATTTCATGATTTCTCTGCTTATCATGAATGTATATAACTACCGCGTTTCGATATTCCATGTCGGGGCGTGACACTTCCCCACAAATATTTCCCTTGATATCTTTGTATAAAGTCTCCATTTGCCCTCATGGAGCATCATTCCAACCCCTTATACCCTTCTTCCTCTCCATTTTCTTCTTATTCCAGCGTGGAATCCTCTTCCCACGTGGGCCCATCTTCCCGTAGTCCCCCTAATCCATCCGAGGAACAAGCTAATCTCATGGCCCATCTTTCAAGTCTTGTTCGCCAAATGGACCCGACCCATGACCAAAAATTGATTGCAAATCACCATAATTGACCTTCTTCTCATCCTAATGGGCCTCATCATTTTGATAGGGCTGCCCCTCATCATGGGCCTTCTTACCTTTCTGGGCCTTCTCCTTCATATGCTGTTGGCCCAATTTCTAATTGCCAATTTCACCCTAATGGGCCTCATTCTTCTTCTCCTTATGTTGTTGCTGGCCCAATGAATCCTCATGTTTATGTTTCTTAAAGCCCATGTATCCTTCCACTCCTAGAATGGGCCCTTCTTCTTCTCAGCCCAGATTCTCTCATCCGTCCCATTACCTTGCTCCTGGTCCTAATTCACAACCTCTTGCACAAGCTGGCCCACACTATTCTAGATCTCTCCCAACCCAGGAGATGATTGCTCAAGCCCAACGCCAACTTGAAGAGTTACAATGCCGAATTGATCCCAAATCCTCTTTAAGTGTTCCATTCTCTTTTCAAATTCTCCGGCGTCCTCCATCTTCCCAAATTCATCCATATCGCCGCTATGGTGGAGTCGGTGACCCCTACGTGCACTTGAAGCAGTTTTTGTATGAGTCGGCCCAGTTTCGACATGACCAACGCCTGATGGCCTATCTATTTGGTCTGTCTTTGGAAGGCCCAGCTCGGGATTGGTTCTTCTGTCTTCCGCAAGAGTAAATTGTGAATTTTCAGATGGTTCAAGAGAAGTTTATTTAGCAATATCAGGACCAGGTTGGGCCCAGGTATTCTATGGTGGATCTGGCCCATGAGATGATGAAGGCCGAAGAGGATTTCTGCACCTTTGCTGACCGCTGGCGTCGTCTTGCCGCGCAAGTCCCGGGGCACATTCCAGAGTCGGAGCAAATCAAGATGCTTATTTCCAATGCAACGCCCGAGTATCGGTTCATTTTAGCCCTTAATGATATCACGTCTTGGCAACAACTATACAACCGAGCCCGCTTCATTCACCAACAGATCCAAGGTTCCCTTGACCCCGAGTTTTCACCATCCCCATCCACGTACACCTCACCCTCCACAAACCACCCCTACGCTACCCCGTGTCAGCCCGCCATGCGCCAGCCCTCCGCCACATGTCCTTCCACGATCTAATTGTGCGTTAATCCTATTTGCAGGACTTGAAAATGACAAGCGGATTTGCCTCCCTCCACTTCGGCCAACAAGTGGTTGATGCTCATGTTCGCGAGGGCTACCTGGCGGTGCCCGTCACGTTCGGGTCCATGCCCCCTGCTGTGGGACTGCCCAATTGCCTGGGCCTTATCTTTGTCGACCTGCTGACGGTTGACGACCAGACGCCACAAGTTGCTGCTAAGACCACGACAAGAGCTGCCGGTTCGAGGAAGAACCGAACGATGAGGACTACCCCCGTAGTCGTGTCATGCCTCGTCCACCACGAGATGAGGAGGAATGTCACCACAGCCACTGCCAGGAGAAAAAGTGGAGGAGAGGGTCCATACCACTTCCTTGAAATGGTGTATGCTCTCTTGTGTTCTTCCTGGGGGAAATGTTCAAAAAATCTCACTACCAAGGCCAGAAGTGGTTGGTCGACCAAAATTAGTGCCATAGATCAGCCCAAATTCTGATGACAAAGTGGCATCGTCATCACACGATAGTGAAAGTGATGGAGCAATATACAATGTCTCTTAATTCCCTCCTAGGATATCGCCATATCCTAGAAAATGTCCATCCAAGGCACAAGGTGTTTGCAATCACCTTTGGCAATACTAACTAGCATGTCACGAAGACACGGGAATAGGGCTAAAGTGCATGGGCTGGTTGTCATTATCCTCAGCATATTCCCCGGTTATGTCATCAAGACTCGGAGGAGAAGAGGTTGCTCTAGCAAAGCACATGGATTGTTCACTACCACCTTCGACAACACTCCCTGTCATGTCATCAAGACTTAGGGGTGAAAATATCACATTATTAAAGTGCGCATGTTGCTCGCCACCACTTTCGGCAATACTTTCCGTCGTGTCATCAAGACTCGAGGGTAAAACTCTACAAAAACTACCTTGTCTTGTCATCAAGACTTAGGGGAGCAAAGAAAGTTGTAAAATGGCACAGGTTGTCCGTCGCCGCCTTCAGCTCCGATAGACACCTTGTGAGGGGCATGTGTTGGCGATCAAATTTTTTGCCTAAATTTACCCGAAGCCAACCTTCCCCTCCTCTCCTCAAGTTTGTTACCTTATTCGGGGTCAAGAGGAGGGCCCAATGGAAGTGTTAACCAGGGCAAGTTTGCTAGGTTGACCGGGGTCAAAAGGAGGGCTTAAGGAAGGTGTTAACCAGAGTCATAAGGTGTTTACCCACGACATGGGGGGTGAAGCATCACTTAGGCTCAGCACTGCAAAGGAAGGTGACTACCCAAGGGGCCTCGAGAGAGGCGACCGGACCCTCCGCCTCCCAACCTCAATAGTCACGGTGACTTGAGGACTACATCCTACCTTCAGAAGAAGCACAGGAGGTCTGGTCGCCCCCCTGTGTGCCCGGCGCAGTCTCTGTTCGTCAATTGCTGCCAAGTCACGGTAAGGAATATGATTTCCTTAGTTGATCTTTCTCCTTCCCTTTTTCTTATTTCTTCTTCTTTCCTGTGAGATGCAGGAGCCACGGAAGATTGTTAATCCCCTTCGTTCCCGTTACGGTTGCTTCATCCTACCGCTATCTCTTGCTGCAGAAGATTTCTTATTTTTGCCGCTGCTACTGCTGTTCGGTGTCGCTGCTGCTGTTACTTTGTTCGTGACAGAGCATCACCTTCTTCTTCCAAATCATCTATCAGTCACCCAGTTCAACACCCAACAAAGGTAGGATCCTAAACTTCAAATACTAGATCAAATTATAAGTAAGAAGCATGCATACATGTAGTTAGTTATTGTTTCCAGCATACTGTTTTCGCGTTCATGTTTCTGAATAAATAACGACTTGACGAAAGGCGTTATTTTATTTTGTACGTGACTTTCTCATGGGCGTCAATTAAGAAACGCCTATCCTTATGTCGCTATTTCTATCAGCACTTCTGTGATTTAACGCATGGCGTTATTTAACAGACGACCTTCTTCAAGGCGTCATTTATATCAGTATTTAATAATTCAATGCACCTTCAAAATTTAATAACTTTAATCCCTGATAGTTAATGGGCTGCATGATTACATTCCTACTATCCTGTGACTTTTCTTCACCTGATCATGTTTCTGAAATCTTGATTGTATTCTGTTAAAATTATTGTTACTGTTCATGGCCATACACTGTTGATGCGAGACGAGACAAGGACTCAACGTAGAGTTGGATATGCAGCCTAGGACTCTAGCAAGCTCGCACTCGTCCCTAGCGAGGGAAGCATCGAACTTGCATGGTTGAGAAATCGGCAACGAGTCAAGGGTGGTCTACTCGCTCTCTCGTGCCCAGGACGGGTCACGGGATGGTATCTCTCTCTCTCGTAGCGGTGAAGTAAATGTATCAAAGAGTTAGATTTACCTACTCACATGTAGCGGCAGTAAAGCATATACTAAGCAAACAAATAACTACGGCTACAAGGGGGTGGCGGAGTTACCTCCACGCTCTGGGCGTGGGGAAGACGACCCCGGCCAAAACTCGTACTCCCGTTACAACAATCAAGAATATTACAAAAAGTGACGATTTCTACCCACTCCACGCAGGGAGGTAAAGGGCTACGCACGGGTCCGGGAGTATCGCGTTCGGGTTGACGAGCTGCACTCGGGGCCGCTTTGGCGGTGGCAAGTGCTAGCGCTCGTGGGGCCCACGTCCTGGTTGGCGGGCCGAGAACGCCGAGAGGTTGCTGTAGCGTCGGGACTTCCTGGTAGGGTGGTCCTGGGGATGGTGGCGGGCTGCTCGGCTCCACGGGAGGCGAGGCGGTCGCTCCGGGGATGATCACCGGGTGTCGCCGATACCGATCCGTATCGGTTTCGGTCCCGGCCGAAACCGAGACCGAAACCGAGTTTGCCATCCTTGACGGTAGAAGCTCATAAACAGCTCCCATTTATGCAAAATGCATAACTGGAGACAGAAGGAAAGAACCATCTCAACTGAAATAGGGAGCTTGACATGCACAGCAACACTGGTGAGGCAGCAGATCTCTGGTACCCCATATGACAAATTGACTACATGCCGCACCGCCATCCTGTACGCCAAAAACTGCAGACATGCACCACAAGGAACTGATGAATTGCTCTCCACATAAACCACCTTCTGACCTTCATGGCTCTTTGTGGGTGCTCATAACTTCTCCCACATTGGAGAAACTTTCACCAAAAAACAAAACTGCAGTGCTCCCACCGAAATGATTCTCTCTCCAAATCTGTGTAGCTGAAGAAGCCCACAGATTTTGCCTTGTTAGAAAAAAGACACTACAAATCCTGCTGAGCCAACATACACAAGAAAGAAAGGGAGACATTTGCTTATTGAACTTAAATGTATCCAGCACAAACCTAGGGCTAGAGTGTAGCACTAAAATCTTAGGGTGTGTTTATATGTGTGCATACACACACAGAGAGCAAGAGAAGGCATTCTATTACCCCATATTGTTGCACTTCATTACACGCTAACACACTATTCAACCTAATCATGAATCAGGATGCAGAAATGAAAATAAGACTAATTTATGATGTGACAAAGTATTCAAGTCCCTTAATGTTACTTTGGGGATGAGACAGACGTGAAAAAGGTCAAAATGATGAGTTGAAGCCAAATTGATGGATGAGAGTTTGTGTCCTGGATAAGTGTGTTCTGTCTTTTTCTTTAATGGAGTTTGAAAAGAAAAAAGAGATAATCTTATTTCAAGGAAAACCGTTCAGCTTATCTTTTGCTTCTCCTTGGTTTATCCTGAAAATAATTCAAAAATTGGGCTAGGGATAACAAATCCTATTCTCATTTCCTGAAACAAAATAAACAAAGTTGAAAACAAAATGGGGCCAATTCAGATTTGTGTTATGGTTCTTTGGAATCAGCTCAAGGTGGAAGAGGTGGAGCAAGACAGAATGATTAGCCGAGGGGCCATCTCCCTCTATTTCTGGAGTGTGAAGGATTGGCTTCTCTTGAGACTTCTGGGGGGTATGTCTCTCTCGAGAGAGAAGGGAAGAAGCTCCATGGGATGAACTGCTGCTGTATCACCAGAGCTCAGGGTGGACCTGGTGTGTGTGTGGTGATTTCAATGTCATGGCTGCACCATGGGAGAGGATAGGTGTTCACCATCTTCAGGGAAAGATGGATGACTTCATCAAGTTCATACAGAAGGCTGCACTGATCGACATCAAAATGTCAAATGCCCAGTTTACTTGGCCGTCCCACTTGCTCCAGATTAGACAGATTTCTTATTTCATTGGATTGAGAGGACCACTATCCCAATGTGCAGCATACTCTAGCTAGGCCAATCTCTGACCACAAACCCATTTTGTTGAAGACTAGCAACCAGCGCTCGGGAAGGCAGAATTTCAGATTTGAGAGGTATTGGTTCAGAGAAGTTGATTTTATCGGCATACTCAGGTAGGCATGGAGTGTTCATAGAGAAGATGAATCAGCGATGGCTAGACTGGTGGATAAACTGAAGCATGTGGCACATGTGTTGCAAGAGCGGGGTGCAAGCAAACCCTTACTAGGTAATTTTACAAAGGACATGATTCCTCAACGGATTAAGGGGCTGGACAGGCTGGGGAAGATAGGGTTGCTGGATGAAGAGGATAGAAGACACAGAGGCACACTCAAAGTTGAGTTTGATGAGATCCTTACAAAGGAGGAAGTCTATTGGAAGCAAAGATCAAGAGAGAAATGGATGAAGGAAGGGGATAGGAGCACTTTCTATTTCCAGCGGATGATTTCTGCAAGCAGGAGAGTTAACCTCATCTCTTCTATGAAAGTGGGGGAACAACTTTTTACTAGGGATGAGGAGATCAGGCTGCAGGCTAGGGACTTCTACTCTAAGGCCTTCACGAAGGATGATTTGCCAAGACCCGTGGTGGCAGAGGGTCTCTTGCTTTCTCTCTCCTCAGAGGAAAGGGAAGCTCTTTCATGTCCCTTCACGGAGGACGAGGTCCATAAGACGATTTTCTCTCTTGTAAGTGACAACGCTCCAGATCCAGATGCCTTTTTCTTTGCTTTCTTCCAGAAATGTTGGGAGATCATCAATAGTGATTTCATGCACAGTAATGAAATTTCAGGAGGGCCGGGCACAATTGAGAGGTATCAATAAAACCCTATTAGTGCTCATCCCTAGGAAGCATAGGGCTCAATGTTTCTTGGATTTCAGACCCATTAGTCTATTGAATGACACGTACACGATTATTACAAAACTACTGGCTATGATGTTAAGAACTATGATTGACAGAATTGTTAGTGGACTCTAAGGGGCATTCATTAGGGGATGACACATTCAGAAGATTTTTGTGGTGGCATGGACGCTTACATGCTATGAAGACCCTTCGGAAGAAAGGGATGCTTTTAAAGCTGGATTTTGAGAAAGCATATGATCGGGCCAATTGGCAGTGCTTGTTCAATATTCTTAAGAGGATGGGGTTTGGTGATAGATTGATTGGATGGATTCGGATGTGTGTTGCATCGGCTTCTTTTGTGGTACTAGTTAATGGGCAGCCCTCCTCCCTCTGGCAGAGGGCTCTACCAGGGAGACCCCATGTCCCCCCTCCTCTTTGTGTTGGTAGAACATATTTTGAGTAGGATGCGGTTGAGAGATGAGGCCCTTGGGATGATCAGAGGATGCCAACATGGTTCAAGGGTTGCCACCATTACACATTTGCAATATGCTGATGATACCATCTTATTTCTAGCTGAGGATGAGAGGAAGTTGTTCGTGGTCAGATTGATGCTGCGAGCTGTTGGAGGAAGTCAATGGGCTCAATGTGAATTTTGATAAGAGCCAACTAGTGGGAGTCAATATGAAGAATATGGCCCTTACGAGAGTAGTCTTCAGCTTAGAGTGCCAGATAGGTGAGTTTCCCTTCACCTATTTGCGCCTACCGCCGTCTCCAAGGGGCTCAATGTGAATTTTGATAAGAGCCAACTAGTGGGAGTCAATATGAAAGATATGGCCCTTACGAGAGCAGTCTTCAGCTTAGGGTGCCGGATAGGTGAGTTTCCCTTCACCTATTTGTGCCTATCGCTGTCTCCAAGGGCCCTACACTACAGGGACTAGCAAAGTGTGGTGCATAGATATGAATTGCGATTGTCAAGATGGAAGGCCAAACTCCTCTCTTATGAAGGGAGAATTGGTATTGTATAGGTTGGTGCTGGATAGCCTACCCGTTTATTATTCGTCCATCTTCCACATCCCAAAGACAATTATGAAGAAGCAAGAGGTGATACAAGCAAGATTCTTTTAGCATGATAATGGGGCCAAGTGTAGGGGATACCCCATCATAATTCCGGTCAACAAGTCCCGTCGATGGAACTAGTTCCTCGCGGTGGCCTAACTGTCTAACTATTAAGCCCCGTGGACGGAACTGGTTCCTCACGGTGGTTTCTTTCCCTAACTCTCCTCCTCTAACTATTAAGCCCCGTAGATAGAACTAGTTCCTCGCAGTGGTTTCTTTCCCTAACTCTCCTCCTCTAACTATTAAGCCCCGTGGACGGAACTAGTTCCTCGCGGTGGTCTGACTGTCTAACTATTAATAAGCCCCGTGGAATTCTTTCATGTTCAACCATGCGGGCAATTTGAATTCAACTCCTTCATTTGCCTATTATCATCAAAATTCTTCATTCTCCCACAATGGGGTTCACAATTCATCTTTCACCCAAGAGCCATATCAATGGTCTTCAGATTTTTCCACCTCTTTCTCTTACACACATCCATATCCTAGGTGGGAAAACCAACAATCATCTTCTTGGGCACATTACCAAGACCCCATGCAAAATCATTCTTTACATCGCACTCCTCAGAATTGGGCTCCATACTCAAATGATCCTTACAATCAAGCCCCATATGAAGGACAACCCATCTACTCCCCATCACCTCAGTACCAGACTGATTTCTATTCTAATTACCCATCACAGTCTGAGTGTGACCCAACCTATCTAGCTCCTCCACAGTCTGATTTCGAGGGTAAGTTTAATCAAATGCCTCAACTCATCTTGGCCAATCAGCAATCCATTAAAGTTCAGAATCAAATTATCCAAGCCCAACTTGACCAACTTGATAGAGAGCTAGAATTTGTAGATGAACCAAATTTGAGAAAGAAGATCTGTGAAAAACGTAGATGAACAACAAAAGTGCATAATCGAGCTTTGAAAAATTGAGAATATGTTGAAAACAGAGGAGAATTAGAGAAAGCGGAAGAAGAATAAATTGTATAAGAATTAAAAATGAAGAACTTTGAAGAAGAAAGCAAATTAAAAAGATGACTAGAAGGGCATGAAAACTAGGCTAGAAGTAAAGGCTAACTCCTCCTCGGTTGCTCATGGCAGCCTTTTATACTGCACAGAGAAGATTCACGATCGCGACTTGTAGATTAAGTCCAAATCCGATTTTCCAATGTACAACAGTTGCTAAAGATAGGTCTCTTCCTAGGATAGAGTCCTCCTTTGATCAAAACATGGAAGGATAACATCAATTGATAGCAAGATTACTTCTAAGAGACCTTCCCAATTCCGCTTCAAACTCTCGCGAAAATGGCGACTGGGCATTGGGCACAATTTAAAATAGCGACTGCTCATGTGGTCATACATTCCTTTTACCTATTTTTGATATTTCTTCTATTTTCCATAAATCTGAGAAATAGCGACTGTTCGGACAGTCACTTATTCTTTTCTCTATTTTCCTAATTTTTCTTCTATTTTCGGTACAAATGAAATAGCACCTGGGAAGCGGTCGCTTATTCCTTTTAGCGCCTTCGTCAACGGTCGTTGTTTCCTTTTTAATTTACCAGCTTTTCTTCTTTTCTTAAATTCACAAAATGAATTAACGCCTTAGCATAAAGTCATTATTTATTTTTTTTTCTATTTTCTTTTTCAGCAAAATGAATTGGTGCCCTTCTGGTAAGTCACTATTTCTTGAAAATTCACAAAATTTAATATATTAATATATTTCATCATAGAACCCCAAGAGACCAAGCACCCTCCTAAGAATTGACAGTGACCACTAGTACTTTTTCTATCCAGCTTACACCCTGCATAGTCTGCATCTGTGTATGCAACTAAATCTAGTGTGCGAGATGCAGGAAACCATAGACCCAGATTATGAGTAGCAGATAAGTATCTAAAGATCCTTTTTACTGCTACTAGATGAAGTTCAGTGGGTCTAGACTGATACCTAGCACACATGCCTACACTGAACTGAATATCAGGTCTTAAGGCAGTTAAGTAAAGAAGAGATCCGATCATACCTCGATAGAGTTTTACATCAACTTAGTTACCTGATTCATTTGAGTCTAGTGAGGTGCTGGTACCCATTGGTGTGGATATGTGCTTCAAATTGCTCATCCCAAATTTTTTCAATATGTCCAGAGTGTACCCATTCACTCTTGCAAACAATATAGAATACAAGCACGGTCGATCTATAAGCCTTTTCTTACGCATGGCAAGCTTCGAAAGTTTCTGAGATGTCTGATGGATCCCAAGCCCAATTTTCGAAGCTCTCTTGTTGAACTCCGACTGACTGGAGACGGCGGATCGAGATGCGTCCAACTTCGTCCCGCTGCTGCTGGCTGCACTGGCCGACGATGGGATCGACTTCTTCATCCTCTCGGCAATCGAGAGGAACTCCTGCGTCCGATCCCTAAACGAATACTCCGACTTCATAGGCATCTTGTGAGAGCGTTGGATAACCCCCGATGTAAATCAATCACAAATACACAAGAGCCCTAGCAGAGCCGCACAAGATCACCGAAGACCAAATCGCCTAGGACATTCAGCTATCCAATTCCACAGATTGGTTCCAAATCGCGATCGAATCGTCGAACAAGGCCCGATCGGAGCTTCGAGAACTGCGTCCGACGGTGTTCCCTGCTAAATTCCCACAAAAAAACTGCGAATCTCGGATCGAATCCATACACATGCCGACCACCGACGGGCGAGAAACTCCAGATCTCGCCCGGGATCCAGAAGAAAACTAGGCTTCCCGCATCACCGGCACCGTGAGAAGATCGATAAACGCAGGGGAATGGCAAGAACTGCCGCACGAGGATCTGAAGGGAAGAGCCGTTGAAACAGGGCGTCGGGAGGGACCGGAATTGGGAGGTGGTGAGCCTGTTGTGAGAAGGGCGAAGTCCACCCGTAATGCCAAAATCCCGGCAGAAGAAATATAAAGGGAGGGAGGGAGGAAGCAGTGACGAATGGCTGGATTTGGGGAAGAAGATTCCTGCTGAAGTGACCGAGGTGTCCCTGTACCATATCAACAATTACACATAAAGGGAGTACAACCTCCCATCCTCTTCCCTTCTGGTCCTTGCACTTTGATGGTGCGCTCAATTCTCAGGGCCGTGGCATCGGCGCCGTCCTCTTGTGGGTTCCCTCTGGTCTCAGAGGAAGGGAGTCTCTGACTCCGGGTTTGCAGGTAGTGGTTGCTACCTGTGGTTGGTCCCTCCTTGGTGGAGGAAGAGGGGAGTCTGTTCCCCTGGTCAAGCTGTGTATCAGCGTCTGTTGTAGACTGAGTCTGCGGTGCTAGCTTGTGCTAGTGGAAGCCACATTCCAGTTTGGAGTGTGGGGTGGATGTAGGTCTTGGTGACAGTACCACCTAAAAAATCTCCTGGTGTAGTCGTTTGTTTGCTTGATCTGTTTCTCCGCTAGATGAATGTTTAGGTGCGGTTCTGCTTGCATGTCTCTCATATCTTGTACCTAGATGATTGCTCAGATTGGTTCATCCGACTTGTTCACGTTAAGGTGATTGTTGTCTGGGTTGATGTCCTTTTTTTTCAGAGGGTGTCTGGTTGAGTTGTGATTCTCTCCTCGTTATCTTGTTCCTAATTTCCTATTGGAGAAAGCCGTTCCAAGTTGTGTCGATCAAGTGTTTGAGCTTGTCTCTTTGGAACCCTATCTGTTTGGAGCCTCACTGTCCATCTTCTTCTGTTGAGGTTATTTCCTTAGCTCTGCTTGAGTTATCCGTTCAGGGTTAACTAATTTGGGCATTTAGACTTTAATTCCATGAATTTTATTGAAAGGGATCCATTCACCCCCCCTTTTGGATCCTATCAAAGCCAGGAGAAGTCGACATAACTCACTGCAGATTATCCAAAGATTGCCACACCATGTCATCGGAGAATTGTAAGCCCAGCGGTGAAGTCTCGAGGAGCTGAAAATCTACCCTGCTGTCAATCTCTGCCTAAATATTGTCACTTGCCCCGAAGGACGTCGACGGCATAATTTGTAAGGCACCAATGCCGGGTTCGACGATAACAGCTGGTACAGCTGAAGAAGTCTCTGCTACAATGACTTCTTTACCTGCCTCTCGGGATGAAGTCGTGCTAGCCACCTCAATAGCTGGAGACGCTGGCTCCTCGTATGCAGCTTTGCCAGCTTTCATGGGAGTAGATTCTACAACAACAGTTAGCGCCTTGGAAGCATCGGCCTCCTTTTCAATAATTTCTCCCGCTTCTATCTCTGGGAGGCTACCCTACTCCAGTAGCGACTCTTGGTTGGCAGACAGGGGTTGGGGTACCCCAACATCCGTCAAATCACCAGCTGCTACAATTGCTTCGATGCCTTCTGAAGCTACTGTTGCCGCATATGTCTGTGGAAGTCGTAGAGCAATAGGCCGCAGAACTGGCGGAAGAGTAGGCTAGCTCATGCTCAAGTCCGGGAGGGGTATTTGCATCGTTATGGTCGGCGGTGCCACCTCAGCCTGCATCACAAATATGTATGTCAACCAGCTAAGTTGGAAATGACAAGAGAGGCTACAGACGGGCTGGATAATGACCCAGTATTAGTGGAGATCAAAGGGAAAATTAAAGAAGAGCAATGCGATTTCAAGTTAGCATCTGATGGGAGATTGATGTTCAAGGAAAGAACGTGTGTACCGGATTGTCCGGAACTCAAGAAGAAGATCTTAGAAGAAGCCCACAGGTCAAGGTACACCATTCACCCAGGAGCTACCAAGATGTACCAGGACTTGAAAAGAACTTTCTGGTGGCCTAACATGAAGCGAGAAGTAGCAGAATTTGTATCTAGATGCCTCACTTGTCAACAAGTTAAGGCAGAACATCAAAAGCCTGCCGGTAAGCTACATCCTCTTGATATTCCTAAATGGAAGTGGGAGGATATCGGTATAGATTTCATCATGGGACTATCTAAATCTAGAGCAGGACATGATGGAATATGGGTTATCATCGACCGTCTGACTAAGTCGGCACATTTCTTGCCAATCAAAAGCCGATGGTCAGTAGATGTTCTTGCTGCTCTGTACATAAAGGAGATAGTCAGATTACATGGGATACCAATCTCAATAATGTTTGACAGAGACCCGCGTTTCACTTCTTACTTTTGGAAGGGTCTACAATAATCGTTGGGAACTAGACTTAATTTCAGTACTGCATTTCATCCTCAAACGGATGGTCAGACAGAAAGGACAAACCAAGTGGTGGAAGATATGCTCAGGGCATGTATAATCAATTTTGGTGGAAGTTGGCACGATCACTTACCTTTAGTTGAATTTGCATATAATAACAACTACCAGGCAAGTATAAAGATGACACCTTTCGAAGCTTTATATGGAAGGAGTTACCGATCACCCATATGTTGGAATGAAGTTGGCGAGAAGCAGTTACTAGGCCTAGATTTGGTTAGAGATACTACTGAGAAGGTAGGCATAATCAGAGAAAGACTTCAGGTTGCCCAATCAAGACAAAAGGCTTATGCTGATACCCGAAGAAGGGATTTAAAATTTCAAAAGGGTGATCATGTGTTTCTCAAGATATCACCTGGGCGAGGAATAAGGAGATTTGATGTTAAAGGTAAGCTTACACCAAGGTTTATCGAACCATTTGAGGTACTAGAAAGAGTTGGTGAGGTTGCTTACCACATCGTTCTGCCTCCTCAACTGTCCGAAGTGCATAATGTATTTCACATTTCTATGCTGAAGAAATATGTGCACGATCTATCACATATTATCGATCACGGAGATTTGGTGATTCAGAAGAATCTCACTTATGAGCAAAGACCTATGAAGATCCTCAACCAAGAAGTACGAATATTAAGAAACAAGACTATTCCCATGGTAAAGATTCAGTGGAATAAACATTCGGAACATGAAGCTACTTGGGAGACAGAGGAGTCAATGAAGAAGCGATTCCCCGACCTATTCTAAGAGGTATACCTCGTGTTTCTTCAATTGCCGTGAGGAATAAGCTATGACCTTGCCATGTTGCATTAATACGCAACCTAGGCCAATTCCGGATGCATCAGCATATACTTCGAATCCTCCTCCTTCCGTAGGTAATGTGAGAATAGGGACAGTCGTCAGACAATCCTTTAAAGTTTGAAAGTATTTCTCACATTCCTCAGACCATATAAAAGGATTCTCCTTTCTTGTCAATCTTGTTAAAGATACCGCGATCTTGGAGAAGTCCTTGATAAATCTTTAGTAATATCCATCCAATCCCAAGAAGCTTCGGATTTCCATCGCACTAGTAGGCCTTTCCCAGTTCTTGACAGCCTCAACGTTTGAAGGATCGACAGCAATACCGTTTCGGAAAATTATGTGACCAAGGAAAGTAACTTCCTCCAACCAGAAATCACATTTGCTTAATTTAGCATAAAACTTGTGATCTCTTAATAATTGAAGGGCCTCCTTGAGATATTCCTCATGTTCTTCCTTGGACTTGGAGTAGATCAAAATATCGTCAACAAAGATAACCACAAATTAATCGAGGTATGGCCTAAATACGTTGTTCCTTAATTGCATAAATGGAGCAGGCGCATTTGTTAAGTCAAAAGGCATAACGGTGAACTCGTAATGTCCATACCTACTCCGAAATGCAGTCTTGTGAATATCTCCTTCCTTGATCTTCAATTGATGATAACTAGATCGAAGATCGATCTTTGAAAAATATCGAGCTTCAAAAATCTAGTTGAATAATTCATCAGTCCTCGGCAATGGATATTTATTCTTGATCGTGAGTTGGTTCAATTGTTGATAATTAACACATAATCTCATCGATTCGTCCTTCTTTTTGGCAAAAAGGACCGGAGCTCCCCAAGATGAAGTACTTGGTCGGATAAACTCCTTCTCCAATAACTCCAATAGTTGTTCCTTTAATTCCTTCATTTCAACGGCAGACATTCGATACGGAGCTTTAGAAACTGGGCCAGCTCCCAAAATTAAATCAATGGAGAATACCACTTCTCTCTCCAGAGGAATACCAGGTAACTCGTCTGAAAATACATCAGAATAATCCTGAACGATAAGAATGTTCTTTAGAACGGGTTTCGTATGCTCGGTCATAGTGATAGAAACTAAGAAACCGGCACAACCCTTCCTCAATAATTTCTCAGCTTTGAGGGCCGAAATAAGAGAAATGTGTCTAGAATGCCTGATGCCAGAAAATAAGAGGTTGGCGTAACCCATAAAAGTTACAGTGCCCATCTTGCAATTGACACTAGCACCATGTGTAGATAGCCAGTCGACACCCAATATGATATCATATCCTTCCATCTCCATGCATACTAAATCAGCGGGCAAGTTATAACCACCAATTAGAATTTCACTAGCAGGATAGAAATACCCCTTAACCAGGATCAATTTAACAAAATCAGAAGAGAACTTGGGATGTGTAAGGGTGAGAGCATACATGCATAAGGTTTGCATCTAGACTAAAAGGCTGCGTCTGTAAAAATCATGTGTCACAAGGGTAGGAAAACATGCATATCATCATTTCTTCTTTTATGTGCTTCACACATACTCTTGCATGCTTGTATGTACCTAACTTTATTAGCCCTCCTTCAAATATCTTTCTAAGACCAGATAATCCTTGTTTGAATAATTGTGGACCTGGTGACTGTGCAACTAAAGCAACTACCTAGGGGGAGTTAATGAACATTTTCAGGCCATGCATGACCTAAGGGGAGTTACATCCACATCGTCATCTCCAAAAATCCTCATTTCATGACTAAGGGTCTTAAGAGCGTCGGTTGCTATCTTCCCCATGCAAAAGCAAATCAAAAAAAAAAGAAAAAGAAAGAAAGCAAATAAAAAAAGAGAGAAAGAAAGAAAGTCAAAAAAAAATTAAAAAAAAATGGCAAAAAATGGGGTTTTTGGACCTGGCGGTCGACCGCCAGGCCCGCGCCGGTCGACCGCCGGCGGCGGTCCGGCCGACCTAAAGGTCATCCGACCTTTTATAAGAAGGGGGTTTCACCCCCATTCTTTCACTCTAAGCCCTTATTTCATCCTCCCCCACCTTGCTCCAACCCTAGAGGACATTTCCTCATCCACCAAAGCCTCCGTCCTCCATTATCCCTTCACCCGTCCACAACCCGGCAGTTCGGTCATCTCTCCGGACACCCTCCATACAGCCGGTCGTGCGTTCTAGAGGAGTTCGTCTCAGGTTCCATACTCTGAGACGGGTTTTCCAGGCCCTAGCAGTGCTCTCTCTCTGTTCCCGGGGCGTAAGAACGATTTTCAAGGGTTTCCCGGTGGGTTCACTAGTTCGGGATGCCGCTCCGACGAAGCTCTCGGCGTTCTAACCAAGGGGAGGCTAGTCGCCCACGGCAAGAGGCCCCGGCTCCTCCACCTCAGCCTGCTCCTCCACCACCACCAGCGCCTCTACCTCCTCGTCCCATCATCGACCCCCGGTTGGTCGATTTTAATGAGGTGAATGAAGTTTTTCCAGAAATTTGCGCTATGTTTGAGGTTCAAGATGGTTGGATGGATTTTGTCACCAGATACACTCGATATTATCCACGTCTGGTTCAGCAGTTTTATGGGCACTTAGTTCTGAGAAACGAGGAGTTATACACTACTGTTGAGGGCATTGAGATTCACATAACCTCAGATTTGTTTCGCCGGGCTCTAGGAGTATCCGCCGGCGGTGCACATAAAGATTATGGATTTGTTGCCATTGAGGACACATTTACTCTTATGACTCACTGTGAGTACGTCGATGGTATAAGCAACCTGATCAAGCTGAATATAACTAGCATGTCCTAGCCTACGGTGCCACAGCCAAGCTAGTTCAGTTTTATTTACAGCAAGGCAAAGATTATTGTGAGCAGGGTCGTCTAGATCTACCATATACATGTTGTTTAACCTTTTTCCAACAAATTTAACTTTTTCTGATTTTTCTTCTAAAATGGTGCATGTATTGGCATCAAATACAACTTTATTGCCTCTGTCACACAGCTGGCTTATACTAAGCAAATTATATTCTAGACCCTCTACTAAAAGAACATCATCAATGGAGGTAGAAGGGTTCTTGCCAACTTTACCTTTGCCAACTATTTTTCCTTTATTATTTCCACCAAAGGTGACAAAGCCTCCATCCTTTTCAACCAAGAAGCAAAACTTGGCCTTGTCCCCTGTCATATGCCTTGAGCAGCCACTGTCAAGATACCAACGGTTGTGTACGGCTGCAAGGCATTCCTGCATGGATCATCAAACAAAAGATTTTGGAACCCAAACACACTTGGGTCCCATAGGATCACTAGATGACCTCAGATATTCCAGCAGGTTCTTAGGAATCCACATTTGTTTTTGTTGAGGTTTTTGGTGGATTTTGGTTGAGGAGGCAGCAGGTTTCTGATTTGATTTTAAGGTAGTTTTGGCTGCCTTACTTGGTTGTTTTTTCTTGTTGGCTTTTGGCTGTGTGGAGTTAGCAGTTTTATTGGACCAACGTTTATTCTGACTCCAATAGCCCTTTTGGTGGTGTGGGTTGAATGCCCTAAATGCATGCATTTGGCTTACAGGATATGTATACATGGGAAGCGTTGGCCTACCTGCATGACTGCGTGGACTCATCCACCCAGAACGAGTGAAATAATGGCCATGATGGTATGGATGCGTTGACACATTTCCCTGCATGCGTAGACCCATGTGTTCATTCCTATTCAGATGCACTCTTTGGAAGTAGGTCTGCGTCGACGCCACATGCCCGTAGCGTTGACGCATCTGATTTGTGTACTTAGTCCTATATGCAGAAGGCCTATAGTAAGATGAAGATTGCGTTGACGCATTATGGGCCTTGCGTGAACGCATCTGACTTTTGTGCCTAGACCTATATGCAGAAGGCCTGTTGTGAGATGAAGGTTGCGTTGACGCACTGTTGGCCTTGCGTGGACGCATCTGGCTCTTGCCAGACTTGATGCTCTCACTCTGTGTACTGCAGTGCTGGTGAGAGGAGGGTTTGGAGCTGGTTGCATTCTTAATGGATTTTGTCTTAGGAGTTTCATTCATCTTTTCTTTTCCTTTCACAGTATTTTTTACTCCAGTCACCTTTTTCTCCTCATCTATCTTCTTTTCTGACACGAAGGTCACCAGCTTAATTCCAATCTCTTTCTTTTTGCTTGGATTATATCCAAGTCCTTCTTTCCCTACATAGGAACGAAAGGCCCGCCGAAAAGCCGAAGTCGAAGGTGCGCGTCAGCACGTGCTTGGGGAACTTGTCCTGGGTGGCGCTGTTGCGGCCGCTCGAGGTGTTGATGACGTCGAGCATGACGGTCGGGTCGAGCCCGGCTTTTACGCCGAGCGCCATGGCCTCGGAGGTGATCGCCACCGCGGTGGCGGACATGAGATTGTTGAGGAGCTTGAGTGTCTGCGCGAGCCCGGGCTTGTCGCCCACGAACAGCACCCGTCCGAAGGTTGCGAGCACCGGTTGCACCGTGTCGAAGACGGCACGCGGTCCCGAGACCATGACCGTCAATTTGCCCGAACGCGCGCCTTGTACGCCGCCGCTGACCGGCGCATCCAGCGAGTCGATGCCGCGGGTCGCCAGTTTCGCGGCAAGCTCCGTGGCCAGGGTGGCACCCGAGCTGGAAAGGTCGATGAACTGCTTGATGCGCTCGCCCTGCAGCGCGCCGTCCGGTCCGATGATGGCGCTGCGGACGATCGCTGGTGTTGGCAGGCTGGCCAACACGGTGTGCGCCTGATTCGCGACGTCGAGGGCGGAGTGCGCGATGACGGCACCGCGCGCCTGGAGCGGCCGCAGCGCAGCCGGATTGGTGTCGAAGACGATCAGTTGCCGGCCGGCATCCAGCAACCGTTCCGCCATCGGGCCGCCCATGCGTCCCGTGCCGATCATGCCAAGCGGCTGCCCGCCGTCACTCGCCATTCCCGTCCCCCTCACGACCGCCAGGAAGCCAACAGCTCCCCGAAGCTTGCCGGTCGACGCTAATCGGGGTTACCTTGGCGTAGCGCCTGTCTTTAGATAGGTGGATCTGCGCAGCGTTGGGGGCGTCTTTGCGCGAGAGTGTGACCGACCATTTGACGGCCGAGCTGCGCTATTCGCGTGGCAATTCATCCGTGCGTCTCGCGCGTACGCGGCCGCCGGGTCCCACGGACTGGCAGATTGCGCGCCACGGCCTCGACGCTTGGGTGGCCCGGATTCTGGCGGTGCCCACGACCGTGATTCAGGCGCCTGCCGGATACGGAAAAACCACCGTGCTCACCCAGCTCCACCGGGCCCTCGGGCATGCCGGCCGGGATGTGCGCTGGCTGTCGGTCGCCGCGTGCGATCGTGAGCCGGACTCTTTTCTGGCGGCACTGGCGGCTTGTTGGGACCTGCCCGAGGCGCCGGCCTCGTGGTCGAACGTCACTCTGCGACACCTTCTCAATCACACGTCCGGCCTCGTCATGCCGCAGTTAGATCCCGATCGGGACTACCGTGACGAAGAGATCCTGCGTCTCGCGTACGCCATACCTCCAGCGCTGCCTCCCGGCCGGCGGTGGCAGTACAGCTCCATCGGTTACGACCTTGCCGCGATCATCGTGACCCGCGTGTCCGACAGCAACTCGGTTTCGTTGGGAATAAGGATGTCGGCGTGGCGGAGAATCGACGCGTCGAAGTCGGGGCGCATGGGCGCGGGGTTGAGGACGGCGACGGCACCGGCGGCGCGGGCGAGTTTGAGGGCGCGGGTGGCGGCGGGGAGATTGGTTTCGAGCTGGGTGACCACGACGCGGGCGCCGGCGAAAAGTTTGGGAGCGAGATCGGCGGGGGTGAGGCGGGCGTTGGCGCCGAGGGCGACGACGATCTCGTTCTGGCCGGATTCGCTGACGAGGATGCCGGCGGTGCCGGTGGCGTGGGCGGGTTTTTCGATGAACCGGCCGGCGATTTTTTCGGCTTTGTAGAAGGCGCGGGCGCCGGCGGCAAACGTGTCGCGGCCGACTGCGCCGATGAAGAGCGTGGCGGCGCCGGCGCGACTCGCGGCGACGGCCTGGTTGGAGCCTTTGCCGCCGGGGCCGGAGGAGAAGGTGCCGAGGATGGTCTCGCCGGGGCGGGGGAAGTTTTGGCAATTCCAGACGAGGTCTTGGACGAAGCTGCCGACGACGATGGACGCGCTGATTCAGACCTTCGCGCCGCTCGACGACGAGGGCACCGAGGGTGACGCCTTTCGCAACTAATCCGCCGAGGACGTGTCGCATGCAGATGAAGAGCTTTGTCGTGATCGCGGCGCTCGCCGCCGACGCGTGCACTCAGGAGCCGCGTGGCTCACCGCTGACGGGCGCCCTGGCGCCTGATCTCGCGTCACGCTCGCGCATAGTTTGCGATCGCGGCTGCACGCTCGTTACGATCGGTCCTCGTGCGCGCGGTCGTTCTCGCTGCCTTCCTTCCCGCCATCGGCTGTGCGAAGCCGCTGGCACTGCCCGTCGAGGGTCCGGAGGATGTGCCGCGCGATCAGACGCGGCACTACACGATCTGGCTCGGCGGATCGCGCGTCGGCACGGCGACCGAGACCGAGACGTGGTCGCACGATCGCATGCACCTGCACCGCGCCGAGCGTGGCCAGCGCCTGAACTTGGCTCGCCGTCAGCGGGTAATTGTAAACCCGCATGTCATACATTTTGCCGTTAAAATTATTTCCCACACTGGTGCCTTCGCCGACTCCGCGATTTTCTTCCGCGCCCAGGACCAGGTGATAACCTTTGGCCAAACAAAACGGGGCAAAATCATTCACAATGTTCGTGTCCAATACCCCATCAACATAGAGTTGTCGCACGCCCGTGTAACCATTCCACACCCCGCACACATGATGCCAGTTGCCATCGTTGACAGCCGTGGCATTGCCACCCATGTCGCCGTCTTCCGAAGCACTGTCACGGATGGTAAGTGCCGCGCTGTTGTTGCTCCCGTTGCGGCGCAATTGGAAACCCGTGTCATCGTCACCGCGCTTGGCGGCAAACGCCGTCCAATTCTGGAGGAGCGTCGGATCGTCCGCAAACCATGAAGAACACGGTTAAGAACCTCATTCGCCACGCTTCCCACGAATGCCGTATGCCCACACGATCGCCTCGCCGCCACCCACGTCGTCGTGCCATCGCCCCGCCGCCATCTGCAGTCGGAAGGGAGCAGACTGTGGTCGAACCGGAGAGGGAGAGAGGAAGAGGGGGCGCTCACGGTCGTCAGAGGAAGAAGGAAAGAAGGAAGAAGAAGAAGGGAAAAAGAAAAAGAAATGGGAGGAGGTTTATAGAAAATCTAAATTTTCAAAAAATACCACAAAATAGAAAATCATGCTCCCGCGATCCTCGGAACGCACCGATCGCAACGGTACCACTCACGCCCGGGTAAACGACCACGTTCGCCCGCAACGGCGTGTCGAAGGATTTGCCAGAAATCGGGTCGAAAATCGAAAAAACATGCGGGAAAAGCCGCGGAACGCCTTCGGGCCCCCAAAACAACACCGGATCGCGCCGATCTGAACACAAAAGATATCCAAAATGAAATTCCAAACACGACAGAGTCGGATCCTCTGAGAAAGCAGGTCCGAGACCCTAAAATAAGGATCCGAAAAGGTCTGAGACATCACATCCAGGCTTCAGGATTGTGTCACATTCCAAATAAAAACAATGAATGGATATCACATATGTATGCCCCCAAGTAGAACTGAATATAGGATGTCATCTAGGAAATGGATTGCAGATAGGGTGCTAGATGTGGTCAAAGAGAATCCAAACATCCCGACTAAAAAATTGTCAAGTGAATTGTTGAAGAGATATCATGTTGAGCTCCCTTATCACTACGTGTGGGAAGTTAGGAAGTTGGCAAGGAAGAAGGTATTTGGTAAAGTGGAGGACTCCTACTTTTGTCAAAATTTTTGAATGCGTTGAGGAAGATGAATCCTGGTAAATATCTACATCTGTAAGTTTTTTCTTCATTTAATTATTGTATATCTCTTAAAGTATTTTTGTTATTTTTTCATTTAACATGTTTGACTTTTTAGGATCACATGTTCAGTTAAAGACTACAATTGATGGATGTTTTGAGAGGGTGTTTGTTGCATTGGGTGCTAGTATCTCAGGCTTCTTGAATGGATGTTGCAAAATTGTAGGAATAGATGGCCGCCATTTAAAGGGGACATATGGTGGAATTTTGGCTGCAACTATTTCTATTGATGGTAATTTTTGCTTGTTCCCCATTGCTTATGGGGTGATAGAGGCTAAAAACTACGATACTTGGAGAAGACTTATAGAGAATCTAAAAACAACTATTGGGCAACCCAATGGTCTTGCCTTCATATCAAACATACCACGGTTCTTGTGCGTCGTGACCTTCCGGGATAGCCCTCTCATGGCTACACTCGAGGTTAGTGTCTTATCGTATACATAGTCCTCCTAAACCCATCCCAGCCCCTTCAACTTCTCTATAAAACCCCCCTTTGGGAGCCCAAGAGGCATCATCAACGATCAAGCATCGAGGAGCTCCGCCCCGGATTACAAAGACGTGCTAAGGAGATTTATGTGTGTTTCCTAGGCTTATGCCGAGGGCATGTCGCATGGTCATCCCTCATACAGCGTCTAGCCCAAACACCAAGCATTTATGTGTGTGTTTGCTAGGCTTACGCCGAGGGCATGTCGCATGGTCATCCCTCATACGGCATCTAGCCCGAACATCGACCTCCTAAAAGGTGACCCCCTATTTGACGAATGTATGTCATCTCGATAATCATGCATGACCCCAGATATTACTTGGTGAAAGTACTCTGCCTGAGTCTTGTCTTGATATTCATGCACGACCCTGATGCCGCTTAGTGGAAGCACTCTACCCGAGCCCTGTCTTAATAATCATGCGCCCCGAGATGTTGATCGATGGGAATACCCCGCTCGGCCCTGCCACGACATTTGCGCATGACCTCTGATGCTGCTTCATAGAGGCACCCTGTCCAGTCCCTACCTCGATAATCATGCATGGCCCTCAGACACTGCTCGATTGAGGCCCTACCCGATCTCTGCGTGACGCAGTCGTTGCTTGATGAGAGCGCCCTGCCCAGTCTCTGTCCCAATGGTCGCGCGCCATCAGAAATGGCTCAATCGAGGTGCCCAGCCTGGTTTTTCACCTCGATGATCGTGTGCCACTTTCAGATCATCTCGATAAGCGTGCCCTCAGTGCTGTTACTCAGACAATGGGCATATTTCACAAGTCCCGGTGTAAGATGAAGCACTAGGCCCCTGTCTCTATCAACGGGCCCCGAGCATGACCATCAAGGTCCAGCGGCGCCCATCTACTCAGTCACAACGGTGCCCTCGGCACCCGACTACCAGCCACTCTGGTCACATCGGGGCCCGCGGCACCCGATCACTCAACAGCTCAGTCACAACGGTGCCCCCGGCACCCGACTGCAAGCCACTTTGGTCACATCGGGGCCCGCGACACCCGATCGCTCAACAGCTCAGTCACAACGGTGCCCCCGGCACCCGACTGCCAACCACTTTAGTCGCAACGGTGCCCCAGACACCTGACTGCCAACCACTTCAGTCACGACGGTGCCCCTGGCACCTGACTGCCAACCAGCTCAGCCATAACGATGCCCCCAACACCCCACTGCCAGCCACTTCAGTCACGACGGTGCCCCCGGCACCCGAATGCCAACCAGCTCAGCCACAACGGTGCCCCCGGCACCCAACTACCAGCCACTTCAGTCACAACGGTGCCCCCGGCACCCGATTGCTAGCCACTCCAGCCATAACGGTGCTCCCGGCACCCGACTGTCAGCCACTTCAATCACAACGGTGCCCCTGGCACCAGACTACTCAGTTGCCTTAGTCACAATGGCGCCCCTGACGCCCGACTTCCAGCTACTACAATCACATCAGGATCCGCGATGCCCGATCACTCGACAACTACAGTCCCACTGGGGCCCATGGCACCCGACAATTCTAAGCTCAACGACTTTTGGTCACTCCAGTCATGGCGATACTCACGCCGTCTAACCTCTTCAGTCCCAACAGTACCCGGTCGCCCCAGTGATAAGTGATGCCTACGTCATTCGGTCGCCTCGGCCTTGGTGACGCCCTACTGCTCCAGTACAATGGTGCCTACGATGACCCTACTGGCCCGACCTCGACATGGTCGCATGACGGGAAGACATTGCGACGCCCCTCGGGTGGCCTCCTGCTGAGTCACGGGTACTCCGACGGACACTATGTACGGATACGGAGCTACCCATACAATAGTGCAATGACCCGGGGACTGTCATAAATGACGGAATTGTCTCGCGACTTGCAATCACTTGTAATCGGGCTCTCATGCCCCCCCCCCCCACATAAATGCCTTTCACGGCACATAAGTCATGTAATCCAGTTAGGGAGCGGATCTCCCACCTCGCTGGAGCCAGTCTCTCTGTCCCAAGTTATCCCCGTTCTGTTACTGTTGCCCTATCGCTGTTGCATGGACTAAGCCCTCCCGACATTGCGGCGTCCAAGGTCCCTGACTCTCTTCTTCAACAGGAAAAATAAAGGTGTTTGGGCTCCACCCGATGTAAAATAAACACCGACTGCTTGCAGTCGGTGGGGAAAGACGTCTAGTACACGACTCCCCACAGTCGCCTGCGCACTCGTACCTGCAGAACCTCCTTCCCTCCAAGTGACACACACGTGCTCACGTGCTATGCCCTGGCGGCACATCCCTAGTTAAACATTTGGTTCTACAGGAGATCGTCGAGAAATCGACTGGCACGCTCGCATTCCATCCAGTCATCCCTGTCCCAGTCATCCAGAACAATCAACCATACACCACTCCCTCCAATGCGTTCCTATCGTTCTTTCCACCCTCATTTCAATACCCATGGAATCCCCGCGTGCCAAATCGACCAATCTCGGCCTTCCGTAAAAGGCGAGTGTACATCCCTGCCACGAGGGAAAAGGAACCCAAAACTGGGAATTTCCCTCACGGTCGCAAACAGTGGCCCAATATGAAAAGGGAGGTGGATGATTTTGTGTCTCGCTGTCTCACATGTCAACAGGTGAAGGCAAAATACCAAAAGCCTGCAGGCAAACTGCATCCTCTAGATATTCCCAAGTGAAAGTGGGAGGATATTGGCATAGACTTCATCATGGGTTTGCCTAAGTCTAAGGGCGAACGTCATGGAATTTGGGTGATCATAGATCAATTGACCAAATTGACACACTTCTTACCAATAAAGAGCCGCTGGTCAGTTGATGTTCTGGCAGCATTGTATATCAAGGAAGTTGTCGGATTGCATGGAGTTCTTGTATCAATCGTGTCTGACCGAGACCCGCACTTCACTTCTCATTTTTGGAAGGGTCTGCAACACTCATTAGGGACGAGACTTAACTTTAGAACTACTTTTCATCCCCAAACAGATGGTCAGACTGAGAGAACAAATCAAGTTGTTGAAGACATGTTAAGGGCATGTGTCATTGATTTCGGCGGAAGCTGGCATGACCACTTGCCCTTGGCCCAGTTTGCATATAACAACAGTTATCAGGCCAGTATTCAAATGGCACCTTTCCAGGTATTATACGGGAGGAGTTGCCACTCACCAATATGCTGGGATGAAATCAGCGAAAGACAACTTCTAGGCCCAGATATGGTAAGAGATACAACCGAGAAGGTACAACTTATCAAGGAAAGACTTAAGGTGGCGCAATCAAGGTAAAAGACTTACGCCGATATCAGAAGGAGGGATTTAGAGTTTCAAGTTGGAGACCATGTCTTTCTCAAGGTCTCTCCTGGTCAAGGCATTCAAAGATTCGGTGTTAAGGGCAAGTTTACACCAAGATATATTGGTCCATTTGAAGTGTTGGAGAGAGTTGACGAGGTAGCCTATCGGATCGCCTTGCCCCCACAACTATCGGAAGTGCACAATGTGTTCCACATTTCTATGCTGAAAAAGTATGTGCACAATCCATTCCACATCATCGACCACAACAACCTGGTATTACAAAAGGATCTCACATACGAGCAAAAGCCAATAAAGATCCTAGATCGAGAAGTTCGAGTGCTGCGGAACAAGACTATCCCTATGGTTAAAGTTCAATGGAATAAAAGTCTTGAACATGAAGTCACAAGGGAAACCGAAGAATCTATGCGAAAGATATTTCCAAATTTATTTGGATGGATTTTTCCCGCGCACGATTTCATAAGCAGGCGATCAGTGGGCCCGCCCAGATTCTCTGGACCGCCACTTAGATGCTCGACTGCTGATCTGGCATAGGTGAAAGACTTCTACGAACTCAGCTGACCACCGATGTTGACAGCGTTAACCCTTTCGATCCAACAAGGTTGACGCAGCCTTCAGATGCTTGAAAGGAACGATGAAGTCTGCTGAGGCGTCCACGCATAAGCTGCTTCATTCACTCAGCAGCTTAAGGTGGATAGAAGCAGATGCGTTGACGCATTCTTCTTACGGCGTTAACGCACTAGAGATCGAGAGTCTTCTTCAGCTTTTGCTAACCGCTTCAGATGTTGCTTCAGCGTCTACGCTCCTTAGCAGCAGCGTTGACGCTTTAGACAGATTGTTCGAGTGAAGTTCCTGAAGCTTCAACTTCAGCGTCCACGCACCAAGCGAAGGCGTTGGCGCTTTGGACAAGTTGTTCGTGTGAAGTCCCTGAAGCTTCAACTGCACCTGCAGCGTCCACGCACCCGAGGGAAGGCGTTGACGCTGTGTGAGTTTTGGTAAGGTTCTTTCGTGTAACACCAACAGCAGTTGCAGCGTCCACGCACTTGAGGAGGGGCGTTGACGCTACGAGGTTTCCATGCAACTTTGCTTGCAGCGTCCACGCATTGGATCAAAGGCGTTGACGCTGTGTGATGTTCTTGAAGGCTTTTTCAATAAGTTCCTGCCACACACCTGTATACTTGGAAAACGTGAAGTTTGTTTATCAACAAGGCATCCTTTGGTTGTCATCATCAAAACCAGAGAGACAACAAGAATGCCCCCACAGCCCCTCGACCCAATAGCATCCGGAGCTATCTCTCTGGCTGTGAGACTTTGAGAGGAATTTCACAGAGCAAGAGCACGCCCTCCACGCCCTATAAAAGACCTCTATTATGGAGGACAAGGAGGAATCCCCATTCTCCAACCATGTCTTGAAGGTTGAGATCTCCCCTAGGATCTCTCTCCCAACCATCAAAGCATACGACAGCTAGGGAGACTTGGCCGATCACTATGACAGTTTTGACGCCCTCATGACCTTGCATGGGGTGCCCGATGCCATCAAGTGCTGAGCATTTGCGACCACCCTAGTCTAGGGCGCTCAGGCATGGTTCCGAGCACTCGCCCTGGGCAGTATCTGTGATTTTCGGCAGTTCGGGTGAACATTCAAGGAAAGCTTCACCGGCAGTGGTCCACCACGGTCAGTAGCAGGGTTGTTGGCTCTCAAGCAGGAATAGGGGGAAAGGCTATAGGCCTATATTAACTGATTTAAATCGGAGGCCTTGCGTATCCCGCCTGGATGTTGCCTCGACCATCACCGCACTGACTGGGGGCACCCGCGATGAGAACCTACGGCACGAGTTGGTCCTTCATCCTCCCACCTCCCTCGCCGAGCTTCTGACCCAGGCCCTATGCCACGCCGAGTGTGAGGAAGTCCTCACTGCCTGCCACAGCATGATGGGCTCGGGTCGAGAGGGGGACAAGAAGCGACAGTCCGAGCAAAACTCCGGACAAGGAAAAAGGAAGAACCGAGATGGGGACCACAAAGAGCCCTCTCAGAAGTACGAGTGGTACACCCCCCTGACCACCCTCGTCTATGAAATTTATGAAGATATCAAGAGCTCGGGCCTTCTCCGCCAACCTGAGCCCATGAAGGCAAAGCACTGTAATCGCCGAAAGCACTGTCTGTTCCATGGTGACCACGGACACCACACCGACGATTGTCATCAACTACAAGATGAGATCGAGCACCTCGTTCGCTAGGGGCACTTATCATGGTACGTGTCTGAGCACAAGAAGGACACTGTCTCACCCGAGGAGATCGACAATATCCCCCGCGGAGTCCACATCAACGTCATTGCTGGCGACACGGCATCAACTAGAGACAGTAGCTATGGAAGGAAGCGTCATACCGAGCGGGCGAATCGGGCCTCCGAGCCCCCCAAGGCCCCACAGGCGAGCGAACAATAGGCCTTGGTGTTCTCCGACCAAGACCTGGAAGGGTTAACAACCCTGCACGATGACATGCTAGTTGTATCAACCACAATAAACCATTTTAATGTAGACAGAATATTAGTCGACAATGGTAGTGCCCCTGATGTACTTTCTTATAATTGTTTCCTCAAGATGGGTGAGAATCCATCTAGACTCCACTCGATCCGAACCCCGCTTTGTGGGTTCAACGGCCAGGCAACATATCCCGAGGGAACCTTGAGCCTGTCGGTCACCATCGACACCCCACCTAAAATTGTTACGGTTATGGCGGACTTCATTGTGATTAAAGGGATGACGACTTATAACGCCATCTTCGGTCAATGCCTCCTTAGCCAAACGAAGGCAGTGCCCTCTACCTATCAACAAAAAATGAAGTTTCCCACCAAAAATGGCGTGGGGGAGGTCCGGGGTAACCAGGCTATGGCTAGACGGTGCTATATAACCTCGGTCAAAGCCATAAGGTCAGAATGGAAAAATAAAGGGATTAAGGGGACTGAGCAAGGACTGGCAACATCTGAGCCTGGTGGCGAGTTGTTAACGGTCTTCCTCAAGAACAACCCTGCCCTAGGAGTCAAGATCAGAGCTGACCTCCCATCTAATGTTCAGGAGTAATATAAACATTTTCTTGCTGAGTACATCCAAGTCTTCGCATGGTCTGATGAGCAGCTTCCCGAGATCCCTGGGGAGATTGTAATGCACAAGCTCAACCTCGACCCGACGGTGAAGCATGTCCAATAGCACAAAAGAAAACATGCCCCAGAGAAACAAACAATCATCAAGGAGCAACTCCCCAAGGGTAGGAGACTGGTATCTTTCATCCCATCCTCTACCCAACGTGGCTTGCCAACATTGTTCTAGTACCCAAAGCTTCGGGAAAGTGGCGAATGTGCGTGGACTTCACCGACCTTAACAAGGCCACACCGAAGGACTGTTACCCACTGTCGAGCATCGACCAGCTCATCGATTCAACCTCCATCAATGAGCTACTCAGCTTCTTGGACGCTTACTCTGGCTACCACTAGATCAGGATAGACCCAGAGGACATTGAGAAGACCACTTTCATCACCGACTTTGGCGTGCACTGCTACACCTGGATGCCTTTCGAGTTAAAGAATGCCGGGGTGACATATCAGCTGCTGGTCAACCAAATCTTTGAGGGACAACTCGGTCAGAATATCGAGGCCTACATCGATGACATGCTTGTCAAAATGCCAAAGGCTGAAGATCATATTGCAGACCTAGCCGAGTCCTTCGGCACTCTCCTCAAGTACAACATGAAGCTCAACCCCGCCAAGTGTGCCTTCAGAGTCAGATCGGGAAAATTCCTAGCTTTCCTGGTAACTCAGCATGGGATTGAAGCAAACCCCGACAAGGTCCAGGCCATCTTGGACATGTGGCCACCCACCTGCGTCAAAGACGTCTAGCGTCTTATCGGGTGCTTTGCTGCACTCAACCGTTTCCTATCTCGGGTGGTCGAATGATGCCTACCCTTCTTCAAGTTGTTGAGGGGACCCAAAATGACATCTACTATGTTCGCCTGGGATGAGGAATGTCAAAAGGGTTTTGAAGAGCTCAAGAAGTTCCTGGCGTCGCCCCCGGTACTATCAAAGCCTGTTCCGGGTGAAGCATTGCACCTGTATCTCTCAGCAACTCCCTCCACTGTAAGTTCGGTCTTAGTCTAAAATGACGTGGGAGTCGAGAGGCCGGTCTACTACACCAGCAAGGTGCTCAACGAGGCTGAAAGAAGGTACCCTACAACTGAGAAACTCGTGCTAGCATTGGTTACCTCGGCTAAGTGCCTCCCACCTTACTTCCAAGGTCACTCTATCATTGTGTTGACTGGTGAACCCTTGAAGAAGATCCTCTCTCATCCCGAAGTCTCGGGGTGCCTCATCAAATGGGCCATCATGCTCGGGGCCTACGACATCTCCTATCGCCCCCGTGCAGCCATCAAGGGACAGGCCCTCGTGGACTTCATCGCAGAAAGCACCATCTAGATCGAGGAAGAGTCACCGTCCGCACGAGGACCCATTTGGGACTTGTTCGTAGATGGATCATCCAACTTGGCTAGAAGCGGTGCTGGTGTCCTCCTCAAATTGCCCGAAGGAGCTGAGTTGCAATATGTCTTGAAGTTTAACTTCCAGGCATCCAATAATGCCTCCGAGTATGAAGCCCTCATTTCGGGGGCCAGGATGGCGCGACGACTAGGGGTTGAGCAAGTCAGAATCCGCACTGACTCCCAGCTGGTCGCCAACCAGGTCAACAGTGATTACGAAGCTCGGGAAGCATCGATGATTAAGTACCTTCAAATGGTCTGAGGGTTAGCCTAACTATTTGAGAGCTTTGAGGTAGTCCGGATAGCTCAGGAGGAAAACTTCCATGTGGACGCCCTCTCTCGCCTGGCCTCCTCCCTCAGCTCGGAAGGTACTCGATCGGTCTTCCTCGAAGAGCTAGAACAACCGAGCATTGAGTCTGAGCTCATGATCGTTGGCCTGGCTACCTCGAGCGACTACCAGACCCCTTATGTATCCTGGCTCCGAGACTCTCAGGAGCCCTCCAACCCTCGGGAAGCTCGGAGATTGAAGTACCAAGCCTGACGTTTCATCGTCTTGGACGGCGCCCTGTACCGAAGGTCTTTCACCGACCCAGTCCTTAAATGCCTTAGTGCCGACAAAGCTAGCCAGGCAATTCAAGAAGTTCACGAAGGCATCTGCGGCGCCCACCAGGGAGGAAGATTGCTTGCCATGATCTTGCTTTGGCAAGGTTACTGGTGGCCGACTCTTTAGTGTGACTATTTGACCTATGAACAGAAGTGCGACCGATGTCAACGCTTCGACCATCTAGTGCACTAGCCTGCCTCGGAGCTCATTACTCTTACCGAGCCATATCCCTTTGTAGTGTGGGGAATCAACATCCTAGGGCCATTCCCCATGGCTCAGGCCCAGAAGAAGTTCATCATCGTCGCCATTGACTACTTCACAAAGTGGATTGGAACTGAAGCCACTGCCAGAATCACCGAGATGATCGTTTGGAGCTTCGTGTGGAAGTCGATCATTTGTCACTTTGGTATCCCCCGAGTGATTGTGAGCGATAATGGTTGGCCATTTGATTCTCACTACTTCAGAGACAGATGTGCCGACCTAAATATTCACAACCACTTCACTTTGATGGCCCACCCTCAGGCCAACGGGCTGGTTGAAAATGCCAACAGGGCTATACTAAAAGGCATAAAAACCAAACTCGGCAAGGCCAAGGGCAGCTGGCTAGAGGAATTATCGAGCATACTTTGGTCACACCGAACTACTCCAAGAACGGCCACCGGTGAAACCCCCTTTCAACTAGTGTATGGCACTAAAGTTGTGATTCTACTGGAGATCGACAGCCCCTCTCTTCGAGTCATCAGCTTTTCGCACGAGGCGAACAACCAGAAGTTGCTGGAGAACCTCGACATGACGAGCGAGATCTGAGAGATCGCGGGCATCCGAGCCGCGAAATACCAGTGATGCCTCGTTCAATACTACAATGTTGGAGTTCGAGATAGACACTTCTAGCCAGGAGACTTCGTCCTAAGAAAAACTGAAGCTTCTCGACCACTAGAGGCGGTGGGCAAGCTAGCCCCTAACTGGGAAGGCTCCTACCAAGTGGTTGAGACGCTCGAGAAAGGGGTGTACCGAAAGGCTACCATGGAAGGAGCACCCATCCCTCGGACATGGAACGCGGCAACATTGCACAAATTTTATTCTTGAGCCTCTCTAAAAAATGGACATGTAAGCAATACAGAGCAAGAATAATTCCTCTTCTTCTTATTAATGCTTCTTTGATACATCGGATAGGCCAAGGCCATTACAGTACAGATCAAAACAAAAAATGACAAGTACATTATCTGTTGGTACAATCTGTTTGCTCGATCTTGCTCGGTGCGAACTCGACTGGTACTCCCAAGGCGGGCCACTGACTCTACCCAGTGTAGAAATTGGCTTAGAAAATGGGACGACTGACCTTGTTTTCTTGGGAACTTCTGAAGGACAAGTGCCAGAAGAAGAAGAGGAAGGAATGCCCCGATGCCACCCCAAACAAAAGAGGGGAAACAATAAGTAGAAAGGAGAGGCTGTGTGAGAATAGTGAAAGAATGAAGCTTGAAGAATAGAAGAGGGAGAACCGCCCCCCCATCGGTGATGAGATGGAGGGCGGAGGTGGTAGGGGAGGTGAGTAGGAAGCTTGAAGAGCTACCCCCTGAGGCGATGTGATGAAGGGCGGAAGGAGGAGGGGAGGAGGAAGGGAGAGAATGGGACAAGGAGACGTTGCTGGATGCCCCCATCTGTCCTCCGGTGCTTCTATCTTCCTCCGAAGGTAGTGCCGACCGTCTAGTAGTATGAAGGCAACATGCTTCGGCATGTTGGATCCTCTTACTAGCTGACCGCCAACTATCGGAGCCTCTTTCAATCCGGAGTAGCAGGCCCCTCCTCTCTCCTGCCGTCTGCATCTTCGTCCTCTGAAACGTCTTCCATGCTTCACCAAGACTAATAACACAACTCTTCATGGAGAGGAGAAACTGTAGGGATAGCCTTAAGCAGTAAAGAGAGGAGGAAATGCCCTTCGGAGTCTTTTATAGGTTGAAGGGGAGCTGTTGCCTTAAAAGAATTTCCCCTCGAAGAATCGTGAAAGGCAGATACCCTATTCCCTAAGACGGTTACCTCGTTTTCCACCAACACCCCTTCGATAGAAACAAGCAAAGTGGCAAGTCATTTAAAGCATGAGGAGATGGATAGGCGCCAGCACCATGCCAACCAATCGACACGCATGATATCCGCAGAAAGAATCACTGCCTTTCCAACAACTACAAGTACAGTGGTCAAATTGCGCCAAAGGCAGTAAGGAATAGTCAATTCAACATTTACTATTACCAAAACTTGTGGATGCAAGGAAAGTTTTACATGCTCATACTAAAGAAAAGAAAAGGAAAAGGTAAAAAGGTACATCAGGCCTCGGGCCCACTATGAAGCTCGATAGATGAAGGATCCTCAGCAGCGAGTGATTCAACCCCCACACCCTTGGTGACGGCCGGTCCAGACACTGACCCCACCAATGTGGGAACTGCCGGAGTTGGTGATCGCTCAGACGAAATAGAGGCACCCCAACTTTCACCTTCGCTTGGCGACTGAATAGAAGAATCAGTGGTATCTTTGTCCGAGTCATAGCACTGCCCGAAAGGAAAATCTAGCTCTCCATGTGCCTGTTCATAGGCGAGAGTGGTCGCTCGATGGTAGCGTTGGGAAAACCCCTTCCACAGGCCCCGACAATAACCCGGCTCGTAGTAAGTAAAGGTAGCCTACTGGAGTGCCGCCTGGTAACTCTCTGGACATTTGTATTGCTCAAGCACTTCCAACCTGGACAGATCTGCCTTCACCTCGAGCTCGGCCACCTTCCGTTCTGCCTCAGATTGCCTCTGCTTGGCTTCGGCCTCCGCCCGCTGCCGCTCGGCCTCTCGGACCTGGCCCTCAAGCTCTTCACGCTCGACCTTCCATTGCTCGTCACGCTCGACCTGAACTTTGCACTCTACGTCGAAAAGCCTATCTTTCAGCCCCACCATATAGCGGGTGTGAGTCAGCTGCTCGGTCGCCTCCCGAGCCTCTTTCCGGCTCAACTCTACTTGCACCTTGAGTGAAGCCGCCTCTTGCCGGAGGTCCTCAAGGTCGACACTAAAGTGTTCGATCTTCCGGTCAGACATGCCACGGGCCTAGGAGAGAGATTCCCTCTCTGACTCTAACCGAGTGTACAAATTGGCCATCTCGGCCCCCAGCTGGGCCACGATAAGGCCACCCTCCATGACTCATTCGAGAACCACAGAAGGGGAGCTACGTCCGAGGGATCCTCGAATCACCTCTGATGTCGCAGAACGACATCTACGATACAGGGAGGCTCGGATGGCGAAGGCTCCAGCTGCGGGAGGGAAGATCCTCTCTGGGACAGCTGGGATTGGGGCATCCTCCCCGAGTACCCCCACTTCTGGGGCCCCACCTGTTGGCTCGAAACGGACCACCTCGCCCTGCACATCCACAGCCTTGGTCGACTGGGATGGGGTCACCTCACCTCGTGACTCCTCGGCCTCGACCGGCTTGGATCAAGGTCTGCCATCCTTCGCCCCATCAGCCTCAGTAGGC
This sequence comes from Amorphophallus titanum, assembly GCA_024336825.1. Classification (NCBI taxonomy): domain Eukaryota; kingdom Viridiplantae; phylum Streptophyta; class Magnoliopsida; order Alismatales; family Araceae; genus Amorphophallus; species Amorphophallus titanum. The sequence goes on along the minus strand of JANBPO010004458.1, from coordinate 4,746,027 downwards.
GCCCCAACATTGGCCACCACTACCTGGAATGCATCCACTTTGGCCGCGACTCCTCCTGCTGCGATGGCCCCCTCTGATTCAACAGTCGAGAGAGCCAACTACTCGCCCTCTTTGATGCGGAGAGTGGCCGCTACCTTTCTCGCCCTTTTTCTCTCAGTAGTCTCGACCTTCATCGAAGACCGCAACATCTTTTCCACGGGGTCCTTGCACTTGACCCCGCTCGGAAGATCCATCCCGAGCAAGCTGCTTGCCCTTGTCCCGGGCACGAGAAGAACTCTCGGACGCTGGAGGTCCACCGGGAGCAGGCATCTCCTCCTCGTCGAGGATCACCACCTCAGCCGGTGACATCTCTTCATCAGCCACTCGCCTCGAGTCTGAGCAGACAAGTAGACCTCGGAAAAGTGCCGTTGCAGGTATCCGCTGCCGTAAAGCCACAACTCACCCTGAGGGTCATTGACAAGCAGGCTGCACCCCTTTAATGAAAATAGTTGCTTCAATAAAAAGCGACTTGTTTTGCCGCTGCCACTCGGCCCGCTCAGCAAAATTGACTCATAGCTCTGCCTGCGGGTCAGTTTCCGGTACCTGCTGACCACGAAGCCCCTGTTCCAGTAGGAGGAGATGAGGCGAACCTTGCCGAACTCGGCCTTTAGCGGATTGTAGTTGCCGCGAAGGTTGATCTGTTTTTTCATATTCGTTTAGTTGAATGGTTTTTTTGCCTGTAGCGTGATTTCCAAGGCCATCCTTAAAATGTATTCCATGGCTACGATCATGCAGAAGCACAGGAACTTAAGAAACTGCAGGACTATTCTCATGGCGACTGGAACTGGTTGGCAATGTGGACTGTCGCGCTGTGCGACTTGAGGATGTGCTCGTAGAAACGGGCGGCGGTTATGTAAACGTTGTTGTCCCGATAGCTGCGGGGATTGTACAGCAGCCACACGTCTATGCCCGACAGGTTGGCAAGCCTCAGTTGCCTGTAAAAGTAAGCCTCAATGGAGTCAGGTCTGGTCTTCAGGAGTTCAAGAGTGTGCGGGTTGTAAAAGCTGACGCTGTCGTGCTCCAGCAGGTCGGAGCATACGATAAGCACCCGTTGCGAGCTGGACGAGGCGGCAAGCTCGTTGGCGCGCTGCGCAATGTTGCGGTAGACGATGGAGTGGGCGCATGTGCCTGAACCCACGGCGTCCAGAGCCCGTTGCACCTGCTCGGCAAAATGCGAGATGCGCGCCTTTCGGATGCCATCGTTGCTCGTTATCCAGTATTCCGATGGCAGCGTGAATGTGCGGGTGTCGTTTACGTCCTGGTCGCTGATGGAGGTGACCGTAACATGAATCTCCTGCAATGGATGACGCCGGGTAAGGGGCGTGATGATCTCGCTGGCTGCGGGCCTGCCGTTGAGCAGGTCCGTGCGGTCGATGACAAGCGTAACGTCGGCGGAAGGGGCTGATGCGTTGCAGGAGAGTAGGGCGGCAAGCATCGTGGCTGAAAGTGCTTTAAGCGGGTTCATGATTGTAGGTCTTTAAGGGTGTGAAAATTGGTGGTGAATTTGTGGCTGTACGGCTCGTCGAAGCACGGGGGGCGCTGTCCGTCAGGCCTCAGGGCGAAGTTGCTTTTGCGGTATATGGCTATGCTTTCATGCGCCTGATTGATTACCAGCGATTCGAGCATGAAGCCCTGCTCCATCTTCGAGGCCGCGCTGCTCCGCACGTCGTTATGGTGGGCAGTTATGGAATCATGCTCCGATTCGAGCCGCTGGCATTCCGCGTCGCACCGGCTCTTTGCCTCCCTCGCCTCCAGACGAATGTTCCTGCTGGTTTGGATAACGTGATCGCCGTGACTGCGGGGCAATATCACACGGCAGTATTGAAAGCGAATGGATTGACAGCGAGTAATCTGGCTAATCTCTTGCCGGCTTGTCGTTGGACGGCGGATACTCTTTCGGGTAGCGACGGTTCTATTATCAGTAGTTGGCCGGACGCGGTTGCTGGTAAAAATGCGGTTCAAACTACTGCTGGCAGCCAACCGGCGTTATATTCTAACGTCATCAATGGACATAAGACCGTCCGTTTTTCCGGCAACAACTATTTGACCGTGAGCGCAACGGATAGCCCGGTCACCGCTGTTGGCAGTTTTACTCTGGCGGTAGTTTTCAAGACCACGGCGGCTGGCGCTTCATCTACTTTCTTTTACGACAACACCGGTTTGATTGGAGCCGAACAGCCGGGCATCGTGGCGGATTGGGCATTGTGCATCAATGGCAATCAACTGGGCGCGGGGCTGGGCGGCGGTGGTTCGGGCGGTTCGGATTTGAGTCTTTATGGCGGCAACGTGACTGATGGCAAGCCGCATATTGCTTTGTATGTGCGTGTCGGCGACAGCTTGAAACTTTGTGTGGATGGCGTGATCGTTGCTTCGCAAAGCGGACTTTCTCCCGAGGCGCGCGGCAATTATCCGTTTCAAATCGGCGCGATGACAGCCGGTTCTTTGTTTTTCACCGGCGATATCGCCGAGATTCAAATCTACAACCGCGCGTTGACCTCGTGGGAAGTGATGAGCGTGAACGAAAGTCTGGCTGCAACTTACGGCATCGGTGGCGCGGCGGGAACTGTCGTTGCGTGGGGTAATAACGGGAACAGCCAAATCAATGTGCCGGTTACCGCAACTAACTTATCCGCTATTGCGGGCGGCGGCGCGTTCAATCTGGCTTTGAATGCCAACGGAACGGTGATGGGTTGGGGCGACAATGCGGCAGGACAAACCAGCGCTCCGGCGGGCTTGACTAATGTGACGGCGATTTCCGGCGGGATCAATTTCAGCGCGGCCATCGGCGAACAGCCGCCGCTGGCGACCAACGTGGTGTTTGCCGGCTATGTAAATCACGATTTGCTGATCACGTTGCCGGCCACAAGTCCCGACGGTGTGCCGTTGAATTTCCAGATCACCTCTTTGCCTGCTTCCGGCGCGCTTTACCAAAATTCTGGCAGCGCGCGTGGATTGCCGATTACCGTGCCCGGCACATCGGTCAGCGACAGTGGCGGACAAATTATTTTTGCTCCGGCTACGGGTGAAACCGGCGCGCCGTATGCGAGCTTCAGTTTTCAAGTGAATGACGGGATGTTCACTTCCGCTTCGGCGGCAGTGACGGTCAACATTGGAATGCCCGCCGCGCCGCAATTCACGACTGTGTTTTTGGATCAGTCCCGTGCGTCGCCACCGCCCCAATGGACATCGGGTGCTTCTCGAAGTCCGGCTTGTGGCGCCCCTCGGACCCGGGAAAATCGCAGGTCTCCCAGTTCGGGGTGATGAAGAAGGCCCCGACATGGGCGGCGGGCTCCAGCTCCACCCAAGCCGCCTCGATAATGGCCCCACCCTCGAGATCCGTGGCCTCAGTGTCGAAGACCAGGACGCGGCGCCCGGTGAGATCCGGGCATTGATCAAGAATTTGCATCACTTCTCCGTTCTCTTATAACAGGACTGCATCAGTCGACCAGCGCCTTGTGGATGGTGCTGACCTTGGATTTCGGGAATCCGGTACCGGGCTTGCGGCCGTTGCGCTTCAGGCCGGACTGCGCCCTGGGGAAGCGGGGCGGCTGGATCGCGGTATCGGCGCAGCTGGCCGCAGAACACCACACCGGCGTCGGCGGCACGGACACGTCGATCAGGTGTGGCCGATGACGTGGTGGGAAATCACCCTCTGGTCGATCCCCGCCAGCCTCCCGGCCGCTGCGCTGTGGCGCTGGCGCGTCCGCCGTGCCCAAGCCCGCATGGCCGCCGAGGTCGCAGCCTATCATCGCGCCCGCTTCGGCGGGGCCGTCAAATTGCCCGGCCAGAAGAAAGCCCGGCGCATCGAGCGGAGGGACCATTGAGGATTGGCAAGCTGTTCATCGGGTGGCGATCGATGCCGCCGCAGGAGGCGGTCGAGTTCGGGCTGTCGGCGCATAGCAGCTGGCGCGGCCTGTTCATCGAATGGGGCGACGGCATCAACGGCTTCGGCTTGCTCCTGATGACGGAGGAGCGGCGGTGAGGATATTGCGGCCGAGCGCGCCGGACCCCGGCTTTCCGTGTCGGCTGTGCGCCGTCCGGCCGGACATCGACTGCGCACATCGGCCGGCCGATCCCTACTGGTCGATGGGGCCGGAGCCGCCCGATACCGACAACCGCCGCATCGACAGCCCGCGACGAAAGGCGAGCCGGTGGGCGCTGTGAGCAAGTTCCCGACCCGCAAAGGCTACCGGGCCATCGCGGTCGATTTCCGGGGCGAGCGACCGCGCGTCACCCAATGGGAGAAGATCGGGAAGCCGGAGCCGGAGGACCATATTCCCGAGGCCCAGCAAAAGGTCCGGTCGCGCGGCATCCTGGCCGCTGAAAAGCCGGGACAGGGAGACTTGTTCGGCGGCGATTGACTCAAGGTGTGGCCCTGTGCTGCACCCTTGAGATGCGGCCACCACGCCAGAAACCACGCCCCCATACCCGCTCCCTCGACCATCACATGACGAAGAGCGTTTTTCTCGATACAGGGGGTACAATCCCGAATTCTACAAACGCGCGATAGCCAACAACAAGGAGCGCGCCCGCAAGGAAGCAGCGCGTCAGGCTGAGGAGCGCACACGGCTATATGAGCTTGAGAGGGAGCAGGCAGCGCTTCGTGCGGCCCTTGAGTCCAGTGAGAAAGAACTGGAAAATCAAGCCAAGTTGCACGCCGTCATCGTCTCCCAGCTTGAACACAAGATTAAGGGCATGAGCGAGGCGGAGGTTATCCGCGTCCCATTCCGGCATACAGTCAGAAAGATCGAGGAACGCGCCTGCAAGGTGTTCAAGGTTCGACCATCAGAGCTTCGAAGCGAGAGACGCCCAGACGACATCGTGTTCGCAAGGCAGTTCGTTTACTACTGGGCCGCCCGCCTCACCCAGCAATCTTATCCCCAGATTGGGCGAATGATGGGGGGTAAAGACCATACATCGGTCATTCACGGCAAGCGCGTCTACCCCAAGAAGCGCGCCCTTCAAGGCAGATTCCTCAGAGAGGCTCGATGAAAGCTCGCACCAGCGCCGCTAAACGCAAGGCCCGCCGTGGCAGGCCACCAAAGCCGGATGCAGAGCGCACGCCGTCCGGTCAGCTATCGCGTTCCCAAGATGCTCAGGCGACAGAGGAAAAGCTAATGCTGGAAGTGGCGACATGGAAGCGGAGACGTGTGGACCCATCCCTGACTGTCGAAGAAGCGAGACGCCCGGATTACGGCTCGGTCATTGCCCTATGGCTTGAGAACCACAAGCGGTTCCGCAAGAAGTATCCCGATCAGCCCAACCCACACGAGTTCACTCAAGCCCATTACGACGCGGCATTGCAGTTTCATGAGCTGTTTGAGAAGTATCGGTCGATCATAGCCGTGAAGCGGCCACGCTCGTCTACTGATTTTGGTGGCGCTGGTGGGCATGACAACACCAACCCCTTCGACGAGGATATTGCCCGCAAGCACACGGCAATAGAGGCGGCGTACGGAGAGGCGCGTAAGGCAATTCTCCACAGTGGCCCGCTCGGCATGATGGCCGTGGAGGCGATTGTGCTGGAAAACAAAATGATCGACCGGTTGAGGCCGGATTTGCGGCTGGCGTGCAATAGCTTAACGCGATTGTGGAAAATACAGCAGGCCGCTTGACGATGGTCAGCAAATCATCTAGCGCAGGTAATGTTAACGAGGCGCTTTGCGCCGAACAGCCCCGCCACAGTGCGGGGTTTTTGATTCGCGTCTCCCCGCAATGGCGGGGATAGGAGCCGGGCCGAAGCGTTAATTGCGCACTTCCCGGAAGTCGTCGGGTCGACACGGCGCATAGCGGTGCCTCCAGTTTGTGGAACAGAGGTATCGCTCCATTCAGGAGCGATCATGGCTCGGCCGCCTTCAATAGCGTGAATGCCGACAACGATGAATACACCCTCAAGGACCGTCACACCAAGATGACCCTGAACGTGCTCTCCAACGACGAGGATGCCCAGGGCGATTCCTTCAGCATCGTGAACTACACCCAGCCTTCCAAGGGGAGTGTGGCGCTGGTGAACGGCAAGTTCGTCTATACCCCGCAAAGCTCCGGCAATAGTGCGTATGACGTGACCTTCCAGTACACCATCCGCGACGCCCTTGGCGCCGAGGACACGGCGAAGGTGACGGTGCATGTGCCCGCCAACACGGTGGATGCGCGTAATGACGCCTACACCCTCTCTGCCAACCAGCAGAACGTGGTGCTGAACGTGCGCAGCAACGACCGCGATGCACAGGGCGACGACTTTAGCATCAGCAGCTACACGCAGCCCGCCCGCGGCCACGTGACGCTGGAAAACGGCCGCTTTGTGTATGACGCCCAAGGCAGCGGCTACACCACCACCTTTACCTACACCATCAAGGACGAACACGGTGCCAAGGATACCGCCACGGTGACCATTACCGTGGGCAGCCCCACCAACAATGGCGGCGGCGGTAATGGCGGTGGCGGCGATGATGGCGACCTGTGCCCGCTGGTGATCGACCTGGATGGCGACGGCATCACGATGAGTGGCCACAGCGTCCAGTTCGACATCGACGGCGATGGCGTGCTCGACACGGTTTCCAACTGGTATGGCGCCCATGATGGTATCCTGGTGGCCGACCGCAACCACAACGGCAGCGTGGACGGGATCGGCGAGCTCTTTGGTGGGATTGGCCAAGACGGCTTTACCGACCTGGCTAACCGCGAAGATTCCAACGGCGACGGCATCATCAATGACCAGGACGCCGGTTGGAGCGACCTGCGCCTGTGGCTGGACGCCAACGGCGACGGCCAGGCCCAGGACGGTGAAATGAAGACGCTGGATGAGTATGGCATCACCGCCATCCACACCACGGGGTCCGAATTCTACCAGGAACTGGCAGGCGATGCCTACCTGAGCGGCTCCGCCCTGGTGGAAACCGCCGACGGCAACCTCTCCGCCTTTGACGTGTGGTACCGCGACTATGTACTGGCCAACCAAGGTGACGATGTCGCCGCTTACAACGCGGTGCAGAAGCTCGATGCCGGCGAAGAGGTGCGGCGCGATCTCGCGCTCCTTGCGCCGGCGAAAGCTGCCGTCGGGCGCCACGATGAAATCGCCGGGCCCGTCATAGCGGATAAAATTTGAGCCCAGAACGATTTCATTGAGATGTAATGTGGTGCCCCACTCGCGAACGGTGCGGATGATCTTTGACGAAGCCTGTCTGTCGAAGCTTTCCCACAGCGCTTCCGGAATTTCTATTCGCGGGGCATGATAGAAGCCAGGCGCCAGTCCGGATCCCGGCGCTGGTGCGCGCCGGGTCCTCGTTGTACACCGGCATCACCAGCGCCACGCGGTTGCGCACGGTGAGCCCCTCGGCGTCACTCGCCTGCACCACCACGGGGTCCGAACCACGCAGCCGCAGGATGAAACCAGCGATGGCGGTCCAGAAACTGGCCGCGATCCAGGTGAACAACCCGAAGAACAGCACCAGGCTGGCGGCCTCCATCGCCGTCAGGCCGTTGGCCCGCAGGATGTCCAGCATCAACAGGCTCGCCAGCACGCTGCTGAGCAGGGTCAGCCCCAGGAACAGCGTGCGCCGGCGCCGCCGGATGCGGGCGAATCTGCTGCGATTCACGTCGCTCACAGCGGCAACTGGTCGGTCCAGGTCTCGGTGAGCGACTCACCGTAAAGCTGGAGATAGCAATGCAGGTCCACGGTGTCGTGCTGATGCGCGGGGAACACCAGGAAGCTGACGCGCCAGGCGCCGGTCTCGGCGAGCTTCTGCACAGTGACATCCTGGACCTGCCCGCCGTTGGCAGTCAGCAGCGCCTTCAATGGCTGCGTACCCTCCAGGCTGTCGAGATCACCGCCGGCATAATCGATCATCACGCGGCGTGCGTCGCTATGCCCCAGGGCCTGCATTTCGGCAGCCGTCGGCGCCAGGGTGCGCGTGGCCACGACCTTGCCGCCAGGCGGCCATTGCTGTGAATCCCCGTGCGCGAACATCAGCCAGTCGAAGCGCACCGGCTTGCCAGCCTCCACCGGCGGCTCGGGTACCCAGTAGGCGGCAATGTTGTCGTGGATGTCCTCGTCCGTCGGGATTTCCACGAGCTCCACGCCGCCGCGGCCCCAGTCACCCAGCGGCTGAATCCAGTAGCTGGGCCGGCGCTGGAAGCGCGCATCCTCATCCTGGTAATGGGTGAAGTCGCGGTCGCGCTGGATCAGCCCGAAGCCATGCGGATGTTCATCCATGAAGCGGTTGATGCGCAGGTCATGCGGATTGGACAGCGGCCGCCACAGCCATTCGCCGATGCCCGTCTGCATCATCAGGCCGTCGCTGTCGTGGACCTCGGGGCGGTAATCGTTGAAACGATGTCCGGCCGGGTCCTCCCCGTACAGGAACATCGAGGTCATGGGCGCGATGCCCAGCTTCTGGATGTTCTTGCGCGGGAACAGCACGCTGTGCACTTCCACCTGGGTGATGCGGCCCGGGCGCACGTCAAAACGATAGGCGCCGGCCACGCTGTCACTGTCGAGCAGTGCATAGAGGGTGAGCACGCGCTGTTCCGGGTCGGTGGGTCGCACCAGCCAGAAGTCGGTGAACCAGGGGAATTCCTCGCCGTTCTTGGAGCCGGTATTCAACGCCAGGCCGCGCGCCGTCAGGCCATAGTCCTGGTTACGGCCCAGCACGCGAAAAAAAGCTAAGCTTCGCCTGGATGCCTCGTCTTGTCGCCTAAGCAGTAAGACAGTGGGCCATCCCCTTAGTCGCTTTGGACGCCTTAGCAACCATGGTTAAACTAAAGAGCTAAGAATGAGATTCATGGATTAGGAAATGACTTCGATGCTTCCTTTCAGACAGCCACAGGAGCTCCGAGGACAGTGAAGGGCCCTTCTTTGGTTCATAGAGCCGTTCATGCATGAGTTGCACTGCAAGCTACCAATTGAAGTTCTTCAAAAGCACACTCAGATTGGAAAAAGGAAAATAATCAATGGATTCAGGTTCTTGATCACTCGGCACAAACTGCCTGCATGTTTTAAACCGAGGATCTGATTTAAGTAACCCAACAGCATCTGCAATATCATGCATTCAACCCACAAATAATCAAATCTATTATGAGTCTTATACCATGAATTTAAAATCAGCTAAGATCAATATCCTGAAGAGAATTCGACAAGAGTAGCCATCTACTGCCTAATCTTTCGGCATCACGATCAGCAACAACATCTAAATGACACGCTCACAGAGTTAATTGGTTCAGTATATTCACCTTAATTCACCATGGCAGTGTGACATGAACAAAATCAGAGGCTCCAGATTCAAGCAACCTACTAATTGGGCAAGCAGGGTATAGGTACCAGCAGGTCCAAAAACCTAGACATGGGGCAACCCCACAGGAAAATGCATGAGCCAGAAGCAGATAAGGTTTGTAGACAAGCATGTGGTTGCCGTTTTGGGATGATTTTGTGTTTGTCCATCCTACGCAATGTGTAAGTTTGAAATCTGATATCGTCCTCCGTCTAAAATAATGAAAAGAGAACAGAATAACAGGGATAATAGGCAGATGTTTCCACTCATAGCAATCAATCCCAACATAGCAGTCGCAAGCATCAAACCAATATTTACATCAACAGTAATGACGGAGCATACATCCAAACTACGGACATACTGGAAGACACAGCTTGGCAGTCTTTATGCCTTTGGGAAATCTCGAGAAACTAACTAGACGTCTATAGTCCACATGATTCTGCAAACAATAGGATAGAGAAATACGACATTTCTTGACTCAAGAACCTCAAATTTCTGATTCTGGGGCCTTCCGACCATCAGGCGTGCTTGGCATTCAGGAAGCTGGCAGTGTCCCTAATTACGGTTCTTGTTCTTTTCCATTGCCCTTGGAGCTGCATGGTAAAATGACAAGATTTAGTAGCAGAATGATGATGCTAAGTTTAACATTTCCAGCAGGTTAAACTTCTGAGATTATTCTTAATTTCATTGGTACAGATAAAAGGATAGTTCTAGGAGATAAAACAGAAAAAGGAAGAACAATGTTTCAGATCACTTCAGAGTTGAAAGTAGAAAAGTAGATATGACTCCCTCAAACTCTTCTTGATTGTATTTGAGGGAAAACCATGCTACTGCAGCAAATTCACCAGACATTCCCATGAAACTCTATCATATGCCTTGTTGAAATCCAGTATGCAGACCATACCTTTTTTTTTTGGCAGTGTGGAGAGAATAAATAACCTCATGAGCCAGGAGGAAATTGCCTTTTAGGTGTCGCCTTTTAATTAATGCACTCTGATTCTCTTCAATCAAATCTTCCAGAATTGTGGAGATTTTGAGGCCAGAACTTTGGCAATAATTTTATAGGACCATGTAGCAGACTTATTGGATGATAATCCTTAAGCTCAATGGCATGAGATTTTTTTGGTAAAAGAACCAGCAGAATATGATGAAACACTTCACAGCCTCTTCCTGAATGAATACACTTTTGTGTATTATCAACAATGTCCTGTTTAATAATGTCCCAAAATTTTTGCTAAAGTAACAAATTGAATCCATCAATACCGGGTGCTTTGTGATCCCCTAAATCAATTACTGCCTTCCGTATTTCCTATTCTTTGCTGCAGGAACTGGACTTGTGAAATTGACAATCTCAGCAATCCAGGTCGGATACGATCTATTTTCCTTTTGAAATAATGTAAGAATAAAAGAATATGATCTCTTGAGCAATATCTTGTTCGTTATCCGGGCACGTCTCTCCTTTCCTGAGGAAGTGTTCTTATTTTGTTACCTTGCATTAGCAACCAGATGAAAAAAAATGGTATTTCCATCTCCTTCCTTGAGCCATTGCACTCTAGACCTCTGTCTCCAGTGTGCCTCCTTCTGCAACAGTGTAATGTTCTCAGCTCTAAAAACTGCTAGAAGCTCTTTTTCTGCAATACTTAAATTCCCAGTTGTTTCATTAGACTAAAGCACCTGAGGTTGTTGGATCAATTCATCTTTTTAATGAACTTTTGCTGCTTATAGTTAAAAGCGTGTTTGCTAATGATCCTTGTGTGTTGTGAAGCAGGCAAGACCAACTCAAAAGGATACACCTGGGTGACAAGCCACATAAACTAGTATTTCTATTTGTGTAAAGTTTATAGTCAGGCATAAATCCACATTACTCTTTTAGGGTTGGAGTTGGCGGTTGAACATATGATATGACAAGCTGAGTGAAGTTTTAAGAAATCAATGAAGGAAAGAAGAAGGAATTGTAATGGTGCAGTTTCAAGATATTGGAAAGTATCTGTGGTAGGCACTACCTGTGTGGTAGGGTAGATTAAGATGGTTCACATTCAAACCAAGGGATCATATGGTGCAGTTTCAAGTTAGTGGAAAGGAATTCTGATAGATACTTGCTATGGTAAAGTAAATTAAGAAATTCTGATGGTTCACATTCAAAAGGAAAAAGGATCATATGCCAAAGTTTCATAGGATCGGTAAAGATGTAGATCATGATGATGCCTGTTATGTTCTTCTTGCGTGAGTTGACTTTCTTATGTAGATTAATATGTAGGTCTCCTTAGCTGGCCTTCTAATTATCTTCTTTTCCTTAGATTGATGTAAGAGTGAGTACTCTCCGATGCCATTCTGCGCGCAGAACTTGTTAATTAGGTCAACCTTTACGTGCTTAATTAGCTCGACCTCGTGATCATGGAATGTGAACCCAAGTTTACGGGAAGCCGTTTCGTACAGTATTATATTTCTACAACATTGTACGTTGCGTCGACCACGCAACGTCGAAACGTCGTCATGTTGCAAGAGACAAAGGTGGAAAAAAACCTAATTAACTCCGACCTCTCCGGCAACTGACACTTGTCAGAGCTGGTGAAATATGTACGCAACTTGAAATCTGCAAACGACTAGTTAGCCCAAGTTAATCAATGTGGTGGAGATGAAAAGATGTGAGGTTCGGTTCAAGATCATGTTCCGATATCATGTTGACATCTCATAATCATAGTGACAAGATTTACGTGTCTAAGATAATATACACGTAAATCTCAACTTAAAAGTTTACGAGAGACTAATACTCAAATATTTCCAACAATGTATCGAGCAAGCAAGGAGGAGACGTACGCTAGAGGGGTCATGCAGTAATGCCACAGCTGTCTACATGCATGCTGCCTCGTACGTACGTGGCCGCCGGTCGGGGGGGGTGGAGGTTAATTAATTAGAATCCTGGTCTTGGACGCATGCATGCTTCCGAGTTTCAAAGTAAATCGGGTTGCAAGTTAAGTGGTAATTATTGACTGGTCATTAATTGTCAGGAAAGAGAGCCGCAGTTTAATTAATCACCTGCCTAACATGAGAAAATGAATTATTGAGAGAGGAAAGGGCTTAGGAGGACGAGAGGTCGATCGACTTGTCGATCGAAGACGTGAAAACGGTTTATTAGACTGACAGCTAGCGTTACAATGTTGAACGGTGACAAAGGTTGATATTAATATAATTTCGGGATAATTGTAGGGATAAGCACTCTATCATATATATATATATGTATGCAAAATTAATTGTAGCATTAACTAATTACGCCATCTTATTTTAATATTACCTTTAGTATATATATAACCTTCTCCCATGGTAATTGCAGAATTATCCCAATATCTATATAATTTACCACCTAATTAAGATCTTGGCATTGGCTGGCATCCGAAATGGAGCCTAGCCAGCTACTTCCTTCACGGTTATAATTATATCATGTTGAAATTATTGCATGTAATATATATATGCAACTGATCTCAAAACAATGAGGGTCAGTTTATTAATCGGTTAGGATAGGGAATATGGCATCCGATGAAAGAGAAAGATGAGGGGCCCACACTCTTTATCTCACACACATGTCTTAAGCGAGTTCGGGTAAGGTATTTCACTATGATTTAAAACAATCTTCTAAACAATGATGTCTTAAATTTTACAAAGTGGTTGTCCAACTAGGGTTTATTTCAAACAAGTTAGATAAATATGTGTATGTCATGAAAAGTGAGAGCAAATATATCATGTTATCCCTACATGTGAATGATATTTTACTCACTAGTAATGACATAGAGATGTTGAATAAAGTCAAATCTGAACTTAGTGAAAAGTTTGAGATGAAAGACATAGGTGAGGCATCCTATATTCTTCGTGTGCAAATATTAAGAGATAGAAAGTTTAGAATGTTGAGTATAAATTAGCGAAAATATTTAAGGTCTGTACTCAAGACATTTGAAATGCATAATTATAATCCAGCACCTACATCGTTAGTCCATTAGAAATGGTTGTGTAAGGTACAAGGTCTCGGAGAGAGACATGAGCTGTTCATAGTGTCGTATGAACAAGTTGTCGGAAGCTTGATATATGTGATGATGTGTACGAGACCAACCTTAGCATACGTAGTAAGTTTGGTATGTAGATACCAAAGTAAATCCTGGTCTAGTATATTGGGAAGCCGTTAAAAGGATTATAAAATATCTTAGAGGAACTTTGCACCATAGTTTTGTTTATCAAGCTGATACACTTGAGGTGCTTGGTTATTTAAATGCAGACTTTGGAGGAGATAAAGATGATGTAAAATCCACATTGGGGCATTTGTTCATCTTTGGTGGTAGTGTTACTTTTTTGGAAAGTAAGAAATATGAGTATGTCGCTTGATACACATAGGAATCTGAGTACGTTACATATAGTACAACTGCTACTCATGCGATTTAAATCAAAAGATTCTTGAACGATTTGAATCTCAACTTGATAGATGGACCAATTGGAATATAGTGTGATAATCAGGCAGCAATTAACTTAACAGTGGAGCAAACAGGTTAAGAGGAAAACATATTAAAGTATAATATTATTATATTTGAGATATTATATAAAAAAGAGAAATAAATGTAACTTATATTCCTACAAGTGATATGATTGTCGATCTTTTGAGGAAAAGTATCTCAGCATAAAATTTCATTAAGTATGTTGCCTTACTAGGGTTTGGGAACATATAAGCTAGAAAGAAATATTTTCATAGATAATAAAAATAATAACATCTCTGACAGAATAGTGAGAGTGTATCGGAATAGTACTCACGGATAATGAGATAATGAGAATAACGATACCTTTGACGGATAGTGAGAGTGTATCGAAATAGTACTCACATTATCACGCATAACAAGATAATGAGAATAATGATACATTTGATGGATAATGGCAGTGCATCGAAAATACTACTCACAAATAGTGAGAGTGTAGTACTTACGAATAGTGGTGGTGAGTAGAAATACTACTCGTGGATAGTGAGAGTATGTCGAAAACTTACCCTCCTCACTTCCCCCTACTCTCAATTGCCGAGCACGTTGCAAGGGACTGAGAGTCAAATAGGAGAGGGTCTGTCGGAGAGTGGGATTCGAAGTCGATCTCGGTGTAGCGCGGACATCGATGGTTCCGGCGGCATGCTTGGCGTGCAAGGCACCTCTGGCGGTGGCCAGCGCCACTACCGTGATCATGACCTAGGTCCTGCTTTGTCTGGGAGCGCGGGCTCCGAACGGGCGTCTGGTATTGACGACCGTACCGCGACAGTGACGGGCACCTTTTCACCTTCCCTACGGCTTGGAAGCACCGGTCTATCGTGGGCGGTTATAAGGGTCATTGTGGGATCTCCCCAAAGACTCCACCCACGTCCTGTCGGTTGCCGTGCTCGTCGTAGGTTTCTTCCACCTCCACCCGGTGAAGACTCTCACCTTCTCTTTGTGTCTTCAATCTTCCGCAGTCATGCCTCCTCGTAGGAGAGCCCTTCGCACCAGTCCCTCATCTTCTGTCGAAGAAGTGGCTCCTGACCGTGGCAGCGCTCCAAGCACCTCAGGTACCGGTGCTGATCGACCCTGTTCCCCGCCGTTAATAGCGTACATGGTGGTTCGAGGGCTGTGGGAAGCTTTTCAGATTCCCCCCGAGTTCGATAATGTTTTCTCGACTGTTGACGATGATCAACTGAGCCTGCCTCCGAGTTGGATTATGATCCCTGTGGCGTCTTTCCAGGTGGGCTTCTGTCTTCCTGTCTATCCTTTCATTGCTTCTGTCCTCCATTACTATGGTCGGCATCCAGTGGAGTTATCCCCTAACTCTTACCACATCCTCTGTGGATTTGTCTTCACATGTCGGAGAGTGTCGGTGGAGCCCAGTGTCCATCTCTTCCAACAATTCTATAGCCTCTAGAGGTGTCTGGCCGATACGGCCTATGCGTACTTCAAGGCTCGATCCGATCGGAACCTTATCCGAGTCTCCGCCGCTGCAGCTAACCTCAAGGGTTGGTCGCAGTGTTACATATATATCATCTAGTCGACTGATCGCGACTCCTCCGGTGGTTGGAGACATAGGGGTATCCGTCCTGTCTAGGCCAACAGGAAGCCCATAGCCAACACCGAGGAGCGCAAGAAGATTGATGCTATCCTCCGATATCCCCTTGCCAAAGCTAACTTTATGCTGACTCCGGGGTTGCTCCGGGAGCTGGGGTTGAGTCCCCCATTATCGCAGGGTACTGACCTTGAATCCTCATCAAGTTATGTTGGTGGCGAACTGGACTAACCAGGCTTGGTCTAATTTTAGGGGCACCTGAAGTACCGACGTGGAGCTACGAGGTGGTGCATCTGCCGCGGCGTATCCCCGGTCCTCTGGACCATGTCGACCCCGGGGCCGGCCAGGCAACAGTCATTGCCCCTCAGGCTGAGGTCGTGTTTGCCCCAGGGCGGCTGCAGTATCCAGTTCCTGAGGGCGTCCCCTGGTGAGTCCAATAGTATCTTCGGCGGCCAGCGGAGGGTCCAGCACTCGGGGGGGGTACCTCCGAAGGAGCTGCTAGCGCTGCTAGAGAGGAGTCCACCATGGCTAGTGGTGGTCGTGCTCCACTATCCGTGGATGAGTTGGTGGCACTGGACAGCCAGCGTCGCTCGAAGAAGAGGAGCAGGGTTTCTGCTCTGACCCAAAGTCGGGCTCCGTCACCGCCGTTGACTGAGTTACCTCCGCCCGAGGTTCTGCCATCGCTGCCGGCTGAAGAGTTGGTCATTGTTCCTCCCGCGCCTGCCCCCTTGGGAGAGGGGCACGGTAAGGGCAAAGCCCCCTTTGCTGACGAAGTTGATTGTCCTTTGCCGTCAGAGGTCCCCTCGTGTGCTCAGTTCTTACCACCCGAGGATGCTACGCTCGGGCAGGAGGGAATCACAACGGTCATCGATCTCATAGGGAGGAGCGTTCAGTGGTGCGAGCGCATCAGGAAGTTTGGTTCCGGGGCCAAGAGGGAGTTGACGGACTTAGCTGTGAAGAGCGTGTGCTCGGTCATCAGGGCCTTCGGCTTGTGGAGGTGCCACTTCGGTGCCCTTGCTCGAGAGTTGGAGGCCAATCAGGCCACTCAGGCGGAGCTTGCAGCCAACTATGAGGCACTCGACGGGCGCCTGAAGACGTCTGTGGCTGAAAATGCTGGGCCTCACGAGCGGTTGAATCAGCTGAGGTTGGCCCTCGCCATGATGGAATGGGACCGAGACTTCTTCTGTGTCCGGGCTGAGATGGCTGAAGCCCATGCAGTCAGGCTGGGGGCACAGGTCTAAGCCATTGAAGCCCGAGCCGAGGAGGTCAAGGTGCAGCTTGCCGAGCTGTGTTCGTCGATGTCCACTACTGGTGAGGAAGCAGTGGAGAACTTTCGCTTCTCTTCGGTCTACTGGGACGAGCTGACCACGGTGGCCTTGGAGTTCTTTGGGCCGGCATGCGATCATGGCTTCTAGGAGGGCTGGAGCGCCGCCATCGTGGCCACAGCTGAGGTCCTGGGCTCCCCGGTACCATCTCTCCCTCCTCCCTCGACACCTTATGGTCTGGAGGCCAGTGATGGCGAGGAGGAGCTTGGCGACGAGGAGGCTAGGGCTGAGGAGTTGGCTCCGGGGCTGAGTACTGATGAGTGAGCACCTGTTGACGTCCCAGCGATGGAAGAGCGCATGGTGGGTCCGGTCGAAGGCTTACCTCCTTCCGAAGCTGTTGCCACACGTGAGCCCGAGGAGTCTGGGTCACGTGACAATGTTGTCTAGGCGAACGCTTGAGGGGATGTCGGCTATACTTCTCCTCATTTTTTTTATAACTCTTCACTGGGACGGTTGCCTCTTTTTGTAACTCTTTTGTCATTTGAATAGAAGACTTTCTTCTTTTTCATAAACTTTGGGATCTCTGGGGATCTACCACGCGTTATCCTTCCTTTTCACATCTCGAGATCTCCTGGAGATTCAGTGCAACGCCTCGAGACTTATCTTGAGGAGGCGCATCTTTCAGGACCCGTCGTTTTGATTTCAAAGGGTATGGGGAGGCGGTAAGACTCCTCCCTACTTCGGAACCCTTCGTCTCTCTGCTATAAATAGAGGGCCCTGTTGCTCTATCAAAGCATTCTCAGTCTGCTAGGTGACGGAAGGAGAGATTTTGTAAGATGTTGTCGGAGCAGTCAGGCACTTCTTCTGACGGTGGGTCTCTGCAGATTCCTCGCCAGCGCCAGCATCTTCGGAGAGAACCCTTGCCAGCGCCTTGGCGGCCATGGCTGGCGCCGGGGGAAAATGGTGGTGACACCTCCGAGCAATACAAGCTCAGATACTTGGATGGCTTGCGGGAGGCCTTGGAAAAGGTCAACTGCCTATACTCCGGCCGGGGGATCTTGCTCCTCGAGCCAGAGAAGTTTCTTCCCTAGAGGGACGAGACCTTTCTTTGTAATCCTCTCCTCTGACTAATACTTCTTTTCTTGCAGTCTTCATTGTTGTTCTCATCATCTTTCTAGCTCGGTCTGCAGGAGTGTAACGAAGCATTCCCCTTTGTTAGAGGGAACATCCTTCTTCTTGCAGGCGGAGGAGGTAGAAAGCACGGAAGCCGTCTTCATTTTGCCAGCTTGCAGACTCGGTCTGCTGGCTGGGCGACGTCGGTCTTAGTGTTCCTCTGCCAACCGTTGACGATGGCCTGGGGGGGTAACCGGCCTCCTCAGTTTAGTTTGAAAGCATGGCCAGTTAGCTGGCCGACGCCGATCTTGTTGCTTCACTGTCCCTCGTCAATTTTTTCATTTCCACATAATTCTCTTTTTTTATTATCACTCATCATCATAATTTTTGTTGCCACGTAGATCACTGTGCTGACCGCCCCCCCCCCCCAATTGGACCTAAATTTTGTTCTTCACCAGGCTCTCCCTTTAACTTGCGGGGTTCCCTCGTACATATTAACCCACAGCATTGGTTGCTTTACCTAGCGGGACTATTGATAATAATTTTTTTATAGCTCGACTAGGGCGTCGGCTTGGGTATTTTAAGCTGGACCGGCTTGGGTCCTTTCATTATGGGAAATCACTGCATGAGTAGCATAGTAGGGGAACCCGGCTCCCTGTGGTGACGATAATCTACTTAATCGTCTGTGTGAGCCTTGCCGACCGAGCACGAGACGTGCCGAGTTTTGTCATTAGATAGTTCTGTGATTAGAGAGGAATATTTAAGCAGTAGATGTGCGGCACAAAAATTTGCAATCGCCCAGGCTTAGATGGGCTCATATCATCAATTTTTAATCATTATTTTTGAGTCAGCATTGCCCCGAGGAAACATTTGATAGCAGCCACTTATGGAATCATTGGCGGCCCCTTTTTCATCATTGTCTTCTGCGGGGATACCCCGAAAAGTTGTAGCTTCTGTAGGATAGGCTCCTAGAACATGCGCCAACTGCTGGCTTCTTGACCTACTTGTATTGGCAATTATAATTGCGGGGTTTTCTTCAGCTCAGCAACTGGTGCAGTTTTTTATGCTCCATTTGGTACTCCTCATGCACTATTTCTAAGGAGGTTTTTTGCTTGTAGAAGGGATTGCCAGGACCATCCCAGTCTCATAGTTTTCTTATTTTCTTTTTAGCAGGAAACCCAATCCCGGGTATCGAACAATTTGGAGTAGCTTCCCGAGGAGGGAGGAGTTGATTATCTTCTCATCAATTTGCCTGCCTTGTCAGCTTCGTCGGGGAGTCTACTGGTCAAAATGACCGAATGATATACATCTTCAAGGAGGCAATAGCTACAGCCTCCTTCACAAGCTATTCTTATATTGCATAGAATTCAGCAAATTAGTCCTCTGAGCGAGGAATGTAAAATCTTCATTAATTCAACTGTCAAGTGATCAGAATTTGCAATGGGTTGTCTGGTTCCCAGTGGGAGCTCGGTGTGCCCACATAATTCTCTAGCTTTAGCGGGGACCTGTTGGATGCACTTTGGATACATGATCATCTTTTTTATTATTTTCATTATCTTTTCATTCTAGGTTTATTTAGTTTATTAAGTGCATGGACGTGCCAGTCATAAAAGTGATAATGTATTTAGCTTTGGAAGGCCAATGTGGTCTGGAACCATGGGTGCTGTAACATCCCAGAGCTCAGGGTACCGATAACCCGATACAAGTATCGAATTACCGCCACCAAGAACTGGGGACGCCAGGCTGCTCCAGCAACCTGCTCCGGCGACCACCACCATCTGAGTGAAGGGAGAAAAGAGAGAATACAAGAAGAAAAGAGAAAAGTGTGAGTGAAGAGAGGGAGTAAGGCTCGGGAGGGGAGGTGCCGGTGTTCCATTTTCCCTCCCCACTACATCCTGTTTTCCCTCCATCTTCCATTTTTTTTCTCCTTGCCGAAATGCATTAGCTTCTGTGGGTTGCTCCTCTTGTGAGAGTGGAAGGAGGAGGTTTGTTAAGTGTTTATGGCGTTTGCGTTTCCCCTTGTCCATGCATTTGTTGCTCCCCCATTCTTTTGTTCCTCACCGGTCCCCATTAGAGTCCCATGCTCCTCGTCCATGATCCACTGGCATTGTCCCATCCGGTGGCGTCCCCACCTCTACTAGAACCGGTGGCTTAGCTGCCTCCTTTGCCCATCCGGGGGACTTCATCCGGCTGCCATCCGGTCACCCTATTCACGCCTTGATTCAGTGGCACTTGGGTAGGATCTCAACCCGGCGGCTCCTTTGAGCCTGTAAACTGTTGGCCCTCTCGTCTCTTCGATCTGGTGGCTTTGTCACCCTCAATCCGGCCACACCTCTCACCCTTGAACCGGCCACACCGCTCTATCCATTCGATCCGGCCACACTTACAACCCATTTGATCTGGCCGCACTTTGTCCCTTCGACCCGGCCACACCTTCATCCCTTCGATCCAGCCACACCCTTCATCCTTTGGACCCGTCCACCGGCCACACTCACCATCCCTTCGATCTGACGACATTTCGCCCCTCCGCCTTTGCACTTAAACCTTTTGCCTGCTCGACTTCAGTGGCGTGTTTTGACGCGATGATATTGAGTGTTGCGGATTCCGTGCGCACTCATTTGGGACACGTCACTCCCTGTGGAGGTGTACCCGCTTTACTCCTCCCGCATCCGGGTCCAGGGGAGATGCTGTCGAATTTTCACGAGAATTAATATAAAAATAATAAGAAAAATAATAAAAAGAGTAACAATACAAAATGAAAGTGATAAATAATAATAATAATTATAAATAAATAAATAATAAGATGCTCCCGTAAGATGAAAGAATTATGGAAGACTCGGTAGAGCGGCACTGAACAGATTGAACGTACCACCACCAGTACACCGACAGTCAAAATCACATGAACCAATTAATAAAAAAGGGGGGGAAGATAAACACACACATATGCTCTAACTTACACAACCATCGCTCACGTAATACACTAAACCTCACTAAAGACACAATTAAGACACACATGCATATTCACACCCATTAACATATCTATTCCCGTAAGCACGTACGTGCAACATACGTGCAAAGAAAAATGCTAAAGAGCTCCCAACTATAGCGAATCAACAGGTAATGAATCGGCACGACCCACTTTTCACCACCAAGAGTCATAGATTTCACATGAAAGCTCCAAAGTCTCATGCACAGCACGCATGAGTCAACTTCAGAAATGTATTAAGGAAGGACCATTGAATTCCAACTACAAAATAAGATATCATCATGTTAGCTTATTTATCATGAAGACGTTTAAAGCATACATAATACACACAATATATTGGAATCATCAAAATCATTGTCAAAGATAAAGAGGGGGCGCACTGAACCCAACAAATAGCGCTCCAGTTCAAGGTTGACCTTTGAATCTGTTCCTGAGTCCATACATCTTCATCTTCAGGAAGCTCGAATGGACCTCAACTGACTACCTTCCAAATCTCATAGTCCTTCGCACGTAAGAAAACATGCATTCTATTCTTCCAGTAAGCATAATTAGTTCCATCAAAGAATGGCGGCTTACTTGTGGAATGACCCTCAACTATTAGACCTCTAGCATCCATTTTCTAGATCTCTCCGGGATGTTAAGCCCTTAAGAAGAGTTAGGCTCTGATACCACGTGATGAAGGAATGGATGATATGGTGATCTAGAGGGGGGTGAATAAATCTACCTCAATTTACACGTACATAGAAGAAATTAAAGTTTGCAGGCTAAGAAAGTTCACTGTGAGCTAAAAATCAATGAAATCAGGTTCAACAGCTAGGAGATCAAGTAATGAATGATAATTATCCACAGCAAATTCCAATGAAGTTGATCAGCCAACACAGTATGGTACTAGGTAGAGGTTTGATTCAAGAATCTCCTCACGCAAGGGTTAGTTTTCCAGATAGGCGTGACCTATCCTTCTGACTAAGCCTTTTGATATACCACTGTGTTATTGATCAACAAGTGAAGATAAGATGAAGAACAATAGATCAAATCAGAATAGTTCAAATATAAGCCAATTCACATAGTTGCCAGAGTTAATCAACCAGGTTCAGTACAGGGCGGAGGTTTGATCAAAGATCTCCTCACGCAAGGGTTAGTTTTCCAGATAGGCTTAACCTATCCTTCCGACTAAACCTTTTGATATACCACTGGTTGATGACTCAAGCACACGCAACATATGAATATATTGTAGTAAACGATCCTAAGCATTCATCTAGTTACAGGAAAGAAGAATTTAGCAATCACACATAAGGCAAAATAATTTTAAGGTGGTTTGATCTCAAGCTAGAGATCTACGTCTACCCCTTACTCAATTGAGTAAGGCTTTCCATTGATTTCACAGCTTAACCGCTGATCCACAGCTTTAGGGATGAAATTCCTACAGACTGCTGAGCTTCATAGCTTGTTGAATCTGCTGAGCTTCATAAATTACTTTTCGAGGATCACACCTCACCGCTGACTCACAGGTTGACTGCTGATTACACAGCTGTTAGCACCTGCCTATCTCCTCTAATTAATTGAGGATAAGGGTAGACATCTTCACTAATCAGACGGCGACCAAGAACAATGAAACCCATAACCCCTAATAAATAATGTCATAACATGAATGGACACAAACTATAATTGATTAATTTATTACTATTTCCAAGGTTGTAGGCTTATAATTTGCCCAATAACAGCAGGTCTACTACCAATACACTAAACATATTGATCCCAAATTTACTTGCAAATTAATTTAGCCTAATGCTGCTTATCAGTCAACCCATCTCAACTAATCACAGATACTTTGTTTGGCTTGCAGCATTTTGAAAACAATACCAACAAATGAACATTAAATTTCAAACTGCAACAAATGAACAGATCAATTTCAAGTTGTACAACAACACACAAAAACTTGTTGTCACACTGTGTAGGCAAAGTTTAGGTAGAAGGAAAACTTTCTGTCCAAGAACTTTTCCGCGATTAGATAATAGTAGCTATGAGAACACATTTTACTGAAGGTAAATAGAACTGCCAGAGATTGATACAATGTGGCCTGTGACATGCTGACAGCAAAACCAAATGAACATATGGATACTGCATTTAAAATAAACATGTCCTGTGATGAGAAAAGATATATTTTGCCATGAAAGGAATATGCATAATAGAAAGAAGACACAATTGAATAACGAGGGCATAATCTAGCATATCCAGTTAGAAAACTCAACATGCAAAATAGGAGCGGATTTTGAGGTAGCTTTTATGGCCAGCCCTCAACCTGACACCAATGTCTAAGAAATGACTTGACATACTGACTACCAAAGCCTCAAACAGAATAGAGGCCTAGAATTTTTTTAGCCCAATTAACAAGGAGAAGATGGGTTTTGTTCTTTAAGTGGTTGGCACCACTAATTGTATTAAAAGGAAAAAAGGGGTATACACAAGTGTCTTAAACTGAGCAGTTGAAAATTTGCTCCATGAGACTCTGGCCAGACCTTTATCGCCTGTTACCTTGGATAGATGCTTGACCTTATTTTGTATAGGGTTGACGTAATGCAGCTTTGTTGGTCAAGGAATTTCTTTTTCTTCATCTCATCTAGCCAACTAAAACTGATGGATAAAAGTTTTATGTTGATGAAATACATCCTATCCCTTTGTAAGGTCAAACATACATACAGGCATTGCCAAAAGAATCCTCCACCCAAGAGTAACATGTAGGTAAATTATGCTAACTTGAAAACTGATGCATCTTGCCTGAAAAGTGGAAAGTGACATTCTATGACATCATTGACATGGAAAAAAAGCTAAGTAATAAAGAATGTTCTCTAATCGGCAAACAGGGTCCATAAAGCAGTATACTATGTATAAACCAAAATCCTTTCCCAGAAAGAATATGTCATCGAACAACTTATCAGAATTAATGGTCCTCTTGTACATTGTCTACATATTTGCGCTGAATGTATTTGATGAAACCAAGAATACTTAGAGCATTAATTATTAGCATGGTATTTTGTCATCGTCAAAATCAACAAGGGGCACAACAATCTCCCCCTTTTTGATGATGACAAAATCCTAATGCAATTTGAGCACAATGAGAAAAAAAATAAAGAGATTAAGCCATGTAGAAACATGCCCACTAATGCAACCATATGCCCATACATCAAACCATCTAACCATTTACAAGCCTCATTTCAATAAGGTTTCAACAAACCAAAAAGAGACAAACCAGCCACTTTTAATCAGGGTTCCAGAAAGCCAAAGTGTGACATAGCATGACATGTCCACATAATCCTACTAGCAAATTGCATTCACTTCTCCCCCTTTGTCATGAACAAAAAAGGAGGTTAGCAGAGAAAGATCACATATAGTAGACTGAGCATGATGAAGGAACATGGTTAGAAACAAAGATGTAGAGAATAACAACATGACCAAGGAGAAGGAGATGAACAAGGGGCACACAAGTAGGCAATCAGGCATTTAAATACATACTATAGTCTATCAAGGAAACTGCTAGGAAGGTATAAGCAAAATGGGCAGCTTCAAAGTTAGAGATGACTAAAGACACACGCATAGCTAGACTAGTCAGCCAGTCCAGAAACAAAATTCTAGATGCGCTGGAGCATTTGGTTTTGGGCATCAAGAGTCTTGGATATGGTTTCAAATTGGTGCAGGAACAACTCGTGATGCAGCTTTAGTCCACCCACTTCCTCAGTAAGTTGGTCCACCTTTTGTTCAATTCAATCAAGATGAGATCCAGAAGGCTCTTGTCCATAACTACTTCGATTGGCCCGAGAGGAGCTGGGAGTTTGTAAAGGTGGTTGAGAGATATCTGTAGTAGCCGGAAATTCTTCTTCATCATTATCGCTGTCTTCATCAGTTTGCATTTCCTTTCCTCTGATTTTCTTCAGATTGCGAACAAGCTTCCCATGTTCATCTTTCTTGTAGCCCATATTGTTGCAAAGACTCTGGCCAGTATAAACATCCTTGCATGGTAATTCTTCACAAAGTTCTTTTTCCGAGTCAAGATGTAAGTGCTTAAAAATAGCTGTAAATTATGCAGCATATGGAAGACTGCGTCTCTTCTCTTTATGGCATAGCACCATTAAAACCAACATGAGACTAGGAAGGTCAGCTTCAAAACCATCGTAAATGTAGTAGAATAGAAATTTGTGAAATTTGTTGACTTTGTTTCTACTGCCTCCCCTGGGATAAATAATAGTGGTGAAGAGATGATGGAGTATGCGCTGGGCAGGGGGAAAAACATTTGCATTCAAAGCCTTTGGAACATCATATTCATCAAGGATGACTGAATCATCGAAGCCCATCATAATTTTGTAAACATTTACTTCATCTAACTCGTTGAATGCACTACGCTCTGATTGACATGATCGTTATAGACCTTGTCACGCCGCTTCCGAGTAATCTTCCGCGCTCGGGGCGTGACAGGAGGGCACGGCTGGAGGGTCCAACTAGACCAAGCTATCCACAGTCGCCCATAAATCCTCATCCATCGTGCCCGAGGAGGATGGAAGAGTGGAGGCCAGGTCGCTCGAGCGCCCGACCTCGACAAATGACTCCCAGCCGGCCATCGCCAAAGGAGCTGGCAGAGCTGTGACCGAACCACCTGACTCCGTCGTCGGTAGGGGCTGCTCCTCACAGCTCTCGGTTGGAGGAAGGGTGTGGAGCGAAGCTAAATCAGATGTTACTAAAGAAGGGCTTGCATCCCTTTCCGCTTGTGCTCCGTCCTCCTGGGAGACCGTGAGGCTTGTCAGTGTCTTCCCTAGAAGCTGGTCCTCCTCGGGTGTCATGAGCAGTCGGGGAGGCGGAAGAGGAACCATAAGTTTCAGCCTATTCCCCGACTGCAGGAATGACACTAGGCGCTCCACCTCTAACTCCGAGAGCAGCTGCGGCTCACCTACCCTCGTGGGGCTCACTAGTTCCCTCCGCTTCGTGACAACCTTGCGGGCTCAAGCAGCGCGTGCCTCGGGGAACCTTTCCTCCTCCTGAAATATAGAGAATGGGATTAGCCTTCCATCGATCGAGGCGAGCTACCCCAAATCTTGAGGAGATGCAAGAGAGGTCCCGAAGGCCCCATGTTTACCTCAGTCACCACAACTATGCTACTTTTCGGTGCTATTTCTCCCTCCTCTAGAGCCTCACCTGTCGGTATTGCGGTCTCCATGGCTGCTTCTTGCCACAAGACCTCGAACAAGGCCGCCAGTTTCTCCAGGCCGGCATCGCCTCCCTGAGATCGCTCTACTGGTATGTCCGGGACATGTGCCTCCACGGCCTCTAGTTGGATTTCCTCCTGTAAGTTAACCGAATGACAAGAGACAAAGATTAGAAGCTGGCCGCAAAAGGGGGCCCCATATGAACAGGCTCACACTTACAAAATCCTCGCTCAAAGCCACCTCGTCAGAAGAGTAGTCATAGTCTACCTTCTCGCCCGAGGAAGACTTGGTCAGGGTAGGCTCCTCCCTTGCCGGAGAGGGGGCTCTCACCTCGGAATCAACTGCCTCCTCTTGGCGCAGACTAGGCGATGGTGACTTCCCAAATTTTAGCCTCCTCCTCGAATACGCCTTCGTCGGCTCAGGGATTTTGCAGGCCTGCACCCACTCAGGGAGGGGTGCGAGGGGAACTGCCAAATGAAGGAGCACCTGGGATTAGATGAAAGTCCCCGGGCTCCCAATGAATGATAATGTTAGCCACGCCAGTGGAAGGAATTACCCCGTTCGGTCCTCGCGGCCAATGACGGTCTGGGGATTGTCTCCTCAACGGAAGGTGCAACCTCAGGGGCGACAGCTTCACCCACATCCAGAGCAGGAGTAGGTACTGGCTCCTCTACAGGGACTGAAAGAAGAAACCCGTATAAAAGGCCTTATCCCACAAGGTGAAAAAGTGTTAAGCAGAACCTCCGACCAAGAAGTGTAACCTATGGGTTGGCTGGGCCCAGCCTGAGTGACCGCGAACGCGGCCACGAGCTTCTCAGCCTCGGCCTTCCTCTACTCCAGCTCCTGCGGACTGACTACCTTGCCGGAGACCCTCACAGGCTTGACGCGTAATTCTAAACGTGCCTCCTCCGCTCCGGCTAGAAGAAGGAAACACGAGCGTCATGCATGTATAAAGAATTTTCCTGGGGAAGTGGCTGGACCCTAAAAAGCGTCGACATCCAAAAAGTCTTACCTACGGGATGGCTCGGCTTGGCCCCGGACGCGGCAAACTTTGCGAAGTAGGGGACTGATGGCAGAGGGGAAGTTGAAGTCATCCGGAAAACCTCCGCCCTCTTTCGCTCGACCTCCTGTCGCTCAGCCACCTTGGCAGCAGCAAGCACCATCTCCACGGGCGACCTTTCTTGGGACCCTTCAGCAGCCCTGGGCGAAGGGGTTGGAGTGGATGGCGACTCTGACCCGACCCAGGCCTCACCTGTAGTGGGGATTGGTGAAGGTAGGGGCTCCTCCCTAGCTGATGAATAGAAATGATACCCAGCTGTGAATAGCCTGTGCCAAGACATAAACAAATTTGGCCTGTAGGACACTCTTAACAAGGGAAATCTCACCTGCGGGTTGGCTTGGTTCGGCCTGCCCAACCTCAAACTCCTCGAACGATGGGATAAGAGGTGGTGGAGGAACGGTCTTCACAGTCTTAGCAGCCTCCGCCTTCTGGCGCTTGGCCTCCCACCGTCCAGCGGCCTTCACCTCGTCCAAGGCCTTCTTCACAGGCGATGTCGCCCGGGACCTCTTCGCAGGATGAGGCAGAGTAGTCGTGGTCAGGGCTGGTGGTGCCTCCTCAAAATATGCTGGCTTCTCTGCTTGCCGGAGAAGATTGCGGTACGTCGCCAGCTGGGTGCTATCCGGATAGTCTGTGACAAAGGGAGGACAAGAGGAGTATGGAGTTAATTACTGTCTGACATCCTGAAGGACACGACAATGACCAATAGGAGTAAAATAATAATAGTAATACGTACCATGAGGGCCGGTATAGAGCTGAAGTGTGATTGGCCAGTAATTCAGGGAGGGCTCCTTGTCTCGACGGGCCGCTTCTCAAACTAACCAGCACACGTCTCCGACCTTTTGGGAGCGGTCGGCAACAACGGCCAAGTCTGTGTGCTTCTTGGTAGCTAGATGGCACAGGAGGTTGAAGTAATCCATTCCCCAGCCATCGGCGTAATAATAAGCGAGATGCAGGCGCTTGCCGAGGATGGCTGTCCCGCGGTCTCCAATCTTCAACCCATGCACCCGGAGGAGGACATAAAGCCAGGTGGTGTCCTTGTAACTCTCTGGCCTCCGCTCCACACTCCACATGAAAGTGCGGTACAGGTAGGTCGGGTCGCTCTCCGGCTCCCAGCTCTTCGCCGATGTACCCTCCTCCTCTACTGGGAACGGATAATTGATCAATTCCAGACGATCGCTCCCAACTCCACAAAGGTCCCGCAAAGTCTTCTTGAAATTGTCCTCCGCTGCTGGGGGCAATTTGACTTGCGACATCGGTCGATCCTTTTGAGCATCTTTGCCTGCGATCATGTAAGTGGCCACCTCGTCGCTCTTGCCGTGCCACAACCGGAGGAGGTGCTTCGGGTCGACGTCGAGGATGGGTACAGGTTGCCGGCTCAAGAACCTCCTCTCCGGCCCATCCCAACAATTGGTCTTGTGCGATCGATAAAATCCCATCTAGGCATTCCGCCACTTCACGTACTCTGGTGTCACTTGGGGAATGCGGCTAGGAGCTGGAACTCTGAAGGTGGCACTGTCTGCCCAGTGGAAGATGTCCCACCAGACCCTGGCAGTCTCGGCGGTCATGCTCCCCCAGAGGTTCCACGTCGCCAGAGTGAATTGGATGTTGTATGATGGGATATGCTGATCATATCCAAAATTCCACCTGAAACGGAAGGGATAGTAGGGCTCTAGCAGCAGTGTCACGTCTCGAGTGCGGAAGATTACCCGGAGGTCGTGACGAGTTTAATCAATCATGTTAATCAGAGCGTTAGTGTATTTGACACCAAGACAAAGTGTGCAAATATAGCAATAACCTAATCCTTTATTAAATCATAAAAGTAATTCCATTACAACTTCCAAAGACTAAATTACAATGATAGACTCAAGAAACAAGTGCAGATAATTCATATGCATATCATAATCCTTGCACATTGTGCACGAGTGCATTTCTTTAGGTTGTTTATACCTCGTGCAGACATGTCACTCAGGCACACTTTTTGTTCGTGCACATTTATTTGGAAGTGCTTACACCTCGTGCATGAACAATGTTCATACTTCATGCAGGTTTTCGGCTCTTAGCACTTTATACTTCGTGCATGAACAGTGTTCATACTTCGTGTAGGTTTTCGGTTCTTAGCACTTCTATACTTCGTGCAATTCTTTGGTTGGAAAGTCAAACTTTGTGTCATCTTTCTATACCTCATGTAGGTTTCTCAAAAGGTGCTGTTCTTGCATAGTGTGTTAGTAGAAAACCTGCACGCGAATAATTTTGAAGTTCTTGTTGCATTTTGCATGCGAGCTAAGTAAAACATAGTTCGTGCAAGCTTTCCTTCGTACACATTTTTACTGAAGCTTCTGTTCTAGTTCGTGCAGTGTTGGTTCTTCTTCGTACAGTTTTTCAAAAAGCGTACCTCGAGCACATTTTTGAAAAAGCTCTCTTTGTGCATCTCTTACTTCGTGCAATTTTTCTTGTTGAAAGCATACCTCGTGTCATTTTTTAGAAACGTACCTTGAGCAAACTTCTGAGAAACATACCTCGTGTCGTTTTCAGAAACGTACCTCGAGCAGCTTTTCTGAAAAACATACCTCGTGTCGTTTTCGCAGGAAACATACCTCGAGCAGATTTCTGAAAAAACATACCTCGTGTCCTTTTCGAAAATGTACCTCGACCAGCTTTTCTAAAACATACCTTGTGCACTTTTTGAAGATCATACTTCATGCATGTTTTGGAAAGTCATACCTCGTGCACGTTTTTGAAAAATATACTTTGCTCATGTTTTTGAAAGTCTTACCTCGTGCATGTTTTGAAGATCGTACCTTGTGCAGTTTTTGCACTAACGAGGAGATACCCCGTGCACTTTTTATTAGCAACATATCTCATGCAGTTCTTCAAGTCTCACATCATACCTCAAGCAGAGTTGTAATACTTCGTGTTGTTTTTATGTTTTTCCTTCTATACCTCGTGTCACTTTTTTCGTCTTACTACTTCGTGTTGTTTTGCTCAGTCTATACCTCGTGCACATTTCTGGGGTTGGCAATAGTCGGCAAATGTGTACCTCATGCACCTTTCTCTCTAATATTCACTTCGTGCATGTCTGCCCTGATGAACCCTGTGCACATTTCTTGGGTTGTACTCTTCGTGTAGGCTCTATCTGCACGAATGCTTCACACAGCCTTCTTCTTCCCTGTACAAGAACATTTTAATGAAACCTAAACTTATGATTATTCCTCTGTCATTACAGGTGTGTCTTCGAAGAAGATAAAGCTGGCACGTGATCCAATGATGAAGGACATGCCAGCTTGATGGTACATGATGACGATCCATCTGAGCACCGAAAAGTGTGGAGGGGTAAATGATGTCCCCATCAGTCAGGCTCTTTGAAAGTGTGTTTCATTGAAGATAGGCTTTGCTACCAAGCTGGAGTCGATTGGTGAAACATCAAGAGTCTGAGAGATGTCTGTTGACAAAAGCCCATTAACACGCGGGAAGAAATGAAGGTCCAACTTAGGGAGGCTTACTAACCCCACTCGCACTCCTCGAACCAAGGGAGACGAAGTAGAAGGAAGTCCACCACAAGTCCACCCTTACTTTACATACCAAAGCCCACTGCGGTAACTCATCACTCTTCCACCAATAGAGGCCAATTGGGATCCCATCGAAATAACCCTTTGTTACTCGAACAAAGACCTAAAGGATGGACCCATCAAGCCTCCAAACCCGATGATCCCATCGATTGGCCTACCACATGTCAGGCCATTGTTGCCAAACTTAATGAGTTAGTTAACACTCTAGCCACCTACAATCACCAGCCTCAACTGCACCAACAACCTCTGCAACCCATACCCACGATGAGTTTCCATACTCCTCCCCTCTTCCTCCAACCTCCCCGCCATCTCTTCCCACAAGGGTCCTTAACAATACCACCCTAAGATAAAGCTCTATCTAGGAGGCTGAAATACAAGAAGAAAAGGTCGATCCATGTATTGAAGTGGCAGTGGAGTACATAGCCGACCCCATGCTGATCGAGGAGTACCTTGCCCAACAGGACGTGCTAGGCATGATCCAATCAGGGACACATGATCTGATTCTCTCCCAAGCCAGGCATGAAGTCCAGCATCAACACTCTCACCTCGACTTTCATCTTGAATTAATCATGTAACATAAAGGGGAAATAGTCACGATAGGGCCCCTTTTTAATTGGCAAAGAAAAGCCACAACCTGGGCACCTCGAGCCTATGCTACCCTTCCCCTAGATATGTCCTCCTAGTGGTGACCCTCCGCCCTCCTCAAATGACCTACCAATCCTACCTCATCATCAAAAATCTAGAGGATATGGTTAGGGGTTTAATCTGGCAAATGAGTCTTACCTACCTGCTAGCCATAGGGAGTATGGAACTAGGATATCTTACCTTCACCTGTACTACTATTGAGTCCATTACCTCTGTTTGCAAAAAGGGCCATTATACTAGTGAGATTTTGCTTTTCTTGCCCAAGTTCGAAGAGTATGACCCAATCCCTATCTTTGACACCCCAAGTCCCAACCTGTGCCAGCTTGGTAGGGTCTCCACTAAGGTTGAGTTTGTTCATGAAGGTCCCATCCTAGAAGCATCCATAGGGTTGTGCACCAAACATCATATTGACACATCAAGATTAGGTCAAGCTATCCCGCTACATATAGAATGTCAGTATGGCAATAAGCGAACCATTCTCCTTTTTTTCTTCTCTAGTAATTTTCTAATTTTCTTGACTAGTAATTATGCAATTTTTCTCTAAACTGACATTTTCTCCCAATCCTGTTGATGTTGCTCAGCTCATCAAAGTTTTCCCTTTTTCTTTTCCGATCCCTTTCCAGGAAATTTGAGTCATCTGAAAGGGGCCATATCACCCCTTTGCACACAAAAGACTACTATCAGATGGCATACAAATATTATCTCACCCTGTACTTACTTGAAAAATGGGGTACCTTAGTTATGAGTCTGTTGAATTAAGTTAGATTTCAAGTTCATTTTCATCAACACATAATTGTGATTTAAGACCTGCCAAAGTGTTAGAAAATGGAGTTGCCAAACGCTCATTTCTTAGCCACTACTTTTAAGAATATGGGATTTAATACATCGGTGGATGAGATGTTTATCCATACTTAATTTGGTGCTGACACAGATGCTATCTGATAAAGGCATGGTGCAACATTTGGTGACAAAGATCACAACAACTCTACAGCCCCCAGCAATAAAACTGGCCCCATGACAGACAGACAGAACCTTTGTAGATAAGACAACAATAAGTCTAGACAAGCACTCTCTCACCAGCAGCTTCCTAAGTTCTTCACCCTTGTAGATAAGACTAAAAACACATTTAATTAATTAGTTTACATCATATATGAAAATTGTCTAAAATATCAAAATATGATGCAAATAAGCATCTCATAGGTGATGGCACCTGCCCAGCCGATCAAGCTGTACGCCTAGGCAAAAGAGGTGTTCTACCACCTTGTTTGGGCTTGTGCAGTTTTAAGACATGGATGCAACCCAAGTTAGTTTCACTCTCTTAACTTGCCAGGGCTTGCAGGGCTGCCAAAGAGTGGGTTTGAGTAAACACCAGTGGAAAACATTGATGGACGCACATGATAAGTTCATGACTCGAAGAAAAGTGAGTTTGATTTAGGCTGCGATTGAAAACGATGACGTAGGGCAGGAGGCATGTTAGGGATTCCAATCATTAGAATTTTCACCACCTCGTAATCCCTTTCAAAGGTGCACATGTCTCATCAATTTTTGTCTGAGAGATCAGATTTTGGTGGTTAGAGAGAGATAAGGAGAAGCAGGGAGGCACTTCCAAAATCTCCAAAAGCTGCTCAAGACAAGAGTTGTTTCTTCTCTCTCTTGAGATTTTGAAAAAGATCTCCTTCCCTCCAATTATTTCTGAATGCAGCCTTAGGTCACCAGTGGGTCCTTAAGGCTGTTAAAACTTCCCAATAATGAGAAATCAATGGACTTTAAGTAAGCCAAACTTTTATTAGGTCTTCTAATAATGGACCAGAACTGGGCTCTCATCAGATTAGTATTGGACTCTGAGGCCCACTCCCCAAACCACCTTCGCCCCTAATCCTTCCTGCTATACCTCTGGCAGAGAAACAACGGACCCCATTGGCAATCCCGCCAATTTAAATGAACTTGCATGGTCAAATGACCCGAACCCAGCGATCGACGTAGTGTATCTTAAAACTAGGACTATTGCTAGAAGGAACCTCCAAGCCCAATACAGTGGCCATGCGGGGACCTCTAGCCAGGGACCGCACTAGGAGCAGAACCTGGACCAGGCCCAAAACCACGATGTCAATTTTGTTCAAAAAGAAAATGACCTAGAGGAGGTTAGAAGCATCCATGGAGAAGGGGGAGCTCAACCCATTCGTGGTTAAGCTAACCCAATGTTCGAGCCACCTACAAGGGCGGCATTCCAAGCCATGTCACGATGCTAAGTTCGAAACAATGCAGCGTTGGCATATAGAGATGACCAATCTCATGTTGGAAATGACGCAGCAGATGAATGTGAATGCCCAAAGGCCCTTAACACCAATTCATGATCAAAGTCTCCGACGAGAGCAGTAGTTGGGTAATCCCGCTGTTATTTGAACGACAAGTAGCTGCCCCCTACCAGGTGGCCATTGAAGCAGGGGCCGAGCAGGCCCGAGCTCCGCCTAATGCTCAGTCTTCTCGAGCCCTGCTGGCTGAGGACGTCATTGCCCAACGGCGCATGATAGAAAAAATTGTTGAAGATAAGTTTGCTCAGCGAGGCGAGGGTGTGGCCACTGTCGATTTGTATGTGCCTTATCCCCTCCATCGTCAATTCAAGAAGTTACCGCCAGATTGCTCGAAGGAGCCCAAATTGTAAAAGTTCAACGGACTGGGATCTCCCCACAAATATTTGGCCTACTATATAACGGCCATGGGTGATCTTGCACTGGAGGAGTCATACCTCCTCCGCTACTTTGCAACTTCTCTCACGGACAGTGCCGTCCAATGCTACTCAAGGCTGAAGCCCAATTCTATCGCTGACTGGGCCGATTTGCAAAAGAAGTTTATCAATCGTTTCCAAGCAGCCGAGAGAAAGGTTTCCCTCGTAGAGCTATGCTCACTTAAGCAGAAAAGGGGCGAAACTACACTTGATTTTATCAAGCGCTGGAGGGATTTCAACATGAGATGTGATAATCCTCCCTCTCAAGATGACGCAATAACCATATGCCGAAGGGGTCCCTCGGCGGAAGTTAGCGAGAAGCTCCTAGGGGCAAGTATCAAAAGCTTCGACCAATTAAGTTCGGTCGTCGCGGAAATAGAAATATTTTTTGCGGATAATCTAACATTCACCCCCTCAAAAGGAAGAACTTCTAAGGAGCGGAGTGCTGTCGGGAAGGAGACTAAGGAGGCTAATGTTGTTGATTACTCTCCCACCAATGGGTCCGATGAAGCTACGACCCCAAGCCCCTCCGGGAAAAAGGCGAAGGGAAAGCGTCGACGAGAAAATAAATGTCAGTCATATGGACAGAATTTGTAAAAAGTTGGGCATGGACAGAGCGTTGGCAAATTCTGATTCTCTTGCTCACATTTGGGTCTTCTGGAAAGATTCTCTGAATTTCTCGGTTATCAGTCGGGAGGAGCAACAGATATCTCTCTTGCAAACCAACACTAATATGCCTTTTTTCCATTTATCTTTTGTCTATGCAAAATGTTCAGTTTCTGATAGAAGACAGTTGCGGGCTGATCTGAATAATGTTCACTCTCATATTAATGGCCCTTGGCTTGTGGCTGGTGATTTCAACTGCATTACGGATGTGGATGAAAAGCTTGGGGGTAACCCACCTAATATGGCATCTATGTCTGACTTTAAAACTTGCATTTCAAACTGTGGACTCATTGATGCTGGTTTTCTTGGCTCTAAATTTACATGGCATAACAATCAAAGTGGGGACAAAGCAATTTGGGCTAGATTAGACAGGGTCCTGTTCAATGCGGACTGGTTGAATCTGATTCCTATATCAGTCGATCATCTCTCCAGGGAAGCTTCAGACCATGCTCCACTTCTTGTCAAATCAATTGTTCGGGGCAAGTTCAAGAGCAGATTTTGCTTTCAAAAAATGTGGACTCTTCATGATCAATTCATGGTGGATGTTGAATCTAATTGGTGCAATAGCCCCTTGGCTTCTTCTCAGATTACCACTCTCTATTTGAAACTGAAGCACATGAGAAAATGGCTAGGTGAATGGAATAAGAAAGTTTTTGGCAATGTACATATGAATCTTATGGCTGCTGAAGATGCGGTTCTAAAGGCTGAACACCTATATGGTTTGAACCCCTCAGAGACAAACATTAATATTCTGGAGGAGGCTAAATCTGTTATGTCTGACCGACTGATTCAACAGGAATGTTTCTGGAGACAAAAGTCTAGAGCTCGATGGCTTCTTGAAGGGGATAGAAACATAAATTTTTTTCACATGACAACTGTGGCACGCAGGAAGAAATATTTCATTGCCCAGCTCTGAAATTTGGCAGGCATTCTCACTTCTGATCATGAGGATATGAAGGCCATTGTTGTTGCCCATTTTCAAAAAGCCTTCTCTTCCCAAGCTCACTACATTGAGGATAGCATTCTGAACTGTATTCCACAGCTAATTTCCTTTGATGACAATGAGATTCTTTGTGTTGTTCCCAGTGTGTCAGACATTCGTGAAGTGGTTTTTTCCATGTCTGTTGATAGTGCACCTGGACCTGACGGGCGACGCACTAACAGACCTAGACAAGATAACTAAATAAGAGACACCATACTAGACTCAAGAAAGATAAAAGACTCAGGTTCACTAATTTCCAGAGCTCGCTTGCACACTTGTCCCTCCCGTGTGAGTCTCGGTCTCGCTAGCCACCTGATTACCCATTTTCTTCTGAACTGCCAAAAGGTGATAGGGACCCGTTCTCCCATAACATGGAGCCCAATGGGCCATTAAGAGCAGGCATAAACGGATCCTGTGATCCAACATGAAATTAAACCCACATCCCCTCTTGGGATTGTCGTAGCCCGTGGGTCTATGGAACCCCTCGTAGGCTAGAGCTCGGGGTCTCCGTCGCGTCTGGGCTGTCCGATTAAACTCGTGTTGATGACCCATGGATCATTAGTGCCCTTCGTAGGCTAGCCCTCAGGATTTTCATCCATTCGGGTTCTCTGGTCGCCGTGTTGGCCTCCTGACAATTAGGAGCTTATCCCGATAATTCTGTGGGTGAGCCTCCACTTTTCCCCTGTGACCCTTCGAGATATGGGAAAATGTTGCCAAAATTTACCCTCGATTCACCGTCTTGTGTGATTGTCTTAATAAGTAATTAAGCTATGTCTAATGGTTAACACACATAAGCCAATTGTGTTAATAATCACTTGGCGTAGCGCCTGTGGGCCCGCCTAGAACTAGGACAAAATTATGCTTGAGTACGTACCTCGCATAGGATTAAATCAATCAACTTCCGCCCTAATAACTCTGATGATCAAAAGTCTAAATGCATCACAA
Source organism: Amorphophallus titanum (assembly GCA_024336825.1). Lineage (NCBI taxonomy): Eukaryota > Viridiplantae > Streptophyta > Magnoliopsida > Alismatales > Araceae > Amorphophallus > Amorphophallus titanum. The sequence goes on along the minus strand of JANBPO010004458.1, from coordinate 4,709,526 downwards.
AGTTTTAATAAAAGAAGGCCATAACTTGAATTGGGACTTAAGCAAAGTTAATAAAAAAAATTTCTACAAAGGGGCCTTCCCCGTAAACCGGCATGGGCTAGTCCGGTGCCCAAACCAATGCGTCGGATTTGCCCCCGTCCCATATATCAAAATTTTTCAAACTATTTGAAATGACATGGGGCTATTCCGGCGAGCCTTCTGCCACGCCGGATTACTCTCTCTCCCCCCATTTCCCACGCTGGATTAAACACTATTCATATCCACATGCCGGGTTAGCCTCCACTCATATTTCTATTAGCCCTTTAATTGCTTCTTACGCATAGAGTCGACGCCATGTCCAGGGGAGTCGACTCCATTCTGAATTTTCCCTTCTTTGACTCTCCCACTTAGGTGCTAGGTGCTACCCCCAACCATCCTGTCATTCTGGCAGATCAATTGCCTCCCTCTTGGCTAATGGTTCGTCCCTTCATCATGCCTAACTCTTGGTCATTTCACAAATGAGTACTAAGAATGGTGCTGATTGCAATGATAAATCTCTTTTGGGTTTATTCCCTTTAATGCACACTCATGCATCTATATATACATACACATATGCACATTTATCATTATTGTGTGTTTGACATCACTCTGACCTCTCGGTATATCAAATGGTGATTTGTAGAAGGTCAGATTAGGTCTGGCTAAAAGCTCTTACTATGCGTGATGGTTGTCTTCGGACCTATGTTGTGCACCACATACCTGGGGTCGGGTTAATAAATGTGATTGCACTACATGTTTGGACTTTTTATTTTAAAAAGTGAATCTGATCGGACAGATTTGAATCGGTTCACTGATCAAACCGTAATTCATCCGGTTCGTCCGATTCTTTAACGTTAGACCGGACCGATCTTAATCTGACTGATTCCTTGATCGATTCACGATCGGACCGATCGATCCGATCCGATTCTGATAACAATGTTCTCAACATATATTTGAACATATATTAATTAATTAATATTCAGATATACACCCGGCCAGCCGTTCTCATGTGGCTGTCTACGTAGCGCACCAAATGAAGTCAAATGATAACAATGCTCTATTTTACTGATGGCAGAATGGAGAGCTCTATTTGTCACGCACATTTTGAACCGAGAGATTCCACTCAGACGGTACAACAGGCGGTGGCTTATGCTAAAGCCTTAGACAAATTAATTAAGTCTATAACATCACACAATTTACCATCTTAATTACCACTGTCATCTAGATCAATTGTCAAACCTGGTGTCCAGAGGAGACCGATGCTCAGCTTAGATTTGATGCTCTCAATTTCAAAATTTCAAACTTAAATTGGACAGCTCCCCATTTTCCAATTTCCAAATCTTACACATTGTGGAGAACAGGTGTAACAATTAAGATAGTAAAAAAAATGTGAGGCCATGTGACTCGAAACGTAGGTTCGAGCGAGTAGGTTACAAATAATAGAAATGGAATTTTAAAGTTAATTTGTTTTGAATTTGTTTCGTGATTTAATTTTTTTGGAAGCCAGGCTAATTTGAAATCGCCAACTTGTCATTCGGACAGTTATTTCAAGCAGTCTGTGGAACTCATGATGATTTTGAGCTCCAATCTAAATTACCTAACTGATTCCCGAGAATGTAATACTTAAACATGCCTAAATTAATCTACATAATCTTTTTTACCCCCTCTAATGGAAAAGCCTTGATCAGGAGCATGCCTATCCATGTTTTTCTTAATAGGATAAATAAAAAAAACTCACAAGAGGCCATAGAAAAGGAGAGAAACAAACAACTTACATCAGGGTCACGAATATACATCCATATGGGGTCCAAGTCTTACCGTACATGTACACAAGTCATCTAGCCTCCTTTGGCAATGACAAGGGCAAGCATGTTTACTGGGAGTGAAAGGCCACCATCTATACTCAAAGTTGACTTTGATAACAGAATAAGGGGGTGAATAGGATGAGTTATTCTGCCTACTTATCCTTAACCGAGTTTGGTAGTAAAGTTAAGTTATCTGGGATCGGTTAGAGTTAAGATCATTATTCTAGATATGAAATGTGTTATTCTCAAAATAAAGGTAAATTATCAAACTTAAAAAGAGAAAACTCAAGGAATAACTCACCCGAATCCACCCTTGATAATTTATCCTAATTTGTTATCCAAGTGAAAAGGAAATTGATGGCCAGGGTCCTCCCTTTGGTCCAATTATGCCCTGTAGAGATTTGTCAAATCTCATTTGGCTAAATGTACTCGGCCATTTCCTGCAAGAATGCCATCTAAGGTCTTTAGACAGGCTAAGGAAATCATTGTATCCAACGGCCGGTGGATTGTAGGGAATGGGGAAAGCATATATTTCTTTAGAGATAATTAGATCGGTTATGGCTCTATGTTAAGCTCTGTTCCTAATAATGAGAGTGTAGGGTTACGGCTTGCAGCTTGCTTCCTTCTGACTCCCATATTCCACACATTCAACTAAACAGGGAGGTAGATATGTGTGTTTGGACTGGCAACCCTAGAGGGAATTTTTTAGTTAAGTCTGCCTGTGTCATTCTTCGGCCTAGAGGGACCCTGAGGCGATCTTGGGCTAAGCTTTGGGATTCTGCTATTGCTCCAAGGGATGCTACTTTTGTCTGGAAGCTAATTCATCGTGCTATGCTGGTGGACAGTAGAGTGGCTGAATGTGAGATCTCGGTGGTTTCTAAGTGCTGCTACTGTAACTTCGCAGCCCAAGAGGATCTCAATCATTTGTTCATTATCGGATAGCTAGCTTCCAAGCTTTGGAGTTGGTTACTTCCTTTGATTAGTAACAAGGTTAATCTCAATGACCAAATTACTATCCGATGCTGGAATCTCCTGTTTGCTACCAAATTGGATTCTGCCCTTAGCTTTATTAGTTGTTGTGCTGTCATCCTTATGTTATGGGAGATTTGGAAATATAGATGTGCTATTAGATTTGATAGTGAGGTTTTTAGTATTGGTTGTATCAAGAGGAGGATCTTGGCCTCTATTTCATTTGTGCTGGACAAGATTAAGTTTCACAGACCTCAATCTACTGCACAGGCTAGCAAGTTGTCTCCATATTATCTGTATCCTCGGGTGGAACCCAAATGGCCTTATCCTGTTTTCTGCAGTCTAACTTCTCACAATTTTACTCTCCATGTTGATGGGGAATCGAAAGGCAACCCAGGTAGATGTGGTGGAGGGGGCTGTGCTAGGGACTCTTGTGGCAGGCTGGTCTTTGGATTTGCCTTCCACTATGGGTGCGGCAGCAGCCTCTTAGCTGAAGCAAGAGCTTTGCATGACGGGCTGTCCATTGTAAAGCATGGAGGTTTTAATCTAGTGCCTATTTTCTCTGACTGTGCTATTCTGGTTGAAGCTATTCAGGTTGGGGTGCCTCCCAGCTAGACTATCGTTCCCTAGTGGAGGAATATTTTGGATCTTCTCCAAGAATGCAATTGTATGGTGCAGCATGTATACAGAGAGGGCAATCAAGTTGCGGACTCTTTGGCATCTTATGCTTGTGGTGTTCAGGACAATCAAATTTTTTCCCACATAAGGGACCTCCCACGGATGGCTGGGGGGGCATAATGGGCGGTTCAAGGTTCGGGTTATCAGTTTACTGGTGCTCGGATCTTGGGTCGTGACAGGTGGTATCAGAGCAAGGTTGTGGCTGTGCATGGGAATTTGTGATAAATGTTTCCCTTAAAGGGAGAGTCCATAAAGTCCTGTACAGTTGCAATTGGCTTAGGATATGTTGTGTTGCTTACCCTCTTATTTTTATGTTAAGTGCCTTGTGTTTGTACCAGTAGTGTGTAGATGGCACCGAGAAGGCGAGTGCGATATTCTGACTCATTGGAAGAAGCCCAAGGAGGGCGACGTAGAGAGTTATCTCCCCCCTGTGGTGGCAGTCTCGAGTGCGCCGAATCAGACGGATTTTCTAGCTGGTATGAACCAGTTCTTTACGCAATACCAGGGTCAACAGCGCCAAGGTCAGGAGACTTGTGAGGGTGGCTCATGGCAAGATAGTCTTGGGCGAATTGTGCAAGAATAGCTAAAATTCCAACCACCTCAGTTTGTGGGCCAATCGGATCCTGATGCGGCGAGAGCATGGATAGAGGCTATGGAACAAGTATTCAGGTCAATGGAATGTGCCAAGGATGAGAGAGTCTTGTTGGGAATCATTAGTTGCAAGGATCGGCTCTCTTGTGGTGGACTGTGGAATGAGAAATGACCTTTTAGTCCCGACCCCTTTTATAGATTTCGTGGCCAGAGTTCGTTAGAGTATTTGATCGAGCATTCAACCCTGCGTACTTGCGAATAGAAAGAATGTTCTAGTTTGCGAATTTTGGTGTAGGGTGATATGACAGTGGTTCAGTACCGTGCCTGATTTGTGGATCTAGGTCGTTATTCCCCGCATGCGATGGCAGATGAGGCATTGAGAACTCAACATTTTATTAGAGGTTTACGAACTGAGCTTCGGCAGGCACTGATTATTGCTCGTGTATTAGATTTGGATGCGGCATACCAGATTGCGGAAGCTCTAAAAGGAGATATTTTGAGGACCCGGGGATCGATAATGAGATATGCTCACCAGTATGCTGTTCAGCAGAGGATTCCTCCTCAACAGCAAGAGGTGATTCAGTAGTCTCCGAGCTAGCCAGGGATGCCATTTTTCTCGTCCCATGAAGGTAGATCCTCATTGGGATCAAGGTCTAGGCATATGGACCGGTTAATTGGGAGAAATAAGTCGACTAGACGGTATCAGGGACAAGAGGAGACGATTCTGTTGATGGTTATGCAATAGCTATTGGTTCGATCAGTACGACATAGCATGTCTGAGCGGCCAGGGCAGTGTCTGAGATGTGGTGGTTTCCATGTTGGTACGTCATGTATAGTGGTTGTGGCCGAGTTAGTGTGCTTTAAATGTAGCCAGGTGGGACACATTGCTCGTGAGTGCTCTTTGGTGTTGCACTAGTTTTAGCAATTGTAGTGGTTGCCTTTTGTGAGAATGCCTTATGCGTTGGCGGTGGACCCGCTTGTAGGCATTTGCACTTTCCCTGTTGTGTAAGGGTATAGTAGTATGTTGTCCGAGTGCTTGATAAGCATGTAGCATGGCATGTTTTGTGTAGAAAATGCCTGATAATTAGTGTAATGATGCTTGTATCTTTATGTTTTGTAGCCGTGCCTTTGATAGTTGGAGTTGGGAATGAGTTGTTGCCTACTGTTTTTTGTGATGATTGTGTGATTTGGGCTGCTCGATCAGAGTTGTGCAATGGAAGCGTGTGGGCCCCTGACCCACAGGCTCCAAGATTAGGGTAATTAATGTGAGATGTTTTATGGTTTTGACTATGAGAATAGTTGATGTAATGTTCTCGTCACGTTACTTGCCTTTTTCTCTTTTGTTCTTCCTTCTCACTTGATCTCCCCATTGTTCTTCTCTCCTCTCTCGACTGCAGACGATAGAGTGCGAGGGAGCTCGGTTGAGTGGCAGTGATGTTGGAAAGTGATTCACGAAAGAATGTAAGGTGGTGAGTGTGAATCGAGGTTGTTCAATCGATTCTGTAAGGCGCGTGATAGAATTGGTAGTGTGGCCAGCATGTGGTAAGCAATGTTTCATGTGTTTGGCTAACTACTTAAGCTAGCGGGTAACTTATGGTGAATGATGTTCCTTGTGAAGGGTTGAGATTGACCCGGAAATGATTCGTGGCACTCGATACACCTTTGGAATGTGTATAATGTGATCGGTTATTGCGTGTGATGTTGAAGGTGGTGAAACCTATCTTATTTTGATTAATGTGTTTATGATCCGTAGTGGTGATCTTCGGATGAGGCTATGTGTAATAGCTGTGTTGCCGTTTGGCTGAGTCTCCTTCCCTTGTGAGCCCCAGATTTCGAGGATAATTTTTTTTAAGGGGGGAGGGATGTAGCTACTTGGGTTTGCGGATCCGCGATTTCGGGTTTTGGAATAATCCCGCGGGTTTCGGATCATTTGATTTAGATATTAAAAGGTAATTAATTGATTTATATTTGAAACGGTGGGAGAATGGGCATTTATGCAATGTGGGTTTTCTTAGGGTTGAAGGGAAAATCTCTCTTTTTTTTTTCTTTTTTTCCCTAAACCCTTGACCGACCCCCCTCTCCCCCACGTTTTCTCTTCTCTTCCCCACGGTGGCGCCCTCTCCTCTCCCACTCTCCTCCTCTCTCCAATGCGTCTCTCCCTCTCTTCCTCTCTCTCCTTCACTCCGGTGGTCATGGAGGTGTGGAGAAGCATGGAAGACGGCGTGGACGACATGTGGTGGGCACGGGAACACGCGCGGTGGCGGAACCTCTTGGATCTTGTGGCTAGAATGTGGTGGATTAGTGAAGATTTGGCTTCCCTAATGTGGTAAAGCACCGTTTGAGATAGGGGGATGGATCCCTAGCTCATTTGTAGTGATTGCCCGCGATTTCGAGCCAATACGAGCGAGAACGAGCGAGTTTGGCCATTTTTGGGTTGAAATTCATGTCAGGGTTTGAGCGACGATTCCTGCCAATTTAGGCGTTGATTTTTGATTCAATCGCGAGTTCTTGATGTGTGAGAATGGCAGGATGTGATTCCCCTCCATTCATTTGCATTTTCCTTGCGATTTAAGGCCGAGATGAGGCTGGATGTGTGTCGTGGAATGTGTTGAATGTGTTTAGGGCAATGGATGTAATCGTCGCTTCTTATGCTCTTTTTTTGTGTTTTTTTGAGTCCTTCCGGTGTATGGAAGGCAAAGGACCCATTTTTATGTAGTTTCCCCTTCGTATGATACAAAAGGGGTGTGGAACGGATGATTTCGCGCTGATTTGCGGAAGTCTGGGATCGAAACGCTAATGCGGTCGCCTCCCCAACCACGTTAAGCCTCTGGGTGTTGAATGGGATGTATCCAGAGATTGCGTTCACACCTTGTGTAGGGCTGGAGAGGCGGTTGGAGATGCGGTCGCTCACAGGGCTGGAGAGGCGGCTGGAGAGGCGGTTGGAGATGTGGTGCCAAAACTCTCCCACTTGACCCAGGAAGACGCCTGAATTTTCGTTGTTCACCTGGAGAAGACCGCTGGCTGGTGCTGGATTTGGAACAGAGCCGGACAGTTCTGGTTCTGGCCGCTCACAGGGTGGTGTTGCTGGAAGAAGAAGTCGCCACGGACTGTCACGAACTCGGTTGGAGGCGGGACTGGTACTGAAATGACCGCGGACAAGCCTCCTTTCATACGGGACTGACGGCAACCTCCTCTGATGTCGGGGATGATCGTAGTGGCCAGAATGGTGGGAGTGGTACAGTTCAGGAACTGGGGAACCAACCTGGCGCACTTCCGGGAAGCCTTTTTTTGCTGAAGTCTTTACCTTTTTTTCTTAGAATTTTTTTGAATTTCTAAGTAAGCAAAGCTACCTCATCTTCATCTTGATTGCTACTTGACGACTCACCTTCATCAGAGGTTTCTTGATTGTTGGGTCTAGCTTTTAGAGCTAGGAGCTTTTTCTTGCTTACCTCCGCTTCCTTGTTCTTGTGATTCATCTCATAGGTCATTAGAGAACCTATGAGTTCTTCCACCTTGGTGGTTGACAGGTCTTTGAATTCTTCAACCATTGTAGCTTTCGTATGCCAGGCTGGTGTTAATGACCTAAGGATTTTCCTCACTATTTTCTACTTTGGGTAACTCTTTCCTAATTCAGTCAAACTATTAGTAAGCAGAGTCAAATAGATCTGAGACTACACTCAGTCTATCTTCCTACTCACAAGGCGTGGAACATTACGAAAGTCTGAATCAAAAGGAGAAACAAGTAACTAAAAGAAAAATTGGACAGAGCAAATAGGATGTATGATCAATAGCTATTGAGAGAATCCTGTCTGCGAATTGGAGGTCATTCTAGATGGCTTCCAGATTTGCTACCTCTTCACCAAGAGCTTGACGGGTTGCAGGATGAATCTTCTAACGTGGCGCAGAACTCTTGAGATTGGACCTCCTCTGCTGGCTAGACTGCAGAGAACTGATGAGGAGTCCACCGCTAGTGTTGTCTTGCTTGGAAAATAGGATGACAAGATTGTCAGCTAAGGATCTCCCGCTCTTCTATTTTTCTTGCTACTTGTTCTTCACACTCCAGAGAGAATGGGGCTTCGAAACTTCTTCCTCAAGCTTTCCCCACGGACGTCTCTCAGGTTTTTCTCTCTTTCCTTCATTCTTCTTCTCTTGTCTCTCGTGCACACCATGCGCATGATCAAAAGGGAATCAAATCGATTGTGGGGACCACTTCTGGATGATGCCAGGGATAGCGAATGATTCTCTTCGAAAAGTAACCTTCCAGAAGCAGCTTCCTCGTACGAACAGGATCCCAACGATTGCTTGCGGAACTTGGTAACAAGTGATTATCGAAATTAGATCCGTGACTCATTAGCTAGATGGTGTCGACACACTTCAGGTTGAGTGTTGACACTTCCCGCTGAAATCCTGAAGGGTAGTTAAGTGAATCACTATGGTGTTGACACTCTTGTCCCTACAGGTCGACACTAGTATCCCCATCACAGACAGATACATGCCTTTTAATCAGCAGTGTTGACCCTTCATCCTTACGGTGTCGAGGTACAAACCCCAGATTGAACTAAGTTTCTGTCACGATTGTTCTGTAGTGTCGACACCATTAACTAATGAGGTCGGCACTCTAAGCATGCTAGTCCAAGACCTATCTGCCTTCAACTGCAGTGTCGACACTCTGTAAATCCACCGTCATGAGATTGAGTCCATTATTTGACTTTCAAAAACCCCAAAACACTATCAAGTTCACACATCCCTGGGGTGAAAGCGGGGGAGGGGAGATGGAGATAGATCAGCATTAATTAGTTTTTCCTGAGACTGGTGATTAAGAGAATGAATCGATCAAAGAGGCTTATAAGAGAGCCAGCTGGATCATCATGTTAAACTTAAATCCTTGCCTTGTAACACCAAGCCCAATATTGTGAGGGAAGATTGTCGCCTTGTAGACATTGTTGTGCCCATGGACGGCATCAGTGCCGTAGATCATTGGTATTCCGAGGCGAGTCGATAAGCTGCCCTTCTGCAAGCCGTTCACCATGTTTACCCAGTCCTCTGCTGTAGCCTGGGGACGAGGAGCGCTCCCCCCACCGCTCAATACACTACCTGCATCATCAAACCTCCAATTCAATACCATTAATGTACATATTTGCTTCATTCTCCATCGATGGAAGAACAAGGGAAACTAAGATTTTGATGCAGGTCTGTTCGATCAGCAGGTGTTAATTAGTGGCTCCTCCACCTCTTATCGATCGGTAGTGGGTCGATGGGTCATGACATCGGCTTCAGTGTCGCCGATGTCACGACCCCTCCACAATAATTTTGCTCAGTGGAATTAGGGTTGGCCATATATATATATACATACCTATGCCATACTGCTTCATGACTTCAGGTGAAGCAACAGTTCTTTCAATCTGTGTCATCTGCCCAATCTTCTCAGCAAGGGTCATCCGCTTCAACAAGCTCCTCACACGGGCATTCACGGGCTGTTTTGGGTCTCTGAACCTCGGTCGTGCTTCTGTGATTGCTGCTGTTGAAAGCAACAAGAGAAGAAACCAGTACACTGGGGGTATCCGGATCAAGCCTGCCATCTTGATGTTATTTTTCCCCAGTCCTACTTTCCATGAAACCAAAAACCCATCGTCAATATGTCAAGTAAGAATGGTGGCCATGTTCTGCCAGCTTTTCAAACATCAGGGAATAAAAGACACGATTTTTCTTTAGTGAAACTCCATGATCAGTTCTGATTTAGAGTGCAATAAATTAATGTATCTTAAAAATATAATGATATGAACACCATTCTTAAAATAAAAGAAAACCCGTCATCTTTACTCTTTTTGATGCCATGAATACGCCGTATCCAGAGATACGATTTACATATTATTCAAAATGATATATAATCATGAAATTTCATTCCATTAAGGAGAGAATTTGGAAGATATATATCATGGTTTTTGCTTGAGACGTGTCCATGTAGAAGTTCCTATCAAATACATTCATATAAAAATCTCAAAAATCTTATAATAACTTTGGATGTCTAAAGTGTTAGAGGGCAAGCTCTATATGACAACCCACAATGAAACCATCTTATGCTTGCCTGCTTCCTCCGCCCGGAGCCGGCCCCTGAATCGGGCCGGATTTACCCCCGGAAATTGCCCCCGTTACGGGAAACATCTGCGTAACCCACTGTAAAGGAGTGGAGCATAGGAGATTCGAACTCCTGACCTCTTCATTGCGAAGACTCGTGGCGGGCCGCAAACCTTGATATTGCGTTCATCTCCCTGCACTCCCGGCACGATTTTTAAGCCATCAGGGGCGGGATGTCTGTACTTTTGCCCACGGGCGGGGGCAAATCGGCCCATGGCGGCGAATCCGGGGGGCAAACGCAAGACGCGGGCAGCAGTTCAGGGGCTGGAATGCCACCGGGGGAAGTTCCGCTGGCGGCCGATGGTCGATGGCCAACGCCATACCATCCCGCTCGCGGCGAAAACCCACGAGGAAGCTATCGCGGAAGTGCTGGCCCTCCGCAAGCGGCCGCTCGAAAAAGCCACGGGGAAATGGGATGAAAGCGTGGAGGCCTACCTCCGCTCGGGCAGCGCCGCCGGCAAGCTCAGTGCCTCCACCGTCGAAACCCGGGGCATTGTCCTGGCTGCCATCGGGCGGGATCTCGGCCTTGCCGGGACGCGTTCCCTCACGCCGCCCGTGGCCCGCCGCTACCTCTCCCTGCTCCAGACAAAGGGCCTCGCCGCGCAAAGCGTCCGCGACTACATGGCCCACCTCCGCGCCTTTTGCAAATGGTGCGTCGTCTCCAACCGCATGACCGTGGATCCCACGGCGGAGCTCGAGCTGCCGCCCGTGGACCAGAATACCCGCGATGTCTTCCTGGAAGCCCCGCGCGTCGCGCAGCTGCTGGCCGCCGCCCGCCTGGCGGGAGACCGCGATATGGAGTGGATCATCGCGCTCGGCTGCGAGTGTGGCATGCGCCGGGGGGAGATCGCCGCCTGCAGGCCGGATTGGTTCGATCTCGCCCGCGGCACCGTCACCGTACCCGCTTCGGATACCAAGGAGGACGGCAGCGGCGGCGAGTGGAAGCGCAAGGGCCGTACCGGCCGCCGCCGGCCCGCCACCATCCCCCTGTCCTCCGTGATGCTGGAAATCATCGCCCACCACGGCTTGCAAGGCGCATTCGTGATCGCTCCCGCGAAGGGCTGGGGCAAGAGCCGCTATCGCTTCGAATTCAAGAAGCGCTTCGATAGCTTCATGGCCGCGCAAGGAGTCGGGCACGTGACCGTCCACGATCTGCGCAGGTCCTTCGGCAGCAACCGGGTTTCCGCCGGCGTTTCGCTCGAAAAGGTGGCGAACTGGATGGGGATCCATCGCAATACCGTCTGGACCCGCTACGCCCGCTTCATCCCGGCGGACTCGGATATCAATCGCGGAGCTGCTGCGCGCCCGTTGCCAGCACCCTCTCCCGAGCCGCGGCCGGATGATATCGCCAGCCGCCTCGCATTCCCGAATTCCAAAACAACTTTGGAATATCAAAAGTTAATTTCCAAGGCACAAAAGCCTAGTTATTTCAAAGCCCCCCAATCACAGCTCTGACCATTGCGCCGTTGCCCTCTAGAGGGTCTTGGAAGCGTGAGAGATCCCGGGTGAAGGAAGCCATTTCTTGGGCTAAGAAGGCTCGAGCGAAGATCTCTGAGCAAGGGATGTAGGCGACAGCAGGACCCAGTGTTCCATTACCAGTAGTCCCCTCCTTTGAGGAGTTTGAGGCTGCGCAAGAGCAGCCACCTTCTTCGATAGGTACACTTCTTTGATCTGCTCCACTTGGACATGGACTAGGTCTTCGTTAATTTGTCTTCTTCATTCAGACCCAGCAGCCCCTTCTGCTCTGACCGTGGGAGAGGTCATAACTGCCAGTGGCCCCGACAGGGTTGAAGGTACCAAAATACCCATAGTTTTGGTCGAAAGCGATCTCCCTTCATGACCACCTAGCCATGGCGGCGAAGGTATTGTTGTTACTCGTAAGACTTTGAGTAGGTATGTTTATTCTTCTTCTTTTTATCAACCCCATTTTTATTGGCCAGATATCATCCCTTCGGAGCCAATCGTGGATCCTTCTCTCGAGCCCTCAGCTCCAGATGTGCTGCCCACCCGACAGTCTTCGGAGAGGTTGGCCGCCTTAGCTGCGAAGAAGGTTTCTTCGGAGGCAACCTAGGATGGCTCGGTGTGCCCGGAGGGCCCTGGCGTTACAGCTGCTGAGTTGTCCGAGAGTCCACCTTCTGAAGAGCCCATCGACTATGAACCCCCCAGTGATGAAGAAGGGCAAGAATTAGAGTCGGGAGCCAGCACCCCTCTCTCTCTTACGGGAGTGACCTCCCCGCATTCAGCCTACCCCGGCTGACATTAGGGCCCTTGAGTGTGCCTAGTTTCCTTTTAGAGGAAGGGGGGATCACTTCAAGCCTAGGAAGGCTAGCCTCGGAGGCCCCAGGGATTAGTGCGTTGGGGCTCATGCCATTCGAGGTGAGATTTTCTTTTGCTCATGGCTTTTCTTCATGTATGCCACCATTCATGATAGGGAATCTGACATGTTTCTTCCTTTCCACCCCTTTCGTGTTTGGTCCCTTGTAGGGGCCCGCAGTCTCAGTGGGGCTGACACTGCCAACAGTGGACACCATGGCTGCCTTCTCTCCCTTTCAAGCGAGGGCCACAACTTTTACCCCTGTTATGGGCACGGCTCTCGTGTTAAGGCCGATTGCTCTAAAATTCTAGGGTGGGTCTGTTTCAACGTTGGGCTTCGTCAGCCATTCACGGAGTAGCTTCAGCTTCAGTTCGTGGAAGCCGGGTCAGAATTTATTGATGCTACTACTACCAAAACGTAGCTAGGTGCGGAGCTTAGAGAGACAACCGGTGACTCCTCTTCGTGGTATCGACCCATATTCACTACTCTATTTGGATTTAAAATTCTTTTGTGAGTGAGTGCGGTATTAATTTTGAAATTGAGCACGGCATTTTAACGACGAGTGATTTATGCGATTAGGCTTCAACTGCTTGGCTGACCCCCGAACATCCCCACCTGGGTAGGTAGGATGTGGCCACCTTCTAGTGCTGAGACGGGTGCCCCTGGCTAGGCAAGAACGGAGCCCTCTTGTTGTGAAAGGTGAGTCCCCCCCGGAAGCCTGCATTGCTGCGTTGACATACAACTCCTCCATCTTTGACAGACCACTATGTGAAACCTGCTTCCCCTTCTGATCTTCTCCCGCCACTGGAGCTACATTGCCCAGTCGCTCCCCCTCTGAGGATCATTGTTCCTGTTGGAGACTACCTTTAGATAACGCCCCTCGTCCCTGCCCGGCTAGGCCGGGGGGGGGGGGGTTCCCATCCATACCGAGCCGTGGGAGCTGCCAACAATCGGTGGTCAGGCGGCAGCCACCGTTGGGAACACCTGGTCCAGCCACTTGTTCGGTTCTGGACTCTGGCACACAAGGCGCAAGAACGGGCAGGAGAGACGAGAGTTATCGGGCCTAGGCGAACTGATAACCTTGCCCTTCCCGATGGCAGGTAAGTTTCGGGTCTGAGGCAAAGACCCAAGTCAAACAAAAAGGAGAGGAATGAGGGGGATGGGGAAGCATTATTGCCTGTCTTCACCTCACTTGTAAAAATCCAGCTTGATGTGGACCCAAGTCATAATTGGAGTTGAAAGTAACAAGGGTGGCTCCAAACACAAAATTGGATGAGCTGCACTTGTGGCTGGAGGCCGTTAGAGGCCACTCAAACAATCTTCCATCATTGAACATCATCTACTAATGAGTCCAGCATGGTGGGTTGTAAAGAACCTCTCATTGGGGACAATAGTAGTTGAGATGGTCTACAACTTAAAATAGTCACCCTAATCAGAATTGGTTCTGCGAGAGCCACAGGCTAAAGTTGGCTTCATTAATCTACCAAAAATACATTACATTTTATTATACTTGTCAAAATAAAAGGGAGGAGGTATCGTTCAAGTAGGAGGGAGATGCCAACGTGCTCACTGGGTGGGAGGGGGATGGATGCATGCTTGCTCACTATCAGATTGGGAGATTTCTTGGGTGTTTCAATCCCTACCTTTTGGGGTGTGTTTATTGATGTTGTTGGACTCAGTCCCTCCCCCTGGGGCTGCTGTTCAAAACAAACAAGAAGGAGAGGAATATGCAATTTATGTCTAAGATCCTTGTAAGCTCTCTTATGATTGATCCCGAGCTAGTGCTTGCTGAACACCTTGGTGTGCAGTAGGCCTGGCAATTATCCGTTTAAAATTCGAACCGAATTCGAATTCGTATTCGAGAAATATGGGACAAACAAAAATGAAAGATGATGCATGCAATTAACGTAAGCAAAAATAAAAGAAGAACAAGGGGAACAAAGGTTTATTGCGGTGCCGATGGAGGGTTTCAAGGAGGGCTCTAGTAGCATGAGGAGGAGGGCTCTAGTAGCGTGAGGACAACATGTACGGGCGATGGGAAGAGGTGGCCTTTCTCCCAAGAGATCGGGTACTCAGAAATCTGGCAAAACCTCCCCTTGACTCAATGGCGATCTCACGAGCTCGGAGATGATTTTGCCAGTGTTTTTCCCTTCTCTTGAAAGGATTTCAAAGCCCTTTTTTATAGGAGGGTGTGCCCTATTTATAGAAAAATTTTACAAGAAGGCGTCATGGTATGGGGACGCATTCATTAAAATGCATCCCCCTGACAAGACGCTTTCATGTTTATCAAAATATTATTTTTTAGTATACATGTCTTGGGTAGGGGATGCCTTAAAAAGAAGGCATCCATAGGAGAGGACGTGCCAACTCAGTCATTGAAAACATGCGATTTTGATGCCTAAACTTGACTAGAAAGACATGTCTCTACATGTGGACGTCTTTTAACCACACATGCACTGACAATTGGCGTTTTCGGTGCCTAACTTTGACAAAGGAGGCAAAGTTAAGAAGGCGTCATGTATGGAAGATGCCTATTTTGAAGGGGTCGCCTCATGGGGATGCCTCTTTTTTTTTATTTGTCTATTAAAGGCATCCTATGCAAAGGATTTACGTAGACTAGGCTGGCCACCCCAGCCTAGTTCGTATAAACCCCCATTCTTTCTCCAGAAACCAAAAAAAAAGGTATTTACTCCTGGTAACCCATTTTTAGAAGATAGAACTAGTGCCCCTACCACCTGATTCTGTCTTTGCATGCACTGCATGCTACAGTAACAGGGCACCATGTTTGAGTTTATTGGGTTCTGCAAATGCAAGCACCACCCATTGTACCAGCCACCCAACGACAACAAAAAGAAAGTGTGGCAGAGGAAGCATGGTAGCAAACATGTGAGGGGGGGGGCACAAAATGCCGGTAGCCACATGGTGAGGCTATTAGGTACTTTTTGCAGCCCCGGGCACAGCAGTTGATCTGGGCATTCATGGGCTGGCTAGCTGGCTGGCAATTGGCATGTGCTCCCCACTAACCACACCATCCCACCATGGTGATCTGCACCGGGGTAATATCTTATCAATTAGCGAATGAGGGATCTACCAAAGCATTGTAACCCCAGCTTAAAACCATCGATATGTTTCGATCTCCCAAGATTAATTAATGAAGTCAAAGTTGATTTCAGAAGAAGAAAAATCTTTAACTACGTACATCTGGTTCTCCATTCGTCGTAAATGCCGAACCAAAATCTCAACCAAAATCGAGAGGAAACGACTGTGTGCTATGATTGTTGATGCATTGTGCAGATGAAGGTAAGGGCTAGACTTGCCAATCCATTGCCCAAGATTCAGGCTGTTAAAGGTGGAATGCGTGGTGGATTTCGGATTGGACATGCCGGAATTGGGGGATTTTCAAGGTTTGGTAAGTTTATAGGCCTGAAATGCTGAAAAGTCTTTTTTTTTTTAAAATACCTTTTGCTGTTCTTCCAGTTTTTCCCCATTTCCTTTTTGTTTTTCAACAGGCAGAGGATTTGGCAGGGGGAGGCTTCCTTTGACCCGTGGAGGTTTCCATAGTGCCAGGGGTTTCCATTTCCGTGGACGTGGTCGAGGTGGAAGATTTCCTTTTCCTAATGACAACATGTTCCGTGGTAGGCAACCATTTGGAGTACGAGGTAAAACTTTTGACTAAGGGGCTCCACTTTTTTAATTGTGTTAACTTTTTTTACTTGTAAACTGAATAGGGTGTCTGATATCTGTATTACCTCTCACACATTTTGCTTCATAGGAGGAGGACGTGGCTTCTTTAGAGGCACTCATGAGGGTGTAAATGATGACTTTTCTCCAAGGCTTGATATTGGCAGGTCCAGGCGTGGAGCTTTTGTTGGAGGGAATCGGCCATTCCATCCTAGAAGAGAAGCATTTGCTTTTGAGGGGGATTTTAATGGGCCTATTGATGGTGGACACTTTGCTGAAGATCCTTATTATTACAGTGACATCGGGCGTGGTATCAAAAGACCATTTTCTGTCATGGTAAGAGTGTCAGTGCATGACTGGGTTTTCTTCCTATCTGCTTTAGGTAATGGTTCCATGTTTAACTTTAAATCTGGGTATGGTGGATCAGGAGCATGATTCTAGATACTTGGAATCTGGAAGCAGAGTGCGGTCTCGATATGATCTTGCTGATCCATTATCCGGTGGAGCTCTTTACCGAGGTTTGGATATTTTATCTTGCATTTTATTCAATGTAAAGCACCTCTATAACATCATATGTTACTGAATTATTGCCATGCTTAGTTGTAGAAGGCCTCTACCTAGGCATTATGAAGAGATCAGGCTCCCATGCTATGTTTATCTCTAACATTTACCTAGGCGTTATGAAGAGATCAGGCTCCCATGCTATGTTTTCCTCTAACATCTACCGTTTTTCCATTTTGTATTAATATTTGATCTTTAGTAATGATCTTGTGTCTAGACTATTTATGCCTTTCTTCCTGTTGGCCAACAGTTTCTTGATTGTTGAGGATGATTTTATATTCTAATTCTAGGTGCAACTTTACATTGTTGGTCGGTGCTCATGTCTTTTGGGAGTTGGGGAGCAGGTTGGGGGTAAATGCCCAGGTTTAAACATGGTGGGGTTGGTGTTTACAAAGACTAAAGAGTTACCTGCTGCAACAGGAGGGACCTCATCCGCCGGTGCGGCGCGCTGGCGCGCGGTTCGTCGAGCACGTCGCGGGTGTGCGCATCTGCGCGCTGGAAATGCTGGAGACGACGCATGGCAATCCGGTTTCGCAGGGCGGGCTGCGCATGGCGGCGACGTTGCAGGGGCGGCTGGAGAACGGCGGGCTCGCGGTGATGGCGCTCAATTATCTGAACCCGCGCGGGCTTGGCGTTTGGGGGAATGATCACGTGCGGATTTTTGGGACGAAGGGATTTGTCGAGTCAGTCGATGGCGGGACGCGGACGGCGTGCGTCATCGGCGAGGCCGCGCCGCGCGAGTTGCCGCCCTTGGCGAAGACGCAGGACCAGGCGGATGATTATTTTCGTTTCATCCTCGAGAATGCGCCGATGCCGATGAGCCTGGAGGAGGAGTTGCATCCGCTGCGGGTCTTGCTGCGGGTGAAGCGGTTTGGAACGGCGTAGGGGCCTGGGGGGAATTCTGGCATCCCTCCGGGATAAAAGGCAGTAAGGCCCGGCGGGGGTAGCCCCGCGGAGGCCGGCCCGCGCGGGCTACCGCGGAAGCCCCACGTGCGACGCGGCGGTAGCCCGCGACCTCCGGGCGCGGGATTCGTGACGTCATCGAAATCGCAACCCGCGGCGCGACGGAGCTAATCCGCCGAGCCCGTCGCACGGCGTGCGACGGCTAGCCCAACGTCCATCTCGACGGTGGCTCGGGCAACGAACTGCCCGGACGACCCGAACGGGGCGCGACGACAAGCGGCTTGGACAATGGTTGGCCAACGTTGGCCAAGGCAGGGAAAGCGGGTTTGCGTGTTCGGGCCTACGGTGCCTTATGAAGATGAGACTTCCAGAGGAAAGGCAAGTCAGCCCCAGCGAGGTGTTTCTCGAGTCACTGGCGCTGCTGCTGGTGGGCGCACTGGCGGCTTTGGCCATGTGGGCGCTGCCGGTCTGGCTGATTGTGGGACTCTATGCCGGCGTGGTGGCGGGCAGCTTCGTCATGACCGGCATCATCGAGTGGATGGGCCGCAGGCATATGCGGCGAAGCCGCCTGGCTCATCAGCATCGCCATGCCGTCAAAAGAGTGTGACGCTATTTGACGGCGGATTTGCTGCCACGCAGGCGGCGGATGATGTAGATGCCGAGGAAGATCGCGCCGGCGAGGGCGAAGATCAGGGCGATGGTGGTGGGAGTGTCGGCCACGGCCCATTGATAGAAGGTCCCAACGGTGGTCGTGACTTGTTCGGACGAGGCAGGATGCGCTTCCATGGATTTAAGATTGCTCTTGCGCGGGTCGTTTGGGTCGCCGAAACTCTCGATTTCATCGAGCCACGTGCTCAGGCGATCAAAGGATGTTCGTGTGGTCATGTCGTAGACGAGCAGGACTCCGGCTGCGCCCTTGTAGTAGCTACTCGTCAAGTGAGGATTTGCATCCCTCTTCAACACTTTCTAACTCCCCTTCGAGCTTGATCGGGGGAAGTCAGCCCTTTAAATATTGAAGTTCTTTTTATTTCTTCATGTTGTAGAGGCATTTCGAAGCTTCTAATCCTGGCTCGCTTCTTATCTCCATTCACACCTATGAGTGATATTCTATCTTCTTCTTTTTCCTTGATGGTCATAGCATTTGATAACTGCTACTGGCCGAGCAAAGAGTTTCTTAGACCCTGAAAGTAGTTGCGGGCTATTCCAACCATCTCTTCTTATTCATGACCTCTAGTGAGAACATAGAGCAACTTCTGGCCCCACACTGGAGGCATATACGGCAATCGGGATATTATGGCAGACTGATTGAATTTCTTTTTCATTACAGGGGCGTCGACTTGTCGGGCACAAGCGTTGAAAGCTGCACGGCTTGGAGGGTCCAAGACCGCATCATCTTCTTTCAGAGCAAACCTTATATTCTTTTTCTTCTCCCCCTCGACGAGCCGAAAATTACCGCCAATGAGTGTAGCTGATGGGAGGGGCTGCATCTTCCTCAGGACCTAAACTTATCTAAATTACCTCAGCCTTGGGGTTAGCTCCTCTCGGCCTTGGTGGTTAGCTTCTCCTTTTCCAACTCTCCTTTTAGCCAAGGCTTAGAATGACTTGTAGGTTGAGACTACTGGGACTACACGATCTGGCATCACCTAAGCATTACATCCATTCATAAAGAGGCGGACGCCACCGATCATTATGGACTTCCCTGAAGTCGAGAGATGTCCAGAAAAAGCAACAGATGCCTTCCTTCGGGACCTCCTTCTTTGGCCGCTCTTGGATTGGTTGGTGCGGGTTGGGTAGGCAGTGTAAACCATGTGATGTACCATGCAGCTCACCATTTGAGTTTGACCTCCCAGTGAGGCCTCGCAGCTTCAGCCCCCAGCTTGGCAGGCTAGTGGTTCCTTGGCAGCGGCATGAGCAGCAAGTTCCATGGCCGCTATCTTGATGATGTTGGTGAAGGTGACCCCCAAAATGTTTGGGAATCCGACCACCAGTGGGAACCTTCCAAATGCAATGGGTACCGCCAGGTACCCTTGGGTGGCATGAGCAGCCACAACTTGTGGACCGAAAGTAAGAGCAGCCAGTCTAGTCACCATGATGTTACCTTCAAATGGCAAGAAACAAATTGTCAATATTTAATGTAGGGCCTTGGGGCCCCCCAATCCTGGCGAGAAGATGAAGGGAGACCCACATCCCACCAGGCATGCCAACTTGGTGACGCACTTTTTCATTCTTGATATTTTTATGATTTATTATGGGTTTTACTTATTTTATTGGCGTGTCAGTCGCTTCCATGACAAATTTATTGTGCGCTCGACCTGACCAACCAGGCGAATGTGATGTCTGTTCTACCGGCCCTTCCTCGGTTACATAGCTTTTCCTTTGTGGCCAAACTGACCATACATCTTTCTACTTGTAGGTATCATCTGGATCATCTTCTCGCAAAGATTATAGGCTAAATGTAAGTAGTATTCAAAAGGGATTTATTTTTGACATGGGCTGCTAGTAATACAGTAGCAGTTCCAGACTATCATCAGAATGAGTGATTTTGTGTACTTTATTTTGATAAAAAGTCATCGCATATTAATGTTATTGTCGGGAGAGGGCAGCATTCTACATGGAGATTCTTAACATCAAGCAGTGGGAACTGCTATGGGACAGTAGCATGAGGATTCTTACATTCATAATGCAAAACTAGCCATAGTTGTTCCTACTTCACAATTTTTCTGCTTGTTCTTGCAGGTTAGATTACGTTCCTACGCTGAATTGGAGATTTTCAAAGAGAGATGGAAAAATGCTGTGGTGGAAGATGAGTGTTGGATAGATCCCTATTCGGAAAAGATCAAGTGAAAGGCAATACATGATATACTTAACAGAAATTTGTTAGGATGTCCCCTGTGCAATACGAGTGGAGCGCCGGGGGCGGGGGGCATACATGGAACAGCCACCACTGATTTGCTGGCAGAACAGTTCATGACATGTTTCAGGTTGGTGATGGCGAAGTCTGTCAAATTACAGAAATCACTTTGAAGATGGAGTTGTGCTGTGCATAATCCCTGGATCCATGTAATTAAATCATCAATTCTTTCGCAATAATCACTGCCCTTGGTCGTATGTACATCAGTTTGTCCAGTACAGCCTTGGGCTTTCTTATCAAGAATGTTCTTTACCAAATATAGAAAGTATAGCATTGTATATTTCTCAACCGCTCAAAGATAAACGAGGCTGGTTGCGTGATTCAGATTTTATGTGCTGTTTATGGATCATCTACTGACTACAGTGCCAACTTCACATATTGCGCTGTAAATACTTGGAGACTGTTGGAGGTTGAAAGAATCATAACAAAATATTTTGACAGGCTGGGCATTCTGTCAAATACCAAGTGTGGGATATGCCACGGACATCCTGAGCATTCTATCAAACGCCCAATGTGCATAGCATATGCACAGATAGGGTGAGCATTATAGCAAACACTTAGTTTGCATGAAGAATATATGTGGGCATATCTCAAATTGGGCTTGGAGACTGTTGGAGGTAGAAAGAATCATAATAAAATAGTTTGACAGGCTGGACACTGTCAAATACCGAGTGTGGGATATGCCACGGACATCCTGAGCATTCTATCAAACGCCCAATGTGCCTAGAGTATGCACAGATAGGGTGAGCATTATAGCAAACACTTAGTTTGCAAAAAGAATATATATGGGCGTATCTCAAGTTGGGTCAAGGAAAAAATTGACTTTGGTCCAAAGCTCATACCCTACTTTTTCAATCTTTTCAGGACATTCTAGTGGGTCGGATTCATATTATTTAAGTGATGGATCCGAGAGTAAATAAAGAATGAGCAAAGCCATAGCTAGTCTAGTCAAATGTTAATTATGTAATTTTCCATTTATTAAGTCTAGTTAGTCAAAGAGTCAATAGTCAACCTTATGTACGTTTGACTATTATTCACTAAAAGATAAACTTTTTGTCCAATTATTGTGCATTCATTCTTATGTGTGGATGTCATAGTGCTTTGATTACATTGCTCACTTGCAGCGTACTAGCTAGCAGTTCATGTTCCCATTTCGTTCCGCTGCATAATCTCGGGACGTGACAGTAAAGTGGTATCAGAGCCTAGGCATAAGTAAGTCTTAGGAAAAAGGTCATATCATAGGCCAAGTATAAGGTTTAGGGACCCCTACCTATGAACTGGGAAAGAAATTTCCAACCCATGTGATATTTGGGTAGAAATTGGGATGAGATAGTTAAGTAAAAATTATCTCTAGGTTAACTTATGCCAATTCCATAGAGAATTAATTATTTATATATTTTTTAGGCACTTCACTTTGCCAATGGCCGCCGAACGTGTCGCAAACCATGGTAATTGGGAAGCAATGCAACAAATAGTTCCAGGTCTTACTCAGGCCCTACAGACCGTGGCCCAGGCTAGCGGAAGGGCTAGCGTAGGTAACTTGCACAGAAATTTCTGAAGCATGAACCCTCCGAGATTTTTGGGATCCTCCAATCCCGACGAGGCGAAGAATTGGATCGATGAGATGAACTAAATATTTAAGGTTATGTAATGCACTGACCAGGAAAAGGTTCGTCTGGCCACTTTCCAGCTGAACAAGGATATGCGCACATGGTGGAAGGCCACCTCGGCACAACCTGAAAATGCTCAGCCTACATGGGATGAATTCCTTACACTATTCCATGCTAAGTACTTCTCCGAGCACGTAAAAGAAAGAAAGGCTACTGAATTCGCCTCTCTTCGCCAAGGCATGATGTCTGTGGCAGACTATGAACTGTAATTCTCCTGTCTGGCCCCTTATGCCGTACATCTAGTAGGCATAGATATCTTAAAGACAAATCATTTTCTAGACAGTTTAAGGCCTGGCTTTATTCAACAACTTGGACCTCAAAATATCCGTACTTTTGTGGAGATGGTCCAACGGGATCATTTATGCGAAAGGACCTTGGAGAAGGTGATGTGGGACGACGACGAGACTCGAAAAATACTGGGACTCTAAGCAAGCTCGGGTACATCCCACACGAGGGAAGCGATCGGATGTGCGCGGTTGAGAAATCGGTAGCTAGTCAAGGGTGGTCGGCTCTCTCTCTCGTGCCCGGGTCGGGTCACGGGATAGTGTCTTACTCTCTCTCGCAGCGGTGTAAACACTGACTGCTTGTAGTCGGTGGGGAAAGACGTCTTGTACATGACTCCCCACAATCGTCTGCACACTCACACCCATGGAACCCCTCCTCTCACCACGTGTCACCCAATCTCCTGAGCCCACATGTCACGTCCTAGTGATGCTCTCCCAGTCAACCCCCGGTTCCATAGGTGATTGTCGAGAAATTGACTGGCATGCCCGTACCCCGGTCTGGTCACCCTAGCCCCTGGAAACTTCTCATTCTGTTCGACCCCTCTCGACCTTTCGTAAAAGGCGAGTGCCCGGTGCCATCATGACGAGTATACAGTTATGAAGGAGGATACCTGAGATATATCAAACTCTCGTGTTCTCCTTTTCCACTTTATTCCTTCCCTCATCCCAGTCATCGATCCCCAACCCCAACAGCACACAAATATGATTATAATGGTTTAATTTATAGGACCCCTGGTACGAGGCGGAGAACTTAGATCTGACAATCACCTCACGCTTAGTGAGGGCTTCCAGTCAGACCTAATACAAGCTTCCACAGATCACCATTTTATATACCAGGGAATTAGAAAAGGCAAGTATTCACATATGTATGCATTTGTATAGTTGAATGTCAACATGTAGAAGTGAAAGAGTTTATTTATTTATGCATTTATTCTCATGTGAGTATTAAAGACTAGTGAACCACGGATGACGGTCAGCCTAGACTTAATACAGGTTAATAGATTCCTTTTCTCTTCAATCATTTGCTCGCACCCCGTGAAAGCATTTCGGCAGCACCTCCTCTATCCTGAAGAATATCAGGGAGGGTACAAGAGAATCACCCATGAGATGTCGAGATGATCTCCTGATTGACGGTCATGCCCGAACAGCACTCCCGTACCTAATAATGAGTGGGGGATCCGAGGACCAGTTCTTTGGGAATTCTCGATCACTCGCAGGGTTGTCAATCAGTAGCTGCTTTTTTTGTATGGGCCCATGTTCATCATGGCATTACACGCATTCAGGTTTATCGAGAAACCCAAGTGTGACAGCACTTGAGCAGGCCCGTATCTTGTTGGGACGATATGTGCCAAGAGATGGCATTTGTTAATGTGAGGCCATTGTGGCCCTGTAGAATAACGACCAAGCAAAAAACCTGAGTAAATAGAATGCAGAGAATGCGGATTTGATTCCCATGTTTACAAGGAAATTTTGACAGCATCTCCCCCTGCCCTAGAATGTGTTGGGGGAAATATATAAGAGGCCCATCCACAGCGAGCTGAGACAGGCTCCATAACAAACGGGCATATAAAAATGATACCCTAGACCCAATAGTGGGTAATGAATGCTTTACTGATTAATTTTGACCCATTTTTGGCACCATGGTGTATGCACGAAGGCTTTAGAGAAAGCTGGCATAACCGTGGACCGACAA
Source organism: Amorphophallus titanum (assembly GCA_024336825.1). NCBI lineage: Eukaryota > Viridiplantae > Streptophyta > Magnoliopsida > Alismatales > Araceae > Amorphophallus > Amorphophallus titanum. Next base: position 4,685,313 of record JANBPO010004458.1, on the reverse strand, counting down.
TTTGGACGGGTATCTTACAATGTAGAGATATCATTTCATTTAGTGCACAGGTCCTTTTGGATAGTGGGTAGAAGTGTCTGTTCTAGAAGGACAGGTGATGCGGTAATCATATTATAGGGGAGTGCTTCCCTCAACTTTAGACTACTGCTTTGGCAGAGGCAGCATCAGCCTCTCAAGTTTTGACTCACTATTACCAGGGGGAACTAGGTCTCCTTCTTTAAGAAGGAATCTTAGGGCAGAGGAGATTGAATAACTGGAGAAGCTCCCTGCTCTTCTCATACATATTGCCACGGTACCCCACAAAGCTGATACATGGTGGTGGAGATGGGACAAGGAAGGAAGATTTTCAATCAGCTCAATCTATAACCTTATTTTAGATGGTGGAGTGAGACATGGTTTTGCCTCGCAAATCTGGAAACCTAGGAGTCCACTTAAGGTGAAACTACATATGTGGAGGATCTCATATGGCCGACTTCTCACTCGTGACAAGTTGGCGACTTTTATGATAGATATTCCCACCGTGTGTCCCCTTTGTGGGTAAGAGGATGAATCGCTGATCACCTTTTTGTAGGATGCTCGTTCTCTCGAGACATGGAAATAGGTGGTGAGCAGGTTTCCAACTGCCCATAGCACCTTTGTCAGTGAAGATAAGGTGCATCATTTGATCCATCATTGGCAAAAGAGGTGGACTCTCAAAGGTGATAGGCTCATTTGGTGACTCATCCTACATGCTACACTTTGGGCCTTATGAGGAGAAAGAAATAGTAAGATCTTCAAAAGGGAAGCTAGAACTGTCGACGGAATTGCATCTCTTATCTTGAAGAAAGTAAGAGTGGGCTGACACCTTATGTAAAGTGAACTCACAACTCCTTTTTTGTTTTGTTGGGGGGATAGTGGATAACACATCGTCTTGGTGTGAGCTTTTTATATAGGGATCTTTTTGGGGGAACACAGGCTACACTTGTATATCCTTTCTTTTTTACTTAATATACCAACCACTTTTAAAAAAAAGATCATGTGTCACAGAATTAGTGTGAGGCTCAGTGAATTTTCGTTTGACTTCATTAAAGGATATGATCTTAATGGATCTTTCTTACATCTTGATGGGTTCATGTCTTGTATACTTAATCAATAACTGCCAAGGCCATATCCTTTAAGCTAAGCTTGTAAAAGAATATGGTCTTCATGGACTTCTTATAGGTTATGACCAATTATCCTTAACCATTTATCTATTAGGATTACATCGTTTAGTGGACAGACAAAGTTGGCAGTCCATAATGATGTTGCATGAGAATTAGTTTAACCGCAATGCAACATATAAGCTAAACCATGGTCCCCATAGATGGTAGTATCAGTCAAAATCGATGCGTTTCGATCGAAACGTATCGATTTCTGTATCAGTTTCGCAAAGTTAACAAGGATATCAAGCATGACATATCAAGTAATGCATTAGATATTGGCTATTCATTCATTCAAGTACTCCCCATGCCGGGCCACGCAAGTCATGCATGTCATGTCAAGTAATATCAAGCACTAGAGAGATTGTGGAATGTCGTAAATCAGGCTAGTCATGCACTTCGGTGTAATGCCACACCGTGATCATTTAACACCCATGGGCACAAGTACTTTCGGGTGCTCCTCCCAGGACCAGATCGGGCCCTATATGCACAGGCATTGGGTCATGTTTATATTTAGACATCCACTATAGTTTTATAGCCAATAGAATTCCAAGGGAATAAGTCATTGTAGGATGATAAGGTACATTTCACAGAATGAAAGAGTTCAAGGACTGAACTTCAACAAAGATGATATATCGATAAATTACAAAATCTGAGACATATCATAAAACTGGGTAATTTAGCATCCACTAGACAGTCACAGAATTTCGGAAATGGCGTCCACTATGGTGGTCACACATTCCTGTGAACAGTACATGCACGAAGAATTTACATCCATGTAAACGGTCACTCACTCATTAATTTGCGCCCACTGGCCTGGTCGCCAATTCCTTTTGACGTCCATATCTAGGTTGCAAATTCTAGACAGAATACAGACTTCTCAAAGAGGCCCGAAATAACACTGTATGAGGGCTAAGCATCATGTTTCTTTAGAGTGATGTGACAAGTAAGGGGTTCCATGGTTTCTATGGTACAACCAGCTCGACTATCTTGAGGGAATCCAAGACTACTAGAGTCTTACAGAGGTCTCAATGGAGAAAGTTCCAGTCCGAAGGATGGAATATCCCATGGAGGGTCCAATCATCACCAAGAGTTGAGGTGTAAGCGGTAGAAAGTAAAACAGGGACCAAGTTTCGGATGTGAGACAATGGTGCCAAAGATCCAGCAGTGTAGGATCGAAAACAAGCGAAAGAAATAGTCTCAAAAAATAGCGCCTCTCTGGAGGGGCGCATGTTCTTTTAGATCAGAAAATAGCGCCTAGGTGCCAGCCGCTAATTTCTTAACTTCATATATATATTCAAGAAATAGCACCTGCTCAGAGGTCACAATTTCTTTTTTTGTTCAGTAATTGGTGCCTTGTGTGAAGGGCGCAGGTTCTCTAGCGTGTGACTTTAGGTAGGGAGTTAATTATCTAAACAATTTCTTTTACATACCGATTTCAAGAAAACAACACCTGCTGCCAAAGGCGCAAGTTATAAATGGTGGCAAGGTCATGTTGCCAATTACCTTCATTACTGTTCATGATGGAGATGAACAGTGTCACTTTCCAATGGTAGAGATTTTAGGAAAATAGAATATACGATAATTAAGGGGAAAATGTTAGGAATCTACTTTCATGCATACTAGGAATTTTCACTTGAGCTCAGTGCACAGTGGACTTAGCAAGAGAAGTTCAAAGGCTGGACCAAAACAACAAATGCAGACTGATGAGGTCCACGCACCAGTTCAGTGAGGTCGATGCACCTTCAATGAGTCACAGCTAGCAGGGTAGCAGAGGTCGACACGCCCACACAGTGGAGTTGACGCAGGCGCAGAACTTGTACAAAAGTTAGGGAGATCTACTCCACTAGAATGCAGGGATCTCATCAAACTCCAACTGGGTGCACGAGCAGAATAACTATGTGTGTACTTTTATGATCAACCAGAGTTCCACACATAAAGACAGGCACACGAACCTGTGGAGGGAGGATAGAAGAAAGGGATCAAGCGCACAACCACAAATCACTACACAGGGAATTTTTAAGGTGGTTCGGTCTACAAACCCATAGACCTACATCCACCCCTCACCAAACCCGATAAGACTTTACTACATGACGACGAATCCTCACGAGGATGAAGTCCTCAACACACACGAGGGCGACGCCCCACACACGAGTTGATACACAACTCACATGAGGAGCAGGCTCCTCACGAGGACAAGGTCCTCATGCTGTAACATGCACCACAAGGGGAATAGCCCCACGGGGATGAACCCCCCCCCCACACACACACAAACAAAGAAGAAAGGACACGCTACAAGCGCAGCAAAAACACGGGGACAGAACCCCAGAAATACACGGCTGTACACTAGCCAAAACCACTTCCGGTCTCTAACCTGAGCACCAGACACACATGGTTTACAGATTGAGAAGATGCAAATGAAAGCAGAAAACCAACACAAGGAGAAGGCAATGGTGGCTTCAGATCGAAGTCTTGAATCTCTATCAAGCTCAGGCCAGCTGCAAGGAGGGGTTGCACTCCTTTCAGCTTCTTCTCCCTTTTTCAGCACTGGTTTAGATCAAACCAGGGCTGGGCTACTCTCCACACTCCTTTCTTTTCTTTCTCACAAATTTTCTGTTGAAGGCTCAAGGGAGATGTGGGCTTCTCTCTTCAAGGCAGCATGAGCTCCTCTTTGTGAAGGAGCTTCATATAAATAAAAGACCCAGGTAGAAAATTTCCCTCCAACAAAACTTCATGTGATTGGCCGATATAAGATAAAGTTCTTTCAAGAACTCCTTCCCTGGCGGCCTTTGATTGGCCCATGGCAACAGAGCAGATCCAAAATAGTTTTCCCTCTTAAAGATCTGTATGTAATTGGCTGGAATTCAAAATCTTCTTTGACTGCTGACTTTCTCTCTTGATTGGTCCCCAATATCTGATGGCATGATCACCAAAAAAATGACCTCAAGGAAAACAAAACAACTAAACCTACCAAACTTACAATTAACACTACCACCATCAGAATATACCCACACGACAACCAAAATCAAATAATCACCATTTAATTCATCGACTCAGACGGAAGGTCCGAGCCAAGCAAATGGAATCTTTTAGTTCGTCGACTCGGACGGAAGGTCCAAGTCAAGTAAGATGGTCTTTTAATTCATCAACTTGAATGGAAGGTCCGAGCCAAGCAAAGGGGATCTTTTAACTCATCGACTCAGACAGAAGGTCCGAGCCGAGCCAGATGGTCTTTTAATTCATCGACTCAGACGGAAGGTCCAAGCTAAGCAAAGATTTTTATTCTTTAATGCACAGAGGATGCCAGCTGTATTCGGCCAAGAGAGGTAGCCTGGGCAAGAGAAGAAATTGTGAATTCCGATGGGACATAGAGCATTGGCATCCCATTGATGGCTTCGATGAGTGTCTTCTGTCTCTTCTCTTCTTCTTTTTTCTTCTTCTTCTTTTTCATCATTTTTTCTTTTTTTTTCTCTCTTTTTTTCCTTCTTCCTCTCTCTTTTTTTTTAATATACATTGCATGACCTTAAGGGAGGTCTAAGAAACATGCTTGCTACGCACGAGGCACGAGGTTTAATTGTTCATCCAGTTAAGGAAGTGTTACAAGATATAGCTTCAAATGCTTGCCATTGAGGGGTGGGAACTGGGTCTCCCCTCTATGATTGACAATCACATATGCACCTCCTTCATAGACTTTTTACACAACATAGGGCCTAAGCCAATTTTCATTAAGCTTGTCTTTAGGGTTGGCAGCCAGAACTTCTTTTTCTTTTGACCATCACAAGGTTGTCTTTCTTGAATTCACGCCCCTTGACGAGCTTGTCAAAGGCATAGGATATGCGGGCCTGGTAGACCTATATGTTCTGCTGAGCCTAGAGTCGCTTCCCTTCTAAGTCAGAGAGCTCCTCTAGTCTTTGCTCGACGTTTTTTTGGTCATCTCAATCCAAGTCATGTTGAGCTGTGACCCGCAATGAGGGTACTTCTAATTCAATGGGGACGACTGCTTCAGAGCCCTACACCAAAGAGAAGGGTGAGCAGCCTGTAGACACCTAATTTTGGACATCCTGTGGACCATGTCTAGCCATCATAGAAGTGACATTCTTTTCATTGGTTGATTAAGAGTGTGGCGTCTTAGCCTTGCTTAGGTAGGCTCCACCATGTCCCTTCACGAATCCAACTGTTTAGGTAGTCTTAGCCTTGTTTAGGTAGGTGAACTTTTTTGAGGCATTATATGCATTTTCCCACTAATCCCTGGAAGGCCAGATAGCTGGCCTCCCATAACCCAGGGCGTCCAGATGACTGGTCGCCCAGCCCATTCCACGGTGGCCAGAGAGCGGGCCTGATGTGACACACCCTTGGACTTAGACAACGAGCACAATTCGCAACCGAACGGGCCGAAGTCGGCAGCCAACTCACACGGCACTCACCCCAAACCCGTGGGTGACTCGTTTATTCCCTCATCCCGGACGTAAGGTCTAGGTGAGGTGTCTATTCGTCGATGTTGCCAAGGTGGCAAGGTCGACAGGGTTTGTTTGGTCTTTTGAAGTGGTCGACGACACTGGGACAGTGCCGACGCAAAGAAGGGTTTATTCCCTCATCCCGGACGTAAGGCCTAGGTGAGGTGTCTATTCGTCGATGTTGCCAAGGTGGCAAGGTCGACAGGGTTTATTTGGTCTTTTGAAGTAGTCGCCAACACTGGGCCAGTGCTGACGCAAAGAAGGGTTTATTCCCTCATCCCGGACGTAAGGTCTAGGTGAGGTGTCTATTCGTCGATGTTGCCAAGGTGGCAAGGTCGACAGAGTTTATTTGTCTCTTGAGATGTTCGTCGGCACTGGGCTGGTGCTGACACAAGGAAGGGTTTATTCCCTCATCCCGGACATAAGGTCTAGGCGAGGTGTCTATTCGTCGCCATTGCCAAGGTGGCAAGCTCGACAGGGTTTATTTGGTCTTTTGAGGTGATCGCCAGCACTGGGCCAGTGCTGACGCAAAGAAGGGTTTATTCCCTCGTCCCGGACGTAAGGTCTAGGCGAGGTGTCTATTCGTCGACGTTACCAGGGTGGCAAGGTCGACAGGGTTCATTTGGTCTTTTGAAATATTCGTCAACACTGGGCTGGTGCTGACACAAGGAAAAAGCTTATTCCCCTGTCCGGACGTAAGGTCCGAGCGAGGTGTCTATTCGTCGGCGTCGCCAGGGTGGCAGAGCCGACAGGGTTTATTTGTCTCTTCTGGTGGTCGTCCGCACTAGATTTAGTGCTGACGCAAGAAAGGTTTATCCCCTCATCCAGACGTAGGGTCTAGGTGAGGTGTCTGTCCGTCGATGTCGCCAAGGTGGCAGGGTCGATAGGGTTTATTTGGCTGTTGAGATATTCGACCAGGTGAGATCGCGATCCGGCATCGGGAGAGCTGCCCCCCCTGCCCTCTTCTCTTCTATTTCTTGTTTCCCTCTTTCTTTTCTTCTTTTCTCTCTTCCCCCTTTTTTTTATTCCCCCCTGTTCTTTTCCTTTTTGTCCTCTCCTTTCTTTTGTTCCTCCCTTTTTCCGTTCTCCTTCCCTTTTATTCTCTTTTGTTGATGACGCGCAAGGCAATCAAGTTGTCCGGGTGGCGCTCAAGTCAACCCAGCTCTTGGACAGTCGATGAGAAATCTCATCCATTGAACGGGGACACTGGGGCGTGGTACAGCCTTAAGTGCTTCCCGTTAAGAGGCGGGAACTGGACCTCCCCGCGGTGATTGACGATCACATAGGCGCCGCCTTCATAGGCCTTCTGGACTATGTAGGGTCCGAGCCAGTTTTCATTCAGCTTGCCCTTGGGGTTGGCAGCCATGACATCTCTTCTTTTGACCATGACGAGATCGCCTTTCTTGAATTCGCGCTCTTTGACGAGCTTATCGAAGGCACGGGCCATTCGGGCTTGGTAGACTTGAATATTCTGCTGCGCCCGGAGCCGCTTCCCTTCCAGACCGGAGAGTTCCTCGAGCCTCCGTTCGACATTCGTCTGTCCGTAAGGGACTAGCTCATGCTGGATGGCGACCCTGAGGGAGGGTATTTCCAGCTCGATAGGGACAATAGCTTCCGAGCCGTACACCAGGGAAAAGGGTGAACAGCCCGTCGGGGTCTTGTACACTGTGCGATACGCCCATAGCGCCTCGTACATCTTCTCCTCCCAATCTTTCTTGTTGGAGCCAACAATCTTGGCAAGGAGGGTACAAAGGGTTTTATTGAATGCTTCGGCTAGGCCGTTGGCTTGCGGGTTGTAAGGAGTGGAGGTCCTCCAGTCTATTCTGTACTTCTCCGCCAGACGGTAGATCTTCTGATTGCGGAAGTGGCTACCGTTGTCCGAGACGATTCGGTCGGGGGTGCCGAACCGGAATATGATATTGTGGCGGACAAACCTGGCCACGATCTCTCCGGTGACTTCCCTCAAAGCGACGGCTTCCGCCCAACGGGAGAAATAATCTGTCGCCGCCAGGATATACTTGCAGCCTGTAGACGAGGCGGGTAGTGGACCCACGACATCTGTTCCCCACTGGGCGAACGGCCAACTGGGTATGGTGGGATGCAGCGGTACGGGCGGCCTTCTGGGTATTGTGGCGTGCTCCTGGCACCTCTGGCACGACTTAGCATAGCTGCAACAATCGTCGAACATCCCTGGCCAGTAATAGCCGAGCTTCTTTATTTCAATCTTCATCTTCGGCCCCGCCTGATGCGCACCAGCCGTCCCGGCGTGGACTTCCTTCATGACGCTCCGGGCCTCTTCGCTAGACAGACATCGGAGAAGCACCTTCTGCCTGGCATCGGCCACAATTCGGAATAAGATCCCGTTTCAGAGTTCATAGGAGTCCTTTGTTCGGATCAATTTGATCTTCTCTTCTCTTTGCGGAGGCAACTGCTGATACCGGAACCACTGCATATAAGGGGTCCTCCAGTCGGGCAGGCTAAGGGCTTCTGCCGTGGCGGCCTCCAGCTCTTCTTCTTCCGCCTCTCCTTCCACCATGCTGGGGACCTGGCGTTGGTTAATCACCCGGATGTTGAGTGCTCCGTCTGGCGGGATTGCCAGGGAGCTTGCCAGTTTGGCCAGGGCGTCGACCTGAGCGTTCTCTCCTCTGACGACATGGCCTATCTCGAGGAGGTAGAACCTTTCCATGAGTCTTTTCGCCTTGGCATGATAAGGGAGTAGTTCGGGCTTCCGGACGTCAAACTGTCCTTGGACCTGTCTGACGACTAGCAACGAGTCGCCAAACACTTGTAATATCTTGATCTCCATCTGGAGGGTGACTTGGAGGCCGACGATCAGGGCCTCATATTCTGCTTCATTATTCGTGCAGGGCTTATTGATGCAACAGGAGGTATGTACTACCTCTCCGTCGGGGGATTTGAGGACGATACCCGCTCCGGCCCGTACTTTGGCGCATCCGGAGAGGGTCGTCTCTGTTCGGGAGGCCCCATCGAAGTACATCTGCCACACGGCCTGCTGGACCTGGTTCGCCTCCAGTACTTCATCTTCGGGCAGCTCGGTGGCCAGTGGGGAATCTTCGGGCACAAGGTGTGCCGCGAAGAATTCCACGATGGCCTGCCCTTTGATGGCCTTCTGGGGAATGTAGGTGATGTCGAACTCCATCAGTAGCACGGCCCACTTGCCGAGGCGCCCCTTTGGGACCGGCTGGGAAAGAATGTACTTTACGGGATCGGCCCGAGAGATCAGGCTTACTTCGTGAGACAGCATGTAGTGCCTCAACTTCTTGGCCGCGAAGACCAAGGAGAGGCAGACCTTTTCGATGGGAGTATATTTAACTTCCGCCCCCACCAGTCTTCGGCTGAGATAGTAAAGAGCCTGCTCCTTTCCCTCGTCATTATTCTGGGCGAGCATTGCCCCCAGTGAGTATTCGGTAGCCGCTATGTATAGAATGAGCGGCTTGCCCTTGACAGGTGCCCCCAGGACAGGCGGCGTCTGATAAGTGTCCATTTTCTATGAATAATTCATCGCATGTACACCATTTTATGTGCATATAAATTCATAATTATGCATATTCTATAGTTAATCTCAACTTCACATTTAAATCGGAGCTTACACGTAAATTGATTAATTTGATGATATTATTTAATAAATTAAAGTTGAGGGCTATGAACATTAATTCTCCATTGCATAATTATGAGCAATTGAAATTCATGTGCACACTATGGTAATTTTTATGGACTAGCAAACACAGAACGTAACGCGCTCCTTCAGGGGCGGTATGTCACCTAACGGACCAACAGAGATACGACGACTCAAACAGATGGCGATGCGAAGGTGCACTTCAAGTCGCGTTGTCGGAGACGAACACCAATGTGGCAGGAGACTCTTGCAAGAAAAGGAAGAAGATAGGAGAGCAGAGTGCGAAAGAGATAGTCGTCGGGTGAGAGAGAATCCTACCCATCCCGACTCTCGTGACTCTTGACCGAGTTACACTTATCCCGCCCAAAGAGGAGAATGTGAAGAGATGCATAACTTTTGAGAATCACATGCACTCACGTGTGTGAAAAAGAGGATACGGGTCAAAGAGTCCACTAGCCCAAACGGACTAATCTCCATAATCTCCTCAAAAGAGTACACAACTAAGACAAGAGTCCCAGTTAAAAATAAATGAAAATCTTTTTATTTTTCAACGTGAGACTAAACAACATAAAGAGAGACTCAAATCTTTTAAAATGTGAAACATAGATCCCAACAGTTATTTTATTCTTACAAAATAAAACATCAAATTAGCCAGCTTCAGTGCTCAAAAATCAGGAAAGAGGCTATTTTAACATGCCATTCCTGGTCTCTGTCGGTGATATTATTCATTCTTCCATCGAACTAACATTTTTGGACCCTGAGATTTCTGGGGTGAGGAAGATCTACACAAGCAAATGCATCAACTGATGCCACAAGCCTGGTGCTTGGTCATCAAGCATAGTTATGCAATATTAGACAAAAAGATTGTGGAATATTTTTTAAGAAGAATGGAATCCAAGACATCATCTGTTTTTACCGATGCTATTCCCACCATTCATCAGTGGAGTGAGGGGTGGGGGCAAGGGGGATGCCAGTGCTGGCTAATGGGCAACAAGTGGCCAACCCGAATGGGTGGTGGTGCTGTGGTGACCAAGGACCGCTTGGGATGATGAGTTGGGAAGAGAGTGGCCGTGGCCCATGGGCTTGCTAGCCCAGCCAGAAGCACTGACCCAACTTACCCCACTTTCTACATTGCAGACCATGGATAAGACAGGCCCTGGATGGGAAGCTGTCATCAACAAAGTTGCAATCATTATATATTGATTGAACCCACACATGACCGTAGAGCACTCAAGCCAGCCACATTGTTATGTGGCTCGAGAGACGAGGGCATCATCCCAAATACGGGAGCCCAAGAAGGCCCAAATTCCTCTTCCCCAAGTAGGACAAAAGCTTGGGTGCGCAAAGAAAGTCGAAGGCTAAGCCTTGTCACGGCCAGCCCTTGAAACCAAAGTGGCCAGCCAGCCATGGGGCTCCTCCCAAGCAGCTCCATCCACTCCAACCAACAAGGGTTTAAGAGAACTCAAAAAAATCTCTGTAGTATAATGAACTCTAAGGTTAAAAATTATGGACCCTTAGGGGTTCAGCCTCAATCTAGCCAAACTCTGGAATATTGAGATCCCACTTCGGACCCTCATCCCCTATCGCCGGTCCACCTACGGACCCGGGTGTGCGCTACGCGAGTGAGTCCGTTAGAGTGGGTCCGCCGACTCGGTTGTTTGCATACAATTTAGGTCCAAGGAGTGGTTTCGCATCACTTTTCTTACCTCCGTGATAGTTACCGAGTCTAAGGAGATCCAGATAAACTAAATCCCCATAGTTAGGGAATTTCCAGATGTTTTTCCTTCCGAGTTACCTGGTTTACCGCCCGAAAGGGAGGTTAACTTTACCATTGAACTCACATCTGGAGTAGCACCAGTGTCAATAGCTCCTTACAGGATGTCCCCCACAGAGTTAAAGGAATTAAAGAAGTAACTTCAGGAACTGCTAGAAAAAGGTTTCATTCGACCTAGCATATCCCCTTGGGGTGCACCAGTCTTATTTGTCAAGAAGAAGGATTGATCCCTCAGATTGTGCATCGATTACCGACAGTTGAATCAGCTTACCATCAAGAACAAATACCCACTACCGTGTGTTGATGAGTTGTTTGACCAACTTTTTGACGCGTAGTACTTCTCCAAGATTAACCTCAGGTCTGGCTATCATCAACTGAGAATCAAGGAAGAAGACATTCATAAAACTACTTTTCGAAGTAGATACAGACACTATGAATTCATGATTATGCCGTCTGGTTTAAGTAATGCACCTGCTGCATTCATGCAACTGATGAACTATATGTTTCGGTCATACCTTGACCAATTTGTGGTTGTGTTCATTGATGATATTCTCATCTATTCGAAGACAAAGGAGGAACATGAGGAACACCTAAGAATTATATTGCAAACCTTACGGGAACATCAACTTTACGCCAAGTTAAACAAATGTAAATTTTGGCTTAAGGAAGTCTCTTTCCTTGGCCATATCATTTCTAAAGAAGACATTACAGTAGATCCTTCTAAAGTTGATACTGTTAAGAACTGGAGCCGACCGAACACTGTATCTGAAGTTCGGAGTTTCATTGGTTTGGCTGGTTATTATAGGTGATTTATCAAGGTTTTCTCTAAAATTGCCACTCCTTTAACAAGACTCACTAGGAAGGAAAATCTTTTCAAGTGGACAAGAGAATGTGAAGAAAATTTCTTAGCTCTTAAAGAACATCTCACCATGGCACCTATACTGGCATAGCCCGTAGAAGGTGGCGGATTTGAGGTTTATACCGATGCATCTGGCATTGGTCTGGGTTGTGTTCTTATGCAAAATGGAAAGGTGATTTGTTATGCTTCAAGACAGTTAAAACGACATGAGAAAAATTACCATGTTCATGATCTTGAACTAGTTGCTGTTATATTTACCTTGAAGATTTGACAACACTACATCTTAACAGAGATGAAATAATATATGCTATTTTTTGCTAGACTAAATTATTCTAGGAAAGTTTAGGTTAGTGTTGAGATACTTTACCCATCTTGTCGAACTATTCTTTTACTTGCTCATTAATAGATAAATTCTCTTATTTCCACCCTTAATGGATTGTCAAAGAGGGTCCGGTGCTTTAGTGCAGAGAGATGATGCTTCCAATCGTCCTTGGACTTGCCTAGTTCCATTATATACATCCACACCATTCACTCATTGGCTCCCAACTTGGATGAGTGTTGGGGATACAAGTCACACCTGATCAGGGTAAAATTGGCTCGACTTATGTAAGACCTATTTTCGTCACGTCCAATCAGACTCACAGTCCGCAACGCACATGTCGGGCCTCGATAGCCGCGGCCCATCACAGACGGCTCAGGATGGATCATCAATGGATCTGCCAGCGCATGAAGGACTTCGACCTGGGTGCAATGGCCTCCGGATGACCCTCTGGCGATCAAACGTTACCTCCCACGACGTCAGGCTCAACTCCACTAAGGGAGAGCACGCCCCCCAGACGCCGTAAGACTCGCCAGAGAACTGTTCGACTCCGAAAGAACGGACCCTCAACTGAAAACTCCCCATGATCGTAGGAAGACATTACCCCATGACTCGCGCCCTTCTCTGTTAAGGGATAGGGTCTCGCCACCAGGATGACCCCCTATAAATGGAACTTCGACGGATAGATAGAGGACACAGTGATTTTTCATCAAGAAATATGCACTCAGCTCCAGACAAGGGAAAAGAGAAGCTAACTCGCTGTCCAGACAGAAAGTCTCTGCCAAACTCCGGTTGCCCTCCGAGTCTCTTACCGCCCAGTGAGCATTCTCTGAGCGTCCACTGGTAATGGAGAGGACTCCCCTTTGAAGGCAGTCCATCTCTCCAGGCTTGCATCGCCACCCCTTGACTCTCTCTCTCAACTCTCTTTTCTGTTTCTCCGTCTCCCGCGTGCTGATTTAAGCATCGGAGGGTTATCTTCTGGGTAACACCTGAGATTCCTTCTTACGCCTTTCATTTCTGGTGTTTGCAGGCTTCCACGAGTGTCGGGCGGTCTTTCTCAATAAATAAATAGAAAATTATGGTACGAGACCCTAGGAACCAATTTTTCACCTCTACAACACCTAAGTTATATCTAGAGTAAAGTTCACCGACTTGATGATCCGTACGTATTGGATCGAAATTGTCTTAATTTGATACGATACGTCTGAATCTCATGTGAGTTGTGTCGACTCAGTTTAGCCCATCTCACCCCAAAAACCTCTTCTTCTCCCACCCAGACCCCCCACCCGACAAACTTTTAATCTAAAACCCGGGCGCCCCCCACCGAAGTACCTCGTTAATACCCCAACCCGGGACACAAGCCCCACGTGGTGGTGCGTGGGAGATGTATGTATTAGGGAGATGCCCCTCCATTTTTTTATTTTTTTTATTTTTTTGTTTGGTTTGTTTTAACATTTAGATTTTTCTTGGGGTTTTGACAAATTTTGATTCTTTTTGGTAAGTTTTTAACATATTTAGATTTTTTTGGTTTTTGACATATTTAGATTTTTTGGCCAACGTCTGGCAACTGCCTATGAGACATCACAACCATGAAGATAGGATAAGCTCTTTCTACAACCTCCCAGGTATCCTGAGCGCACATCTAGGTTGATTTGGGCCTCTAGACTCCTGGAATGATGGTCTCGCTAGTTAAGACTTATCCTGATGACAATGCCGTCATGCCAAGCTTAGGCTCCCAGTTGCTTCCGACTGCGGAGGTACACCTAAAAAGTTTTCAAGGTAAATGATTTGCTCGACCCGGGTCTATTTCCTCACAACCATAGATGATATATGATGGAACACCTTGGAACCCTAATGGTCAACCCTATGACGCTGACCCAGAATCAGATGTCGTCGCACCGACAGGTGACGCGCATGCATTGACCTAAGCCCTAGGTTGATGAAAGAAGGCACTAAAGGTGGGAAAGAAAATTTACATACCAGAAACATGGAGATTTCTTTATAGTAGAGGCTTTTGCTCTTCTGGGGTAGACAACCATATAGTGTGTTTTTGAAAAATGGCGACAAGCCGTCAACTGAGTTATATCCCTCGGAGTTTCCATCGGATTCCGAGTCCTCAAAATAAAAATGAATGCTGGGGACAAACTTCGCAAGAGGATCAGCAAAGCTGTTAAAACGATGAGCTATGAGCGAGCTTAATCACTCCACCCTTTCAGTGATTTCGGACCACCTTTGGGACGTTATGCTTGTTGTGTTGCCCCTTGAATATGGACTTGACTTGTAGGACTTTCTTTATTTTGACCAAGCATAGTCACGGCCAGACTTTTCATTTGTTCCCTTTTTGGGATTTTCCTATCTTTTCATTGCTTAGAATTTTGAAATTTTGGGGTTTTGCACCCTTTTGACTCTGAATGATTTTTTGTTTGCCTACGGGGACACTGCCCTCTTTATGTGCTCTGGTCTCCTTTTGGAAGGAAGGTGAGTCCTACTCTCACCTGAAGGTATTGTGTTTTAGCTGCTGAGCTCAACGCCTTAAGAGCACTGACTGTCTTGATCAGTTGAGAAGAGAGGAAAAAGAGGATTTTGGAGTCTTTAAGAAATCTTTGGGATAGACACCCGTTTTAGGCCATCGCCATATTTTGATACCACGTGAGTGTGTGCATATTGTCTGCCCCTAGGAGCATTAGCTTAGCTTGGCAGAATTCCCCTCGGTTCCAATAGATCAAAGTCCTAATCCATCGAGACTCTAATGCAATCTAACCTTAATCATGCAACCCCTTTGTTTACTTTTGATTTCATCAACGTGGGAAGCCCTCTCTTTTGGACTTGTGAGTCCCAAAGACTCCACTTCTGCCAGGAAACGTGGGATGCTATTTTTGACCATCCCTTGCCCAACCAAAGTGATATAAAAACACCCCTTTGGGCCAAGAAACCTTAATTAACCAAGAGGAGTCAAGGGAGGCTATCAAGGGAGGGAGAAAGTTGCTACAACAACTACGTGAACACTGATCCGTCTAGCCATTCCTCATCAAACCTCAAGCATTTTAAGATCAATTTGAAGCCAATGAACCTCAAATCTAGTGGAGAAGCAAGCTTTGTCCAAGATCTACATCATCTACTCAGGGAGAGCCTAAAATAGAATTTTTCATTTGTGTTTCTTCTTCTAAATTCCTTGAGTTTCAAGTGTGTGTTCCTTGTAATCTGTAAACACTCGTGTGTGTGTGGATCTACTCAGATCTCTGTGTGTGTGTGTGTGTGTGTGATTTCATTCAGATCTGTGTGTGTTTCGGTACCTTGGCACCTTTGTGGGAGTTTTGAACTCCTTACCATGTATGTTTATGCTACCCCACCCCCCAAACTATGCAAGTAACATAATAAGCATGAACAAGCATGAAAGCATGAAGGAAAGGGGAGATAAGGATGAAGATACTGGCTCTGATCGCAACCAAAGTTATAACAACACCACAGGGATGAAGAGATGAGAGGAACGGTGCCGTGTACCTTGGAAAGATGAATACTTGATTACGCTTAAGAAACTGGGGTGTGGGGAACAGTGTGGGATCGACCTCATCTCCTTTCAGCTGGCTAGAGGAAGAGGGCCTCACGTCCTATCCTTGCTCTCCTACAAAATAAAGTCAAACACAAGAGAAAAACCCATTAGAAACTATGCACATGTAGCATCCATCCAGCAGTGATAAAATAGCATGAATAAAAGAGGGAGAACGCACCGGGGAGAGATTTTTAACCCCAGTGGAAGGGTGCAAAAGATAGGTGTGTATATTGTGATGAGAATAGAAGAAGTAGGGAAGAAAAACACGTATCATAACTGTGGGGAGAGTGTATGCAATATGAATAAAAATGCAGATGTAGCAGAAAATAGTGCAGGTTATGATGATTTTGTGAAATTAAGAGGACGAGAACTAAGAGTAGAGAGAGAGATAGACGGCCCTTGAGCATGGAGATTAAAGATAATACTTTCCTCTTCAGGGTAGGGTTGAAGAGATGAGTCGACAGTGCAGCATGGCTTCGCCCCAAACCAAGAAAGAGCCCCCTGTCGCGAAATGCGAACCTGGGTTCTTTATATAAGAGTTGCAGAAAGTTCTGGAGTTAAATCCAAGATAAACACCCAAAATAGGGGATGTAGATGCATAAATCTCATGGATAATAGTGGGAATATATGCATGACGGAGCCTCATATAATTTATATGGAATGGGCATGCATCGCACGTTTTCACCAAAATAGCGATTGCATTTCTTCAAGCGCGTTGCCGGGTGTATGGATCTCAAATGCGAGTAAAGCTTCTCATGCATTTTTGCCCCCACACACTGAATTGCATTAGACCCTCATTGAAGTAGCATGGAGTTGAGCATATTTGCCTCTCTCACCCTCTGTTCTGCCCTCCTCGCTTGCGATCGGAACTCGGATGCTGAGATATGTTCTCCCATAGGCATAAAAGAATGAGAAGCTTCAATGTTGAGAACTTTTGTGAAGAGCCTGGGTCTTTACATTATAACTACAGGAACGACCACGCTGATAACAGAGCGAGATCATATAATTTTGCAAACAATAATGATGTTCTTGCACTACCCAAACTTTTGGACGGCCCGACTAAGTACAAATAAGGAAGTGTGACAAAGGAATATGAAAAACTACATTTGCAATGTACACAAATCATGAATTATCTGTATACATTGCGGTCGTCACTAACCAGTGGTGATTCTTGTCGGAAAAGTAAAGATGGGGCAGCAAAAAAAAATCATAGTTATTGATTCTGATGAAGAAAATCAGCAAGGGCAGGTAATGTACAATGGCATTGGAGACGCCAGAGTGGATTCTAGCTCTTCTGTTGATCTGAATTATCAGCCCTCAGTTCAGTATCACCAGGTCATTTGGACAAGAACAGTCGAGATAAAATCCAGTGAACAAATTCAAGACATAAGTTTTGCAGAGAATGATGGTGAAAGAAGCATCAAACCTCTTGATGTAAAAATGCTTGATGTGGATGAATCTGATGTTGGAACATCGTCAAAT
This sequence comes from Amorphophallus titanum, assembly GCA_024336825.1. Taxonomy (NCBI): domain Eukaryota; kingdom Viridiplantae; phylum Streptophyta; class Magnoliopsida; order Alismatales; family Araceae; genus Amorphophallus; species Amorphophallus titanum. Next base: position 4,668,060 of record JANBPO010004458.1, on the reverse strand, counting down.
TCTGACCATGTGTCCTAAGGTTGTCCCTTGACCATGGGAAACCATCGAGAAAATGATGATGAAACACCAGAAAGACCGGATCAAATTGTTCTGCAGCATCGATCATGGTGGAAAAAGGGCTTAGAAGAATATGACCATGATTATCCCCCTCAAGGATGATAAGGAGCTCAGCAACTTAATGTCCTTCAAAAAAGGGGAGAGCAAATAATCTGAGACAGGCATGTGTAGATCTATTTAAAAATCCACTCAAAAATAATAAGAATAAGGGGAAAGATAATGATAATAGTGGAAGATAAGATAAGTGGGAAGGAGAGAGAGCATATGTGGATGTTAGGATGGAGGGTGATTGCTAGAGACACACGGACCTCAAATGATATATAAACAATAAATAAGGAGGGATCGCGATAAATACCTTGAAGCGTGGGAAGATGTGAGTGTCGACCTTCTCTTCCAATCGGTCGCCCGATGAAGAGAGACTTCTTAGATTACCCTTTGCAAAATCAACAAACAACACCAACAAACGATATTGATTAGATATCAAGTGTGCAGTAACATAGCAAGGGAGTGGGCTCGCACAAGACGCATGGCATCTAATAAAGCCCGACCTTCAGCCTGCATATGCATAAAAGGCTAATAGAAATAAATAAGTCACATATATGCACATAATGGGCTCTAACCCATAGACTATCTTCTTCCATTAATACAATTATATAGAAGCCTAAAATAAAGAAATGCATGATATTAATGGGCCTTAACACCCTTAAACATAACCAGTGATATATATTTTATATATAAGTAGCAAAACTATAATAAGTCATTGGTAAGTCTTTGAGTAAAAGGCCTTTAGGATGTATATGTAGATATAAATTAGATGTGTATATATATATTATATATATAACTCATGCACGTGGGCTCTCACCCAAACACATAGCGAAGCCACCCATGGTATATCTATATATATAACCCACACCTACACTCACTCTATATGCCAACTCACGTTAAGCATAATAGCCAACCCGTGTTAGCCTTAATCGACGTTATATTAAACAAGGCTTAGGGTTTTCTAAGCAAATTATGGTTAGTGGCTGAAAATATAGCTAGTCAGTGGACAACACTCGGAAGGTCATAAATCCTTCTCGTTGGTGGCGACCGTACTCTCTGGAACCCCCTCGCCATTATAAAAGCACCCCCACCTCAAACATGCAGCATTTCCTATTGCTGTTTGAAGGGCCTTTGCTGTGCATAGAAGTTCTTCATCTGTCTACTTCCTCCTGCCAACGTGAACGTGCTAGATTCCCTCTGCTTCCCTTGTTGCGGTCTGCATCCGCGAGCAAGCTTCTTCCTTCATCCATCGCTGTTTCGCTGCTGCTATGAGGCCACTGCGTCCTCCATCCTTTTCCTCCTGCAGCATGAAGGGGGCTAATTTTTCATCCTGCTGCATCCGCGTGAAGAACCTTTCCCACCTTCTTCCTCAAAGCGTTGCTGCAGTTTCATCTTCATCCTACAGTCATCTTCTTCCTTCTGCTTCCTCTTCGTCCTCTGTTCATCAACCTATACCTCGTTCTTTACACAAAAGTTAGGTTTTCTCTAATGCAAGACCTAGTTAAAAAAAATCCAAAAATACTATTACATGCATTCATAGACCATATCCTGCTAGTCTTTGTATCTCGTTATTTTTTTTTCTGGTGTAATAAGAATTAGCGACACGGGGAGTGGTCGCTATTTGACTTTGCGTCCAACATTTTGGTCACTATTTCCTTAAATACGCTACCAGGTATTTCTTCAATCAGCGACAAACAGAGTGGTCGCTATTTCTTATATGCGACAAAAGGGTTCGTCACTATTTCCTGAAATCTGTGACCAATAGAGTGGTCGCTATTACCTATCTGCGACCAAGACATTGGTCACTAATTCTTAAAATAATTAATATGTTTAATAAACATAGCATGTCTAAAATTGGAAAAGGTAGTAGAGACAGAGATAGAGAAAGGTTAAAGGGGTATTAAAACAAATGATAAATGAAGAAAAAAGTAAAAAAAATAACGTGTGTGCGTGTGTGTGAGGTAGAGTGAAACACTACGAGGGGGGGTAGAGCCGGGAGAGAAGTGAGACAGAAAGAGAGAGAGATGTGGTGGGGAGGAGAAGTGAAGAGAAGAATACAGAGAGAGGGAGAAAGCTACAAAGAGGGGGAAGTGGTGACTGTGCGAAGGGTGTGTGTGTATGTGTGTGCAGAAGAGAGGAAGAGGGGGAGAGTGAGGTGAGAAGAGAACTAGAGGGTGAGGGAGAGCTATCCGGGAGAGGGAGAGATGAGAGAAAGAGAGCGAGATAGGGGGAGAGGAGAGGAGCATAAGGGAGTTATGACGGTGAGGGGTGAAGAACCTGCCGGTAGAGGGGGAAGAGAGGAGATTGACAGTATGCAGGCAATGCAAATAGGAAGAGAGGGGGGAGACAGACGTGAGGGGAAGGGAGAAAGGAGAAGAAAGGGCAGACAGCCCTATTGGCAGAGGGGTGAACAAGGAGAAAGAAAGGCCCACCAGCGGTGAGTATGTGTGCAGAAGAAGACCCAGAGCCTCTAGGGACAAAGGAGGCCGACGGTGGTGAGTAGAGAGCAGAGAGAGGGAGAGATAGATGTGAAGGAGAGTGAGAGGGAGGAGAGAAAAGTGAGGGAGATAGGGAGGAGAAGAGGCTGTAGTGTCCCTATTCCAAATAGGGGTGCCAGACTAGGAGGGAGTGAAGGGGGAGAAGAAGAAGAAAAGGGGAGGGACAGGAGGCGAACCGGAGGGGAAGAGAAGAAGGAGTCTACAGTGAGTGTCAGAGGGGAGAAAGGAGAAGAAGGGGGAGCAAGGAGTAGAAGAAGAATGGGGAGAGGGGAGAAAGAAGCTGTGAGGTGGGGAGAGAGGAGAAGAGATCGCTGATGGGAAGAGAGGGCTACAAGGAGAGTGAAGGGGAAGAAGAGGAAGAAGAGGGGAGGGGCAGGAGGAGAAGAAGTCTTAGGGGGAGAGGGAAGAAGTTCTCCCACAAGAGAGGTGGTCATTTGGTTTTATAGGTGCCCGTCTCGGCACCTACTGCCGTGTTTGCACGCTTCTGTCATCTGCACCTGCACGTTGGCTGCACGTAGGAGGAGGGCTACCAGCATGTGCCTAATGCCTGTCGTTGCTACTGCTGTACTCAATATGTGCCTGCTTCGCGAAGAGATGTTTACTGCTTGCTGCGCACGTAAGAGAAAGCCCCACACGCCACTTGTAACGACCCAAGATCTGGATACTAGGGATAACCCAATACCATTTGAATCCTAACCCGCCACCCACTATCTGGAGGGCTTAGAAGGGCTAAAGGATGGTATTGTTATGCATTGAAATTCTAACTAGATAGATCTTCCAGCACACCCCACTACTCCCTTAAGAGGGCTTCACTGCAGATTTGAGGGGAGTTTTTCTCTTCTCTCACTTCTATTTTTCATTTGAGCATAGGGTGTTATTTTAGGGGTAATTGATGTATCCTTTGTTTCAAGAGAAGAAGAACGGGGAGGAGGTGCGACATACCTTCGAGCAGAAGGAAGATTAGGAGGACGCCTTCAGCGAGGTTATCTCTCTGCAGACGGTGACTCCTACGATTTTGGCTGGCTTCCATTCCGTGGATAAAAGTCTCTAGCGCAACCATCCATCCTCTCCATGGGATTCATTGAAGAAATGAGGGAGAATCTTTAGTCACTCATTTCTACTCTCTTCATTTGATCATAGATCAATTTTGTTGTGGTTATTGAATATCCTTTATACTACGTTAAACTCAGAATACTACTATATGCGTGGATGGAGCGGTGTCTCCGTGTGGTTTAAGTGTCCGGGGTGTGTTCCCCGACGTGTGTGCGTGTCTACTACGGTGGCAGCGTATTGGGACTTGTCCCTGTCTATATATTGTTGCGGAAGCAGCATGTGTGGTTGGGGTTCGTCCTTGTGTTGCTACATTTGTAGCGTGGAGTGAAGCCTCACCCGGTTGGGTGAGGGGTGGACGTAGAGAGCCTGTCGTGGTCCTGAACCACCTTAAAAACCCTGTGCCGTATGTGATTGCCTATGTGACTGTCCTTGTCTTCTATCTCTATTCACAGGTTCATTAGATAGGTTTTTAATTCACTACACTGTCACACACCGCTACCTCCGTTATCCTTGTTAAGCATAAATTTATTTGTGTTAAGCGTGATTTCATTGTTTAGTTGCATTGGTAATTCGAGTGAGATCGGAGAGCTTGAGAGAATGCTTTAAATCTCACTTGAGTTTTAGTTAATTAACATTGTTAATTCTATATCTGTTGGAACAAGCTAAGAAAGTTTTAAAATTCGTCATGTCAGCAAGGGGACAATTCAACCCCCCTTCTTGTCCGCCATCTCTCTGGCCCAACAGGGGCCATTGTGCACCGCCTTGGATGCACCATGCGAGGTGGCAGGTGAGATGTGAAGGTTTCGTGGCAAGTTTGGGACTAAGAATGAGCATTGGCAGGTGTCGATTATGGTTCGTGTTGTGGCTCTTGGCGTGGTGGTCTGCGTAAAAATAACTCAGGAGATGGATATTTTGAGGACCCGAGAATCGAGAATAGATTGGTGTTAGCAAGGACATATTCACGAGAATGATGTCTACTGGCTAGAGATGTAGCAGCCTTTAAGCCTGTCATCTTTTGTGGTTTCTTCGCTTCTCGATAAGTGTTTTGGTGTTAATGATTTCGAGATCAGAGGCAGGCATAGATAAGGTGGGTGCAGCAGCGACTAGCTCAGCTGTTACGGCAGAGTGTGGCTGGCGATCAGTAGAGCCAGTGCTCGAGGCACGGTGAGTCGCAGTTCAAGGAATTGCCATAACGGTGCCCAGGGAGATGCTGCGAGTGTGGTCTGACGAGACACTTAGCGAGTGTTATTGGAAGGCTGACCTAATGGTGGCAATAATTTTTTTTTCTGGTGCTGGAAGGTGTGATTCCCAACATGCACGAGGTTCGAGGGTAGGTCAAGCATGGAGACCTCTCGCTTTGTAAGAGGTATGTTAGTTTCTCCTTGGTTGGAGAAGATCCCATTTTTGCTAAGCTTCGTCATCTTGCATCATGGGTTCGGATTTGTTGGCCTCTCTTGTGTGCCATGAATTCCGTGCAAGACGTGTCTTGTATTTTTGGCAGTGTGGCTGCCTGTGAGAAGTCATGCCCATTCCCCTGATGCGTAAGGGTGTGTTGGCACTATTCCCGGAGAATGAGTGATAGTTGGGCTATGCTTGTGAGAGACTCGTGGCTGGTGTTGTGATTTTTGATGCGTTGTGGATCAGAGCCTATGAAGTTGCAGAAGGATTGCATGATTAAGATAGAGAATATGTGCTTTGGGTTCGAGGTGAATGGAGCTTTCCTCACCCTATTCTCCAAAGTTAGCCAACCGAGTTGAGGATTTTCGGGATGGCGGATCCTGAGTCCCTGTGATGATTACGCGTGTGGGTCAGAGTGCGTAGCAGAAGCCTGGTGGGCCCATAACCCACAGGTCCAAGATTGTAATATTGGTTGCTACAGGCGGATTCCTGAGGGTGAGTAGAGCATCAGAGGATTGGTTCCTCTGTGTGAGTTTATCTCTGGTTGTGTGAGCCATGTCGAATGTCGTGCTGTTGCTGGACGCATTGTGGGTTGTGGCACTGGCAGGATGGAGAGTTGGGAAAATATGACGACAAGTTTGGGGCATGAGTACCCTGTTCGCTTGCATTGGAAGTTGTGCCTTCAGATGGAATTAGAGTTCTAGAGATGTGATTTCCAAGAGATGATTATGGGTCCCAGTTGGTAGCTGCAAGTGCCTAGTAAGGCTAGCCAAGTGGTCAGCTATGGTAATGTTTTGAAGAGGCCTAGTTGGGTCCGTGAGTTGCGAAATCTTGTGAGAGGGACCCAGCTATGGTAAGGATCTATGATGTTTGAAGATCCATGTGCATTGGTCACAGCATCGTTGACCAAGTTGCTATGGTAACAGCTGGCACTTTTTCTATCCTAGAGATCTATGTCATGATTTGTTCAGGTGGTGTCCTTTGGCTTTGTGGCAGAAGTAGAGTTGAGGATTGCCAGGTGTCCATTTGGGATAATTACGATGAAGCTGGAATGAGACTGTGTAATGGACGATGCCCATGTATGGGGATCCCTAGAGGGATGTCGTTGGATGAGAGCCTTGGTCTCATGACTAGCATGAGAGGATTTTCCTGTAAGTCTGAGTCTAGTGTTATTGTGGACCGAGGATTGTATAATTTTATCATTTGGTTTTGCTGTGCTCCCCTGAGAGGGTAGAGCTGGCATGAGGATCGGGATCTGATGCGATGTCCGAGTGAGGATCGACTCGAGATGCGCTAGTGGCCAGTGTAAGAGTCAACGAATGGCCCGTCGAGATTTTGAATACACTTATCGGTCTTGGTGAAAGAGTAGGAAAGCGGAAGTTAAGCTAGTGAAGGTTTCCCATTGATGAGTAATTGGTGACTGACAAATGGATTTTCATAGACAGAAGATGCCAGATGGCGAGAGCCACCTGTAAGTGAGGCCTTTGGTGGCCGATTTTGAGATGTGCCTTTTCCTAGATTGGATCTGGGATCAGTTGAAGGCTTGTGTTTGGACTGGAGTTGGTTCGGTGCTGTATTGGCGTTCGGCTTGCCAGGTGTGAGATGGTTCATGGCGTAGGGCCGACGGATTTGTGCCAGTCAGTTGAGATGACTGTGTGAGCTGGTTGAGGCTCAGTGACAGTTGCCCCCTATGCAGGGCGTGAGATCATTCAGTAGATTGAGAAGCTGCTATTAGATTGGTCTATCAAGCATAGTTTATTAGTGGTAAGTTTCTTGTGACGAGGATTAGGTCTCCTCGGTGAATAAGATAGTGGCAGTGATGCCATGATTGGAATTTTGTTGTGTCTGAGGTAGGGCCAGACTTCTTGTACCTTGCGTATGCTATGCTTGCTCTGAGGATCGATGTGTATGGTGCTGTGGAGCGAGGAGTTTTTGTTCAGGGTCATAGTCTGGCTGTGTCCCTTGAGAAGTGGTTTTGCGAGAATCGAGGTTCAACTGGAGCTCTGGGAGTGCGGCCAGCTAGATAAGTTGTTCTTCCCCTTTGAGTTATGGTTGCCTCAAGGTGTCGAGACGTGCCTGCCGCATGGTAATTTTTTGACGTCCACAAATGCCCCCCACCCGCGGGTGGTGCAAGTGAGGGACGAGTGCGTGGGGCCTGTGGGTGTAGAGCTCTTTAGTCTCATATCTTCCATTCCCGAGTTGGCTGGTCTGATGGAAATTTACAGGAAAGCACTCAATCCTTCAGCGAATGGTTGAGGGGACCGCTTCACCGTGTTGGCTTATGGATCGAGATGTCTAGCCCAAGTGGGGGTTTAGTCATCAGCATGGGGTGGATATCGTAGGAAAGAAATAGAGTTAATGCATTGACCTAGGCGATAGGCCTTGGCCGACTGGATGAGGCCAATCACCGAGGGGGTTGGTGTCAAGTGCTCAATGAGGAAGGTTGTTTATTCATTGACTCGGACGGAAGGTCGGAACCAAAGGTTTTGTAGATGGCCCACCAAAACGGGAGGGGTTTATGCACCGGTTGGCGTGTCCGATTGGAATGTTTGTAATAGAGAAGTCTTTTGCTTCATCGACTCGGATGGGTTCATCGACTCGGATGGAAGGTCCGAGCCGAGCAAAGGTGGTTTTTTAATCCATCGACTTGGATGGAAAGTTCAAGTCGAGCAAAGAGGGCCTTTTAATTCATCAACTTGGATGAAAGGTCTGAGCCAAGCAGAGAGATTTTTTATTCTTTAGTGCACCAGGGATACCGGCCGTATGTAAGAAGTCTTTTAATTCTTTAGTGCGCAGGGGCACCGACTCTATGTGAGAAGTCTTTTAATTCTTTAATGCGCCGGAGCACCGGCTGTATGTGAGAAGTATTTAATTCTTTAATGCGTCGGGGGCACCGACTACATGATGAATCTTCTGATTCTTTAATGCGCCAGGGGCACCGACTGTATGAAGGTCTAGGCCACAGGTTTATTCATCAGTGGGACAAAGGGTTGTAATGTTGAGATGGTTTATTCATTGACATAGGATAGGTGTCAAAGCAAGAAGGGTCTTTTATTCATCGACTCCAGATGGAAGGTCAGGGCCAAAGGAGGGAGAACTTTTTATTCGTTGACTGGGATGGAAGGTCCGAGTCAAAGCGAAGGTCTTTTATTTGCCAACTCGGATGGAAGGTTCAAGTCAGAGGTTTATGCGTCAGTGGGACTTGATGATGGTTATTTTTTTTATTGATTTGCTTTCCTTATTCTTGATTGATCTTTTCTTTATTATTTCTTTTTCTTTCCTTTTCTTTTTCTTTTGAACAACTTCGGGTAGCTGCCGGCGTGGATGCCACTAGTGGAGAGCTGTCGGCACGAATACTGATGATGGGAGAACTCTCGACTTGGAAGTCGATAATTGGAATGCTGTCAGATTGGAACCGATGGTCAGAAGCAGTCGGCATAGATGGTGATAATTAGAAAGTAGTTGATACACGTTCCGCTGCTATCGGTTCGGGGTGTGACAGAAGGTGGTATCAGAGCCTAGGCTTTCTAAATCCCTAGGTCATTAAGTCCAAGTTATAGATCGAGTTATCCTTGTCAATTACCCTATAGGAATCCCATGAGATTGAGTAGAGCTATAGGCTAACCAATAAAATATGTCTCATCTACGTTACATTAATGTCAAGATATGAGTAATCATTACCTTAAAAACTTATTTTGTAGGCTAAGATGGCTACCGAGCGAGCCCAATGGAGAGAGATGCAGTGCACCATCCAAGGTTTGACTTAGGCATTGCAACAAGTTGCACAAGGTGGAGCTCAACATGGAGCTAGGGATTTGCATCAGAAGTTTCAAAAGATGAATCCCCTGAAGTTTAGTGGGTCTACCGACCCAAATGAGGCGAAGGATTGGGTACAAGAAATAGAGAGAACTTTCACGGTTATACAATATACTGACCAAGAGAAGATACTTTTGGGAACTTATCAACTAGAAAAGGATGCTCGGGCATGGTGGGGGTCCGTGGAAGTAATCTTGCCTAATGTCTAAGTTACTTGGGATGAGTTCCTAGAACACTTTAATGAGAAATATTTTTCAGAGAGAATTCAAGAGAAGAAGATAATGGAGTTTGAGGCACTAAAACAACGTAGTTTATCGATGGCAGATTATGAGGTGAAGTTTTCTCGATTGGCCTGATATGCACCACATTTAGTCCATACGGAGAAGATGAGAGTAAAGAGATTTATGAATGGCTTGAAGGTAGAGCTTATTCCTCAATTAGCTCTGTTAGAAATCTAAACTTACACGTAGATGGTTAGGAAAGTGCAACTACTGGAAGATGCTATGGATATGATGGAACGAATCAAAGGAAAAATTACCAAGAAGGAGTTAGCAAATGGACACAAGAATAAGGAACCCGAGAATGACAAGAAGAGGTCCAATGGAGGTAACAGTTCTCGGAAGGACAAGAAACCCCGGAACGATGATCAACAAGTTGTTCCGGCTAAGGAAAAATATCAACATTGCAATAAAGGAGGGCACAAACCAGAGGAGTGCTGGTACAAACTTGGGAAGTACATTCGTTGCGGAAGTGAATATCATAGGATCGCACGTTGTCCACTTTTAAAGGAGCACGCGCCACGAGAACATCAACAAGGTGGACCTAAGCATCAGGGTAGACTACAAGCATTAGAAGGTAACTCTATAAACCTATCTTATTCAAGATTGCATGATTGGATATGGTGATCTTAGTACTTCACATGCTATGAGAATGGATCTAGCTAGAATAGATGTTTTTGAATATGGTGATTTTTACCCCACTACTATGGAAAGAAATTCGTGAGAATTTGGGGACCAAATTCTTTTAAGTGGGAGAGGGTGTAGCACCCTAAAAATTTGAAATGAGTTCAAGGGTTGAAGTCTCGCGATCAATGACACCCAAGAGGGGGGGGGGTGAATTAGGTGATTATAAATTTTAAGAAAATTTTACCCGATTGAAAATAGATGTGATGAAGTAGCAATTAAAATTTTAGATATGTTAAATATCAAATTAGATCTATCAAGATCAGTCACTCACGATAACCGATTTTACTAAATTTGAAGGATACGACACGGAGGAGACAATATACATGTACAATCACACAGAATGGGGGTAGAAGAGATGGACCAAATCACACAACTCAAATCACAAGACACAATGATTTTTAAGGTTGTTTAGATACAACGACGGCAACCTATGTCCACCCCTCACCAAAATCCAGTGAGGCTTCACTACTGAAAAATCAGCACGGGGATAGATCCCCAACATGGAGACTAGCTCCAAACACACACACAAGACAATGCCTACACACACACAGGGACATGCCCCAACACATACACAGACACACACGAAGATAAAGTCTCTAACACAATCCGATGATCGGATCAACAACACACACACACACACACACACACACACACACATACACTGCAATAGACGCAGCACTCTACACACGCCAAAACTCAGATCGAATAGATCCACACACACACATAGATCTGAAGTGATCCACATTCACACATGGATCTGAACAAAATCACACACGGACACATGGATATGAATAGATCCACACACATACGAATGTTTACAGATTACAAGGAACACAAACTTGAAGCTCAAAACACTTTAGAAGATGAAACACAAAAGAAAGATGTCTGATTTAGGCTCCCCCTATGTATCTAATCCAGATCTTGAATGAAGCTTGAATCTCCACTTGATTTCCACTTATTTTGCCTCAACTTGATCATCAAAAATTTGATCTTCGATGAAGAATTTGTGGACGAATCACTATTCATGGAGTTCTTGCAGCAGCACTCTTTCTTCTCTTGGTAGTCTCCCCTTGATTCCTTGAGTGATTAGGGTTTCTTGGCCCAAAGAGATATTTTTATAACACTTGGGTGGTCAACGGACATGTCAAGAAACAGATCCACAATATCTGACATGTTTGGAGGTTTTGGGATTTAAAAATTCTAAAGAGATGCTTTGCCCTCATTGAAGAAAACAAAGTCAAAAATGGGGGCTTCGAAGGGTTAGGCCGACCGATGACTTCGGTCGGTCGATCAAACTCTGAGACTTTTCTAGCCATTCAACACTGGGAGAATCGGTCGACCGAAATTGACCTATCGGTCAACCAGACTATGTAATTTCTCAGAGTTCTGCTTGCTAGAATTTTTGGTCGACTGAACGAACTTCGTTGGTCGACTGAACTCTGCTTGTTCTGCAAAACAAACTTGTTAGCCCAAGAAATTATGTCTAGATAACAAGGTCGTCAACATGATTTCAAATTAAATTCAGTTCAACCACAGATGAACACGGATAAACACAGATAAAAAACGACAAACCAAATAAATCAGTGTTTATATCCTCCGGTCTTTTGATGTTATCTGTGTTCATCTGCGTCTATCTGTGGTTAATATGTTTTTCGATCTCGCCCAACACACTACTCAGGGTGGGCAAAGTGCTTGTGCGCAATTGATACAGCGGCAACGACACCACGTTATCCATGCGGAAGGCGATGCCCTGGTGATCCACGCCGGGCACGCCCACCGGGATAAATACTTCCGGCTCGCGTTCAAATTTCATCTGCGGATGGCCTATCACCACGGTGGGTATCCGCGTCATGGGCGGTGCTTGTTCCGGGTTGAAAGTGGAGACCCACAGCAAGGCATCCGCTTCGCCGCTTTGTAATAGAGTGTCGGTGGAGAGATGATAGGCGTCGTGTTCCGGGTAGCTTCGGGCATAGGAACTGCGCATGGGGTAGCCGGAGATCCAGGTGGCGACCTGGTTGGCGTCCATGTCGCCGTCCGAGCCGCCCAGCGGCAGGCCGGAGCAGCGCGTGGTGTTGTTCAGGGTCTTGACCAGTTCGGCGATGTTCTGCACCGTGAGTTCGGCGTGCGGAATATCCAGCGCGGCGGCGCTCCACGCGACCACGCTGTACTTGGCCGCCTTGAGCCTGCCTGCCAGTTTTTCCAGGTCGCTCACGTCTATGCCCGCCACTTTTTGCGCTGCGATGCGCTTGCCCAAAATCAAGGCGCGCAAGACCGCAACCACTTCGGGGAGGTGCGCCACATCGCACGGCAGCACATCCGGTTTACGCCCGTCGGGCGCGATGCCTGCGGCGGTATCCAGGTTGCGGCCTCCTAGGTACACCACCTCGCGCTGGGAAGTGTCCTGGCCGAACATGGATTCCTTGTTCCATATCTGGCGCTCGAAAAAACGCGGGAAGCTACTGACGATGTCGGTGCCGACGATAACGAGCAGGTCCACGCGGTTGCGTACTTCGCTCAGGGTGCAGGTCTGCCAGCCGGAGTTCTGCACCACCTGCACATTGCGCATGAAGCTGTTGGAATTCATGTGATCCACTACCGCACCGGTCTTGTCGGCCAGGCTCATCGCCGCGCGCATGCCCTGCACTTCGGTCGCCAGCCCTGCCAGCAACGGCATGTGTGCATGCCCCAGTATCTCGCCGCAACGGGCGATGGCCTGCTGCAAAGTCACAGGCTCGCCGCCTACCCTGGGGCTGGCGGATGGCGTAGCGCGGCCGAAGAACGCCACGCTCTTGCTGCAGCCGTGCTTGACCACCGACAGGCTGTCGTCGGCGGATGCTACGGTGAGGTCATCGCACAATAATCCGCAGGCAGGGCAGGTTACGTTTTCAATCGGCATGGTGATATATGGGTATATATAAGAAATATAAAAAGACCCATAAACCCTTCACAAAACCCTTAGAAAACCCCTCTAAGATATATATAATAACCCTAGGGGCAAATGGGTAAAATTGGGAGCACAAAAGGATTAGAAAAGATGAAGTTCGTAATCCCGTTTTAACAAGATTGCCGATTTCGGTCGACCGGCTTTGGCCGTCAGTCGACCAAAATGTCACAGGGTCCAGTTCCAATGGTTGCTGAAAATTTTAGTCGACCGAAACTTGCAGTTCGATTGACCAAACTCTGTTGCACTTTAGTTTAGTTAAATCTACTGATTTAGGTCGACCGCTCCCTGCCTTCTGGTCGACCAAACACTTGCAGAAAGCCTTATACATAGAAAATTTGTTAGATTTGAAGTCTAATAATCTCAAGTTAATTATTCATGAAGCACACTCATGCAAATACAAAGAACATATGAATGAATAGTATGAAATCCCTTTTGAAAGCTTAAGGATCACAACCAATTACGAAGAACTTATAGCTTTGCACTTTTTGCAATGAGGATGAGCATGATAAATCAAATTCACATGAGTGGCACAGAAATTCTTAAACATATGTGAACCATGAAAGACCAATCACACTAAATCATTTACTAGCCCCAAAACCCCAAGTAATATAGGCATGAACCATACACATGAAAACCTTATCATGCACAACTAAATATTAAGATCACATAGCTATGCATTTAAACCACATGAATGATTATCATGTAACCAAGTTCCATTCAACTTATTTTTGCTTAAGAGTCCTATAAAGAATATGTATGAGAATCCATTCAAAAAATTCATACACAGGAGCATATCAGTCAACCAAAGATTGGGGCCAATTTGTCAAGTGTATATGCAATGTATTTGAGCACCATTCAACCCAAATATCAGCAAGATTTTAATGAGTAAGTTTGACCGCATTCCAAGCTTAGAAGCTCATAAATAACATTTATGCAAAATATTCATGACACTTAAGAACCCATGAGATAATGTGCATGAAAAGGCCAAATGAGTATATGCGTCAAAACCACAAACATCAAAAGCACAATTTGCTTCCACGTGCACACACAATATTTTGTCATGAAAAGGCCAAATGAGTATATGCGTCAAAATCATAAACATCAAAAGTACAATTTGCTTCCACATGCACACAGAATGTTTTGTTATCATCAACACCATGAGGGAGCACAACACAATGAACCTAACAATCTCCCCCTTTTTGATGATGACAAAATATTGTGGCAATCAATCTCAATCGTAATATTTTCTCTCCATTTGAAACAAACATAAGTCTTTCTCCCCCTTTGACATTATCAAAAAGTGGGAGGAAGGCAATGAAGTTCAAATTTCAGTAAGGAGAATAAAATATATTCTATGATTTTTAATTTGCTAGGAAATAGTCCGGGTACAACAAACGCCAATGTCTTTGAGGAGTAACTTCAACCAAAGGAACTCAGTTAGACCATGCGCCATAGCACGATACTCAACCTCAACACTGGATCTAGCAACCACAGTTAGCTTTTTACCACGCTAGGCAAGCAAATTCTTCCTAAGAAACACACAATAACCAGAAGTAGATCGTCTATCCTCCTTAGAGCCAACCCAATCAACATCATTAAAACATACAAATGTTGGAGAATCAGATTTAGTAGAGAAAAGACATTTGCCCAGAGATGTTTTAAGATACCTCAAAATACAATCCACTGTCTGTAAGTGTGGGACGCGAGGAGCATGCATAAACTGGCTGACCACACTCACAGCATATGAAATATTCGACCGAGTAAGAGTCAAGTATAGAAGTCTCCCAACTAGTCTTTGATAATATCCTCTATCATCCTTAGAAAGAAGATCACCATCTTGATTTCTCAATTGAAGATTAGCCTCAATGGGAGTAATATCTGGGCGACAACCTAACTTTTCTATTTTTGTGAGCAAGTCCAGCATATATTTCTGTTGACACACATAAACATCACCATTAGAGTGTGCGAATTCTAACCCTAGAAAGTATTAAAGCAGCCCCATATCTTTGATCTCAAATTCTTTTGCAATATTGTCCTTGAGTAACTGAATTTCCTCTGTATGATCTCCTGTGATAACCATATCATCAACATAGACAATGAGAAGAGCAACACGCCATCTATCCATTTTACAAATAGAGTTTGATTGGCATTACTCTATGTACAACCAAAGCACAACGTAGCCAGCTAAAGGCGGTCAAAGCAAGCTCGAGGACATTACTTCAGGCCATATAGAGCTTTCCGAAGCTTACACACCTTCCTGTGAGTGTTATACCCCGGGAGAGGATGCATGTACACTTCCTCCTATAAATCTATTTAAGAAAGCATTTTTGACATCAAGTTGAAATAGTTTCCAAGAGTGCTGAACTGTCAATGCAAGGATGACCCGAATTGGCTTTAACTTTGCTACTGAAGCAAACGTCTCCTCATAGTCCACTCCATATGTATGTGTGAACCCTTTACCAGCCTTGCCTTGTACATCTCTACAGACCCATCGGGCAGATATTTAACAGTAAACACCCACTTGCATCCCACTAGTCGCTTTTCGACAGGAGGAGCCACTAGTTCTCAGGTTTGATTCTTGATGAGAGCTTGCATCTCTACTTCCATTGCTTGCTGCCACCTTACATCCTTCACAGGTTCTGTAAAAGAACGAGACAAAGAAATAGTAGACAAGGCAAAAATAAAGGATCGATAGGTAGGAGACAAACACAAATATGTAATGAAGTTGGACATAAGATGTTTCGTGCATTGGCGAGTGCCTTTCCGAAAAGCCACACAAAATAAAGAACATGTCGAAAGAGAAAGACACCTATATAAGAGCACGTCCAATGATCAAGACGCCTCTAATGGCAGAAGTGTTAAGAAGATAGGGCGACAAAAGAAAAGTGGTGCCTAGCTCACAGGTGTAAGGCATCGAAAGAACAAGACACTTGTAACACTTCAGATCATAAACTTCTTACAACCAACCAATAGAAGTAAAAGATGGAACTTGCACACATCAAGGAGATCCAAGGTAGGCAATCAATTGAACAATGAAGAACTTTCTTAAAACCCGATTCTCTTTCCGAAACACGCAAACTTTCGAAGAAATCACAAGGGACAATAGGGGAGTGCACATTGTGCACAAGGGATGAAAATAAAAGTGCTGTTGGGAGCACAAATGTAGTGTGCAAAGGCACAATAAGGGGGCCACGTGTGGGTGCCAAAAGGAGGGGCATACATGGGTGCCGAAAATACACAGGTAATCAAAAGAAAATAAAAGAGCTCTCACCATGATCGTCAAAAGATGTGAATGGCATCACGCAAGAGAATAAGAAGAGTGAGCGGACCGCGAGAGTTACTCTCAGCGGGTTTTAATGGAAAATCAAAATCAAAATCACGCGTGAGTGCGTGTGTGATACATGATGTGTGATCGCCAGGGGTCGAAGATCCCAAAAACTATTATGAAAGAAGATTGATCACACGTTACCTTGGATGCGGGGGATCTGTGAAAGGTTCCTTCTTTCTCTTCCCTCAGCGGGCTGATGAAGAGAGTTTTTTTTATTACCCCTTGCAAAAAAATAGAACAAACACGTACCAAATATTGATTAGGATAAAAGCAGTGCAATATCAATACCTTGTGATGAGAGCAATGAAAGCATGAACAAATACACACCAAGTTGGTGTTGTTTTAAACCCCTTTTTGAGTGAAAATGGTGGGTAAATGTTATGATGAGATGAGATTCATGCAGGATTGCACGAATATGATGTTCCCTTACAAAGAGAAATGACACACGAATGAAAAAGACAAATGATGCATGCGACTAATGAGAAATGATGCAAAGAAAGATAAGGGGAAGAAAGACTTGTTGTGGCACCAATGGCGAGCTTCGAGGAGGGCTCCAGCAATGTGAGGACGACGTGCACGAGCAATGGATGAGAGAATGACTCTTTTCTTGAAGGATTGAGCGCTCAGAAATCTGGCAACACCTCTCCTTGATCTTTCACAAGCTCAGAAGCGATTTCTCTAGAGTTTCTCCCTCCTCTTGAACGGATTTCGAAACTCTCTTACTTGTGGGAGGGGGTGCCCTATTTATAAGCATACAAGTCTATAATACATCTCTAGGATGGGATGGCTATTTAAGGACACATCCCACTAACTAGACGTGTGTTCAAGGTTGAGGTGTCCCATGCAAGGGGGGAGGTGGTAGATGTGCGTGGATTACATGGACCTCAATAAGGCCACACCGAAGGACAGCTTCCATATGCCCCGGATAGAACAACTAGTCAACGCCATGGCTAGGCACGAGATGCTGAACTTTCTGGGTGCCTACTCTGGGTACCATCAGATCAGCATGTATGGACTCGACCAGGATAAGATGGCAATCGTCACCGACCACGACCTATATTGCTACACCCGCATGCCGTTCGGATTAAAGAACGCAGGATCCACCTACCTGTGCCTGGTCAATCGCATGTTTGATGTACAGATCATCCGCAACATGGAAGTCTACATGGACAACATGCTCGTCAAAAACCTCTGAGCAGCTGAACACCTGGATGACCTAGCGGAGATGTTCGTAACGTTGAGAAGGTACAATATAAAGCTCAACCCAAGCAAATGAGCATTGAGAGTGAAGTCGGGAAGGTTCCTTGGATTCCTTGTTACCCATAGAGGAATAGAGGGAAATCCCGACCAAATTCGAGTAGTGCTAGAAATGAAGCGACTAGTTTGGGTGAGGGACATACAGTGCCTTACCGACTGTATTGCCACCCTAACACGGTTCCTGTCTCGAGCAGCAGAGAGATGTCTCCCCTTCTTCTAGCTAATCAAGTAAGCCAACAAAGCACCAGAGAAGAAAGGGAAAATCGAATGGGATCAGGAATGCAAGCAGGCATTCGAGGAACTGAAATGGTACCTGGTGTCCCCTCCCGTACTTTCCAAGCCACAGAAAGGAGAATAGCTGCTCCTGTACTTATCGGTGACCCTGAGCACGATGAGTGCAATGCTCACATGGGAGGATGGCAACGTCATGAAGCCTATCTACTATGTAAGTCAAGCACTACAGGGGCTAGAGTTCTGATACTCACGGACGGAGAAGTTCGCTTTGGCCTTAATCACGGTCGCCTGTAAATTACAACTGTACTTTTTGGCTCACTCAATTGTTGTCCTCACCGATCAACCTCTGAGATAAATCCTCTAGAATCCTAAAGCATCAGGAAGGTTGGTCAAGTGAGCGATCGAGTTGGGTGAATTCGACATCAAATTCTATCCCAGGACTGCAATCAAGGCCTAGGCCCTTGCCGACTTTGTCACCGAGTGCACAATACCCAAAGAAAGCTCGACCGAGTAGTCTTTGGGGCCAACATGGGAACTATATGTCCATGGATCATCCTGCACTACTGGCAGTGGGGCGGGACTGGTTCTATTGTCGCCAGAGGGGATAGAGCTACAACACGCCCTGTGTTTCAACTTCCCGACCACGAATAACATGGTCGAGTATGAGGCATTGCTTTCAGGGTTACGGATGGTGAAGCACCTATGGGCGAGCAACGTATGGGTCTACAGCGACTCCATGCTCGTCGCCAACCAAGTCAGGGGTGAGTTCAAAGTGTCAGAGCCGGCAATAGTCAAGTACCTCGAGAAGGCTAAATTTGCTTCTATGGAATTCTTACACTTCAAGATGGTCCACATACTGAGGGAGGAGAATGTCCGGGCGGATGCTTTGTCACATCTAGCATCCTCCAAAATAGCCTCCAACTCAAGATCCATCTTGATAGAAGAATTATCGACACTGAGCACGGAAGAACCAACGCCCCAGGTGAACGCCATTGACTATTAACCCTCATGGATGGACCTGCTCTTAGACTTCTTCCTGTGACAACAACTT
Organism: Amorphophallus titanum; assembly: GCA_024336825.1. Lineage (NCBI taxonomy): Eukaryota > Viridiplantae > Streptophyta > Magnoliopsida > Alismatales > Araceae > Amorphophallus > Amorphophallus titanum. The sequence continues at coordinate 4,649,414 of JANBPO010004458.1, read as the reverse complement.
CCAAGCGACTGCACTGAGGCTCGCCGCACGCGAGCATGTGCGACACTCTTCACAATAATCGACGGCCACCTATATAGGCTATCCCTTTCAGCCCCTCTATTGAAATGCTTGTTCCCTACGGAGGACAAACAAGCCGTGCAGGAAGTGCACGAAGGGCTAGGGCGAGCACTCGCATGAACTCTTATCCAACAAGGATTGTTGGGTTTGGTGTGCCCCCTCTTTATCTTTGACAATGGTTTTGATGATTCCAATATATTGTGTGGCTTACGTTTCATTAGAAGTGCTTCATGTTACTTGTGGGTCATTTGAGATGTCTTGAGTCTTAACTTGATTGGTTGTGCATTGCACATGTCTTCATGAAATGAATGTCATGTTCTGATCTGTGATTCTGTCTTGGCTTGGCCTTCCTTGCTCTCATTGTACATATCTCAAATTCTCAATAGGATGGCTTTTCTGGGTTGAATGTGTAGTTTGGTTAAAGTCCTTTTTGGAACTGAATATGTTGAATGTTGATTCCTTGCACGGACCTTGCTGCTCATTGCATAGACCTTGTTATCCATTGCACCGACCTTGTTTAACATTGCATGGACTTGGTTCACCTTTGCACCGACCCTGTCTTACATGTTTTACAATCATGCACATGGTGTTTTCATGATTGATTTGATGTTTTCAATTGGGTATCATTGGGCTCTAAATGTCTGAGAAAATGAATGAAGTTCAAATTGATTCCAACTGTGCTTCAGATTATTGAACTGAACTTGAATGGATTTCATGTTTTCAGAAGTGAAACCCAATTCATTTGCTCTTGATTGAACATGGTGAAAAATGGATATCCAGCATACTCACTTGGCTTTTGTGGATTACTTGTTGGTTTTGCCTTGAACTGAATTAGCAATCTAATGGTGGCTAATGTCTGATTGAACTATATTGAAACTAAACTGGATTTTCCTTTCACTGAATCTGAATTCAATTGAACTGATCTCTGAACCTTGTGTTCTTGAACTTGATGCTGCCCATGAATGTGTCTGAAATGGCTATCACTGGACTGAACTTAATTTCTTAGACTGAACTTGTTAAATGGATTTGTGCTTACTCATATTGATTGTGCTTGAATTCATTGGACTGAACTATGAATGATTGGACTGAACTGAAACTGTTGAGCTGTTTGCTAGAACTCAAATGCATTGATTCAAGATTTATATGAATCTGAATTTCCAGAATGTATAGGGTTCATTATGCTATCAATTCATTTGAATCCATGGTAATTCTGCCATCAATTCATTGAAACAATGGTAAGCTTTCACTCTTGTATTCTGCTCTTATTGATTTCCCATTCCTATATTTGAAACCGAGATTGAATGATAGTTTTCATATCTTCACTGCATGTTGTTCTATTGGGTTAATCAGGCTTTTGTTGAATTGGGCTTAATTCATCTTTCATGTATTTGGGTTGATCTAAGTTCATGTATAGGTAATACATGGCAATTTGAATCCACTTCACTGCTTAAGGATTCAGTGTTTTACAAAATGCTTTCATGCTTATATCTCTTGGGGTCTTGAAGCTTTCAAAGAGGTTCATGCTTTGAAAAATGAGTTTTGGTTTGGGCTTGCAAGATGCTTAACACTTTCATTGGCTTTTGGTGTAATGAGGTTTAATGCATGCCAATACATTGTTTCCATGTATGGCAATTTGTTCTTAATGTTTGGTTTAAGTATTTTGGGGTTTCAATTGAGTTTAATTAAGTTTTCAATACTGTCAGAAAAAGTGTCGACTCACAGAGTTGACACTTATTGTGTTCTGTTCTAGTTCTGGTCGACCAAAAGGGTGTCTTTGGTGGACCAGGGCTGTGTTTCTGTTCTGTCGACATTGTTTTATAAAAACATACAGAAAGTGTCGACTCTAAGAGTCGATACTTTTGGCCTGGGTATTGGTTTTTCTTCTCTAGACAGAACAGGTTGCAAAAAGTGTCGACTCTAAGAATCGACACTTTTGCTTTGGGTCCTTTTTTTATAACCAGGACAGAAAGAGGTGAAGAAAGTGTCGACTCCTTGAGTGATGAAAGGTCCAGGTTAAGGGAATGCCTACCGATCTTGTCACTGATGATAAGGGTCAAACATAGTTTATTCATCGACATTGGTTAAATGTCGAAGTAAAGATATGTTTGTTCATTAACAAGGACGAAAGGTCCAAGTTAAAGGGATGCCAACCGGTCTTGCCGATGATGACAAGGGTCGAACATAGCTTGTTCATCTCTGGTGGGTTTGTGGGAATATCCCACTCAGAGTTTCGCGTGGGTGAAAGTAGGGAGGAACATTTAATTGTCACCTTACTGACTTAAGTGCCCTTTAGGGTTTTCACCGAAGCCAGTCCCTCTTGTTTTTGCCCATGTGCCCTTTCAGATTTTCACGCGACGGGGTACCCGATTTTACCTGCAATGCCCTTGTGGGTTTTCGTCGCAGCCGGGTTGTTACGATCTTTGCCCTTGCCCTAGTGTAGGAACAAGTCTGGTGGGGCACCTCTATTTTAAGCCCCCCTTTTTTTAAACATAAAATGAGAAAATAGGGATGGGTCAACCATACAATGTTTGACCCCAGATGATAGCATATGGCAGTTGGCTAGGGCACGGGGCCTTGCACCGACGAAAGGGTTTATTCGTTAGCACGGAGGTAATGCTAGTGCAAAGGATGGATTTATGTGCTGATTAAAGCGTAAGGCCCGCGATGGCGATATTATATGAAAGGGTTGGCTAGGACGTGAAGTCTCGCGTCGAGAAAGTAGTTTATTCGTTAGTAAGAAGGTAATGCTAATGCAAAGAAAAGATTTTTACGTCGATTCGAGTGTAAGGCTAGTAATGGCGATATTATATGAAAGGGTGGGCTAGGACACGAAGCCCTGCATCGAGAAAGTGGTTTATTCGCTAGCAAGAAGGTAATGCTAAAGCAAAGAAATGATTTTTACGCCGATTCAAGCGTAAGGCTCGTAATGACGATATTATATGAAAGGGTCGGCTAGGACATGAAGTCTTGCATCGAGAAAGTGGTTTATTCGTGTTGGGTTATGTGCCCCTCCTTGTCTTTGACAATAGTTTTCATGACTCCAATATATTGTGCGGTTTATGCTTAATGGCATCTTGATGATAAACAAGCTAACATGATGATATCTTACTTTGCAGGTTGAAATTCAGTGGTCCTTCACTAATACAATTCTGATGTTGCCTCATGCGTGCTGTGCATGAGACTTTGGAACTAACATGTGAAACATTGCATTTTGGTAATCTGTTCATGGGGTTTTTAATGAACTGAACTTGAATTACTTGCATTGGACTACTATACATTGGAATTTCCTTTATGAATGTCAGTTTCTTGATTAAAGGTTCAGCATGATTTGCAAAGTGATTTATGATTGGTTTACTTGAATCACATTGTATATCTGTGGAGAAGTCTCTTTGGAACTGAATTGGAAAATATCCATGCCATGAATTTTATTCTCTGTAAACTGTAATTTAAATTATAGAAATAAGAAATGAGCGCCTTCTTGGAAGGACGTCATTTGTATAAAATGAAAAATAAAAACGTTAATAAGCGCCTGGTATCGCAGACGCTAATGGAATTAGACTGTGATACATGAAGGCGATATGGATGCCGGCGCCTGGAGCTGACGGGCCGCGCCGGCTGGGAGCGCCGCTGGCAGGGCCGGGGCTGGCGCAAGATCAGGACGACGGTAGAAAAGGTCATCGGGGATGGGTAGCAGCAAGCAGTCGACCAGCAGCGTAAGCTCCCCCTGGGGACCGACGCAGGGGATGCTCAAGAACGATGCATTGCCCAGGATCGAGCAGAATTATCAGACCGCCTCGGCTGCCGGCGACCCACTGGCGGCATCCAAGAGCTACACCAATGACGTGCTGGGTGGGAAGTATTTGGACCCGTCGACGAACCCCCATCTCTCGGGGCTGGCAAATGCCATCTGGGGGCAGGTGGCGCCGCAGATCAGCTCGGTCTTCTCCCGCGCGGGACGCGGCACCTCAGCCAGTGCCAGCGGTCTGGGCGGTGCGCTGACGCAGGGCTTCACCAGCGCCCTCGCGCAACCCTTGTTCGCCCAATACAACACGGAGCGCGGGCTGCAGAGCCAGGCTGTGGGGCAGCAGGCAGGACTCGCCGGCATGGGTGATGTGAACCTCAACCAGTACCTGGAGCAGCTGCGCGGCATCGCCGGCCTTGGCGGCCAGACGTCGGGGACATCCACTGCCACACCGAGCCCGCTGCAGACTATCGCCGGTATCGGTCTTACGGCGGCCAGCATGTTCTCGGAGCGACGCCTCAAGACCGACATTGAGCTGATCGGCATCGATCGGCGCGGCTTTGGCATCTACTCCTACCGCTACATCTGGGATGCCCCAGAGACACGTCGTACGGGCGTGATGGCGGATCAGGTGCGGCCCGCAGCGGTCAGCCCTGATTCGCTTGGGTGGTCGCGCGTCGATTACGGAGCGCTGTGATGGCAGGACTGAGCGAGGGGTGGTATCCGGGCCTCGGCGGCGCCGCGGCACCCTACGCCAACCGCTGGCGGTCGTTCCTCGACGACCTGCAGCGCTCCGGCGTCGTGATCGATCCGCAGCAGTCCGGCGGCTACAACCCGCGCAACATCCGCGGCACCAATACGCCGTCTCAGCACGCCTTCGGCCGCGCCTACGACGTGAATTGGACGGCCAACCCAGAAGGCAGCCGGGCGGACCTTGCCGAATCGGCGCGCCGGGCATTGAATCTCGACATGGGCGGCAGCGTCACCCCCTCGCCGGTCATCTATCCCGATATTGCCCGCACGGTGGCAGCCAGGCATGGCATGCGCTGGGGCGGCGACTTCCAGGGGATGCATTACTGTTGATATCAACAAAGTGGCTGTTAGCCAATGTTTAGTAGATATCGGTGCTTCCATTACTGTTCTGCCACCAAGTACTTTGAAGATGTGCGACATTCCAAAAAGTGAGATCCGACCTTCTCCTATCACAGTAACGGCTTATGATAATACCAAGAAGCCGCCTATGGGGGTGATTACCTTGAAAGTAAGGCTGGGTCCCTCATCAGTTACTGTTAACTTTCATATTCTGGACATGGACCCCATATTTAATGGCATATTGGGGCGATCATACATTCAGGCACTTGACGCCGTCCCTTCCACAAATCATCAATACATAAAGTTCCCATATAAGGGGCACGTCATCAAAGACACCAGCGTGCCTATTCTATCGATAGTGGACATTCATTCAGCTACATCAGTACCCTCTATTTCGCCAGCCAATAGGCTCTCTTATCTATGCTAGACCTTGCCGACCCGCGGCATGATCTCCTAAGGCCACAAGCTGCTATTTCTACAACTACGTCGGTGCCACCCCAACCTCAAAAGGGGAAGAAAAAGAAGCATATGATGAATACCTCAGGCTGAAATATTATGATGAGAATGAGATACAAGTCTGGCAAGAGCCTGGGGGCAAACCTCCAAGGAAGAGTAAAGCTCGTCAAGAATCACAAGCTTATTCCCCGGGACGGCCTAGGATATAAAGGGTCGGGCAAAGAAAAATTCGTGAAAGATGAAGAGGAGCCATGGGCTATTATGACTTCTACTCTCAAGATAGATAGATAGTCACTCACATGGTCTCTTTACACTCACTTTGTGAAGGGGCCCACTGAACAAATTGGAGAGCAAACCACTATAATTACTTCTATTTTGGATAGCTCACGTCAGTTTGCTTGCCACCTGGCACCACTAGTCACTTACAAGGCCCTAGAGTCTTTAATGTTGTATCACTATGGTTTTGATGATGTCAGACACCATGACTCATCTGTGAATAATGTCACAAGTGTTGATTGCATTCATGGTTTTAAATGACATCATATGTGTTTTATTGGTTCACTATGGTTTGATGATGCCTATGTCATATATGTTGGATATGACAGAGTCTAGGCTCATGTAGTCATTTCATCGAACAGATGTGTGCATAACATTGAACAGATGTGTACATATACATTTCATCAAACAGATTGTGCGCATTTACACTTTGTCGAACAAATTGCTTGCATATGCATTTCGTTGAACAGGTTGTGTGCACATACATGTTTATACAGGTTAATAGTCAGTGCATACTCATAAAGGTTAGAGTACATTACTGTTCATGCATATAGAAAGTCAGAGCACATTACTATTCATGCATATAGAAAGTCAGAGCACATTATTGTTCATGCATATTCAAAGTCAGAGCACATCCACTTTGATCTCACACTAAATAGGAGTATTATAACTCAAGATTATGACAAATTAAAATTTATAACAAACACTCACATGAACGGGCTACTCTGAGGTTGAGGGTGCTCCATGAGGAAGCAAAACCCTTGCCTGGGTGAAGAGGGCAACGAGGGCCTGCATAATAGAATCTCTGAATGTAGACATCTCTGCTCAGATGATGTCTCTGATGTGGCTCCGAGAAGAATCAGGCCCAGGGGGGGAGTACTGAAGGCACTGCTTGTAACGACTCAAGATCCGGATACCGAGACGTACCTAATACCATTCGAATTCTGGCCCGCCACTCACGAACCGGAGGGCTGGGAAGGGTTATTAGGAGTGTTATGGTCATGCATTGAAATTCTAAATAGTAGCAAGAAAGTAAATCTACTGCATTAATCTACAATTCTGACAGAAATAAAATTACATTTTATAACAATTATAACAACTACAGAATCCACTCCACAAGTACAATCTAAGAAAAGAAACGTACACTACCACTGGGCATACCCCGACAACCTAGCGAGTTCGTTACCTCCGACAAAAACGTTCCACTCTGAGGAGAATACCGCACCTGAAAAATAGGGGGTGAGCCTCAACTCATTGGCTCAGTAGGGGTCCCGTGGGTCCCCACTACAATGAAAACAGTAAACGGGAATAGCGTAGGAACAACAAGTGAACAACAACAACAGTAACAACGAAATAATAACACCGGTACAACACAACGGTGGTGACCGAAACCAAAAGATGGTAAATGGAGGGAACACACACAAGCCCTCTATGCCAACCCTGACTCCCACAGTCAAACAGTCCGTCCTCGCAGATGAAACCACTGATAGGGCCACACGGCCACACGCTGAACCAACACCCTCGGGAGTACCTCTGAACAACAGAACCATTCTATCCCGAGCTAGAACCAGTGAAAGAACCACGCTCAACAGACAGGGTGACACTAGCCCGTCTGTCGGAAGGGCCACGACAACACTGTCGGTACCTCCACCTTCACCGCATTGGGTCCATCACTCGAGTATACACAACATGACAAGATGTGTCCACTGACATCTTATACTGCACCAAGGCCTCATATGCGGGCACACTACTCGCACCCGGTCTTGAGAGGAGCAGAGGAGATACACACACACACCACACCCTCGGACTGGCTAGGATTCGCACCTCTACACCCAACAGTACGGCTGTGTCCAGATACCTAACATGAGGTACATGGCACTGCAACTGCCAGTAGCGTACTTTTGTCCCAACTAAGGTACACACACGCTCAGGCGATCTCACCTCCATAGGAGCGTTGTATACATAGGCGGTCTCGCCCGCAAATAAGAAAGGAAAAAGCTGGCGCATCTCATCTTCTCGCTCCCAAGTCGACTCAACACCGGAGTGATACTGCCAAGAGAAGAACAATGTGATTTCAAGCTAGCATCTGATGGGAGATTGATGTTCAAGGAAAGAACGTGTATACCGGATTGTACAATCGAAATCCCCAAAATTGGGTGTTTATCCTCGAATTTAAACCCTAGGGTTTCTACACTCCTATATAAACTGTCCAATTCGCCAGCGCGACGGGGGGCGATTCTCGGGTTTGAGGCAAAGCCATGCCACACTGCCAAGTCTGCTCTTCGACCTCAACCAACTCAGGGAAGTATTAGCTTCATTTTCCACCATTAAGGTCTTGATTTCGTTCATCCATGTCTTAGTTATTCATCCTCCATTTCTTAATTTTGTTATAGTTTACATAGTTTCTGCACAATTTGCACTTTTCTCCATATTGCATGCACATTTCTTGTAGTTGTACTGTGTGTTTATTCCCCCTATTTGTTCTATTCTCATCACAACACACACACCTACATTTTGCACCCTTCCACAGGGGTTAAAAATCTCCCCCCGGTACATTCTCTCTCAATCTTTACCACTATTTTATGCATCAGGATTGGTACTACACTTGCATGTTTCTTATGGGTTTTGGCATTTGTCTTCATCTTTATTTTGCAGGAGAAGCAAGAGAATGTGAGGCCCTCTTCTTCTGGCCGGGTGGAATGTGAGGAGGTTGATCCACATCATTGCTCGCACCCTTCTTCTCAAGTGCGATCAAGTCTTCATCCTTTTCCAAGGTACACGGCGCCATTGCATCCTCTTCCTACATCATTTGGCGTTGTTAATCCTTGGTGGAGATCACAGTACATTTTTCTATCTCTTCATCACCCCTTTGTTCATGCTTTCATACTTACATGCATAAGTTTATAGTTTGGGGCGGGGTAGATAAGCCATCTATAGCCCTATTTTTTGGCGATCACGATGGGGCCTTTAGTGCCCATCACGTTATTCAGGCTCTCCTGCAAGTTTGGTGTCAATGTGTTCATGTTTAGATAGCATTGTCTCCTTTTTTCTGTAGTTCTGGCAAGTTTTCAGGTTCTAGGATCATAAGGTGGTCTCCAGGAGACCTCTACCTTCATAAAATGGTCTCCAGGAGACCACTACTAGAAGGGGGTCATCCAGGAGAACACTACTTGAAAGAAATGGTCTCTAGGAGACCTCCTTCTAATTTTGGCAGACTCTTCGTGCAGTGCTTCAAGTGCGTCATTTGTTGGGTGTTTTGACCTAGTTTTCGGGATCTGATTGTTCTATTTATGGTCCCATCCTGTAGTCCTTTATATTGTCTTTGTTGGCCCGGTTAGGAGGCAATCGAGAAGGGGGTGAATTGATTGCCCACCCTTCTTGACAAATTCTCACTAAATTAAACTAAACCATAGAGATGAAAATTAAGCACAAGTTCAAGCTTGATAAAAAGATAAGAATAAGTATACTGACCCAAAACAAGGAATAATAGATAGAGAGAAAGAACGTGGATACTTCCACCTTCTGCCACTACTTCCTAAACAGATGAACATAACTCCACGTTTTAGCGCCTAACTAACAAAGATAAGACTCTTTCAAAGACTAAATAACTAGAGTACAAGTTCATCCCATCAATGGTTGACATTCCATCAATCTTCATCAGGCCATCCAGTCTTGTGGTGTGTGCGGTGACGAAGGACTCATATTCGGGTCCAAGTCCCTCGAGAGCATAGAGTAGTAGGTCGCTGGGGGAGATGGGTTCCACAACCATGGCCAGGCGGTCTGCCAAGTGCTTGGCTTTTTGGATGAACTCATTGATGGAAGTGGAGCCTTTCTTGAGTGTTTGAAGTTGTAGGATACGTGCACAAGAGTAGGAGCCATACGCCTGAGCGAGTGCCTTCTAGACGTTGGCTTTAGAGGAGAGTCTGACAATGTGAGGAAGGACGGGTTCTGATAGAGAGGAGATGATCCAATTGAGTACGAGTTGATCGTGTTGCTTCCAGAGTTCAGCATTTGGGTTGGGACGGGGATTGGTGGGGTCAGAGGGATTTGGGATGTGGGAGGGTGGGCACACCCAGGAGCCATCGACGAAGCCATATAGTTTGTAGGCATTGAGGATAGGGGGAGTTGGGCCCTCCATATGGTGTAATTTTGTGGGGAGAGTTTAACTGGGAGACAGTGGGTGATGTTGGGGAGGGAGGAGATGGTGGTGAGGGAGAAGGGCATTGTGGTGGTGGTGGAGGTGTCGAAGGATGCAGGGGTGGTAGGGGTTGAGGAGGTTTGGGCGTTGGGCTCCATGGGAGGCTCTAATGCCATGGATAGCATTGTTGGGGGAAAACAGGCGCACTGATAGGGGTGTCAACGGATCTGGGAGATCCGAAAACTCTATTTAAATCTGATTTTTTTCAGATTTGGATGAGACTGTTGATCTGAAATTTTGAAGTTACACAGATTTCAGGTGAGTTTTATTTGATCTGAATGCAGTGATTTCAGATTGGATTTTTAGGGAGCCATAAAACACCCCATTTTGGGGCGACCATTCCCTTGATCAACCTTTGGCCTTCTGTCCTTCCCTATGTTGAAGACTCGAAATCCTTCCTCTAGGTTTTCCCCAGTGACGGCGATCTTGCCATGGTGAAGCGATCTCCTAAGCCAGCCGCGACCACGATGGTGATGGCGACCTTCTCTCCGATCGGTGATCATGATTGGCCTACCCTTATCAGCTGTCGGCTCTCATCTTCTCAAAATCCCTCACTGTGTCTGTAGGGTTTCTATGTTCCAATCTGTCCTCATATGTTTTCACCTCCTTTTCAGGTGCATCTTCCTCTCTCTCTCTCTCTCTCTCTCTCTCTCTCTCTCTCTCTCTCTCTCAATATTTTGTTACAATCAATATTAAGAGGGACCACAATGAACCCAACAATCTCCCCCTTTTTGATGATGAAAAAATATTGTGGCAATCAATCTCAATCAATCTTTTCTCCCCCTTTGGCATTATGAAAAAGTGGGGAAGAAAGTAGTGAAGTTCAAATTTCAGCAACACAAATTCATGACGAAATAAGAGCCCACTTCAGAAGTTCAAATGATGCAATAGCAGAGCAAAGGTAAGATGATCAAGACATGATGATTATTTGAGATGCCAATTGTTGATTATTTTGATGAGAAGATAACAGATTTTAGATTTTCATTGATTTTTAGATTTTTAATTTTCTTGTGAAATGCATGAAGCTCAATAGATGCAAATCATGACACTATGAATGCATACGATGCAACCAAGCATATATGTATGTATACATGTAACATATCTCCCACTTTTTATTTAAAAAGATGGGATAGGTGTACGAAAAGTGTAAGAGAGTCAGTGTAACCAGAATGCTCATGTGTACACCTAGAAGATTGTGCAATCAAATAGAAGAATCATGTAATTGCGAATGTAGTCATTCAATTTTCTTAATACATATTGCATCAAATTACCATATGTGTAACTGAATAACATGAAAATCGATTGTAGCCATATAGATATTCAGATTTTTAGATCAACACAATGAGAGATTATACAGACTACACTATATTTTTAAAGAACAACGTATTGGAGGCTACGCTCTACCTCATTAATTTTTCACACAAAATTTTTCATCTATTCACAAAGATGATCTGAATTTTTCAGGAGTGATCAGGTTCAAATAATTCTTTTTTACGCGAGGAGACACATGGAGCACATGCTAGACTCCCTGGTTACTCAGAACATTGACCATTTCACCTCATTTTGAGTAGAGGTACTACAGTACAACACTTTTCAGAAATGAATCACATCACATCTCAAGTGACGTGATCCAATTTACTCAGTGAGACTGAACATTACTCTGCCAATCATTTTTAGTTCAGATTCTTTCTACAAAATAGGCAGGCAACTTTTTCCTCAACTGTCTCTTCAAGATACATGCAGCAAGTTTAATATCTCTAGAGTGTTGAAAAGAAATTTCTATATTTTTATGCTTAACACTCATTTTTACATTTTGTGCATGAAGTGTGTGAATTTGATTTAGCATGTATACCGAAAATATTATGAACACATAATAATGCAGCTCCCCCTACATCGATGCACTTATCAAATATTTACTCCCCTTAAGTGTATGACATGAAAAATACTAGTAATGGCTCAAATGCAACATTATTTAGTAATCACTATGAAGTCTTAGAAGTTCCAAGGACAGGGGTGAATAGCATATAATAACATGCAGGTACACAATGGGAAAACATGTAGTATGCAATGTAAAATGAGTTATGTGCATTTTTATGGTAGGATGCGCTGTTCACCTGCAGACCTAACATTTTCCCTATCTTCTAGCCCCATTTTCTCCCTCTTCTGATCATCTTTCCATCATGCTCTCTTCAATGAAAGTTGTTCATCTTTCAACTATCTACAATTTCTTTTTCTACCACTTTCACTAGTTCTGCACTGTTTGGGAGATATGATCCGGTTTCAAAAGTCGTGTGAAGTCTGCCCAAAATGTTCCCCAGTAGCCTAGTGGTCATATGATAGACCACTAGGCACTTCCAAGAGTCCAATTCGTGCTGGACTCTACACCATTTTTGTGCATCGTAGCCCCCTTGCAGGAGCCGTATCTTCTGAAATCTTCAACCAAATCGACCCCTGTTTGTTCCTATGTCTTATCCTTTATATTATCTTGAATTAGGTCCAGAGAACTCGAATTTTTATTGGCTATCTTGCTTAAAAACGTGGACGAAAGTTGGGGGTTTATGCATCCTAGTACAAGTCAAACTCTGTTTCTTACGCGATGGGCCCTCCTACTAGAAGTCATATCTTCCAGATCCTTCCTCCAAATTGAGTCCTATTTGTTCCTACCTCTTATCCTTTGTATTATCTCGAGATTGATCCATAGATCTTAGATTTTGGTGGACTCTATCTCTTAAAATTATGGCAGAAACTTATGGGTTCCAGTAATTTTCTATATAAAGTGCCCTGTGTAGACTGTGCGACGAGGGCGCGTTTCCAAGGCGACGGTGAAGCCATGCTGCACTGTCTTCATCCTCCTTCAACCCTAGCCTGAAGATGGAATTTTCTGATTTTCTTCTACAACTCCGCGATGGTTGCCTGTTCATCATGCCGGTGCGGAGTCATACTTCATCCTCTTAGTCTTCCTTCAACTCCATCTTGAAGAGGGGAGTATTAGCTTCGTTTGGATCATATATGTGCCTTATTGCTCTCATCTTTTCCCCCTCTTCCAAGCCCTAACTTTTTAGGTTTTACCACTCTGCTCTGCACTTTTTTGAAACCCAGATTTCTTGCGATGGGGACACGTTTGCATCGCCGGAGAGAGCCCACAGTGCACTTCTAATCACTCTCTTCAACTCTAGGCTCTTAAGGGTAGTACACTCTTCATTTTTCTCCATTCTGGGCTCATTATCTCACCATATTCTTGCATATGTTTGTCCATAACTTTTGCACTTTCATTCTGTTTGCACAGTCTGTTCTGTCATGTTCTGCACCCATTTATTTTCTTGTATTTTTCACCCCATTTTTCACTACTGTCTTTCCCATTTTAAACCCTCCTTTTCACCCTAGTTTCATCACAATATTCTCACCTTTCCATATCATCCTTTCTTTCCCTTTTTGGTGTCTTCTTCTGTGAGATATTCATCATTCTTTGGGTCTGATTTATGCGAGCAAATCATTTTGAGACCTCTAAGACCCATCGGAGCAGATAATTACTTCATTGCCTACCCTTTTTTTTACTGTATACACATTTCTATATCTTGGAATGCTCATCTCATACATTCATGTGTCATTTGTAGATGGCGTTGATGGCCAAGAGGATGGGGTTTCTCCCTTGGAGGATTCTCCAAATGTGACCCCTGTCGAGGCTGATACCTCTTCAAAACGGCCCCAAGCTGAAAGCAACAAGGAAGATATCATACCATCCTCTCATTTTCGGGCTAGAGGAGAATCTCCCATCAGAGCGGACATCTACAGTAAGCAATTAGATTTTTTTGTTGCACATCTAGCTTGTATGAGATGCTATAACAATTCGGCTTAATGCAGGTCCTCCTGAGATTGGCGTAGGCATGAGCTTCTCCTCTCAACCGGGGAATGTCTTCATAGAGGTGGGACTAGTCCTTGATGAATCCAACCCGGATATTGCCTTCAATATTGAGGACTTGACTGCTCCTATCGATGACTATAAGTTGGTGACCACTACGTCTACTTTGCTTGATATGGAGAGGATTTCTAGCACTGAGTCTTCAGGTAGATCCTCTTAGTATATCTCCCCCCTTCTTGTATGAGAGGGGCTAAACATTTTTACCGATGCAAAATTTCTTACAGGAGATCTTGGAGTCCTCCCCAGTCCTCCTGTTATCAAGGAAGGCGACAACTCCTCATCTGGCAAGGGAGGCTCTCCAACCTCTAATTCCTCCGGTGGGGAGAGTTTGGACACTTCATCGAGCACAGGGGCTTCTAATTCTTCATCTAGTGAGGGTTCTTCTTCCTCCCTGACGAGTTCCCCCCAGAGCGGGGAGTTAAGGACTATCCCAGGTGAAGTAGAAGTCAATTTCGTTATCTTTATTTGTGCTTCATGGCTTTTCCCTTATCTTGCCACAAATCATGCAACTGTTGAGGTGGCTACCTCTATAGGGATGTTCTCTCGACTTGTTGAGCCCAGTCCATACATGGATCTCTCGAACTACCATGAGAACCTGAGAGCTAGGGGGTCTAGGATGAGGGTTGATACAGGCCTCCCAAAGTCGGGGACTTCAGACAGTGTCGCGCTGCCTTTTGCCTCGGGGCTGTTAACGCGCACCACCAGCTTGGTGGAGACCAGTGTGGTGGATCCTCTGCGTATGAACTCTGCCTCTGCATTGGCTTTGCTCACACTTTCTGTTGGCATTCAATGTTTCATTGATTTGAATAGTTACTAGCCCAATTGAAGAGGAAGTTACCCCTCTGCCTGACGAGAATGCAATAGTGGGAGCAACACCTCATGATCCACTAGAGGAGCAAGATATAGTGGGGTTTAGTGCCCCCAGTTGAGGATAAACATTGAGTCGGAGAACTCTGGGGTACCCTTCTTGTTCATCCCACATCTTTTTGGCCGTCTTGCATGCTGAGATGCGAGCATACACATCTGGGTGAACTGCGCACTGGATGATATTCAGGGCCATCTAGTTAATGGCTGAAAGCTTGATTTGATCCTCTGTCCATGCATCTTCGTTAGGTGGAAGTTCGTAAGGCCCAGTGGTGATCACTCTCCAGAGTTTGTGGTTCTGAGTTCTGATAAACACATCCATCCTATTTTTCCAGAAAAAAATAGTTGCTACCATCGAAGAAAGGAGGGCGGCTGATAGACTGTCCCCCAGCCCTGAAACTGTGAGGACCATTAGATCCAGAGTTACCCTGGCCATTGGGCCACATAATGGGTAACCTGCTCTGATAACAATTGATAAATCGTGCGGAAGGTGAGATAGAAGGGGAGTGATGAATAGAACACCGGTGATTTAAAGTTAATTCATAACACAAACAATGAAAGCCATGTGCAGTAAAATGAGCTACCTAAATAGGCCAAAGAAAACAGACCGAAGGTCTAAGGCTTAATAAGATCGAGAGAATGGAACAGTGATCGAGCAACTAACGTGCTTGGGCTAAAAGTGAAAACACAGAAGAACAAACCACTCAATGAAGATAAAGAGCTTTTTAAGGTGGTTCGATTGCGATCTACAATCTACGTCCACCCCTTACTCCCCTAGAGTAAGGCTTCCTTGCACTAAGTAAAAATAACCCGCAAACTCAGTCTACAAACATACGCTGCCTAACAGCGTGACACAAGGGAAACAAATCCCTCAACTCAGATCCTACAACCCACAGGAACAGAACCCTAATCTTGCTCCCGCAAGATCAGTACCGGAGGATCAACCTCCCTTCCTTTGCAACCAGCAAAGGGAACCCCGTAAGCTACACCCGGCAACCTACGAAAATAGAGGATCGTTCCTCTCTTCCTCTGGACACACTGGAGGGAAACCAGAGATCCTCTCCCTTCCTCTAAGTAATCCTAGAGGGTAACAAAGATGGTACAATCTGAATTCGAAGAAGAAGATGAACAAAGATGTAAACATATGATCAGAAATGACGAGCGACAATGTAGCTTCCTTCGAAGCAGAAATACAGACTCGAACACTCTAGTCAATCAATCAGGCTCTCTTTCTTTCTGGACTTCTCTCTCTTTCTTTCTGGACCTCTCTCTCTTTCTTTGATGGGGAATTGGCACTAGCGGAGGACTCAGATCTTCTTTCTTCTCTTTCTTTTTCAATTAGCTCAGTTCTTCTTGCTTATCCCTCCCTTAAAAAAAGTATCCTCCTGAGAGACCAGCATCACTTTATATAATAGCTCTCAGAAAGATGGGTGAGTGGGGTCTATGCTTCCCGCCCAAGGAATCGCCCAGACCTATTCTGCACTTTCCATGTGTCAGCATCCTCAGTTTCCACTGTCCAGATCCGACCACCCAGCCGTAGAAAATACTTTTCCCTAACCAAATCAAAATCTTTCATAAAAAATATCCCCATCTTCCTCTCTCCCCCCTCTATAGCTTTCATGAAGACCTCAACATCCAGATCGGGGGTCTACATCGCGGTCAACGACTATTCTCAATCAGATCTTAGTCTACCATACCAGATCTGAGACTACAAACAGCCCTGTTCAAAATTCTGCCATCAATATTTCGGCCCTGTTAAAATTCTTGGAGTCATAGAGGGTCGAAGGATTTCAAGAGAGCTTTCCAACGGAGTTGGTTTTACATCGATCCGACATCAGGAGTGATCGCAGCAGCTGATATCGTCGGGTTGCACACTGTAAAACAGAAGCTGCAGCCCGTGGGCAGCAAGCTTCCCACTAGGTGACCGGAGCCGCCCGGCCCCCACCCGGCATTCTAGTCCAACCGCCTTCTAGGAAAGCGCCTCTCCAAGAGCCACCGTCACAGCGGTACCACTCTGAGCCCACTCGGACCCACCGACGAGCAAGTGGGCCCCACACCCAGCAGCTTGCATCGTCCGAACCGCGCCGACGGGGTGATCAAAGTGCTACCCGTCAACCCAAGATCGGTCCTCCCAGGCCCACATTGCAGCCCTTTACCTCCCTGCGTGGAGTGGGTGATAATTCACCACTGTAATTATTGTAATATTTTGTTACCGGGAGTTACCGTACTTGGTCGGGATCGCCTACCCCATGCCCGGAGCGTGGAGGTATCGTGTCCACTCCTCTCTCGGCATTTTGGCTTTACTCATATATTTTCTTATGCCACTGCATGTGATAGCTTAATCTAGCTCATATATTTTTTTTATCACCGCTATGAGAGTGAGTGAGTGACTCGTCCCGTGACTCGATCTGAGCACGGAAGAGCCGACTACCCGACTTATTGCCAGTTTCTCAACCACGCACGGTCCCACGCATCCCTCGCTAGGGGATGCCCGCGAGCTAGAGTCCTAGGGCCTGTGTCCATCCCGCATCAAAAAGCCAAGAGAAGGCTAGCCCGGAAAGGTCAAGATGCACAAGAAACTCAAAGAGAACCGCGAGGAGTCACGTGCCACGTGACTAGAGTGCCTCACCACCAGAAGAATAGCCAGCTGCGTCCACTAACGTCTTATGCTGCGCCTACTAGCGTCTTGTCCACGTCACCTACCGCAAGGACTAGGCCGAGACAAAGACACTGCTAGAACCAGAACAGTACCATAACGCGGGCGACTAGTCAGGGTCATGTCTAACGACGCAAGTCCAAAGCCCCTGACCACGTGTGCACACACTGGCTATCATCTAAGCCAGGCCTCTAGCTAGTATTCCCCCTCCGAAGGACGTTACGGTTGACGAGGGGCCCATGGAACTAGCCTAAGAACTGTAAACCGGGAGAGTGCCCCGCTACAAGAGTCATCACGCCGAAGCGTGCCGTAAGGCTACGACTAGTGGAGGCTCACAAGACACAGAGACTCAAAACACGAGTGCGGAAGTACAGATAGGCAAGAGAGCACTGTCGCACGTACTCTGAAGCACCAATGGCAGCACAGCCACTATTGACAACTCAGGGCAAGGCAACTAGACCTACTCATGTAACGATCCTTGAGTCAGACGACTCGGAGACAAGATCATCATAGACAACGGAATAAGCCGCCAATCGGTCTACTCTTAAGCCAGAGGAAACGACGCTCCGCAGGAA
The DNA here is from genome assembly GCA_024336825.1 of Amorphophallus titanum. NCBI lineage: Eukaryota > Viridiplantae > Streptophyta > Magnoliopsida > Alismatales > Araceae > Amorphophallus > Amorphophallus titanum. The sequence goes on along the minus strand of JANBPO010004458.1, from coordinate 4,631,579 downwards.
ACGACTCGCGAAGACCCGAGTGAACACCGAGGACCCTCAACACATCTGGATACGTAAATCGAGGTAGAACGATACCTCGAGGCATCCAGAAACACGGTCTCAAATTGGACAAACTCGCCGAGACATACACAAGGTCACATGTCAACCCCTGGTCTCACCGGGTTGACCGAAACCCGACACGGCACATACACACAGACACACACAACATGCACAAGCACTCCTGGCCGTCCCATCATGGTCACTGCCCTCATAGGATGTCAACAGACACCCATGGGTCGCGGGCAAACCGCGAGATCAAGCCAAGACAAGCAGAAATAGGAGCAGTGGACAACGACAACACTCTGGGCAAAGTGAACCATCACTCAATCGCTAGGCAAACCCAGTATTCAAGAGGCAGTCGCTACGCAACCAGAGACAACGACACTGGCAGTTCTAGATTGAGTCGTTAGGGTACTGTCGTAGTCAAAGAAAAGATCACACCTAGTCACCTAAACCGATCGATCCAGAAACCACCGACACACAGACATCTCCCTAGAACACGACCTAAGATAGACTAACATGGCCAACAATAAGACTATAACGCACCAGCATAGGGGTGTTACCTATTATAACGCACCATAGAAGGGGCGTCAGGGCAAGCAGACCTGAAATCCAATGCAGACCATGTAACGCACCAGAATCGGCGCGTCACATCAGCATAACGCACTAGGACAGGGGCGTTATGGCCAACGGACCAAAACTCAAATAAAAGGGCATGTAACGGACCTCCATAGGCGCTTTACACAAGCCTGATGCACTAGGACAGGGACGTTATGGCCAACAGACCCAAAACACTAACACGGACAAGAGGCATATAACGGACCAAGCTGAGTCCGCCACAGCCACATGGCGCATGGGGCTTGGTGCGTCACACCAACCACCATAGCCAATCGAACGTCAGTCAAACACAATGTAACGGACCCACATAGGTGCGTTACCTAACCATAATGCACAGGGAGAGATCCGTTACAGCGAACCAACTGACACGGTCTTCGAGATAACACGGTCGTCGAGGGGCGGACAACAACAGTAGGACTCGAAAACCACCCGAGCGTAATGCACCTAGACAAGGGCGTTATACTCACGTAACGGACCAGGTCTGGTCTGTCACACCAACCAAGCCTCGAAAGATGAAAAATGACGAACGAGATTTAACGGTCTATCGAGGGACCGTTACATGTGTGACGGTCTCTGGAAGGACCGTTACCCAAATCCGGCGAGTAAAACTGTGGAATGGCCGAATCGGCCCGTTCCACACCCCATTCACGCTGAAGCACAGGGGAAACAACGCCAAACGATCATACAACATATCTGGAGTCGAAAAATGGCACATGCATCCACTAAAACGCGAGATCGGGGCAATTTCGACAAATCGACCCTAAACGAGTCACCAGGGTTTCCGGACTCCTACCGGCCCCAAATGACGACCGATCGACACGAAACTGGTGGGGTTGGGATCCTGACATCGCAGTGGTCAATTTGACACTAACTACATCGAGAATGGTTGCCATTTTTCGGCGAGCCCTACAAATCCCAAAAATATCGATTTTCACTAAACTGGCTCGATCTCTCTCGATCGAGCACCAATCTGCGCAAAATTATAGGGAAAACGTAGAGGACAAAGTGGCGATCCATCTCCCTACCTCCACCGATGAAATCGAGTGCCGAGGCGACTAAACAGTGTCGAAAACCACCACGCGAATCGAACTATCGGCTTTGAATCCACCGTTCGAGATCGCGCCAAAACCGCACCGATTCTCGCTTCACCACGCGTCTCAGCAGCTTCCCGACGTCGTCACCTCACCCACGGTCGTCTCTGTCTACAGCCGGAGCCGAGAGGGTGAGAGAACAAGAGAGAACGAGAGAGAGAGAGTGAGAGCGCGAGTGAGAATGAGAGAGGGTGGGGGGTTGGTTTATGTAAAAAGAAAATTAGAATATTTTTTAATTTTTGAAAATCTGTAAAATGTGTCAAAAATACATAGATTCAGAATAATGAAAAGAACACTGATAAAAATAAAACAAATGAATGAAAACCCTCAAAATTTCAGCTCTCGCAGCCTAGTTTCAAAAACTTTGGCTCTCGTAGCCGGCTCTCCAAATTTCGGTTCTCGTAGCCTACTCTCCCACTATCTTTTGACTTTTACAGCTTGCTTTCATACTGTAGTTTGGCCTATTCGGCTTGCTTCCCTAATGTTGGTTCTTGTAACCTAGTTTCCAGATGATTTCGACTCCCGTAGCTTGCTTTCCCTCTATCTTTTGGGTTCTCATAGCCCGCTTCCTTGATTTTGGCTCTCGTAGCCTATTTTCCCACTATCTATCGGCTCTCGCAGCTTGCTCTCCGGCTATCCTTTGGCCCTCGGCCCACTTTGCTGCTATCTTGGCTCCTGACCTACTTTTCTATTGTCTCTTGGCTCTTTGCCTACTTTCTAGCTATCTATCGGCTCTCACGACCCGCTCCTCGATCTCGACTCTCGTAGCCCACTTTCCAGCTCTCCTTTGGCTCTTGTAGCCTGCTTGTTCACTCCCGATTTTGGCCCTTGCAGTATACTCTCCTAATCTCTAAATTTTGACCCTTAAAGCCTGCTTTCCTAATCTTGGATCTTAAAGCCTGCTCTCTTAAGGTCGACTCTCGTGGTCTGCTCTCTGAATTTTGGCTCTTGTAACCTACTCTCTAGAATGTTGGCCACCGTAGCGTACTTTCTTGACTTCGGCCCTTAAGGCCTTCTGTCCAAATCTTGACTTCTACAGCTTGCTTTCCCAAATTTCGGCTCTCACAGCCTACTCCCTAATCCCTAAATTTTGGCCCTTAAAGCCTTCTCTCCAAATCTCGGCTTCCGCGGCCTACTTTCCCAGATTTCGACTCTCGCAGCCTGCTCCCCTAATCCCTAAATCTCGGCTCTTAAAGCCCTCTCTCCAAATCTCGACTTCTGCAGCCCGCTTTCCCAAATTTTTGCTCTCGCAGCCTACTCTCCTAATCCTGGCTTTTGTAGCCTACTTCCCAAAATTGGCTCCTATATCCTACTTCCTTAACTTCGACTCACGTAGTCTACTCTTGACTTTGGCTCTCAAAGCATGCTTTCCCAATCTCAGTAAAAAAAAAAAAACCACTCCCCCGATCATGGCAAAGATGAAAGATACACACCTAAGTGCTTTCAAATGGGCTACACTCGCAGGCCTCGCTTGCTCATCCTTTGCTCACGACACCTACGGGTGGAGGGCATTTGTTGGCACCCAAAAAAAGGGGGGGAAGAAAAGGGGCATAAATGAATGGGCCCAACCCAAAGGCAAGAAGAGGAAGGGCGCAGCAGGATACACTCACAAATACAAGAATGAGGGGTTTAAGAAGAAAAGAAGGGATTTCTCTCAAAAAAAGGGGGCAAAAATAGAAGGAAAATAACGTCCATTCCTACAGACGCGAATTTCCTTGTCATTTTTTCGGATATTCTCAATCCATCCAAATTCAAGAAATTTGAATTTGCATCCGGTATACCAGACGTGATTTATTCTTTAATTTTAAAAATTCTTAATCTTTCTAAAAATGGCTTGGAATAACGTCCATAGGAGTGGACGCTAATTTAATTGGCAAATAGGGTGCCCGACACCATTTTCTTGAGATTTCGAATCTCACCGGCAACCCTTTCCTTCCTCGTTTTGCAGAGCATTTCAATCAGGGGAATGCTCCCCGTGGCTTGCCTACCCAGGAAGGATTCTTCCCATGATTTATTCTCTTTCCTAGAATGATTATCCCGATCTTTCCTGGATTAAAGCCCCTCGTCTTCCCCTATAAATAGAACCTCACGGTTCTCTGCCAGAGGGGGCCAACTTCATTACGAGGGGGGAAACGCTGCCCAACTGCAGGCTCAAGGAGGAGGGCTCCCGGGGTCCAAAGCTTCATCCGACTGAGTCTTCCTCCTAAACACATATCAAAAGCCAAAAGAGAAAACTGCCCAAGCTCCTCTTACCTTCTCTCTATTCCTCTATTCTCTATTTCTCTTTCTTTTATTTACATTAACTGCATGCATACATCTCAGTCATTGTTCTACTATTAAACTCCCTTCTCAACCACGTTGAGATTCTCACGGTGCAACACTTGCACATCCCCATATTCATATCATCACATCTCCATACACCCATTGCATTGGGGTTTAAAGGGTTAGCACTCGACAGGTGTGTTCACCTCCATTCGTTCATGCTATATGTTTTCATTTGAGCCTGATACTACGCCCGGTTTCTAATTCCATGTTTTGTTGGTGTTTGTGTTTCTTTTAAGGGTAATCAAGTAAGAGAACTCTCTCCATCGGCCGGCCGATTGGACGAGAAGGAAGTCGACCCACATCTCCCCGCATCCATTTGAGGTAACCCCTCTGCCGATCACCCTCCTATTAGCATCCACGCATGCTCCCGTCTCTCTCTTTTGCCCCATTTTCTTCTTATTAGCATAATATTTTATTTATTTTTTTTATAAATTTTTCATGATCTACAAATTGACGATCACGGTGGCACTTTCTACCATTTTTCTTTTGATTACCCCCTCCATCGGGAACCCACATGTGCCATCTCCCGTTTGCACCCACAGTGCATCTCCCATTAGTGCTCCATAATCACACTTTCCCCTTTGTTCTCCCAAGTGATTGTCATTCGTAGTTTGGTTTAAAATTCCACTTCTGTCTACGTTAAAAATAATAATAATAATTTACGTCCAGTATGCTAGACGCGAATTGAATTTGCGTCCAGGCCACTGGACGTCAATTCCTATCACTGTTAAAAAAAGGAAAAAAAGAAAAAAGAAAAATAAAAAAAAGAATTATTTCTTTCCATAGCACATGTGTAAATGCTTAGATTAGCATATTAATATTATTTCTACCTATTTCTGATTGTACGTCCGATATTTCGCGTCAGGACGTGACAGCCCAGAAACCCCTCTCTCCTTTTTCTTCCTCTCCAAGCTTTCTCTCTAGCCTTTTCTCTCTTCACCCTCGTGAGATCTCTTCTTCTTTTTTGTCTTCACAGATGATTGGTTTTATAATATGCCCTCAGTGTAACTCTTCCCAGCGCGGGGTGAGCGCGCCACAAAAGGGGCTACATAATACTATTTTACGCGTCGGGTAAGGGGGCGCCGGGAGGTGGAGCTTGCCGATAAAGGGGGGGTGCCAGATTAGCTTGTTCCGTCATGTTCGCTCGGGCATGAGTCGGGTTGTGGGCCTCGGACTAGCTCCTAGAGTTGTTCTGGTCCTTCATCTGATCACGGCTTCGTAAAACCGCTACGAGAAGTATTGGTAAAGCCTTTGGGCTGCTGAACGGCCAATTCCTGGGCCATTTATGCCTTTGGTTCAGACGCCCAGATTTTTCGCTGACATGGCCTTCGGCACTGTGGTTTGTGCTGTCGGCCTGACTTTACTTGTATTTGTAACTTTCTCGGGGAGTGGGCCACTACCCGGGGTGCTTTCGCCCTGGCTGGGTGACCATCTGGTCGCTTAACAGAACTAATTGGTGAGAAGATGTACCCGCACTGGGTTACTCAGGTCCTCCGTTGATAAGGCCTTCGACACCCTGTTCTGAGGGGCTAGAGATGTTCTATCACCTCAGGAGGGTTTCTCATCAAGCGATGGACCGCCAGGTATATTCTCGTCCTTGATCGGACAATGGATGGTGTTTGTTTGGCACGACATAGTCGATGCCGGTTCATTAGACAGGCCGAACGACACTACCAGTTTGTTGTAGATTTCTTCTGATCCTCTTGAGGTGAAGTCCCTAGTACTGGTGTCAGATGGCCTGAGGCTTCAGCAGTTCGAGAAGACCCTTGTATATTGATTTTCTTCGGCTTTCACACTTTAGCGGGCCGCATTCTTCTTGTTGTTTAGGCATGACCACCATTGAACATATTTTGGGTGCCAACAAATGCCCCCCAGCCGCGGGTACCGCAAGTGAGGAACAAGCGACGTGGGACCGACGGATGCACTCAGACTGAGCATATTCTTCATTTGACTAGCACAGACCATTGATTTGGTGTAGCCGAGCAACAGTTGGAGTGGCACAACCCGATAACGGCCTTAAAGTGGCGCGGCCATGTCTTTGGTTGTTAAAACGGCATGACGTACTTAACCGGCGTGCCCCAGTATGTGCTAATCCTACACGGCCATCTCCGATGTGCCATTTCAATTTCGAATTCGGGCAGGCAGGCTAAAACGGTGCGCCTTTGAGCGCACGCTGCTGTGGATCTATGTCCACATGGAGTTCATCTTGGTTCTGCTCAAATATGTGATCGCCAGCTGGGTGTTCGTCTGCCAGATGAACTTCATGCTATATCTGTTCTACTCCAGCTCCCTGAATATCTTCCTGGGGATCTGGCTGCTCATGCTGATCTTCTGGCACAGCAAGCTCCTCTTGCTGAGCCTAGTGTTCCTACTACTGTGATGGTGATGTGGGTAGGTGGCCAGGTAAATCTCTGAATACTCTATCCCCTTCTACCTTGAAATGCATGAATTTCTCAATAAACCTTATGCAATACACATTGGTCTTTGGGATCTCTTTCTTCGTCCCATTCTCTAAGGAGATTCCTGCTTGTAGAAAAATGGCCGTAAGATGTGCTGCATAAGGCAAATTCCTATTTAGCCCAGTGCAAGTACCCATGACTTGGAGCATGATTTCGAGCAGATAGATGTGCAATTCATTGAACATGCAATAAAATATAAATAGTTGAGTCTCTGTGATCCTACTTCTACCACCCCCTTGAGGGGTAATAATGGTAGTGCACATATGGTGTAGTAGCCTCTAAAAGGGGGAAAACATGTTTATTTTAAAATTTGTCACATGATGTTAAGTTTCATCCCCTGGGGCACTGGTCTTCCCGGTCAGAATAGTATATACTACATCTAGATCAATCGGGAGATCAGATACCACACACCCATCCCGGGCTATATGTAAGGCTTTTGAAAGAACCCTGGTGGACAGCTTGATCTTGACTACTTTCACTTTAGTGACTAGACCTTTCCGTTCCTCATCATAATATAAATTATTGTAGAATTGTTGGACCAGGAAGGGATAGTACACACGGTGCGCTGTCATAAAATCTCTCCAACCTTGAAACTCAAAAAACTGCAATAACTGGGGAAAACTCTCGAGCATCTTATGGTCACTAAAGTCCACATACCTAGGAAATAGTATCCTAGTCGAATCGCTCTCGTCTTCCTTGATGACTGGAGCTACTCTGGTTGGAGAAGAAGTTGGTTGCAACTTCCCTTTTCCTTTCTGAGATGCCGATAGCCTTTGTCTCTTCGTCGATCGCTCATGGCACTGCTCAATGTCCACGATGGGCTGTGCAGAAGAATCTCCCTTCCTCTTGGCTGCGCCAGCTGGTTGGTCATGCATATTCTTGGTGTGCGGCTCTACCCTAGAAGTGGCTATTACTGGGGTACGCTTCGCTGATTCTTTCCCTTGTTTACAGGTGACCGGAGGAGCCATGGCGATGGAGAAATGAGGGAAAGAGAGGAGTGAAGGATGAGAGAGAGATAGACTGAGGGGTGCTGAAGGAGTGAGGCAACTAGTTGTAGTGACCCATAATTTTTAAATTTATTTTTGAAGTTATTTAGGTATTTGCTGGAATTTATTAAGTAAAAATACACTTTTGAGCGTCGGGCCCAAACCGAGAATCCGATTTGGATTCTGCCACTTCTCACAAGTCACTTTCATCTCCCAAGTCATGTTGGAACGATCGGCATGCCGATCAGAGCCATATTTTAGATTTTGGACCCCCGAACCCAGCTTCTTCAGTTTTAAACTAAGTGCATTTGAACAATGGACTTCGGAGTGCCGGGCTCAAGCCGGGTATCCGATTTGGATTCCGTCAGCTCTCCCAAGTCAATTTTACCTCCCAAGTCGTGTTGGAATGATCGGCATGCCGATCAGAGTGATATTTTAGATTTTAGACCTTCAAACCCAACTTCTTCAATTTTAAACTAAGTGCATTTGAAGAATGCACTTTGGAGCGCCGGGCTCAAGCTAGGTATCCGATTTAGATTCCGTCAGCTCTCCCAAGTCACTCTCATCACCCAAGTCACCTCGGAATGATCGACACACTGATCAGGCTAGTATTATACATTTTGGACTCCCGAACCCCGAGTTATGTGAATTATTTTAAACTAAGTTAGGTTTGAAAACTGACTTAGTTTTGATTTGAGTAATTTGAGTGTCAGGCTCAAGTCGGGTATCCGATTAGGATTCCGTCAGCTCTCCCAAGTCACTCTCATCACCTAGGTCGCGTCGAAATGATTGGCATGCTGATCAGGCCAGTATTATACATTTTGGACCCCCGTACTCCTACTTATGTAAAATGTTTTAAACTAAGTTATCTTTCAAAACTAACTTAGTTTTGATTTGAGTAATTTGGGTGCCGGGCTCAAGTTGGGTATCCGATTTAGATTCCGTCAGCTCTCCCAAGTCATTTTTACCTCTCAAGTCCTGTTGGAATAATCGACATGTCGATTAGAGCGATATTGTAGATTTTGGACTCCCGAACCCAACTTCTTCAATTTTAAACTAAGTGCATTTGAAGAATGCACTTCTGAACGCCAAGCTCAAGCCGGGTATCCGATTTAGATTCCGTCAGCTCTCCCAAGTCACTCTCATCACCCAGGTCACTTCGGAATGATCGACACACTGATCAAGCTAGGATTATACATTTTGGACTCCCGAACCCTGAGTTATGTGAATTATTTTAAACTAAGTTAGCTTTCAAAACTAACTTAGTTTTGATTTCTCCCAAGAGTTCCACGATGCCCACCAGAGTGCATGCTTTTTGTCCTTTTGCTTCATCATCTCAGATTCAATTTGAAGGTGGAACTACTCCAATTGGATGCCTTCATGGTGTGTTTTGTATTACATTACAATTATTCCTGCAATTTACATCTTCATTCCTTTGTTCACTTTGTATTGGGCTCACTTTTTGTGATATCCCGGACCCTTTCAGATCCCTGCTTTCAGGTCTCAGACCTGCCTTCTCGGAGCGTCTAGCTCTATCGTTATTACCTGAAAATGTTAAGAGGAAATTGGGTGAGCAAGAAGCTCAGTAGGAATTACTCTCTATCATCAGATAGAATATAAATGATTAGTCATTTTAATAATGCATGAAAATAAAAACAATGATGCACGAGTGAAAGCATAACTATTATCAAGAGAGTAGTAAGGTCACAAGACTGCTCAATTGAAGAAGGTAACAAGGAGCCAAATACAATATCATGATGAAGAGAGAACATAGCCAGAAGCATGTACAAGAAATTACCAGCAATAGAGTTCATATCGTATGCACAAGAGATTTCAAGCACTAGAGTTCATATCAATAAATTGTCCCTTTCGGACCTCATATTCAAACATATCAAGTCACGGATATAAGGAAGATGCCCATGATGTAAATTTGTCTAGATAAAATCTTGCGTATGGTTGGTGCAATGCCACACCTGATCATTCAATATACCGGTACATGTCTGGGCTTTGCCTCGCCCTTAGGACCAGATGCGGGCCCTAATAGTTTATGCCTAGCATTGAGTGCCATGTTGGACCCATAGCCCTGTATCATATAATTCCAGACAATTTACTAAGGGCATCTGAATTCAGTAGCTTCATGTAATTAAAGAGAACACGAGTAGGAAATGAATTTTTTGAAGAATTCCAATTATCAAGCTTATTGATCCAAAGGAAAAGCCATTTAGGAAAAATGACTTTGAGAGGAATCTCGAATGAATATAATTCCAGAATAGGCCCAATAAAGGCCATGATCTTAAGGTACAATAGCTTGTAGAGGCTGGATTGGTTCAACAAAAATCACAAAAAAATTAGAATTTCAGGTGGCTGGAAGAAAAGACGGCCAGCGATGGACCGCTACCAGAAGGGGGCGGTCCTCCCTGGGCCGCTATCAAGAACAGGGTTGTGTCAACTCAACACATTGGTACGTTAACTCATAACACGAGAAATCCATAAAAATGGTCTCGGGTTGACCGCTACCTGGAGGTAGCGGACCAAGTAAGACCGCTATCAAGCAGGCCAAAACTGGGCTGCGTCAACTCATCCTTCACGGAGTCAACTGGGGCACGAGATAACTAGAAGACGGTCTGGCTTCGATCGCTACCTGCTGGTAGCGGTCCTGAGAAGACCGCAATCAGGTATCAGGCAGAAAGCTCGGCAGAACTTGGACAGCGCCTCATTCCACCTTTCACGAATTCCAGGGGTATAGGTTTTGGTGGTACAACCTGCTCGACGTCCTAATGGGAATCTCAAGCTCACGGAGACTTACGGAGGTTTTGAAACATGAACACCTAGTTCGGCGGAAGGAATATTCGACGGAAAGGCATTCGATGTCCAAGAATTAAGGGCTTAAAACATGCGGAAAATGAGAGTGATCAGTCAGTCGACACCACCGGAGTGGCACGACCGGTCTGATGGGAGACCACACAAAGAGGGAGACGGTCCTTGGAAGACCGTAATAATCCAGGGAGCAGTGAACACAAATAACAGAGACTAAATTGAATAGTACTGGGAGACTCTGACAAAGTAGCAGTCAGAGATAGGACCACTAATCAACTCAAACGGTCCTTGGAGGACCGCAATAATCCAGGAGACAGTAAAAAAAAACAAGACAGATAGAAGCCATGCTGATCAGAAATATGATTCATAGAACGTGCACCTGAGTGAGGGAAGCGATCTTCTGAATGATCGTAACCTGCATAAAACGGCCTTAATGGGACCGCAAATAGCCAGAAGACAGCAAATAGCAAAAGACAGGAACTCACCTGAGATGGGCATTACGTGAGACGGAATAAGGCGGTCTATCGACCGACTGCTGGCACTATCAAACGGTTCACAGAGGACCGCAATCAACCTAGAGAGAAGAAAATGATGAAAAAAATGAAACGGGAAATCCGAGGTGGCTTAAGAATGACTGAAACAAGCACAGAGAAGCATGTCAATAATGTTAAAACATGACGGGCATAAGGCGTCCCACTGTGACCGCCAAAAAGAGCAAGTGTATTGATATATTTTCTCCAAGTGCGTATAGGTGAATGAGGGTGACTTGTGTGACATTCAATAGAACATGGGATGAAAAAAAACAATACAACAATACCATCGCCTCAAAATTAACACAACTAGATCGTGATCGCCACCAAAGTAAACAATGCGAGAGGAATGCACCATGTATCTTGGAAAGGAGGAACGGATGAAGACACTCGCCAATCGAAACAACTCTGGTGAGAGAAGATGATGGTCTTCTCTGAGCTGCAATCCTATGGAAGACGATCGGACGATAGGTCGCTAGCAGCACCAAGACAGAACACAGGAAGAAGGCGCGAGCATAGGAACTAAATGGTCTGAGATCAGCCGCAACCAGAAGGAAAATAGCCTGGAGGAGCGTCGCTACCTCTAATAAATGGTTAGAGGTAGATCGCCAAAAGCTTCCAAGACCCGAACCTGAGAACTTAATCCTCCACCCCTTCCGGCCGGTCAGGAGGGATGGGCCTCATGTAGGAACAACTGCTAACCTACAAGAAACTCAGAAGACCACAAGAAACACCCAGATTAGACCAACGATCATGCAATATCTATACATATAAACTGTGAATAAGATGCATGATTAGAAGGGTGGATACCTGGGGGTGGTGATTTTTAACCCCTATGGGGCGAGGAAAATAATAGGAGGATATATGAATGCAAGAATGACAGTGAAAAACATGGAGGGAAGTGAAGAAAAATGAAGATGGGATGACCAAAAGATGACCAAAGACGGTAAAGTAATGACATAAAAAACACAACGAAAATCGGCTACTCCCTGGACTGAAGGCTTCAATGAAGGGCAGCAAGAGCATGAAACCAAGCAAAAGGGTGCAGAATCAGAGCCCGATGAAGCAGGTCCGTCAGAGGTCGCAGTTCAAAGCTAGTCCAGGCCTAAATGGGCAGAGGAAATGAAGCCGTCTAATGTCTGAGCTGGAAGCAGAATAATGAAGTTACTCAAGAAACTCCCGGCAAGGTTCACCATCTGAGAAATTCTTTCTTTGAGTGAAGAGACCCGACTGGTGATCATCACTGCTTTGCAGACGCTTGCTCAATATGAAACATGATTGGTTGAAACACTGTCGGAGGCCAACGTGACCTTCACACAGGAGGACATGTTGCTCCCTACTATCAGCCACAACAGGCCGCTATATATGAAAGGGCACCTGAATGGTCGGGAGCTAAATAGGATTCTGGTAGACCCCGGGGCGGCTATTAACATCCTACCATATAGGATATATCAGAGATCCTACTTTAACGTGTGCCTTGACAAAGTCAGAGATATGCGTATTGCTGGTTTCAACCAAAAGTGTGAAGTGCCGCTGGGAGTAGCAGAATTCACACTCACTCTGGTAGATTTCACTACAAGAGTGCGGTTTCATGTCATTGACTCCCGCACCTCGTATAAAGCATTGCTTGGCCATCCTTGGCTACACGAGAACATGGTGGTGCCTTCCACGCTCCACCAGTGCATCAAGTACAACCTGGAGTGGAAGGAGGAAAGATATTTGCGGACCTCCACCCGTTCGAAGTGTTCGAGTGTCACCTGATGGATGCCTCTCTATATGCAGAGTGATCGTAGAAGACCTCTGAAGTAAAGACCCCTGTCGAGGCATCAAAGAGCACCTCCGGCAATGATTGGTTCCCACCGCCACCACGCGTGTATGTTAATCCCAAGACGATCTCGCACATCATCATCACCGGAGACCTGGGTAGAGTAGCACCTCCCGCCATCTACCCCAAAGCCAATGAAGCCAAGGTCGATCAGTAGCATGACCACATCGGGATCCCAGAAGGCCTTACCAAGCCAATTCTTTGACTTGATAGCATTACTATCGAGCCCTTCAAAGCTTGGGAGGTGGCACATATAGATGGCCCCAGTAGCTTGTTTTACACGGCTGAGGAGCACCCTACGCGGGAGGACCCTGATTGTCATCTTCCTAAAGATATAGAAGACCCGTTAGTTCCCGTTCAAGGGTTGGCGTTTATAACAAATCGGATGGCCAAGATGTTCCAGAAACAGCACATCCCTTCCGGCCAGCCCCGCAAGAAGAAAGAAGCATTCCAGAAGCTGTGGTACCCCACAAGCCTAGACAGAATTGAGACGTGTCTATCAACACCTAGGGTTGGGCTTCACCCTCGAGGAGTACTATTATAGCAGGTGCTATGAAGTGGACACTATCTCTGCTTTCTATCCTGCTGAGGATAACTCACTGGGGGCAACTTTCGATGAGTACCCAGTAGAGGCTGAGCATGCTGAACCAGCTTGACCAAGAGACTTAGAATTAGAAACCATAACTCCCTGCCGGTGTTGGGAGCAAGTCTTCCCCGAAGAAGTGGCTCTTCAGGCCGAATTTGATATGGCTAGCAGTAGCGAAGCCAAAGATGTTGAAGAAACACGGCTGTCTCCCTCCCGTGGCCCTCCTCCTCTGATGATGTCAGCACCTCTCATGCCAGTCGGGGGAGCCTCTGCTAAAACTGATCAAGAGGTGCATGCTACTAGAAAAGAAAAAGCTACTTCCACTGAGGATATGGTGATCCAAGGAGGCGGGACCTTCTCACCTTGTACCATAAAGTTGCAGTGCTGCTCCAGCTCAGAAATAAACAACAACCAGTCCTTAACGACCGCGAGCCCATCAGTAGGGGATGAAGCTTCTAACTCATCTCTTGAAGCTACAACGATGGTAGATCTACTGACAGAGTAGTTCATACAACTGCCGCTGGTTAAATTAGGGATCCCTGACGGGGTCCAGGTGAGACAGAATGAGGAGATCGAGGTATTCGAGCTCGAAGATGACATTCTAGACTTTGTCGACCTCCAGCCTGCACCCCCGAAGATAGAAGACGGAGGCCAAGCCATAGTCGATGAGCTGATAGAAGTCAACCTGGGAGGTGAAGATGACCCTAGGCCGACCTTCCTTAGTGCCCAGTTATCTGCTGAAGAATAGAAGTTGTATATCTAACTGCTACAAGAATATCGAGATTGCTTTGCCTGGACTTACAAAGAAATGCTAGGACTAAGCCCCGTAGTCTCATAGCATGAGCTAGCTATAAGTCCTAAAGCTTAGCCGGTGAAGCAGCCACCATGGCGCATGAGGCCAGAACTCATCACTCAAACATGCAAAGAAGTGGACAAGCTCATTGATGTGGGTTTCGTCGAAGAAAATCAATACACCACGTGGCTGGCTAATATTGTGCCCATGAAGAAGAAAAATGGGTAGATCCGAATATGTGTCGATTTTCGAGATCTGAACAAAGCCTATCCCAAGGATGACTTTCCCGTGCTAATAACGGAGGTCATGGTTGATGCCACGACCGGCCATGAAGCCCTGCCATTTATGGATCGGTCATCCGGCTACAACCAAATATGGATCACGGATCGTGATCGGGTCCATACTACCTTCCGAACTCCCAAGGGCATTTATCACTACAAGAGGACGCCGTTCAGACTAAAGAATGCCGGCGTAACTTACCAGCGGGTGATGACCAGAATCTTCGATGAACTGCTCTACCACAAGGTCGAGTGCTACATAGATGACCTGGTAGTCAAGACCAGAAGAAAAGAAGACCATCTATAGGACCTCCGAGTCGTATTTCAGAGGCTCGGGCAGTATGAACTGAAGATGAATCCTATGAAGTGTGCGTTCAAAGTGTCGAGCGAAAAGTTCTTGGGTTTCATTGTCAGATATCGGGGGATTGAGATAGACCCCGTAAAGATCAAGGCAATTCAAGAGCTACTCCCACCAAGGAACTTCTCTAAGCTGAGATCTCTCCAAGGTTGCCTGGCGTACATCCAGCAGTTCATATCTAACTTGTCGGGGTGATGCCACCCATTTTACAAGTTGATGATGAAAGATGTCCCATTTTATTGGGATGAAGAATGCCAAACAGCCTTGGACAAGTTGAAAGACTACCTGAAGACCCCTCCAGTGCTGGGGGCACCGGTGAGAGGGTGGCCACTAATCCTTTACATAGCAGCCACATACTACTCCCTGGGGGTAATACTCGCACAGAATAATGAAGAAGGGAAAGAGCGAGCCCTCTACTATCTTAGTCGGAGACTGGTCAGAACTAAGGAGAAATACATTTGCATTGAGAAGGTCTGCCTGATGTTGGTCTTCGCAGTTAAGAAGCTCCGACACTATATGCTGTCACATGAAATAAAGTTGATTTCCAAAGCAGATCCGCTTAAAAATATTCTGTCACAACCAGCACTCAAAGGCCGCTTGGGCAAATGGGCGGTCATTCTTATGGAGTTTGATATCTCCTATGTACCGCAGAAAACTGTCAGGGCCAGGCTATTACGGATTTCTTTGCTGTGCACCCGGCACCTGAAGTGATGTGACACCACTATGGGAGATGGCAGCCACAGACCAATGCCCTTGGACTTATAATTGCAAGCAAGTAACGTACCCGGCGATATCACTCAAGCGGGCTCACCCGTGTAACGCACTCATGTGCCCGTGGGCAACCCGATGATGGTGGAGAGGGCCCGAGAAGGGACCTTGATGCTCCGAGGGATTTGACTAGCTTGAGGCTGATGGATGCGCCAGTACCCACCAAACACTGATTGACAGCCACCTTATTAATGTTGACAGTAATGCACAAAACATACTTCCTTGCTGGGTGTGGAGCCAATTCATGCTCATAAAAGATGATAGCCGGTTGGTCACCTGTCGGAGTTAAGACTGAAGTTATCTGCTCAACTGGGATATCCTCATTAACCATCACCTTTTGTAGATAGTGCTTCAAGGCCATTTGGTGAGTGGTGGATCTCTTAATTAGTTCCAAAATGGAAATCCTGGGCATTGTTTTATCCAAATGCTTTAGCAAATCATATTGGGTGCCCGATATGGATTCTTGCTCTTGCTCTTGCTCCTCTTGTCCATGTGAGGGCTCCTGCTCCCGCTGCGAAAACACATGGTGGAATGTTCGTCCACTACAGAGCACCATGGTTTGTGAAGATCACACCTCTATCAGGTTGGGGATAGGTTGAGGATTGGTAGATGTAGAATGTATATCAGGGTTATTGGGTGTTTAAGTTGGAGCGACTGAAGAGGGAGCCCTTATAATGGGCCTTACTGGCTGAAAATTGGTGGAAATTATGGTGGTTGGTTGCGAGAGTCCAGTGGTAAAAGGGTTGGAAGGGGAAGGCAGCGCCAGGGTGGTTGAAATGGGTATAGGCTGAATGAGGAGGGGCCTAGGTGGGGGTGTCAGATTTACGGTAGGTGATGGCAATGGTCGAAGAAAAGGAGGCCTTGCCGGCAGAGGTTTAACGGTAGCGGGATGAGGAGCTGGTGCTGGCGAAGGGCGTATGAGGAGGGGCCTAGACGGCAAGAGGTTCATGGAAGGAGAAGTGGTTTGCGGTGGTGCATGGGAAGGTGGAAGGTGAATAAGGAGCGGCCTGGATGATGGTGGATTGGTAATGGGGGGTGGAACTTGGTTAGCGGTGCGCAAGAGGGGACGTGAAGGTTGAGGGGAAGGCATTGGCGGGGTAGTTGTTCTTAACAAGCGTGGTGGCTAGTTTGAAACTTGGTTGACGGCCCCGATAGAGGCGTTCTCTTCATGCCACCCTTGTTCACTCTCCACTTCATGGAAGGAGGTGACAGGGTTTACCTGTTGGTTAGGCGCTGGGTGCTCAGGTAGCGGATTGTTGACAATCCCCATGTCTGGTTGTGGCGCGGGAGCTCGTTGCTGAGGAGGAGGTTGTTGAACTTACTGTTGAGGCAGCTGCTGAGCTTGCTGCTGCCGAGGAGGTCTTCGAGCTTTGAGAGTTGTAATGAACTGCCGCATTTCATCCCAATTAATACTGCCCTGATCATTCAGGGGGCCTTTGATAAACGAACAGGGCAAGCCGTTCGCCGATTTTGCGTCATATTCACCGGTAACATTTAAAGCCACTTTGATAATTACGGGAGTAACCAAAGCAGACAACCTGGGTTCTTTTCTTCGGTTTCCCATGTAGCTTCATGTTCAAAACTTTTGTTCCATTGAACCTTAACCATAGGGATAGTCTTGTTCCGAAGCACTCGAACATCTCGTTCTAGAATCTTTATTGGCTTTTGCTTGTATGTGAGATCCTTTTATAATACCAGGTTATCGTGGTCGATGACATAGAAAGGATCGTGCACATACTTTTTCAGCATAGAAATGTGAAACACATTGTACACTTCTGACAGCTGTGGGGGAAAGGCGATCCGATAGGCTACCCCGCCAACTCTCTCCAGCACTTCAAATGGACCAATATATCTCAGTGTAAGCTTACCCTTAACAACGAACCTGTGAATGCCTTGACTGGGTGAGGCCTTGAGAAAGACATGGTCTCTAGCTTGAAACTCCAATTCTCTTCTTCTAATGTCAGCGTAAGTCTTTTGCCTTGATTGTGCCACCTTGAGTCATTCCTTGATAAGATGTACTTTCTCAGTTGTATCCCTTACCATATCTGGTCCTAGAAGTTATCTTTCATCGACTTTATCCCAGCATATTAGTGAGCGACAACTCCTCCCATATAATGTCTTGAAAGGTGCCATTTGAATATTGGCCTGATAACTATTGTTATAAGTAAACTCGGCCAGGGGCAAGTGGTCATGCCAGCTTCAGCCGAAATCAATGACACATGCCCTTAACATGTCTTCAACAACTTGGTTTGTTCTCTCAGTCTGACCATCTGTTTGGGGTTGAAAAATAGTGCTAAAGTTGAGTCTCATCCTTAAGGAGTGTTGTAGATCCTTCCAAACATGAGAAGTGAAGCACGGGTCTCGATCAGACACGATTGATGCAAGAACTCCATGCAATCTGACAACTTTCTTGATATACAATGGTGTTAGAACATCAACTGACCAGCGGCTCTTTATAGGTAAGAAGTGTGCCGATTGGGCAATCGATCTATGTTCACCCAAATTCCATCATGTCCGCCTTTCGACTTAGGCAAACCCATGATGAAGTCCATGCCAATACCTTCGCACTTCCACTTGGAAATATCTAGAGGATGCAGTTTACCCGCAGGCTTTTAGTGTTCCGCCTTCACTTATTGACATGTGAGATAGCGAGACACAAAATCCACCACCTCCCTTTCATATTGGGCCACCAAAAGGTTCGCCTGAAGTCTTGATACATCTTGGTCGTTCCAGGGTCAATGGTGTGTCTAAATCGTTGAGCTTCTTCTAAGATCTTCCTCTTTAATTTGGGACAGTCCGGTAGACAAGTCCTTTCATGAAGTAACAGTCTTCCATCAGGTGCCAGCTTAAAGTCAGGTTACTCATCCAGCTTACCTTTAACTTCCACCAGCACAGGGTCTTCCTCTTGTAGCTTCTTGATCTTGGAGAGTAAATCTAGATGTAAACTCATGTGTGCCAGAAATGGGTTATACACTAACCACCCATTAGAATTGAGAATAACTTTATTCGTATCTAATTAAAAGAAAAACAGCCGAAAGGTAAACTAATTCGAGTAGATTATAGAACTCTGACTTGGCTCTGCTTGGGGACTCCAAAAAGAAGTTGGCCTTTTGAGGCCAAAATCTTTATAAAAAAAAAATTGAGGAAAAGAGGGGGGATCGCCATCATAGGCGTGGATATCCCTTTTTCCTCTGGGTCTTCTCTCCTTCCCCCCACCAGGCTGCGCACGCTGGCTTTGCCTTTTAACGCGTTTATCGAAGTCGCCCGGCCGGCCGCTTGACACGGGAGCAACTTTCGGATTTTATTGAAGGAATTCGTGATTTCGGATCCCCTTTCTTTTCCCTCCTTTTCATCCAACTTTTCATGGTTTTGCGAGTGGTGCGGTTCCTTTTAACCATCAATCTCTCACCGGTCAGGTGCTCATTCGGTAGCGCTAATTTGGCTTGTATTGATGTGACATGGGGTGAGCCTTCATCTTGTGAAGGAAATGCGAGTGATCAAATGGTGATTGATCACGACCACATTTTTGGCCAATATCGTGTATACAAGATCGGCATCAAGGCAGGTGCTCCTTGTGTAATGCACATTTCAAATCCCCTTTCCTGTACATGGGTTGGTGCTTCCCTCTCGATTTGTTTAGTGGCCCCGGTACCTCATTCCCCCATGGGGGTTAATTTTCATACGATCCCACATGCGCCCATGACAACATCTACACTTACCGCATAAAGACATGGTTTGTTCTATGATGTTAGCTGTGTACCATTTCATTGTGCAGAAAAGACTTGAAGAGAGAAATGTGATCACTTGCCCTCTCCTTGTTCTTCTTTCCTTCTCCTACTCGGCGCGCGCTCATTTAGAGCTGGCACAAACAAAAAAAGAAAAAGAGAAAAAAAAAGAACTGAAACAGCCCTGGCTAGCAGGATTCCATCCGACCCTGTGCCGCTCTTGTTGGCAGTGCAGTTGGGTTATCGCGAAAACGCCACGAATATATGCGGACAAAACGTTAAAAATGAGCACTTGAATTTAGAGAACAAAAAAAAAGACGTACACCGAAAAGCCTTAATATTCGCTCGATACGTGTCATCGAACCGAGGAAATCTCCAAATGGGCGACGGTACCGAAGAGAAGCCGTTTAAAAAAGTTGCATGCGAACATTAATACAAGCGACAAAATGTCTTTACAAAGACGAGTTTGACGGTAAAAATTTCGAGTAGGGAAACTTTTATAAAGTCCCTTGCGTACGTACTCAAGTAGCGAGTCGAGTTAATTAAAAGGAAAAGGAGCCTACCATACCTTAAGCTCGAGCCCCACTGGTAAATTGTAGCTTTGATTAACTACCATCCCTCACCTTTGCAAGATAAAGTGAAGATGAGGCTTATGATTTATTTGAGATGCTCAGTGAAAATTCAATCAGTCATGCCTCACTCTCGTCCTATGAGAGAATGATTGGGTCGGCTAAGGGGGATGGGCTTTATAAAGTTAAGAGCCAAGGTGAGTGTGAGAACAAGATGGATATAAATGTCTTGACTCAGAAATTGAACAAAATAGAATTGTTGGCGCAGAAGATAGAGAAGGTTGATCTCGTAGCTCAGAAGCTAGATCAGTTGTTATCTAGGCAGGAACCTTCTTTTTCTGCTCCTCAACCTCAACCGTTCTCAGCTCCCAGTCATGAAGAGATTTGTGCTCTTTGTTCTATCCCTTATCATGTTGTTACTGATTGCCCACTGCAGCCCAGCTTCCCCCATTCATCCAAGAATAAATCTTCACTGCCTAGGGTGTCTCCAAGCCTCCTTATGATCCCTATTCCAATACCTACAATCCAGGTTGGAGAAATCACCCGAATTTTTCTTGAAAATCTCAGCAAGGTCCATCTTCCCAATCTAATATCTCTTTTCAAAAACAACCCTTTCAAGCTCCATTTCAATCTCACCAACATTATCAATCTCTTTTTTCAACAAGCTCAACATTAACAATCTCAACCTACATTTCAGCATTCTCAGGTCCCATATCATCAAGCTCAATTTTCTTAGGGCCAACATCAGCAATACCCTTCTTATAATAAATTCAATCAAGCTCAGAATGCGTATCAACCTCAACCCTCTCAACCTCCTCAGCCCAACTTTGAGGATAGATTAGACCAGCTCCAACAACTTCTTCTTTCTCAGAATCAATCCATTCTTACTCACCAACAACTCATTCAGTCTCAGCAACAATCCATGGCCTAATTGGAGGGTCAAATAGGGTAATTGGCTGCTAGTAATATGAGGAGAGATGTCGGCCAACTTCCTAGCCAACCTGTGGCCAATCCAAAGAATCAACCTCTAGGTTTTCCTCAGAGAGCTCCTATTCTTCCCCAACCTAATCAACCTCAGCCTCCTCCTCCTATGGGCCCTCAATTCGAGAACACCAAGACTATATCTACCCTTAGGAGTGGGAAGATTTTAGAAGACCCTTATCAGGCTAGGGGAGTTGATAGCAGTTCGGGCCAAGAAGCCCACGTGGAAAGTGATAGTGAGGAAGAGGAGCCAGTGATTGTACAAGAGCAAGAGAAGCCGGAGGGTGAAGAGAAGAAGCTGGATAAAGGAAAGGTAAAAGTTGATGAAGGACCCCAATATTATGTGCCAAAGGTCCCTTTTCCCAATGCACTAAAGTCAAAGGCTCACAAGAAAACACCGGTTCAACAGGAAGAATAAGTGGAATTGTTTAAATATGTGAATATTGATATTCTACTCTTGGACACAATCAAGCATATGCCAACAAAGTTTTTCTCTCTCTCTTACCTATTCTAATTTAATCCATAGGAAATAGAAGAGCACAAGAAAAGGTGCCCTCCCATGTCCCACATGTTCCAAAAGCAAAGGCTCGGCCCCTGTTTGTCCCACTTGCTACAGATAGATTCCAGTGGGCCACTTTGATTAAGACCACCAAGGGCGCATTCTCTTATCATTAAGAAATGACAAATTTAGTGCTACTTTGATTAGGATATTAGTGATAATGTATGTTTCTTACTGTCAGGGGAATCTCTTTTATGCTTATCCCACCCATGTTTAATATTTCATAATGCATAGTAGTGTGATAGTGTGTATGGATATAACGGATGTTTCTTACAGTCACATATGCACTATTACTAGCAATTCTCTATTTGGCATTGTAACCTTTGACTGCAACTTATCCATCTTCATTTCAAGTGACCCCAGCTTGTCTAATTGCCTTTCCAATGACCTAAACTTCATATCTAATAGTGTCTCCATACTGATTAGTTGATACTTCAATTCTACAATAGAATGGTGCACATCATCAATCCATGTAAAGTACCCGCAAGTAATGTCTTCTTGCAAAAATCATATGTAAATTAACACACTGACCATCTCTTAAGCATAACATCACATATTTAACATACATTTTGAATATGCTTACATTCCAACGTGCACACCGATAAAATCATCTCCCTTTGCTTGACTCTTGCGTTGAGGTATATGCCTTACATACCCTCTTACAATGACGCAATGGAGTATCACGTACTTTTCTGTGATTAAGTGGACGTCAGGTATATGAGTGTCTAGTCATCTCCTCACTCATGGTCACCCACTTCCTACGCAAATTAATAATTAGTAGCCTGCGCAAAAAGAAGAAGTCACCTGTTATTTTCCTAATGCATTCAAATACTTGCCCAATGTCCTCTGCATGTCTTAGGTCGATATTGGTGAGGTAGAAGGGATGGGCCCATTGCTGGTCTCCTCTCTGATCGTCGATAGCAAGGAAGAATGAATGACCCCCTCGCTGATCCTCTGTACATCTGTGTCTGACATAGCGGATCCCCTCTCAAGTCCATGCCAATGATGGATGAAGATGGGAGAGGCCTGCTGCTTGTCAGGATCAGCAAGGAAGGAATTCGATCACGTCAATGCCATGCCAACACCAGCAACCCCATTGCTGGTCTCCTCTCTGGTCGCAAGGAAGCCAGTCTCCTCTCTAGTCACAAGGAATAAGGGACAGGAATGATGGGCCACTCTCTAGTCCCCTCGCTCATCTCCAGCCATCACTGGCCATTCCTAGTACCCTCGCTGATCTCCTCTAACTAGGAATGAAAAGTGAGGGTGAAGGGGGCAGTGGGAGGGAAAGGGTGGGGGAGGGAACATAAAGGATGGTTGAGCAGGGGTAAAAGTGTCATCTGTAATGCCTAACACAAAGTGCATTCTTTTCATTCATTCTCATTAGTTCAGTACAAGGTACAAGGAATGCAAGACAGAAGGAATGCAAGACTCAAGGAATGCAAGACTTACAAAGGTGCAGAAATGCAATGAAATGCAATGGCAAACACTCATGCAAGCATACAACAAACATATCGAATATATTAACTTGATAGCCTACTTCTCCCCCTTTGGCATCATCAAAAGGAGGGAGGGGGATACAAAAGATGTGGACATAAGTGACACAAAGAGACACAAGCACAGTTATGGAGCAGGGTGATCCGGAGCCCCCTCGCGATCCTTAATTTTATTTTGCCCCCCCTTCTAAATATTCCTAGCTCCGCCACTGGCATCAGCAGACCGAACTCGCAACCAAAGGACCAGTGGGCTGATGCCCTCTCCCGTCACCGCTCTCGACATGGCACCATGGTGCATGTCGCACGTTGCCCTATTGCCACCAACCCTTGCATGGCCCACTAAACCCTGCGCCCGAGGATGACCTCCTCTCTTGTCACCCCACATGCACGCCCATCGCAGCAGTAAGACAAGCACTCATAGCACTTCCAGTCCATGACTATAAAGACAGATCCCAACGACCTCCATCGAGGACGTGCTCCTCTACCCCCACAAGGTAACGCCTGCATGTGCCACCCCGACACTAGCTCTTTTCACCTCTCTCGATAACCTTTGGCATCAGAGACCTTCGACCCTATGATGACTTAAGTATCAGAGAGTTCTCTCAGTGCACATCACCCCCGGTCTGGAACTTCTCTTTTCTTATGCAGCAATCGCTCAACTCCAGGAAACCAGCAATAACTCCTCTAAGTGCTCCCCCATTCCGTCGCTCCCCGTCAAAAATTAAGGAAGCTTTTCTCCCAAGCGCCCAATGCTCAACCATCTGCCTCAAATGCTATGGGAAGAAGCCCAGTGATGCTCGGCTCTGTACTCGACCCAATCACCTGAAGCTCATACTGTCTCATCACTACCTCCTTGCTTGGTTCTGTATTACACATTAAAGTGTACACAACAACTCCCAGTGCACGATCTCTTAAGCGAAAAAGTGATAATAAGAGCATATGTAATAATTAATTCACATAAGAGCACACATAAAGGGCGTACCCAGTGCATGAGGCTACTGCCAGTGCAGGGTCTGGGGAGGAACAATATACGTAGCCTTACCTTGGCAAAGCCGAGAGGTTGTTTCCTGATTCAAACTCGTGACCTCCAGGTCATGCATGAGGCAACCTTACCGTTGCTCCTAGGTCTGCCCTCTAAAGAATAGTATACATATAAATGTAAATACATGATAGATTTTTGTGTAAATTCACTTCTAATAGAGCTATATATATACTATAGAGTTCGAGAAGTGGTCATTCGAACCACGTGCTAGGGGGAGAAAAGAAGCTGGATAAAGAAAAAGCAAAGGTTGATAAAGGTCCCCAAGAGTATGTTCCTAAGATCCTTTTTCCCGATGCTTTAAAAATGAAGGCTCAAAGAAAAAGTCGATTCAACAAGAGGAATTAGTGGAATTATTTAAACACGTGAATATCAATATTTCACTTTTGGATGCGATCAAGCATGTGTCGGCATATGTAAAGTTTCTGAAAAAGCTATGCACTCCAAAAAGGGAGCCTAAGACGACAACTCAAAAGATCCACCTATCTGAAGATGTTAGTGCTGCCGTGATGAATCATTTACCTAAGAAGTTGAAGGACCCCGACGCTCCCCTAATTTCATGTGACATAGGTGGAGTTACATTTGACAAAGCATTGCTAGACCTTAGAGCTAGTGTTAATTTATTACCCACCTTTATATATGAGCAATTTGATCTGGGGGAGTTGAAGCCCACATCTATAATCTTTCAATTGGCGGATCGATCTGTGAAAACTCCGAAGGGTTTATTGGAAGATGTGATTGTGAAAGTGTATGAGTGTTATTGCCTGGTGGATTTTCTCATTTTGGATATGGCCTCATCCCAGGAATTAAAGCACACTCCAATTATTTTAGGACGACTGTTTCTAGCTATGGTGAAGGCCAATATAAACTGTGCCAGGGGAATGATGGATATTTCTTTCGGAGGTGAGAAGGTTTCTTTAAATGTGTTCAAGGCATCTCAATATCCGGACCATGAGGAGGAATGTAACATCATTGATGTCATTGAGGAATTGATTGAAGAAAGTCCAAAAGCTGAAAAGGAATGTCTAGAAGAGGGTAGCATGCTCCAAGATTCTCCTCTTTCTTGCGCACCCTGCTCTAGGATAGAGCCACTCCCTCCATTGCAAGCTGAACCTATTCTTCCATCTTTGGATCAGTCACCCATTCTGGAATTGAAACCTCTGTCAGAATCTCTTAAGTATGCTTATCTGGGCCCCGACCAAACTTTACCCATAATCATTGCTTCCAACCTCACTTCTGCTCAGGACTCTCAACTTTTAGATGTCCTTAAGGAACACAGGGGGGTGATAGGATGGTCTGTGACAGATTTAAAGGGTATTAGTCCAGATGTTTGCATGCATTATATCTATCTAGAGGACAATGTCAAACCGAGCAGAGAGATGCAATGCAGACTGAATCCCAATATGAAGGAGGTAGTAAAGAAATAGGTAGTAAAGTGGTTAGATGTCGGGATCATATATCCAATTTCGGATAGTAAGTGGGTCAGCCCAACTCAAGTTATTTCCAAGAAATCAGGGCTAACTATTATGACCAATGAGAAAGGAGAAGAAGTGCCCATGCAATTACAAACGGGGTGGAGAGTTTGTATAGATTATAGAAAATTGAATTATGTAACAAAGCGGAGTGGGCCTGTGTGTGTGAACACAGGCCTCCATGACAGAGGTGTCGTAGCGCTTTCCGAGTAGAGTGACTAGGGTGATTCGTGTTCTGGTAGTCCCCCGACTGTGGGATCGGGGCGTTGAGTTCCAGTACTGTAGGAGTAGCTGTACAGTCGAGATTTTACCGGCCACCGAGTTTACTGTTCCTGTTGTTACTGTTGTTCTTGTTGTAGTTGCTGCTTTCCGTGACGCCGTTATTTTCGGTTGGGGTTCTGCGGGACCCCTACTGAGCCAGTGATAGGAGACTCACCCCTGATTTTTAAGTGTTGTGATTCTTTCTCGTAGTTCGAGGGTACTGTGTGGAGGTCCTTAGCTGCCAGCTCGCCAGGCCTAGTGTTCACTTGGCATTTGGTATGTTTTCCTACTTTAAACTATACTTTCTGTTGGACTGGACTCTGTTATAGTTAGTTGTTTATTTCTGTTTAATTGTTGAATTGTCCTACTTTATTTCATATTTCTATGTACACCACACCTATCCTTTTAGCCCTTTCGAATCCTCCAGCTCGTGGGCGGCGGGTCAGGATTCGAATGGCATCGGGTCACTCCCTGTATCCGGATCTTGGGTCGTTACACCTCCGGTGGCACCTCCACTACCAACATCACATGTCGCGTTGCTCCCTCCCGCAGGCGCCACCACGATTGCCTCCACCACAACTTGTCTTTGGCTATTCAGGGTGGGTTATGACATGTCATGGGGTTCATGGTGGCCCTGTTACTTACTTCACTCTTGTCTTCTTTCTCGTCCTCCGATGACATCCCGTTGAGTGGTCGCTGCTTACGTTCATAGTCAATAGGTGCAATCACATCTGTCATGTTAGAAAGTCACTCTTAGAAAGATAGTAACTATAATAAATTTCAAAGGCTTGCGATTAGCGCTGTCAATGGGTTAGGCTCGGGCCGGACTTAGGTTGGCCCGGCCCGGGCCCGACTTGTCAAGATTAAAGCCTGAGAACAAATCTATTTAATCAGAGTTGGTTAATCGAATTCTATTTGATGATGAAAAGGTTATGTAAGATTACGAAGGTCAAAACTGAACTTAGAATGCACACTCACGATCACACGGAAGGGCGGTAAAGGAAAGGGAACAAACCACACGGAGACGGCAATTTTTAGGTGGTTCGGATGCCACAACAGCAACCTACGTCACCCCTCACGGACTGTGAGGATCCACACACTATCTTGTAACGGGATACAAGATTGAACACACACACACACTCGTTAGAAGTTAAAACTCCCACGAAGGTGTAACAACACCTGACCACAGACACACAAGACACACTGACTCAATTTACACACCAACACGGATCTAGACAAATCCGCACACACACACTTAGTTGTTTCAAAGTTACAAATCAAACACACTTAAATGGCCAAAAATTGGTCGGGTCCATATGTGGTCCAGCATGTATATGAAGGAGGGCCTTATGTCGTGGTCAATCATCAGGGAGAGGTGCAGTTCCCACCCCTCAACGGTAGACATTTGAAGCTATACCATGCACCACCACCCCCTTTAGGTGGAATGGTAACAAATTAAATAGGTCCTCTGGGCTCGTGCCCCGACTCCATACTAACCACTCTTGTTGGGGGAACACATTTTCAGCGAACGACTTCGGGCCTAAGCTGCTATACACTTTCATTGGTTCAGATCTTCCGTCAGAATCAATGCTTAAACCTGTTCTTTCCTTTGCGTTGATGTTAACCCCACGTCAACAAGAACACATTCTCGGTGAATGGCTTCGGGCCTAAGCTGCTATACACTTTCATCGGTTCGGTCCTTCCATCTGAATCAATGCTTAAAACATTTCCTCTCCTTGCGTTGACGTTAACCCCACGTCAATGAGAACACATTTTTGGCAAACGGCTTCGAGCCTAAGCCACTTTACACTTTCATCAGTTTAGACCTTCTGTTAGAATCGATGCTTAAACCTTTTCTCTCCTTTGGAGAACACATTTTGGGTGAATGGATTTAGGCCTAAGCCGCTATACACTCTCATCGGTTTGGACCTTCCATCAAAATCGGTGCTTAAACATTTTCTCTCCTTTGCGTTGATGTTAACCCCACATCAACGAGAATACATTTTTCATGAACAGCTTTGGGCCTAAGCTGCTATACACTATCATTGCTTCCAACCTTTCGTTAGAATTGATGCTTAAGCCTTTTCTCTCCTTTGCATTGACGTTAGCCCCCCGTCAATGAGAACACATTCTCGGTGAGCGACTTCAGGCCTAAGCTGCTATACACTTTCATCGGTTCAGACCTTCTATCTGAATCGATGCTCAGAACCTTTTCACCTCTTTGTGTTGACATTAACCTCACATTAGCGAGAACACATTTTCGGCGAATGGCTTCGGGCCTAAGCCACTATACACTTTCATTAGTTCAGACCATTCGTCGGAGTTGATGCTTAAACTTTTTCTCTCCGTGCGTTAACATTAACCCCACGTCAACGAACATTCACCATTCGGTGAACGGCCTTATGCCTAAGCCGCTGCACCTATACTCATACATGAGTTAATCTCCTTCTCGGGTTTGAACGCTACACTTCAACCTGGGCATATTCCTTCATAAAAAAATGGGGCTTAAAATAGAGGTGTCTTGCCAGACTCACTCGAGCATTTTGCCAAGCGAGGTCAAAAATGGCCGTAACCTGGCTGTGGCAAAAACCCGAAAGGGCGCTGTGGGCAAAATTAGGTATCTTGTCATGTGAAAACCCATAAGGGAGCATGGGCAAAAGTAAAAGGGGTTGGCTCTGATGAAAACCCGAAATGGTGCTTGGAATTGGTAGGGGAAGTAGTGGAGGCCTAGGTTGAGGTAGGATTGGGGTTGGGAGTGGAAGGTGGGTTGGGTGAGGGGTTTTGGGTTGATTGGATTTGGGAGGTGTGTTCCTTTTTGGGGAGGATAGAGGGGTAGTGGTGGGGGTCAAGGGGTTTTGTAGGGTATGGGTTTGGTGATGGATTATGGGTTGGGGAGGGGTGGCCGTCATGGGCCTAGGTGGAGGGGTGGGCACGGGGTCCACTTGGGTTTGAATGGTGGAAGTAGGGTGAGTGGTGGTCAATTGGGTCTCAAGGGAGAGGAGTTGGTGGCGAAGTATAGTGAGGTCAGCGGAGAGGGAAGCATATGGGGATGGAGACCTTCCATCGTTCACCCTTTGGGTGGACCTATTGGCTTCTAGTATGTCGAGTCGATCCGATATGTTATAAAGCCATTCTTCGACATAGGTCAAGGTTCCCATTAGGTAGTCATCATGGCCGTGGAGGCCATAGGTGTGAATGGTGGATTTTCCTTGGTTTGGACTCATGGAAAGGGATGATGGGAGAGATCGGTATGATGCGGCCATGCTAGGGGACAAGAGTGATGCACCGGATGATGAATACAAATGCGCCCTAGGACCAACTTGATAGAGACAAGTTGAGAACTTGCTCTGATACCACTTGATGTGACACAACCTCGGACCTAAGTAAGCAAGCACAATCGCAAGTCGAACGGGCCGATATCGGCGGCCAACTCACCCGGCACTCACCCCAAACCTATGGGTAACTCAGCGATGTCGAGTGGAGGATGTGAGGGCTGGTCCCTTGTGGGTAGAGGGCCAGAAAGGCCAGAGGGTCTCCCAAAGGGGTATGACTAGTCCGATCCTAGAGGCCAACCCGGTGACGAGGGCACGGGTAATCACTCGCTCCCACGGTGGTCACTCAGAAGTCCGGGACTTGCGAGATCGGGCACTCTCTTACTAGCCAGCGGAGACTAGAGCTAATATTGAATGAAAATCACTAAAGAAAGTGCAAAGTGGGAGCACTTACTCGACCGATTTGAAGAAATCGATCCCGCTTGGAGACGAGGGTGAGCGGGGAAGCGTGGGTTCCCCACACGCCGTGTCGGTGTCGCTCGAACCTACTCAAGACCTTACAACACTACACCTCTCGCAGGAGGGTGTGGACGCACTTTCGGGGACTCTTCATTCTTTTCGTTACTTTATTCATCTTTTCCTTCGTTTGTTCGGTTTATTGGTGCGAGGGCGTGCCAGTCACCGATGTGACGATTTGTGCGGGCTTTAAAGAAGCCCGGGGTGCGCTCATTCTGACTAATCAGGTGATTGTGTGTAGCGTGTCGAGACTGAGGACACGCCGTACCATCAAGGCTACGATGTTAATTACATCCCCTCGGAGAGGGGAAAACCCTTGATTGATTGCCAGGAAAAGGGGCTCAATGGCCTAAAACTCATAATAATGAAAGCGAGAGTAAACTCTCGGACTGTGTTTAAACAAGCCCCACATTAGGGCGTAAACGTTCACAGCATGTCGGTCACTAACGGACCATTTCGTTATTCGGACGGAGGTCCGCATTTACGGCATGGAAGACGGCGGCAAAACAGTACGAATGTCTGCCGTGAGTACGGCAAGTTTAATGTAATTGCGGGATTAGATCCCGGTGTATGTTGGTCACCGACGGACCATTCATTGTTCGGACGAGAGTCCGCATTTGGAGCATCAAAGATTACGGTAAAACCATGTGAATATCTGCCGCAGGTATGGCAAGGTTAATGTAGGGTTGCGGGATTGGATCCCAGGAGAATCGAGTTGAGTTAATGAATTATTGGCCCGTGACGTGTTCGGATCATGACCATGGCGGGAGTTCCAAGGTCCACGTGCGATACCGCGGGGCATCGTTAATTTTCTCTTTGCACCCAGTCTGGGGGAGGGGTTTATTAAGTGCGAAGCCCAAACTTGCCATCGTGCGTCATCATAACGCGGATCGACCTGCGCGGTTAGGTCGTAGGGGTGAAGGGGGTAGCGCCCCTTGCGGGGGTTTTCGGGGGCAGCGCCCCCAGAACAAAATTTTAATTAGGGCGCGGGTAATGGAGTTCCTTTCATTTTTTTATTGGCATTAGATCTTCGTGTTATTATTTTTGCTTGAACCTTTCTCCTTTTTTATTATTATTTGACCACCTCCATTCTATTTAATGGGCAAAAGGGGGGCTTCAAAAGGGAGATTGAAATGGCGCGTTCGGGGGGCACACCATTTTGACCCACGCCAGGAAGGGTTGCGAGGTTTTTTTTGAATGGGAATAGGCACGCCGTATCAAGACTTCAAAGAGGGGCACCGTTTCAACCTGGGCAAAGGAAGATAGAGTTAAATCGGCGCGCCCCTGGGTGCGCCGGGATTGGGGGCGCTGGTTAAGGGAGTCGAATGACAAATGAAGAGTTATGAAAAGGGGTTAAAACGGCGCGATAGAACAGTAACTGCGCCGTTTTAACCCATGCCAGATTGAACTCACCCGAGGGTCATTTTGTTACTTGTTCACTGTGTTCTCCTTTTTTCTTCTCACCCGTGGGCAAGTTTGGGGTTGGTTTAAAGTTTGATTTGTCTGTAAAGGTTAAGTCTTCATGATTCTTGGTCCCCAGGAGAAAATTGGGTAGCATCTCCCCCGGACCGGGCTTTGTCAGAGAGAAGTGAATGTCACCACATGGATTTCTCCCAGGTAAACTCTCAAAATGCGGAGCAGCCTCACGGCGGTCTGTTAGCCTAAGTGTGAGTGTGGAACGCTCGAGGACCAGCCTACAAGAGCGACCGCGACTCACGGGCGATGATGCTTCGGCATGGGACAACTATTTACCACAAGGGGAATGAATGTTCATCTGTAGGTGGGGTCTCCTTTGAGGATCATGCCACGGAAGGGTGGCCCTCAAAAGTCCAGGATGATCGGAGGGTGAGAGAGAGGAAGAGCAGCTTGAGACCAAGAACCAAGACTTGCAAAAAAAAGGATTCCTTCTTTGTTCATCCACACAAACGGGGGAAGATATTGATACATAGGAGATTCATCTCGGGATGCCGAGAAGATGGAAGTAAAAGCATTACAAGGGGAGTAAAAAACACATTCGACGGAGGAGGGGAAGAGAAGAAGACACAGACCACCCTCCTGCCTTGCTCACCTCTCACACTCACTCCCCTCCCTTCTTTTCACCTCACCGACGCGGCTTTGATTCTCCACTCGCAACTCAACGGAGGTGGAACTTCTCCTCTCCTTCCTTTGCTTCCTGCGCACAGCCCTTTTGCTCTCTTTTCACTCTCTTCTTCTCTTCCCTGCGTGCCAGCCAGCCAACTGGGAGAGTTCTCTCTTTCTTTCTTCAATGGCTTGCCATATATATATCCTGGGAGGAATGCCCCAACTCTCTTGTTCGACGATGAGCACACCAGACGCTTGCCCACGTCACGTCGATCTGCTGTCGAGCCAATTGCTTGCCACGTTTTCGTTGCCATAACTTGCAGGAGCATGGGTTGTCCACCGATGGAATGAACGCCCGGCGGTGCAGAGCTCGAGAGCTTCTATTTAAGGCATAAGCTTGGCTGCCTGCCGGATCAAAGAAGAATTTTAACCATTTCAAGCTTGTTCGTCGTCATGCCGTTCCCAGGAAACAGGGGACCGCATTGATGATGGGATGGGTTGGTCACGACACCGGGTAAACACTTGGAAGGATTGCTCCTAACATTTGGCAGATGGGTGCGCCATATTAGCACTCCTTTTTCATGCACTTGTTGAGCTGAGGAGCTATGTTCGAGCTCATTTGAGTATCAAAATGAGCCAAGCTTGAAAACCAATTGTTGGCCACGGAATATATTTTATGTGGCATTCTTTTTTGAAAAGAAATATTTTACATAAGGGTTTATTCCGTGGGTACGCATCGTATCAGACGAATCGGGTTCGAGTGCTAGACCTTTCGCCACTGACTGCAGTCAGTATTGATTTACATCGACCTAATGTCCGAACACCTTTGTTTATCTGTCAAAGAAACATTAGTCTTCTACAAAGATCCTGATATTGAGGGCATGCTTGATTGTAGGGCTCAGATTTAGCTTTCACTCGCCACCGAAGAATTAATGCGATTAGGGTTTCGTCAAAAGCCACTAGGTTAGGCGAGCAACCCTGCGATTTGAGGACATAGTCACAATTCTGCAAGTGCATTGGGCGTTTTCAAAGTATTGGGAGGTTTCCTGGACCTCAAGGGTATTTTGGTGATTTTAGATTTTCAAGGGTATTTTGGTAATTTTACCAGGCCAGGGGCATTTCCGAAATTTCCGAGTTGGAGAGAAGGTAGGATAAAATCCCTAGATCCCCAAGGTGCTGAGGCCATTTCTAGAGAGTTTTGGAGGCTACTAGGTCATTTCTAGGTCATAGAGATATTTTGGTAATTTTACCAAAACTCCACGTAGACGTAGATTTGAGTTGGCACTCAAGTGTAGGACTAAGCTGACAATGTCCCTAAGCAGAAGGAGCAACGAGGGGCTTCATAGAAGGCGCACATGCGTCAATTTACAAAGGGAGGGGTATGTACATGATTTTTCCAAAGTCGGGATTTTTCTTATAATTTTTCTTGGCCGGTGTGCAAAGAAAATCTGCAGAGTACATTGAATATATTTATGATTCCAGTGGGTACAAGGGTTATCGGCGAGTTGTCCACTGTACATCAAAGGAATCTGCACTAACGCAGGAAGGAGGGGCGTAACCCCAATTATAAAAGATTGCAGGGTAGAACTGTAAATAACAAGACTTATGTTTCTCGTGGTCCCAGGGAGGGCATTTTTGTAACTCTCCCATTATAGAGGCATAATTACATAATTTAGCCGTCTCGGGAGCGTAGAAACTTACAAACATGACCCGCAGAGGGACGTAATTACAAAATAGCCCTTAGGGGCATAAATACAAGACCCGGGGATCACCTACCCCTCGAGGGTCAAAACAACGAACAATATTCTTCTCGTCGGTGCGTAAGTGTCCTTGTGCGTAGCTCGTACTTGATGCTTGATCCTTCCTCCCTCCTTCTGGAGCCCTGAGGGTCTATTTATAGAAGGTAGAGAGAAGAAGACAAGAAGGAGAAGGAAGACTTGGAGAGCTTGCAATAGGCCCAAGTCAAAGGGAAGAGAAAAGGTGTGACTTTTGTTGGATTTTGTACAATTTACACAAAAGACCCTTCTTGGGTATACTTTGACAAAAATGCCCCTCCAATGTATAAAAGGGCATTGTGTTGCCATCTTATTGAAGTGTATTGTACAATATTGATAAAATCAAACAATGATGAGAACATATCACTTTATTTTCTATAAAATTACGCAATGGCCCTCGCATGGCCCTAGAATTACATTTGTACCTTGTATTTTCTCGAAATCATGTAAACGTATACTTGCTTCAAAAAAAATTCAAAAATAGTGGAAATTCAAGAGAGTTTTTTTCGTGTGGGAAAATTTTCCCCACTTGTGAAAATGTGCTCTCAAGGCTAAGTTTCGGGGATTGTGTTTCTATCCTGAATTTTTTTCTAATTGTGTATATACTCAAAAAGGAAAATCTCAAAAGATAGTGGAAAAATCCACTAAAATCACAAGGATATGTGACCCCGAGTGGCACAAAAAACTCTAAATAAACTCTCTTCTAAATAGAAAGTCGTGGTTAAACCCTCATATGGACGGAAAATTGTGAGTAAACCCTCACTTGGGGAAAAACTATAGATGCTTCTCCCTTAAGGGTATGGGTCATAAGGGCAAGAATGGACCTTTAGCAGTTTTAATCAAGGATATTCGGACTTGTGCGACGTAAATTAACATCGACTCTGTCTGATGGGGAAAAGTCTAGTACATGAACTCTAATTGTCTGATAAACTCGAAAAGCACGGAATTAGTGAATATGTCCAAAATAAATAGCAATACGCATATTCATCCATCGAAACGAATGTCAAAAATTCTGCATGTAAACAGACTGGCACGTCCGGTGGGACTTTTCCTACTTTTCATTTTTACTGCTAAAGTTGCTAATGTCCTTATAAAGATCCTAATGCCCTTTCTCCATCCATGCATGGGGGAGGAGTGGAAGAAGGCGAAGCGCCAAATCGCAAAGTCGAAATTCAACTTCCTTCAGTAATCTCGATGGCGACGGTCACCTATGGTCCTCTCGTCATCAACAATCACGCCAGATTTAGATATCTGGCCACCCCAATCATATTTGGTGATTTTCTTGCCGTGGTCGGGTCTCCCTTTTTCCTGGGGGTGGTCCCAACAAGCCAGGAAACACTTGTTGCATCTGCTGCACCTCTCGCGCCCGTCACAACTGGGGGCATCAAGCCCAGATCTACCTAGGGCCGAGTGTTCTTGGTCCACGTGGTGTCGGTCGACACCATCCCTACCAAATGGGGGCAACGCCGTCGCCGTCAAGACAGGAAGCCGATAGCGACAATCTCCAGATCCAGCAAAACTATAATGATTGGCGACCTCTGTGTCCAGCTTAACGGCGGCGAGCCAATCGTACCACGGGTCAGTCATGTCTCGGCTATACCAACCTCGAACCGCTTCTGGCTCCTACTCAAGGTGCGAGAGGACAAACCGAACTCGAAGAGGAAGCCCAGGCCTACTAATGGGAGTAAGATAGTTAAACAACGTCCCCACAAGATAATGCAAATTTGGGTCACCAAATAAGAGGCCCATGTAATTAAGCAAGCCAGGGTCGGCAAGCTCGGGCAGACGCAAGACAAACTAGTTGTGACATCTTCAGATGTCAAACCCCTACGCCCACAGGGGCAAAAAAGGAAAGGGGTTTATCACAAACCAATTTCACACCTCAAGTCTCGGACGTTGTCCGAGTTAAGAGAAGCAATCGCGCCTAGGCGCCACCAGCGCGAGTTTCAGTCTTCGACAGGCTGACAGAGACCATATCAACACGGTCTTCTGTCTTTGGCAGATTGGGGGCACCTACCCATCTTGGAGCCCAGCCACCAAAATGGCGGAGGGTGGTACGAATGACCGAAGCAGGTAGCAATATGAAGATTTATACTTGCTATGCCTTTGGCAGAGAGCCCATGGAACCAATGGGCAACCCTACCAACCAAATGAACCTGTTGGGCCAAGTGATCAAAATTTGGTTATAGATGCAGTGTACCTCAATAGCAAGAATGCTGCCAGAAGAAATCTTCAGGCCCAGTTCAGTGGCCAGGCAAGAACTTCCTCTCAGGGTCAACACCAAGGACTCATTCAGGACCAACTACAGAATCAAGGGGAGAATGCACCTTAGGAAGGGGTAGACCCCGATGAGGTCGTAAGCATCCACGGGGAAGGGGCAGTTCACCCCGGCGGCGCATATTTAAACCCGGTGTTTGAACCACCGACGAAGGCCACCTTCCAAGCTATGTCCGACAATGCTAAGTTTGAAACTATGCAACGTTGGCATATAGAGATGACTTATCTCATGCTAGAAATGAAGCGACAGATGAACACATGCTTAGAGGCCTCAGACGTCGATGCACAACCAAGATTTTCGACGGGAGCAACGGTTGCCTAATCCTGTTATCCCTAATCAACAAGCCGTTCCCCCTCATAGCGTTTACGCCGAGGCAGGGGCTGAGCCACTTCGAGCCCTACCCAATGTTCAATCTTCTCGGAGCCTGGGTGTTGAAGAGGCTATCGCCCAACGACGCATGATAGAGAAGATCGTCGAAGATAAGTTCGCCCAGCGTGGCGAGGATATTGCCACTGTCGACTTATATAGTGTGCCTTACCCCATTCATCATCAGTTCAAGAAGTTCCCGCTGGATTGCCCAAAGGCGCTGAAGCTATAGAAGTTTAATGGGCAGAGGTCGCCGCACGAGCACTTGGCTTACTATGTAACACCCATGGGTGACCTCGCCCTTGAGGAGTCTTATCTCCTCTGATATTTCGCGTCTTCTCTCACCGGTAGTGCCTTCCAATGGAACTCAAGATTGAAGCCCAACTCTGTAGCCGACTGGGCCGATCTACAAAAGAAATTCATTGATCGGTTCCAGCTAGCTGAAAGGAAAGTATCTCTTGCAGAGCTTTGCTCGCTTAAGCAGAAGAGGGGAGAAACTGTATTGGACTTTATCATACGCTGGAGGGATCTCAGGATGCTACAATCCCTCGACGCAAGAGGATGGCATAACAATATGCCGTAGAGGCTTGGTTCTAGAAGTCAGTGAGAGACTCTTGGGGGCAAACATCAAGAAGTTTGACCAGCTGAAATTGGTGGTGGCGGAGATTGAAATGTTCTTCGCTGATAACTCAACATTTACATCCTCTAAGGTTAAGGCACCTAAAGAGCGTATCGCTATTGGGAAAGAAGCAAATGCCGTCGATTTCTCCCCGACGACAAGAGCTGGCAAAGGAGCATCGCCAGGTGATTCCGGCAAGAAGCCTGAAGGGAAGGCATCGACCGCAAGGTTGTTTGAACGCATGAAGACTCCTTACTCCTTCAAGAAGGAACACACGAAGAGGCTCTTTGATCTCTGTATGAAGAACAAGTTGATATCCCTACCAGAGCCGAAGAAGTCGGAAGAAGTCCATAAGGCAGATGGTCCCAATTATTGTGTGTATCACCGTTTGTTGGGACACAATTGAAAATTGCTATGTCTTTAAAAATGAGTTGGAGAAAATGATCCAAAATAAACTCATTACCATGAAAGGATCTTTGGTCGACCCTCCTCAACCTCATGCTTGGGAAAGGTCCACCCGTTCTGTCAATGTCATCCACCATTATCATCCAGCTATTGAGAGCTATCAGGTGGTGGCCTTCACATTCCCCGATCTGGGGACAGAAGAAATTGGTTCCAGTGGGGCCAAGCCCATTCTGTGGTATCCCGGTTGGAGGCCGTCTCACCAATGTTCCTTTCCAAAGGAGAATACCAGGAGCATATTTCATGTCCTCTTTGAAGAGGGTCGGATCATGGCACACGACCCGCCACCCACTTATATGGAGGAGGACACAGCACACTCCAGATATTGTGAATATCATGCTATAATATCTCATCCTACGGGGGAGTGTGAGGAGATCCAAGATTGTATTGAAATCCTCATTCAAAAGGGGGAGATCGATCCCCAAGGGGGCAGTATGGTAACGAAAAGCCTCAGAGAAGCAGCCATGTGGATTCTGGACCAAAGTTGCCCCTCAAAAGTCTCGCACGAAGAAGAACTCAGTGTCGCAGGACGCTCTGGCCAGGGTAGCCATCTCTATCAGAGTAGCGGCTTGAACAAAAGCCCTCAAACGGGCAAAAGCAAGTCGTTTCCGAGGCAGGTAGTATATTCCTTCAAAAGAGAACATACTAAGAAGCTCTTCACGCTCTGCATAAAGAATGCGATTATATCCCTGCCAAAGCCTGAAAGGCCTGCGGAAGTGGGCAAGGCACATGAGCCCAATTATTGCGATTACCACCGCATGCTGGGCCATGTCATTGAAGATTGCCATACTTGCAAGAATCAATTAGAGAAAATAATCCAGAGTGGTATTTTCTCAATGCGGGAACACTTGGTTCATCCTCCTCAACCTCACAATTGGAGGAAAGAGAATTTTTCGGTGAACGTTATTCATCGGATTTCTGCAATCAGGCAGGCAAGAGGGATCGCTGATCCGCCTGCGGCGTCTCCCTCTATTGGTCAGGAAGCTTTGCGAGGAGGCACTCTCCTCCAGATGCCCGAATGCTTGGCCATTTAGAAGACTATTCGAAAAGTCGAGAAGGAGGTCAAATGGCTGCAGCGCAATCGACAAAAGTTACTGCAACTCGTAAAGCAAATCGACGAGCGATTGGCAGTACTCTCTCCAACACCTTCCACGAGGGAGTCAGTCTCGACCTCCATCCGCAACTCTGAAGCCAGTGTAGCACCTAGAAGGCGACCGAGGTTTGGAGGTTGGCTCTCTGAAGATTTAGCGGACTCATCTGCTGATAAGATCCTACAAAAGTTATATTCTTTTCCTTAGTATAAAACTTTAGAAATCTTCCATATTTGCCGAAGAAAGGGGTTGATCCAGTTTCCTACATCGGATAATGGTCCAGGTACGAGCATGATGCATGGCTATTGCCTCTACCATCGCGTCATGGGCCATGTCATCTATGACTGCTCCGCCTTCAAGGACATCGCGGAGGAGTTGATCGCCCGTCAAGTAATAATCGTAGAGGATTCCCTTCGGGGGCCCTCCAAATCTCCCCTGTCAAGCAAAGCAATCTTCTCAGTAAATGTGATTCAAGCATCTACTTCCCAGACATCCCGTAAACCGAATAAGGGGAAAGACACATCTAGTCAAGCCCAGACCCCACCCCAATACTCTAACGGGTAGTCATGGGAGGATCTAAAGTCTCTACCTATCTCAAGAGAGGACACCCGGAGGGAAGGGAGGTGTTAGTGTGTGATTCTCCAAAGCACTGCTCCGACCCCAACGTTGGAAGTTCCGGTTCAGCTCCGTCCGCTGTACATGCAAATCAAGCGGGCCAAGAAACTCGCAAGAAACATGCCAAGGTAAGGAGCGGCCAAGGTCAAACCAGCATGCCTCAAGGAAAGACTGTTAAATTAAGCGCTGAGCATGTCTAATCCGTCGGGCCCTGGCAATCAAAAGCTAACTCAGGTGTCGAGCCAAGTCGGGGTAAGGCATCCCGACAGGAGAATTCTGAGGCGATCCCCAAGCAAAAGCAAGAAAGCAAAGCCAAATCAAAGTTGCTTGAGAAGGACCACACACTAATTCAGCAACAAGTAAAGGTGGCGTCAATGTCTCGGGACACTGGCTTTTGTCTCGCCGAATTTTAGGAATTGCCCCCAGAAATAGTGGAGCAGGCAATAAGGCTACATTCCAGGCCTATGAAACGGAGGCTGATTGGGTCAATGTGACTTCAAAAAAGCATACTCCCCATAACTCTTACAAAGGGAAGTCCCACCCTAGTAGCTCTAGTGTGGGGCATGTCGCCCGGTTCCCTCCAAAGGCGGCTGCTCCGTCACAGAGTGATCTAGCGCTAGCTAAAAAGCAAGAGAAAAACAGAAGGAAAAATTTGAAGAGAAGATTGAAGAGGCAAGCCGAGTAGGCGGCCGCCATGGGGGTACATGGGGAGTTAACTCCTCTGCAAAACTTTCAAAAGCTAATTGATGAATTGGAGGAGTATGTTCCTTCCGCGCCAACTGGTCTCGTCCCACTTGACAAGTATATTCTGTGGGAGGACCTGAAACGTAAGGCTCGACTCAAAAATTGGCTCCGATTAATGTACCAATAAGCACAAAAGGACGAGAAACTTCCTATTCCTGAAGAGCTATCCATCTTCTACAAGGATGGGGAACTTACTATAGAGAAGTTAGAAGAAATGTTGAGAGAATTCTCATGCAACATGGTATCAATACCTCTGCTAGAAAATCTACAGATGTCAACTTCGGCAAATGGAGAAAGGATCACCATGGCAACATATCGACGTTGGAACGTGGAACTTCAGAACCATGGTCGTGGTAGAGGTCGCGGTCGTGGACAGGGGAGGCCCCCGACAGCCTTTGAAGGGGAGAGTCCCAACCCATCAAATCCTCGAAGGGTCATCGTTTTTCGGGGAGAGGAGCCCACTGAGCCTCTTAAAGTTCAAGTTCAGGCTGAAATCTTCTTCTTTGACCCATCAGACGCGGAGGATAAGCTTATTGAGCCGGCCATGCAAGAAGCGATGGCCGATTCTCCTGAAGTCAAAGAACCAAGTCCCCAAGAAGATCACGTCGGGTCTGCTCAGGCAGGTCCCTCCGGTACGGATAGTGACAACGTACCTCCTCTAGAAGACGAATCTCTAGCTCCGTTATTTCAAGAGGAACCAAATGAGTAGGGAAAAGTAGAGCCAAGTAAGAATCCCGGCTACCAAGCCAAGCCTCTATTGGAAATGATCTCTCCATTGGATCTGGCTCGTGCTCGGGCCGATCGTAAAATCATTCAGCATATGAAGCGGATGCCAACCTGCGTCACCATATGGGAGACTATCGCCTGGAGTAAAGAGCTAAGGGAAGCCCTTGTGAAAGTTTTCCAGGAACCAGAAGTCTGTGAGGCCGATGTAGTCGAACTTCAAGCCCAGGCATATGAGGCTCTTGCAGCAACTGTCACCTTCACTGATAGAGACATGTTGCTATCTTCGCCTTGCCATAATCGTCCTTTATATATGCAAGGGAAGATTAATGGGCACGAGCTAAATAAAATCTTGGTGGATCCCGGGGCGTCCGTCAATATAATCCCTTAAGACTTTTAAGTCTTTGTTCCTCATGCCGTATTTACAGAGGGTTTATGATGTAAAAATCTCATGGTTCAATCAAGATTCAGAGGACGCCCTGGGTAAAGTGGGAAGAGGAGGAGCAACAGGAAATGGAGCAAGATGATGAAGAAGTTCATGAAGTACAACAACCAATAGCAGTAACTTTGGATCAACAACTTCATGAACTAGAAGAACAACACTTGGCTGATGATCAGTTCTTAGAACATTTGGACCAACAAATTGATGAACGCATTGAGCAACTTGAATAGCAGCCACTGCAGTAAGCA
This sequence comes from Amorphophallus titanum, assembly GCA_024336825.1. Taxonomy (NCBI): domain Eukaryota; kingdom Viridiplantae; phylum Streptophyta; class Magnoliopsida; order Alismatales; family Araceae; genus Amorphophallus; species Amorphophallus titanum. The sequence goes on along the minus strand of JANBPO010004458.1, from coordinate 4,590,774 downwards.
TCAGTTGATGCAACAATCCTAGTAAAATGACGAAATAGAAATCCTAAAATGAACCATTAGCCAAGGCCCAGACCTTATATATAATACCACAGTACACTAACGGGCCTTGCACTTAAAATAAATGGGTCAATGGAAAGGGCGCCCATCACTAGGGTGCCAATTCCTTAAGTAGAGACTCCCTGCAAGGGCGCCAGTTCGATTGGTGCTAAAATAGTCTATGGTTAGCAGGATAGATGTAAAGGGCACCCATAAGACAGGCGCCACTTCATGAAGAAACGCCCTAATGCAAAGGCGCTACTTCTCTGACAGATAAAATTTGGTAAGCTGACTGTAGTGTTTCGCTGGATGCTATCAGGGAAGGGCTTGATCTGGAAGTATTTTACGTAAGAAATACTAATCCCAATCAAACTCTCAACCCTGTAGATTCTCTCTTCCCTATAAATATACCCCTCTAGAACCCTTCAGAGGTTACTACCTCTGAGTTCTCTTCATCGACGTCAACCTACTGCTGATTCCTTCTAGAGCTATTTAAGAGTGTGGCTTCTTCCTCCTTCTGATGTACGTGAAGGGCAGACCCTCTGCTCTCCACAATTCCTGAAGTTGCTGCTATTGCTGCTGCTTCTTCTTCTTCCTCCTCTGCTCTTGCAGTTGAGCATGGAGAAGCCACTCTGCTTCTTCCCTTCGTCTCCTTCACCGATTACCATTCTTTCTGTTCGTCAGAGGAAGTGGGCTGCTTCTTCCTCTACTAGTGAAGCTGCATCATCTTCTGCCCACTCTACTTCTTCCTCTTCATTCTGTTGTCATACAAGGAGGACAATATCTTCCTCTAAACCTTGAAGGACTGCAGCTATTCGGTAGCTCTGTTACAAATAGAGTATCATTTTTCTGTGGTTATTCTGTGCTAATCCTTCAATCTCTTCTCTGAACGTCAATCCAAATCTCATCAAGGTAGGTGTTCTCAAGTACTCAGCCAGATCTTGTAATTACTAAGTCCTCTGCATGCATGTAGATCAATAGATATCAGTAGGAAGGCTTGTAGTATCAGATTTGGGGTTTTTTTGCATACACAGAGAAATAGCGACCCTGTATAGGGCGCTATTTGATTTCACAACTGAATACACAACCGTTATCCTATTACTTATTTAATAAATAATCATGTTCAAAATTTAATAACCGTAAACCATGACATCTAATCTAATGCATGAGTAAATAGGTCGAAGCTACACCAGCACAGCGTTTGGGGAACCCACGCTTCCCCGCTCGCCCTCGTCTTCGAACGAGACTGATTTCTTCAAATCGGTCGAGTAAGTTCTCTACCCTTGCTCTCCTTTGGTTGCCATGTTCCTTCAATATTAGTTCATAAACTCCGCTAGTCCGTGAGAGTGACCGCCCGGTCCTCAAGTCTCATTACTTCGAGTGACCGCCATGGGAGAGAGTGTGACTCGTGCCCATTGGCATCCAGTCAGACCCTTTGAATTGGGCCTCCATACCCTTGGGAAGTCCCTTAGCTCTGCTATCCCTCTACCAGCAAGTTTTCAGCCCCACACAATCTCGACTTGGTATCGCCGAGTTACCCTCGGGTTTGGGTGAGTGCCAAGTGAGTAGGCTGCCAATATCGGCCCGTTAGACTTGCGAATTGTGCTCGCTTATTTAGGTCCAAGGGTGTGTCACATCAACCTTCCTCATGGGGAAAGTGTGGCGAACTAGGTTCTTCAATGGGCTGGGAGGCCGCGGGGGTCTCCTCCATCTTAGCATCCTCGTGGACGGACGAGGAAGCCTTATCAGGTGCTGGAACTGGGGTACTGGTTCTGGTGGGGAGTGGGATTAACATCTCCTCTCCCTCATCTCCTGAGCTGCCGAACTTGGTGTTGGCGACAACTGGGTCAACGGCTGGCTGCATCGGCCGTACGACATGGACCGCGTGATAGACACAGAAGTCTGGGTCTTGGTAATAGCCTAGACCTCTGGTATCTTTTTGGGAGAATGGGGTTGCCCCCGGGCTTGTGAGGGTGTCCACTGATTGTGGAAATATCTCCGCTGTGCGGAGCCTTGCCCCTGGGGACTATGCTGCTTGAGGCTCATCTCCCGAATTCAAGGCGATAGGTCGTCCAGAATTTGGACAGCTTCAGGGACGTTGTCAGCTCGCCTGGACCAGCTAAAATCATCTTCTGGTGGGGCTGGAGGAACCATGTCTCCTTTGTGAAAAATGATGGACTTGTCCCTTCTAACCTTTTTCTTGGACCGGTGTCGTAGCCTGTAAGTGACGATGAATGTTATGAGTAGCTCGACCCTCTGTTCATCTGAGGCACACATGAGCTGGATGTAGTTTGGTGGCAGGCATATGCTCTTATCGATTACTCGGCTAATAAGATTAGCCTCGAAATCGAATTTACTCCTCTCAAGGCAGTCTATGGTTGACTTGGCACTAAGGTGCAGTCGGTGAAGCTTGGCCTTCTCTTCGTCAACGGAGAACAGGTCACCCTCCTCTTCTTCTGAGAGCCAGCCGTTACTCTTGCTCTTAATCACGGGGAAGAGATTGGTTCCCTTGAAGTAGAGAGCTGCATCGGCCAGGTTGCATTCTGCTGGAGTGAATGGAGACAGGTCTGCGAAGACTTCTAGCTCTATGGGAGGGTAGACATGGGATGTGATGGACTGTAGGGTGGATTTTACCCTCTTTTATTATTATCTGAATTTTAATTGTTTTTTGTTTCTTATTGCTTTTTTATGTATTTTTTGGGTGATTTTATTATTTTCCCATATTTATCACACGCATTTCCCTTTTTTTATTCGTTATGTCTTTATATGCATATTTATTTATCTCTTTTATCATTATATATGTAATTTTTGATTTGTTTTAATCATCATTATTGTCACATTTCTTTCATTTGCACTTGAGATGTAAGTGGAGGAATGGGCCATCAGAAAAGCTAGGAAGAGGTCCGCGCAGGCCTCAACTGAGTCAGTGCAGACGTGGGTAAGGTCTGTGCAAGTTTCGGGTAAGACCCGTGCAAAGTCTGTGCAGTAGGGGACAATGTCAGTGCAGATTGGGAATGAAGTCTGTGCAACTGGAAACTAGGTCCGTGGAACCAGAGATCGAGTCTGTGCATGGCCTAGGTGAGGTCTGTGCAACTAGGAGCTAGGTCTGTGAGTTGCATAGACAAGGTCGGTGCACCCAAGAAAAGGTATGTGCAAATTGGCCTGGGCCAAAGGAGAAGTCAGTGCAAGCTCGAGGGTGTGGCGGCGAAGGGGTGAGAGGTCGTGCTGGATAGGGCTTGAACTGATGTGCCGGGGAGACGCCCAGAGGGGTGTACCGGCGGGGGTGCCTGTGGGGTGATATTCTGGGCAGGACACCGCTAGGGTGTGCTAGGCTGGGTCGACCAAGGGTGTACTGGGGAGGATGGGGCTAGATTGGCCTGTGCCGGAGAGGGTTAGGCTAGGGCATGCCGGGCAAGGCCTGGCTGGGGTGTGCCGGGTAAGGGTTGAGTTATAGTGTGCCGGCAAGGCCCAGTTGGGGTGTACCGGGTAAGGGTTGAGCTGGGCTATGCCAGAGAGGGTTAGGCTAGGGCATGCTGGGCAAGGCCCGGTTGGGGTGTGCTGGGTAAGGGTTGAGCTAGAGTGTGCCGGGCAAGGCCCGGTTGGGGTGTACCGGGTAAGGGTTGAGCTGGGCTGTGACGGAGAGGGCCTGTGAGGGCTTTCCTTTCTTTTCCTTAAGTCTTTTCCTCTCTTCCTTCTTCAGTTCTATGTAGCACATATGAGTTTTTTCTTCTCTTCTTTTAACCCTTCCCCCTCTTCCTTGTTTGCAAAACCAGTGTTCAAGCCCACGTGATTAATGCCCGGTCCAATTCCCTTCATGCTATCCACAATTCTCTTGTCTTAGTTGAATCAGTTTGTCCTTAATTGTTTCATTTGTTTGTTACTTCCTTTTATCTTTTAACGTGTTATTGTGATGGGGACATCACTTACCCCCTCTACATTTTTGAAGCCCGGATGGATCGTCATCAAGTGCCATCATGATCTTACCCAACTGTTGGACCTTCTGCATCAAAATCTTCAAAACAGCATCTCCAGGCACCCTTCCACCTTGAGTGGCCCGCGAATCTGCACTTCTATCAATACCAGTTCCTTTCAAAGTATCACGTCTTGCTTTGACATTTTCTTTTCCTGTGTCAGAATCTACTTCTCTATGAAACGCTGAATATATATCATCCCTATAGTTGAGCTCTGATGATAGGAGTCCTTCAGCAGTTGGCTCCTCAGGTCCAGTTCCAGCATCCGGAGCTGATATCAAATCTTCCAGCATCCTCTCAACCGCATCCACTCCATATACTTCCAAAACACTCAATGTGCAGTAAAACTCTGAACCGTAATGGCTCAATAGGTTCAGTCTCAGATATCTTGCCCACTTTGGCTCCTGAAGAGCAAACCTCTGTTCATGCTTCGCATTTGCTGCAGTGAAGTTACCAGCTTTCACCCAAGTATCAGTTGGATACACCAAACTACTCAGCAACTCAAAAACTTTTAAGTTGGATGAATAGTGCTCAAAATTTGCTATTTCAATGGTATCCACCAAAGTTTCTTCTGAAAGCTCGATGACAATAAATTTCTCCTCAGCAGAACATGGATTTCGAAGATACTTATTCTTGTCGTTGTCTAAGATGTTGCAAGCACCTTTTGCTTCCTTATTGAAAGCCAGGACCTTTGCTCCCTTTGTAGTAGCTGCATAGTTATACTCTTTTCCACCGGCCTCCACACGATGCATAAGCGAACCTGCTCGGCCAGTTAATGGTTTTCCTTTTGACATGACTGCTTTATTTTTAAATTGATCCAGGCTGGGAGGAGCAGCACGAGATAACCTTTCACTCTTTGCATGACTTTCCTTCTCTGCACTGGCTCCTGAGTCAGAAATCTTCCGTGATACATTCTCTTGTCCAGTATGTCGTAAGCTATGTTCATTCTTCTCAGCAACAGAAAGTTCATTATTGCTGATGGTATCATACCTCGAACTATGCATACCCTGGTCATTGATAGTGGAGCCTGTTTCTTTCAAGAACAAAGAACTTTCAGGATGAGGAACTTGACTGTGCATTTGATCACGCCATGGTGATTTGTCAACAAGAACTCCTAGCAGCAAGTCTACAAATTAAGGAAAAAAACATGCTTAAGAAAACTGATATGGATCAACAATTCATCCAACATCATTTTATTATGATGCAGCTAGCATTCAACACCTGTTGGCTCAACTCCATCAAGAATGCTTGAGGTTTGTGAAAGATCATAGAAGTTGACTTGAGTAAAAAAGGATCAAAGAATTAATATAAACTACCTCACCTGGGATCTTCAAGCTCAATGAATTCAAGGCAGATCACCTCAGGCTGAACCAAACATAAAGTAACAAGAAAACATTTCTTTTCAGGTGCTTTGAAAAAGGGCAATCTCCCTCCAAAAATATTCAAAAATAGAGTGCGTGTGAGACTACGTGTATCTCGAACCTCCCAGAGTGGGAGTGGTTTCGGAGGACGTTCCTGGAGTGGGCAGATCGTGCGGTTGATGGACAGTTGACAAGAGGCGACCAAGGTTTTGGCTGTCCAAAGGAGTTGGGCGGCAAGCGACGGCTTTCTTGAAGATGAGGGCGGCCAGGTGTGTGGCCTTCTTGAAGACTGGGTGGCCAAACTGATGGTCACCCAGCAGAGGAGGGCGGCCATCGTCCTGCCCGCCCAAGATTGAGGGCGACCAGGTTTCAGGCTGCCCAGACCCTAGAGTTTGGGCCCCCTAAATGGGTGAGGCCCAATAGCAGTATGCTACGGGCTGGGCTTTAAAACTTGGAACATTAATAAACCAGGTACAACAATTGTGCGTCATTCACATGAAGGTCTACTGGGTATCCGCGAGATGTCCAAAATTAGGCGTCTACACTAGCCAGCTCTGAAGGTAGAAAAGAAGGTAGTGAAGACCGACGACTGGTTTCCTCCACCTCTGCTCGATTACGTGGCTTAGCAGGAGGTGTCACATATTGCTGAAGTCAAGAGAGTGCTCAGGGCAATCCCATTAGATATCTACCTTGAGCCAAAAGTGCCAGAGCTCGAAGATCTATTGGGTTATGTAAAAGTCTCTCCGAGGCTCACAAGACCACTTACAGATATAGAATGTCTGACAGTTGAACTACTGAAGAGCCTCGAGGTTCCCAATCCCGAGGGGCAGCCAAAAATATTTTATTCAGTTAGTGAACTACCAGTGATAGGGAATGATGATTGTAAACTCCCGAAGAAATACAAGACTCGGTCGTCCCGATCATGGGGCTACCTGACATAACCGACAAGGTGATAAAAATGGCCAGAAGGTAGCCCATCCCCTTCTACCAAGCTGAAAAATAAAACCAGATGTTCAAAAAGTTGTGGCATCCACCCAACATGGACAAAGAACTGCTACAGATTACCCAACACCCTGGCTTGAGTTTTTTGATAGAAGAATTCTCTGAAGTAGATATGATATCCATTTTTGACCTAGTTGGCAATGATCCTCTAGAACATCCAACTACACAAGAAGCTGAGAGCCAGGAGTAACACATGTCTCCAAACGGTGAAGTACAAGATGAAGAAGTACACCTTTGGAGGCCATCTCCACACAGGGATGTGGGCGTGCCCACTTCTAAAGGACCGGTCCCTGTTACTCATGATGATAGGGTGCTACTGCCCCCGCTCGATGTTAGAGCAGAGGATGGTGGCCTGAGCCACACTCCAGATTTTTCTCAATATAATCCTGCCATGCTGGCATTACTATATGAGCAACAACAAGAGATTAAAAGATTAAAGAAGCAACTAGCTAAAGTAACCAGCTTTGGCCTTCCAGGGATCAGTGGAAAAATGCATATAGAACATCAAAAAGTTCGCCCATGAAGTTGGATCCCCGAAGGGATAGGGTGGAGTCTACCTAAACAAAGATAAGACCCCACACTCTCAATCCACTAAGAAAAAAGTGTCACTTCTATGATGGCTAGACATGGTCCCCGAGATGTCCAAAATTAGACGTCTACAACTGTATCAGGTATCTCTTGCACTTATAATTTGTTCTTCTCTCTGCCCACTTTTTTTAATGATGTCAAACAGGGAGAGTAAAAGAGTAAGAGAGAATGGGGGAGAATAAGTTGAGAAAGTAAGAGAGAAAGGGAGAAAGTTGAGTTGAGGGGAAGAGTAAGTTGGGAGAGATAGGTATCTGTATATGTCTATTTTTGTCTTGATTGGTATCATGTCTATCATCTTGGCATCTCAAATAAACCTTCCTTCTGTAATTCAGTCTATTCCTTCAAAATCTCTGATTCTCAAGGAAGATGAATTTCCTTTCATGAACTAATAAGACTTAATAACTCATATTGTTGCCATCATCAAAAAGAAGGAGAATGTTGAATTCTGTGTTTTGATAATGTCAATGCAATATGGTTCATTTGCTAATAAGAACAGTTTTTAATTGCAGGTGCTCTGGATGCTGGAACTGTTTCAAAAAGAGTAAGGAAGGTCTGAGAAATGATAGAGTAAACTCACCTTGAGTCAAGGTGAAACTTCTAGAAGTTAAGACAATAGCAATGGAGTGTTGAAGCAGGATCACCACTCCCTGGATGCAGTCACATCCACAAAAGTAATTTTTAGAGAGCTGCATCGACGCAACGAATTGCTGCACTGATGCATCAAGAACAAAACTAGCCATCAAGACACACCACGTCGAAGCATCAGAGTGGTGCATCGACGCACTAAGTCAAGGATTGATTTTTTTAAATGCAACTACGTCGAAGCACTAAGTAGCTGCATCAATGCACCAAGTCAGAAGCCAGAGTTTAAAGTTTGTTGTTCGAAGGTTCTATCTTCACACTACCCCGATGCATTTGAGGAGTGCATCGGCGCACTCAGCTCAAAACCAGAAATTGGAAGACAACAAGGTTGAAGCACCAGAAGGAGGGGCAATTGCTGTCACCAGGACAGGTCAAAGCAGCAAGCCACTGATTCGACGTATCAGTCGTCAAGAGATATGTCATTACATTCTGCATCGACCTTAAGGCTTATGTCTCAGTGCATCTTTCAATCTTCAACGCACTTAAGGGAGCAACATGCTCTGATAGTTCAAGTGTGATTAATAGTTTCTTAAGGATTAATTATAATCACTTGAGTGTCAATGAAGGATATTTAAAGAAGATATGTACCCCAATCTGAAAATCATCTTGAGCTCGTGATGAACCTAGGCGAATCACGTGAAGCTCAGCGGTTGTTGGGATATAATCCCCGAAGGTATGGATCAGCGGTGAGAAGCTGTGGATCAGCAGTAAGCCACACTTGGTTTGAGTGTGGGGTGGATGTAGGCTTGCGCCGAACCACCTAAATCTTCCTAAGCTTTGTGTGATTGTTCTGTGGTCTCTACTCTCTCCTGCTTGTACTGTGCTCGTGTCTTTGCTTCAACAGCGAGTGTTCGATCATATAGGTTATGCTAGTCTTCTTCACATGCATTCACTTCTATAGATTGATCCTAACTCTGTAGTAGGTAGCCTTTCAATTTCGCATCTATTACCTAATGTAGTTAAAGTTTTAAAGGGTTGACGATTGCAGAGGGTGGATCTATTCACCCCCCCTCTAGATCTTAGAGTCCAGTTATCGCAATTAGTAGTATCAGAGCATATAATCGGGTCTTTCAGGGAAGAGCTTAAGAGAGAGTGTTGCTGAGAAGAAAATAGAGTATCGTGAAGAAGGTCTGAGAGAGAGTGAGAGCAGTGAGATTGAGAGATCTTGGTTCTATCCTGACTCTTGGATCACCTCTAGAGTCAGATCGCTCTACGTGAGCTACATTTGTTTTGGTTTCATCATCGTTTCTTTTACTTCCTTCATTTTCGTTTTAACTCATTCTAAGCTGTGTATCAGTGGGTGAGGTTGAATCCTCGGACAGCAAGCTGTGAAGCTCAGTAGTTGAAGTTGTGAATCAGCGGTCTAGCAAGCTGTAACGCTCAGCTATTTGTAGGGATCTAATCCCCGAAGCTGTGGATCAGCAGATTCAAGTTGTGAGTCAGCAGTAAGCCATACTCAGGTCTGAGTGTGGGGTGAATATAGGTGAAAACCGAACCACCTAAAAATCCTCTGGCGTTTCCTATGTGATTGATTTGGCATCATGTGTGTTTACAAGTACAATTTACTCGTCGATTAGATGAATGCATAGGAATGCCTAAGGCAACGCATGCTTTTCATTTACTTCCCTGATCATCTCTTATATTCTGTTAGATCTACTTTCTACTACTTATAACTACTGATTGTGTGAAGATATATCTAAAAAGACATTACCAGAAGGATAGGTTAGGCCTATCTGAAAGGTAGCCTTCTTGCGTGAGTAGACTCATTGAGTGATACCTCCGTCACGTACCTCTCATACAACCTATTTGCATCTCATCTATCTGCAAATTAATTCTGCCATCATTTACAGTTCTCTATTGATCATTTTTGCTCTTACATTATATTAGATTTCTTGTCCAGTCATTTTAGTGGTCTGAATTGGTAGTGGTTGGCTTAGTCTTTTCATTCCGCATTTGAACGACTTATTTCTGTGAATTTTTACGGTAGATCTATTCACCCCCCCTCTAGATCTTACTGTTCATCCATTATAATAGGAGGGACTCTGTTGCTCAAGGAGGAGCTAACTGAGGAGTGAGAGATTTACATAGGAATTTCAAAAGTATGCACCCTCCCAAGTTCGCAGGGTCCATAGACCCAAACGAGGCGGAACATTGGGTAAAAGAGATCGAGAGGATCTTTTGCATTATGCAATGCACGGATGAGGAAAAGGTCCTATTGGCCACTTTCTTGCTAGAAAAGGATGCTCGTATTTGGTGAGAGTTTGTCAAAGTAACTCTACCACACGATCAGGTGTTGTGGGAAGAGTTTGTGGAACACTTCAACAATAAATGCTTCTCCGATAGGGTGTAAGAAAGGAAGGCTGTCGAATTTGCTTCCTTGAAGCAAAGGAGTTTGAAGATGGCAGAATATGATGCTCAGTTCACAAGATTATCTCAGCACGCACCACACCTAGTGGGTACTGTAAAGATGAAGGCGAGAAGATTTTTAAATGGCTTAAAGCCCTAGTATATTACTTAACTCATCCTGATGGATATTTAAGTATATGCTGATATGGTGAGAAGAGCCCAACTCCTGGAGCAATGGAGATGTCTGATCACATTCGGGGAAGAGAAGCTAAGAAGGAGCAAGTCACTACCTCCGGTAACTTCAAACCCTCTTTCGGGAAGAAGAGGCCCAATTTAGATGGGTGTAACTTCCATAAAGATGGACGTAACTTTCAAAAGGACAAGAAGCTAAGATGGAATGATAAACAAATTGTCCCTATTGTTACCCCATCAAAGGAACTATGCAAGCATTATGAAAAGCCCAGACATAAAGCGAAAGAGTGATGGAGAAGACATAGTGCCTGTCTTCGGTGTGGGAGTCAGGATCATAGAATCCCAAATTGTCCACTCCTCAACGAGCAAGATCTACCGAAAAAACTTCCAGTTTCTATCAAAAAGCAAGGTAGACTTCAAGCTCTTAGGGATATGAAATTTACCGAAGAAGGAGGCATCATAGAAGGTACTCTTTATGTTTGCTCAAAGCTTGCCTCTGTTTTATTTAACACCGGAGCTACGTATTCATTCATATCTAAGAGCTTTGCTGTTATTTTACCTATGAGCGAGGCCTATTCCATTAGTGTCCAAACTTACTATTACAACTCCTATTGGAGTGAGATCGGAGATTAAATATTTCTACCCTACTACTGAAGTTCTAGTCAGCAGTTGCAACTTACCTACTCACTTAGTATGTATGGAGATGGAGGGATATGATATTATTTTGGGAGCTGACTGATTATCTACACACGGTGCTAGTGTTAGTTGCATATTGCGTACGGTAACCTTTAGTAGGTACCCCAACCTCTTATTTTCTAGTGTCAGGTATTCTAGACACCTACCTCTTATTTCGGCCCTTAAAGCTGATAAATTATTAATGAGGGGATGTGTGGCATTCTTAGCCTCTATTACTTACACCGAAGGAAATATGTCACTATCAACTGCAATTCTTACCATGATTAAAGCTCTAAGATTATCAACATGTTTAGTTCTACGAGTATCAGTCTATTTACACTTATCCTTAGGTAATCTATATGGACCATGTGAAAGTAACTTTAATAGATTAGTATCAATAGATCTAACATACCTGCGGATGTTCCTGAACCAGGAATGAAAGTTAGAACCATTAAAAATCGGTGGATGAGCCATTGTGTACAAGGAATAAACTTAGTACAATCGGAGATGCACCTAAAACCAGTTCAAAGCAGTAAACTGAACACAGATGAAGCACTAGACTTAACACAGCAGTCTATAATAGCAGATGCACCAATAAGATAATGGGATCCTCTGTAGATCGTTGGATCTGATGAATCAGAGACCCGCTCTGATACCACGTGTTGGAACGGATGACTATCGAGTTACTTAGGCTGAAGCTGTGCAACAGAAACGGACCTAAGCATACATCTACCGTGAGATAGAATTGTAATCAAACAATGAAGACAAGGAGATTTAGATGGTTCAGTCTGCTGCCCGCAGACCTATGTCCATCCCTCACTCAAACCAGAGTGAGACTTCCCGTTGACTAACAGCTTGAACTGTTAAGCATGACAGCTTGCTTATAGGTGAGCATCACAGCTTGCTTACAGACCGCTGAGCATCACAGCTTGCTATCCGAGGTATCCACCTTGCCTGCTGAGCATTACAGTTTAGCTACTGTTGAGCCTCACAGCTTGCTGTCTGAGGTACAGACCTCGCCCACTGACACACAGCTTGATGTTTGGATAAAAGGAAAAACAACGATGAAACAAAGAACAGCTAGAAGTGAAATACAGAAATGTAGCTCTCATAGGAGCAAATCTGGCTTGGATCTGATCCAAAGGCCAATCGAACTGATCTTCAGGAAGCTTCTATTTCTTCTCCTCAAGATTGCTACGAACTCACGATCTTCTAGTTCTTCTCTCTCTTACTATCTCACTTTTCTCTCTCAGAATTACAGCACTCTACTTTTCTCTTCCCAAAACCCTCTCACGAACTCTCCTCTTCCTTGGCTTCTCTTCTTCTCTCTCAGACGGCTTCTGATCTCTCTAACTTTGAGCTTCCTTGCTCTTCTCTCTGATTCCTCTAATTCCCTTCTTCTATCTATCGATCTGAAAGATCTGGCCTCTTTATATAGCCTCGTGAGTGCTGACGCATGGGAAACACATTTCCCGCCCAAAGAATTTTGATCGGGATGTGCTACTGGTAGTCCACATGACAGAATCTCCAATCCTGACTTTGCCTTGGATCACATGCCTGTGAGTTAGAAACTTTAGCCATGTGACTGTCTCTAGCATTTCAAGTGTTCGATCCTGGTTGCTTATTATTCACAATTATTTCACTGTGAATGAGGCATTTTATCAAACACTATGTGATCATGAGTCATAATCAATGTGCTCTGACTTATAAGAAAATTGACCATAGTATGAGTCAGACAAAGATGCAAAAATGTACTTTAGACAAGGGTAAGAGATGCACCGACCTGTCTGAGCATTATGCGTATAGGGTGCACAGACTTGAGAAGGCATACAGTATGCATGTGCACCGACTCTAATGAACAAATCATATGCATGTGCTCAGACCCTATGATTCAGCTTGATCGTCGTTGCCAGGGTCCTGAGCGCATTTGGCTCGCCCACGGGTATGGCCCCGCTCTGGCCGTTCCCTGACACATAATTGAACTGATTGTCTACCAGCATCCAGTTGAGATACGCCTTGGGCATCGAAAGTGTATTCGTATCGATCGCCGGCAAAAAGGCATTCACCGCATTGTACACCGGACCCGTCGACGGCGCCGTCATCGTGGTGATCGCCTGTTCACCACCACCTGTAAGCGCTCCCAGCCCTGATGCGAGAGAATTGACCACATTGTTGAAAGAACTGTTTGGCGACGGTACCGCGCCGGTCGAATTATAGTAGGAGTAAACCCCTACCGAGATCGAATCCCCACTCATCACCTTCAGCAACAGCGCCGGCCCCATCTTCTGCCCTGCCCCATCCACCTTGGCCACCGAATCGTTCGGCTGTGGTCCATTGGGTTCTGCGGGGAAGCCGCCGGGACCCAGGTTAGTCGCATAGCTAGTTGAATCGATATTATAGAACAACGCATTTTCGGTGTTGCGAAACGCCGCTTCCATCGTCGCCACATACTGCGCCGTATCTTTCTCCTGGGTTAGCAACACGCGGGTATTTCCCAGGTGATCTCTTTCATAGAAATCATACTGCCAGCTGTACGCCGAATCGCCGTTCACATATTTCTGGAAGGCCCATCGCGCCCGCCCTTCCTCGTGTCCCACAAACTGCAGCGTATCCACACCACCAGTGATGTTCGTCAACGCCGTTCGCCGCTGGTATTGGAAGCCATCCAGGTAAAGCGTCGTCGTTGCCACCGAGGCCGCACTGTCAACGGTTTGCTTGGTCAGCTTGTTGCCTGCCGCATCATACGTATAAAAGATATTCCCTTTCCCCTTCATGTGCACCCGCTGCGGGAGGTTCAGATAATTGTACACAATGGTGTCGATCCCCTTGTTGTTGTCGAGGTTGAGACTGCCATTGCCGTCATACCGGTAATCGGAGTCCGCTTTGGAGCCTTTATAGTGAAAATCCCCCAACACGCTGGCCGTATCGTTGTCGCCGTCATGTACCTGGAACAGCTTATTGCTATTGGCGGTATAGGTATAGGTCAACGAATCGATCATCCCCGTGGGATTACCGAGCTTGTAGCCCTTTTGGATCATCGAGCGGATATTCCCATTGGCGTCATAGGTAAGCCCACTCACCGAATAATCCATAGAGGAGGCATTCCAGCCGGTCCCGCTGTGATTGTCCAGGTAGGCCGCGCCCGTTAAGCGGTTGACATTGTCATAGGAAAAATCATATTTCCGGTCGACCTGGTCGCCCGCGCTCTTCCAGATCGTACCGGCGATGTTTCCGTTGTAGGTAGGCGTTGAATAGCTAGTTCCCGCAACACTCGTCGGATTATCGTAAGCCAGCTCCATTCCAAAATAATGGGGCATCGGATTAGTTGGATTGAGATATGCCCGGTTGATCCCCGTTGTCCAACCCCGTACATTGTAATCATACACCAGGCTGTCCAGCGGCTGGCCTGTCACCGGGTCTTTCCCCAGGTACTTGGCGCGTAACTGGCCCAGCTCATCATACTGCATACTGTCGATCAACTGATCGGTTGCAGCTCGATCGATATTCTTGTACACACTCGTCACCCGGAAATTGGGGTCGTAATTGGTCTTCGTGAGCACTTCGTGATATTGCGCACCATTGGAAGGTTTGGCCTGGCCGAGCAGGCTCCGCAAAGGCTTCCCGGTAAAATCATACTGTGTGGTCACCGTATCCAGCCCACCCGTATAGTTGATCGCCTCGGCCTGGATCAACCGGGCCCGGTCGTCATAGAAATTGATAGTGGACAGATATTGGCCACTGCTACCTAGCACCAGGGTTTGCGTACCCGTCACTTCGCCGCGGGTTATCAATAGTGGCGTCACCTGCACCGCATAGGACGGTGAAGTATTATAGGACGTGATAAAGGAACTGCCGGACACAGCTGCGAAAGTCGAGGGTAGCGCTGTCCCGGTACCCGACACCCGTGGTTCAGCAGTGGCTCGAACTGCTGCCGTCGCCCGACTGGATGTGCCGCTCCGAGATCGTCGCGCCAGGCGTCGAGCGGCTCGCTTTTCCCTGGGAGGGGAAATCAGCTTGGCGGCTTGTGAGCTACCTTGAGAATCGTGCTTTGATGTTTTCTGTGTGGGTCGTGTGTGTGGCCTGTGGACTGTAAGTCCCATTTACCTAGCCTGGAGTTGGAGGTTTTCTTGGTTTCCTTTTCGAGGGAATGGTCTCGGTGATCGTGAACTGCCCATGAGTCATCGTGCCGAGGTTTCTGATCCTAGGGTTTGGGTAGATTGACGACACGACGCTGTTCGGTGCTACGGTCTTGACCTCGAGTCTTGTGACTCAAAGATCGTTGGATTTAGTGAGTCTAGAGGACTATCCAGAGTCCACTGGCTTAGTACCACTTGGTTCTTCACGACTTTCGCATAGGGTGCGTGCGTGTTTCTCAGAGTTCTCTCCAAAAAGTGGTCACATCAGTGACTCCCCACTAGTCGTAGCCTTTCGACACACGTGTGGTCCCACTAGGGAGTGGTGGCGAGACTTTACCCGAGAGAAACGATTTTTAGACTGGTTACCGTAGGGCTCCACGTCTTAGAGCCAGAGTTCGACTGAGGGGAAAATCAGTCAAAGACCTGACCTAGGACGCATGGTCAGTGTGTGCACATGTGGTTGGGGGAAGTTGGACCAGCGCTGACGAGCGCGAACCCCAACTAGTTCTTGTTTAGTGGTTACTTGTGCGGTGTCTCAGTTTCCTCCTGGGGCGATGCAGGGAGACACCTGAGGCGCGGTCTAAGACGTCAGTGGATGCATCTGGTCTTACTCCTAGTGGGCAGGTTCTCCTGTCACGTGAGTCGTGACTCTCCTATTTTCGGGTTTTGATTTCCGTTTGCGAGACGTAGCTTCTGGACCTTTCCCACGTGCTTTTCCGAGGTGGTGGACAAGGATGCTTGGTAGGGATTTCTGAGGCCTCGTCGTGCCAGTATGGGACTGTGCAATCCCGATTGGTCATGCCGGTGTGGGCAAGCTTCTGCGGCAGGGTTACCGTGAGTGTTTCCTTAGTAGGCCGGTGTTAGAGTGGTCTAATTCCCGATTGTGGGATCAGAATTTTTCCTTTCTTTTGCCAGTAGGAGTAGCTGTAGTGTCGAGTTTTGACCGGACACCGGTTCGCTGTTCCTGCTATAGTTGTTTAGCTAGTACTGCTTTCCTTTCCACCGTGGTTATCTCGGTTGGGGTTCCGCGAGACCCCTACTGAGTCTCTGTTTGGAGACTCATCGCTACTTTTCAGGTGCGACGGTTCTTCCTCGAGATTCGAGGGCGTTGCGTAGAGTTCCTTAGCTGCTAGCTCACCAGGCCGAGTGTTCACTAAGCGTGTGGTATGTTTTACTAGTTTAGACTATACTTTCTATTAGACTGGACTCTGTTGTAGTTAGATTATTTATTTTTGTTATTATATCTATTGTCCTAGCTCTCTCCCCCTCTGTTCTCTCTCCTCTTCTTTCCTCTCCCCTGGGCGGTCGACCGAGGTGGAGGTGGACAAGGCGGGGATGCCGTGGAGATGTTGTGGAGCGTAAAGGTGCGAGGAATGGAGCGTGGCATTGGCGTGATCCCTCGATGGATTCAAAGCCAGTGTAGGTTGTCCGTGTGGTGGTTTTCGACAAGGTTTGGCCCTTTCGGCGAGTGAAATCTTCGCTGGAGGTAGGGGGATGGATGCCCTACTCTTTTCCTACTTTCTCTCACAGTTTGGAGCCGAACGGTGTGAGTTTGAGCGGGTTTTCCTACTTTAAGGGTGAAATCATGGTTTGGGTGTGTAAGCCGTGTTTGTCGTTCCAGGCGAAGATTTTAAGTGTAAATGGTATCATTTGAACCCCTGGCATGTTAGGATTCCATTCCCACCAGTTAAACTTTGTTTGGTTGTGATTTGGGGCTGGTAGGAGGCCAGTTACCCCTGTGAGTCGTTTTGGGTGGATTTGTGGAAATTGCCCATTTCTTATTATTTCGTGTATGGTTTGATCCCTTTCGGCATGTGGAAGGTCGGTATCATGTCTATGAATGTTTCCCCGTCGTTTAGATGTGATTGGGGCGTGGAAAGACCGAGTTTTGGGTAGTCCTATGATTTTTCCATCGGAATGGTTTAACAGTTCTACCAGTGACCGCCATTTGTAGAGGTGGCCCTTTAGGAGACCGTTATTTGGAGTTCCATTATCTATTTCTAGTTGATGTCTCGCGAGCGACCGTAACTCTATAGTAGCAGCCCTTGGGTGACCGCTATTTGGTGTTTTAAGTGAGTTTAAGTCAGTTCTGGCTAGCGGTCTAGCTCCCGACTGTAATTTTCTTTGGCAGCCATAGGAGGACCGCCATTCCCTAGAAATGGTCCCAGGGAGACCATTATGTTTTTAAGTCGGTTCCTAGTAGCGGTCTTGCGTCTAACCATCTTTTGAAGTAATGGTCAGGTTGATGACCGCAAATAGGATGACTTATCGTGCTTTTCGAGAAGTTTTTGAGGTAGTTTGGATTTGACGGTCTGGCCGTGACTACCAATCTGAAGAGATGGCCATAGGAGGACCGCCATTTCCAATTGACGGCCTTGAGCAAGACTATTTCCTGCCTATTCAATTGTGCGAATAGCGACCCTGATAAGACCACCAAAGTGTAGTAGCGGCCAGGGAGTTGACCGCCATTTGCCCAGTATGTTTCATTCATCCGTTTAGCTTCCGATTGGCTTGGCTTTGGCCCCTTGGTTAGCCCATTATTCCGTAGATGTCACCGACGTCCTATGAGGGCTGTTACTGTGTTATAGGGTGTCCAAAAGTGCTATTGTACCGAGCAATTTTTTGTGCAATTCGAGAGTCATTATGGTTTCTGGTCAACCCTCCTGAAGTCTTTGTATTTCAGAGAGTAGCTCTGGTTGTATCCTCATATGTGATAAAGTGATACACTTGTTCTCCTTTTCCATACTTATGTTGAGCTTAGAGAAATTGTTCTAGCAACTTCCACTCTTGTATCATGCAGTTGGCTAACAGGGCTCTTGGCTTTTGACTAAGGGCATCAGCTAGAGGGTTACCCTTTCCAGGATGATATTATATTATGAAGTCAAAGTCCTTGAGATATTCCATCCAATGTCTTTGTTTCATATTCAATTCCTTTTGAGATAAAAGATACTTGACACTCTTATGATCGGAGTATACTGTGAATTACAGTCCATAGAGGTAATGTCTCCATATCTTCAATGCAAATACTACCGCAGCCAACTCTAGGTCATGGATCGGGTAGTTTTTTTCATGCTTCTTCAGTTGTCTAGAAGAGTAAGCTATGACTTTTTCTTGTTGCATTAATACACATTCGAGGCCAATGCCAGACACATCGGTATATACCTCGAACATCTCTCCTTCAATTGGTAGAGCTAAGGCCGGGATAGTAGTTAAGTGATCCTTTAGAGCCTCGAAGCTTCTTTTACACTCCTTGCTCCGTTCATAATGGATCTCTTTGCGAGTTAGCCTAGTGAGTGGTACTGCGATTTTGGAAAAATCCTTAATGAATTGCCTGTAATAGCCTACAAGACCGAAGAAACTTCGGATCTCACTAGCATTGTTTGGTCTCTCCTAATTCTTGACGGCTTCTACTTTTGCTGGATCAATAGAAATCCCATCTTTCGAGATCATGTGCCCTAAGAAAGATACTTCTTCAAGCCAGAACTCACATATACTGAGCTTTACATAAAGTTTATTAGTCCTCAATATCTAAAATATAATCCTTAAATGCTCTTCTTATTCTTCCTTGGTCTTTGAATAAATCAATATATCATCAATAAAGACCACCATGAATTGATTCAGATGAGACCTGAATATACTATTCATGAACTGCATAAAAGCTGCAGGGGCATTCGTTAGTTCAAAAGACATAACTACAAATTCGTAATACCCATACCTGCTCCTGAACGTAGTCTTATGAATGTCCTCTTCTTTGATTCTCAGTTGGTGATATCCTGACCTGAGATCAATCTTCAAGAAATACTTTGATCCAAATATCTAATCAAATAATTCAGAGATCCTTGGCAGTGGATGTTTGCTTTTGATAGTGAGATGATTCAACTGCCGATAGTTGATGCATAGCCTCATGGATCCATCCTTCTTCTTTGCAAACAATACGGGCGCTCCCCATGGGGAAGTGCTGGGTCTGATAAATCCTTTCTTTAGATGTTACATCAATTGCTCTTTCAATTCCTTGAGCTCGACAAGGGACATCCTATAAGGTGCCTTAGAGGTTGGACCAGCACTTGGATGCGTGGGACTTGCCGAGACGCGAGGTGGAGCGAGGAACGGCGTGGATTTGGCGCGATCCCGAACGGCGGATTCAAAGTCGGCGGTTCGGTTCGCGATGGCGTTTCAGCGCAGTTTAGTCACCCATGGCGCTCGATTTCATCGGTGGAGGTAGGGAGATGGACCCTCTCCGTGTTCTACACGTTTTCCCTATCTCTGTGCGTAGTTTGGTGGCCGATCAGGGGAGATCGAGCCAGTTTAGTATAAGCCGTAGTTTTTGGGGTTCGTAGGGTTGGCTGGAAAATGGCAACCATTCACGATGTAGTTAGTGTCAAACTGACCGCTGGAATGTCAGGATCCCAACCGCACAGGTTTTGTGTCGATTGGTCATCATTTGGGGCCGGTAGGAGTCTGGGAACCCCGATGACTCGATTTGGGTCAATCGTCTGAATCGCCCGGATCTCACGATTTAGAGTGTTTCGCAGCGTGCATGTGATGTTTTTGGAATCCTTAAAGGATTTCCCACCGTTTGAATGTATTTCCCCTGCGCTACAGCGTGCATGGGGCGTGGAACAGGACGATTCGACCGTTTCACCGTTTTCACCGTCGGATTGGCATAACGGTCCTACTAGAGGCCGTTATGTGCATAACGGTCCCCCGATAGACCGTTATGTGTATAGCGGTCCCCCGATAGACCGTTATGCTTCATTCATCATTTTTTTATCTTCGGAGGTCTTGGAGCATAACGGACCAAGACTGGTCCATTATGTGGAGCATAACACCCTTGTCCAGGCGCGTTATGGTCGGGTTGTTTTCGAGACTGACTGCCATGTCAGTCCCCTCAATGACCATGATCACCTCGAAGACCGTGTCAGTCAGTTAGCATAACAGACTCTTCCCCTTGCATTATGGTCAATATAATGCCCAGGTGTAGATCCGTTATGGTCTGTTGACCGATGTCTGCCTGGGTATAGTGGTTGATATAACACGCCTCACCCTGTGTGTTTTATGGCTATGATTGATTGGTCTTGGTCTGTTATAGGCCCTTGGTCTGTGGTTAATGGGTTTTTGTGTTTGTTGGGTATAACACACCTACCCTTGTGCGTTATACTCGTATAATGCGCCTATTGTGGTCCATTATACTTCGTTTTAGTAGTGTTTTTGTCTATTGAGCATAACGCACATGTTCTGGTGCGTTATTTCGATATAACGCCCTTAGCTTGGTGCATTATATCATTTGTATATGGTTTTAGGTCTCATTAGCATAACGCCCCTCCCTTGGTGCATTATGTGGGTATAACGCCCCTATGCTGGTGCGTTATAGTCCTGATTGCCGTGATGACCGTTTGTTTATTTTGTATTGTATGTCCGTCTGTCTTAGGTCCTTGTTTAGGGCGGCGTCTGTCTGTCGATGGTTGTCTGGATTGGGTAAAGCAGGTACGCGTCCATGGACAAGTTCGAGATGGCCCCGAAATATTGTGAGTGCACACGGAAGCGACAGTACCCTTAACGAAAGCATGATTCCGGTGAAATGATGATTAGACAGGGGGGATTAAGCGGCGTTATTCAGTGGAGAAAGCCATGGCGGGCCGTAAGGACCAGTGGCATGAAGAGGGTAATAACTGGTGGAAGGTTAGAAAGGGGTGCATTAACTGGTGGAAGAAAGTGGGCATATCCGGTGGCAAGAAAGGAGGAGCGGGAGGTGGGCATATCCGGTGAGGTATGCCACCAGATAAGGAGAAGGTCCGAGCGCCCCACTGGATATGGGGCCTCGCGTGCCACCGGATATGAGCGGTTCAGATGCCACCGGATAAGGGTGATGCAGACACCGTCGGATATAAAAGTGGGGTGAAGAGTACCACCGGATAAGGGTAGTTTTGACACCACCGGATAGCGAAGAGAAAGTGGGAAGAGGTCGCTGGTTAAGGCTCCACAGAGGCTTAGAACAGACTGATGGGGAACCCTAAAACCGAGCCAACGGGGGATGGCAACATCGCTCAGCCAAGTGAAGGAGGAAGGTTACCCAACGAAGAGAGAGAAGCAAGACCATCTCATGGGGAAAAGGATGACCTAAAGCGGGGAAGAAAGTCATGAGAAAAAAAAACTCAGGGGGATGAATCCTTCGGAGCTCAAGGCAACCGCACCATCCATGAGGCTTGGAGACCCACGAAGCTCTGGGTACCAACTTTGCTAAGAACTATGCTGTCGATTTGAAGGGGGGAATCTATTGTGCCTCAGAAATGACGAAAAACATGGGAGAAATATAAGATCGTGACAGATGCAGACACGGAGGAAATGCATACACACAACATGAACACTTCATGAATTCTTCTTTTATTCCTTGCAAAAAAAGGTGGGCACAGAGGCTAATACATTGTAAAAAGGAAGCAAGGAAGGGAGAAAAACACGGTGGGGAGGGGACGGAGCATTAGCTCCTCCCCTCCGAACCTCACCTCTCTGCTCTCTTCTCCCTCACTCTTCTCTCTTCTTACAAGCTCTCCTCTTCTTTTCTTTTCTTCTTCTCTTCACTCTTTCTCACTTGCGGGCTCTCTTCTTTCTCTCTTTTCTTCTTCTCTTCGCTGGAGCAGGAGCCGTAGGAATAGCGCCACTAGCCTAGCCTTTGTCCCTCTGCTTTTTCTCTGTTCTCTCTTGTCCCCTAGATATGGCAGCTCATAACAAAGATGACACCAGATGATGGGTCAGCGGAGGGTCGCTTGACCTCCTCTCCTCATACGTCGACTATCAACTTTCCATATTTTGGGGTGAGCAAATGGCTGGCAACAGTATGATGCCATTCAGGGCTTACACCAACAAGGAAGTTTTAGAGATGTCTCCTAAGGACTTCTAGGAGAAGTGTTTCTTAGGTAGGGGTATGGTTGGAAGCTAAGATAACAGGAAGGGTTTGATTGGGGCCTAGGAATGCATATTTGAGGGAGTCCAGAAGAGGCTTAAGATCAAGTTTAGGAGGACTTTCAAGTGATGGAAGGGCCGGTTCATCTTGCAAAGTCAGAAGAGGTTCAACCTTAGGCCACATGGTACTATGAGGGGAATCTTGTAGGGCATTAACCTCTTTTATCTGATCCATGCCTGGACCAATCTCAAGAAATTCATCCAAGATGTCTATGAAATGAGATTCCTTATCCAAGTCCAGATATTGGGAGGCTTTGAACACGTTGAGAGAGACTTTTTGTCCTCCAAATGAGATGTCCATATTTTCCATAGCACAGTTGATATTGGCTTTGGCAATGGCAAGGAATGGACGGCCTAGGATGATTGGAGTGTGGCTTAGCTCCGAGGAAGAGGCCATGTCAAGAATGAGAAAATCGACAGGGAAGTAGCAGTCATGAACTTTGACAATCACATCTTCTACCAAATCTCGTGGGGTCTTGAATGAGTGATCCGCCAGTTGGAGAATGACGGGAGTTGGCTTGAGTTCCCCTATGTCAAATTGTCATAAACGGAGGTGGGTAAAGAGTTGACACTAGTTCCTAAGTCAAGGAGGGAACGGTCAAAGGTTACGCCACCTATATCGCATGAAATGAGAGGAGCACCGGGATCCTTTAACTTCCTAGGGAGATTATTCATCAAGACTGTACTAACATCCTCGGAGAGCCAAATTTTCTTAGGGGCCGACTTGGGTCCTCTTCTTGGAGTGCAAAGTTCTTTAAGGAATTTGACATAAGTCGGAACATATTTTATGGCATCTAGGAGCGGAATGTTGATGTGAACTTGTGAAAAGAGCTACATTATCCTCTCATTTTGGGTTGGCCTAGTCTTATTGGACTTGGGTTTGAAGGCACTAGGGAAGGGGGCCTTGGGTTGATAGGAGTTTGAATCTTCATGGACATTTCCCTTCCCTTTAGGATCTCCCCCCAACTTATCTTGAGTGCATTCCTCCTTGCTCGTACCCTCATCATCTTGATTCTTTTCCATGACATCATGCAACCCCTTTCCACCCTTGTATGAGTCATCTAACACCTTCCCACTTCTCAAGGTTGAAATAGACTTGACATTCTCAAATTGTGGGCCTTTAGATTGGGCTTGTGGGATGGGTTGAGGTAGGAGGCCTGGTTGTGGAGGAAAACCTGGGGGTTGATTTCTTGGGTTGGCCACGGGTTGACTTGAAAGTTGGCCCGCTTCTCTTCTCATTGTAGCTTCCGTCAATTGTCCTATTTGACTTTCCAACTTGGAAATGGATTGTTGTTGATTCAAGATGATTTGTTGGAGTTGATTGAATTTGTCCCGGCGGTGGCGGCGGGAACCATCGCTCCGGTCTCATCTTCTTCTTGCCCTTGTCTCGGGCGGCCCGTGGAGTTCCATCTTGTTTAGTTTTTCGTGCTCTTTCTTTTAACTATAAAAGCCCCAATTCTTATGCTGTATACTGTGGGTATTTGATCGTTAAAGTTAACCCTAGCCAACTCACCGGAGGCAGGTAGGGCGAATGGGGCAACCCTCTGTTTTGACTTGTGCGGCCTCGCGATAGATCGCCCAACCTAGATAGGCGACCATATATTGACCGTTTAAGTGTTTATCATTGTTATGTATTATAGTATGTTTTGTGGGACGCGTGGCTGACCCTCAACCGTTCTTCTGACAGGCGGCCATCCACATACCGTTCTTCTCCCCCAGCGGCACTCTGCAGACCGCCCATCCCAAGCAGGCCTTCGGACCTGAGGGGGCATGAACGGCCTATCGTGTGACCACCGAGGAAGATGAAAGGTCTTGAGTGGACCGTCCATCCTTACAGTATTACGTTATGATTATTATTTTAGCATGATTCATGTTAGTAGATTAGTTAGCACCATACATTATAAACTGGCATATGGAAGTAAACATTTCTAAATTCTTGTTTATTCACTTGATCTAGAATCATCTCTGTCAATGAATGTTAATCTTAAATATGGTTCATTAATAATTGAAATTTATTATTAGGGTTGTTTGACGGTCGTTCTACTCCGGTAGAATGGACTGACCGTAATATTGGTTTTCACAGATTTTTAGCCTCATTTCCTTGTAATGGTTGGAACTCTCCGTCGGATATTCCTTTCGTCGGACTAAGACCTCCATTAAGGGACCTCTGTAAGCCCCTGCGAGCCTGGGATTCCCACTAGGACACCGGACAGGTTGTACCACCAAGACCTGAACCTATTCATGTGATCGAACCGCTTGATTATCGTGTTGTGAGCCACAGATCACTTTGGACCGACTGTGTCTTGAGCGGCTGAAAATAGAACATTCAACTCAGTGAGCGGCCCATTATGAACCGTGTATCCCTGGCCCAAGTGCCATTTATTTTGGTTGATTAACCTTGTTCTATCTTCGACCAAAACCATGTTTTGATCGGCCCAATAAGTCCTAGGCTGGCCAGTGGATAGAGGGTTAGACCCTGGTTCAGTTCTGCCCCACTTATGGCAGCCTGGAGCCCATTGGGTGGGAATTCTAGTTTATTTAATTAGTCCCAGTTGAACAGACTTAATTGGACCGTTCATGTTCTCGAGCGGAACCTAGTGGACGGTTCATCCCCTGAGCGGCCTAATAAGGACCGTTGATCTTGTTCGTGGGCTTCATGTCCTTCTGGCCCTGTGCGGCCCAAACTTGACCGTTCTTATTAGTTGGAAGGCCCATTTCTGACCATTCTTCTCTGTACCTGGTCCACTCTGTATTTTCGTTTATTGTTCTTGCTTTAACTCTTTTCAAGATACTCTGTGTATTCCCTACGGGTTGTAGGAAGACGATCTGAGGCTGTTCAGATCGTGGGTTTGGGCAAGTTTCGCCCAACAGCTGTTTGACAGCAGATTGGTTGCATGGTTATGCAAGGAAGCCTCACACGATTGTGTGAGGGGTGGATGTACGTCTCGTGATAGAGATCGAACCACCTAAAAAATCTCATCCAGTGTGTTTTGGTTGTGGTCCAATGTGAATGCTCTTCGATAGATGAATGTTATAGGACCGATAGCTCTACTATAATCTAGCATCTAAGTTATAGTTTAACTGCACTCCATTTTAGTTATTAGCTTTTGGCATTAACTGCAATTAGTAGGGGCTGATCTTTTAACCCCTCCCCTCTAGATCCGCATATCACCATCCAACACCTATCGCCTGTGCCCACCCTCATTCTTGGAGGGTTGTTCTTTCATAAGGGGGCAATCAGGCATCCAATGCTCGCTACTGCCACAACCAAAACAAGCGTCGAGTCGCAACCAGCACTCTTCTGCCAAATGACCGAACTTCTCACAAAAGCAGCCATGACTTGCTTCTTCTCTTATTTTACCTGCTTGTTCTTGCCATTCCCGTTGCCATTACGGGACCTCTTCTTGTTATCTCAAGACTTGTAGGTTCTTGTGATGCTGAGCTTTTCTTCTTTTTGACCTATCTTCTCATGCTTTTGGCTGGATTCTTCTCCCTTGCCCTTGAGCTTCTCGACCTTTTCAAGGATCCTTTCACATAAATGGGCTGTATGCACCATCTCCATATAGGTTTGGATGTTTTGCAGCCCAAGTTACTTGACAAAGATAGAACGTAGCCCATCCATAAATCGGTTGGCCTTTAAAAGCTCAATACTGACAAGATGCAGAGCATACGGTGCCAATCATGAAAATTACAGTTCATACTCAGCTACGGACATCATGCCTTGCCTTAAAGAGGCAAAATCTGCCACCTTCCTCTCGCGGACATGTTTTGAGAAATATTTTTCACGAAAGAGCTCAAGGAACTCTTCCCAAGTGAGTTGTACATTATGTAGATGAGTCGAGGTGGCCTTCCACCATGTACAAGCATCTTTGTTGAGCTGGAATATGGCTAGTAGGACCTTCTCCTGGTCCGTGCATTGCATAACATTGAAGATTATATCCATTTCGGCTATCCAATTTTTGGCTTCATCTGGGTTGGACGATCCCGAGAACCGTGGAGGGTTCATACTCTGGAAAGTTTAGTAAAGATCCCCGACACCAGCTCATGGGCCTGCTTGTGCTACCGTTTGTAGGGCCTGGGTAAGACCCCAGATGGTCTGCTACATGGCCTCCCAATTTGGTCAATTAACGGCCATTCGGAAAAATAAGGTTCCTGAGAAAAATAGACAATTGTCATTTTCTTTGGAATTTAGAGGCTTAACCTAAAGGTTAATTTTTACTAAAAACTATTTCATCCAGGGCTCTACCCAATTTCGCATGGGTTCGAAAATTTCTTTCTAGTTCATAGGTAAGGGTCCTTAAACCTTGGACTTAACCTATGACTTGACTTTTTTACTAGGACTTACTTAAGCTTAGGCTCTGATACCAAATTAATTGTCATGCCTTGAGATATGCAGCAGAATTAAGTCATGAACATGAATAGCTGGCAAGATAAGCCTCTAGCTATCAAGACAATCAGAGCACTAATACATTCACACATATAAGATTGAACACAAGATGATATACTCAAAACTTTAACTTTATTAAATAATAATGATCAAAGTTTACATTCGACACTTGATTCCCTTTGACATAACTAGACTCAAGAAAAAGAAAAATTACATCGACAAGACTTTCAACTAACATAACGAACTCATGACTCTTTAACTATCTATGGCTTCTCTCTTGGGCTTTAATCACTTTCGAACTTGCCACTTGAATAGTCTGATTTCGGCCCGCTAAAATTTTCTGAAAAAGATTAGAAAAGTAGGGAATGAGTACACTCGCCCAGTAGGTGTCTTCGTATCAACATGATGGCACTGTTTAAATAATTAATATTTTAGCTCTATGGAAAGGCAATAAGGAAAGTGCGATAAAACATGCGATAAAATCAAAGTAACAGTCAAGTAACAAGATAGAAACTATAAAGATATGAAGCATGAGAGCATGATCAAGCAAGATTATAACATGACCTTTCAAGAACGAGAATGTACCTTTCATGTAACGAGAATGTACTTTCATAACCATAAAAAGCTATGCACAAGAAAGTCATGTAACAAGAATGTACTAGTGAGTATGTAATTTCATAAGATTTCCTCGTGGTTTCACCCGTTTATAAAAAAGTACTCTCATCGCAATGCGACGTTAGTAATCATCATACCCCATGGTTAATAGTATTTTTCCGGCCATCTGCCTAGGGGGCAAGACTGGAGCCCTTGGGTGCCGTCCGTGCCCGCCCTTACATCTTAAAGTTATAAATCAAGTAACTTCCACAAGAAATATAAATATGAGCCAATAATATCAACTTCAACCAATAGCCTTATGGCAACTAAACCAAGGTAAGAATGTACCAAGATGAACATGAGATCAAGGATGAATTAATTGGACATTATTCCACGGAAGAATTTCGGCAGCATAACGATACATTCATTAATTTTTCATAGTTCATAAATAACTTATTGTACAAGGTTTGAGTTCTAGATAATCAGAAGACTATCTAGGAACAGAGTAGAATCAACCCTTGGGTCAGTCCACAGTTGGACTGAAAGATGACAGAACGCGGTTCAATGAGGACTGCTATCAGGAGCTCACAGTTGAGTGCAAGCCACGATCACGTGGAGTCGACACAAGAAGGAAATTGGGTTGACGCAATGAACATGCTGGCAAAATGCAGTTTAGAGACAACCGCTATCATGAGGTAGCGGTCAAGTCCAGGCCGGGATCAAGACAGAGTGCAGAAAAACACAGAAAACTCAAGTGCTCTCTAGACATTTAGGTTTTTAGGGTACAACCAACTTGACGTCCTAGTGAGAATTTTAGGCTCGCAGAGTCTTACGGAGACCTTGAAACAAGATCACCTAGTCTAGCAGAAGGAATATCTGATGGAGAGGCTCTCAAGTTTAAGAAATGTTTCCTATCAAGTGCAAGTGACTAATACCGAGATACCGGAGTACGGGCTACATGTGAAGTAATATGAAAGCCAGACAAAGATATACAACCCCGGTCTGCGCCATCAGGATCCACCAGATCACTACTCGACGGAGTTGAGTTCTCATCACCCCGGGGGAATTGATGGGGACATCAGTGACCCTCCATGCCCTAGCTACGATGTCGTCCCCTCAAGATGGATTCAATAATGGTTCAGATATTTGTTTCTTCTTAGTATGATGTATTTTTCCTTTATTGAGTTTTCAATCCTTATTGGGTCAATTAATAAGGCCCAAAAGGCTAGTCTATTAGTAGCTCAGTTAATGGTCGTAGGTAGCTTACGTTCACCACCTCAGATAGCGGGGTAATTGTTTGAACTTTAAGGGCAATTGTGATCTTTTGGTACCCATGGCTCTCCCTATAAATAGGGGTCCAAGAGCTTTATTTGGAGCTAATGAACATTTGAATAAAAAAAACCAGTTTTGAGAAATCTTGAGTCCCTCTCTCGCGCGGGCGGGGGGGGGCGCGGCCCGGGCGGGCGGGGGGGGGCGCGCGCTGGGGGTGGGGTGCCTGTCTGTGGGGGGGGCTCGTCACCTTGTGGGGGGGCTCATCCCCGTGTGTGTGTGTGTGTGTTTGGGGCATCATCCCCGTGTGTGTTGAGAACATCATCCTCGTGTGGAAAAGTCTCACTGGGTTTAGTGAGGGGTGGACGTAGGTTGTGGGTTTGAAACCAAACCACCTTAAAAATCTTTATGCAATGCATTGTGCCTTGTGTGTTTAATCCCTTTTCTCTATCCCCATTCACAGGTTCAAAGGTTAGTTTAAACGCTTGCTCTCTCAGTCGCTTTTCAATGAACACAAGTTGGTTTACCATCCACACACACTAGGAGTCTGTTGAACTGTCGTTCTACTTGCATGCTGAACTGTATGTGTGGGCGTGTCAACTCCATAGGTTTGCTACGTGAACGCAGCCTCTTGTAGAACCACTGTTGATATATCCGCTGTGCATTTAACTCAAGTGGTTTATTTGCATTATTGTAGTGATTTGTGTTTCAAATAGTTTAGTTTTTTAAATTGACCAAAGTTTGTATCAGATCTATTCAACCCCCCCTTCTAAATCCTATTGCACCCAAGGGACCTAACAATCTCATCACAGACTACATCTCTAGAACAGAAAAGTGCCATCTGCTACCACAGCAAACTGGTTGACGATGCCACGACCAATGGACACGAGTCCCCAAACACTGCAGATCCTTACCACAACTGACCACTCGGCTAGCCTCACTAACCACTCGTAGCTACCAACTAGGACCCATAATCATCTCTCAGAGGTCACATCTCTCGGACAACAATCCTATCTGAGGGCATGACTTCCAACATAAGAACAGGGTACTCATGCGGCACACTTGCCGTCATATTTTCCAAACTCTCCATCTTGCCAGTGCCAAGAACCACAATGCCTCAAGCAATGGCACGGTAGTCGACATGGCTCACACAGCCAGAAACAATCACACATCGTGGAACCAATCCTCTGATGCTCTACTCATCCTCAGGAATCTATCCATAGCAACCAACACTATGATCCTAGACCTGTGGGTTATGCTCCCACCAGGCTTTCGCTGTGCACTCTAATCCACACGCACAACCATCACAGATGACTCAGAATCTGCCATCCCAACAGTCCTCAACTCGGCTGGTTAATTCCAAAAATAGGTGAGGAAAGCTCCATTGCCTCGAACCCAGAGCACATATTCTCTTTAAATCTGGCAATCCTCTTGCAACTTCGCAGGCTTCGATCCACAACGCATCAGAAATTATAACGCCAACTATGAGTGTAACGACCCAAGATCCGAATACTGAGACAAGTCTGATACCATTCAGATCCTGTGCCGCCACCCACGAGTCAGGAGATTCGGAAGGGTTTAGGGTTGGTGTGGTTATGCATTGAAATTTTAAACAATAGTAGTAAGGTAAATCTATCTCTCCCCGCAGTTCTACTGTATGTTTTATCCTCCTATCTGTTTCTATCTCATCACAACACACACACACACCCCTATCTTTTGCACCCTTCCACAGGGGTTAAAAATCTCCCCCCAGTGCGTTCTCTCCCTTTTATTCATGCTATTTTATCACTGCGGGATTGATGCTACACTTACATGTTTCTAATGGATTTTTCTCTAGTGGTTTGATCTTTGTTTTGTAGGAGAGCATGAATAGAACGTGGGTCCCTCTTCCTCTAGCTAGTTAGAAGGAGAGGAGGTTGAATGCACACTATTCCTCGCACCCCGTTCCATTAGCACGATCAAGTCTTCATCTTTTCCAAAGGTACACGACGCCCTTTCCTTCATCTCTTCATCCTTGTGGCATTGCTGCAACCTTGGTGGCGATCATGGTACGTTTCCATGTCTATTTACCCCCCTTTTGTTCATACTTTCATGCCGGTTGTGCTTGTTCATGTTCATGCTTCATGCATATACTAGCATAGTTAGTGTGGGGGCAAGGTGATACATAAACTATCAACACCCTTATTTTTTGGCTATCATAGTGGTACAGCTAGTGCCCATCATGTTATTCATGGTCTTTTACAAGTTGCGTGTGGGTTTGTGCATGTTTAGATAGTATTTTCTCCTTTTCCTGCTATTCTGGGTGTTTTTGGGTCTTTCAAGGCCTTGCGGTCATCTTCGGGACCACTAGGCGAGCCTAGCGGTCATCACTGGGCCGCTAGGGCCTTTTTGGTAGCCTTGCGGTTATTTGGTAGACTGCAAGGGTTCAAATAATGGTCATTTGGTAGACCACTTTCTGATTCTGGCAGTTCTAGCGCAGTGCTCACTAGGCCACGTTCGTTGATGCATAACTTTAGCTCCCAGGGTTGGATTGCCCTGTTCTTAGGCTTGTTTTGTAGCCCTTTATATTGTCTTTCAATCCATATATCATATGCATTATTGGGGTCATGTTTGCATAGTCTAATCTTGTCATCATTTTTGAGTTTTCTGCATAAAGTCTGCAGGCAGGCTTAGGGACAAGTTCACAGGTACATCTTTACTTGATTATTTGTTTGGGTTCCTGAGCTTTGTTTGCTTGCTTCTTGGTCCCATATTGTTCCCCTTTGTATTGTCTTTCCATCCATATCTTATCTGCATTATTTGGGTCACATTTGCATAGTTAAATTCTGTCTTCATTTTTACATTTTCTGCATAAAATCTGCATGCCGATTCAGGGGCAGACTCAGGTACATTTTGCATTGATGATTTCTTTGCCTTTCGGGTTTTGATTGTGCTTGTTCCTGGTCTTTCCTTGTTGTCCTTTGTATTATCTTTATTTTCATATGTGGTTTGAATGCATTTGATTATGTTTGCATAGTTTAATATTGTCATGATTTGCTAGATTTCTGGTGGACCCCGATGGTCCTCATCACGAGCCGGTAGTAGAGGGGCTCCACCACATTCATGCAGTGGAGCCAGATGTCCCTCCCCACGTAGGCTAGAGCCGCTACCACCCACGGTTGGCCCTCGTGTCCCTTACCCTAGTAGGGCATCCATCGGACCTATCAAATAGGCAAAGTGCATCAACATAAAGAGCATATAGTTGCATTAACATAAAGTTTAAGTTCAAGACCTTACCGAGGCGTAGGGCAGGGTATCGAGGTCATCTTGGATCTCCCGGACCTAGCGTCACAGGGATCTGACCTCCCAAGGTGCCATCCACCATCTCGTGATAGGCAGTCGCTTCGGATAGGTCTCCTCTCCTCTCCCAAGCGGGGAGGTGTACATAGGCCCACACCTGCATTGCATCACAACAAGTGTCAGCATACAACTTTTATAAAATTCATATAGCAATTGCATAATCATTTTAGGGATCTGAGTCATACATGGAGTAGGGGCGAGAAGCCACCGAGCATCGTCCGTCGACTGGTAGAGCTCAAAGTGTCGAAGAGCAGGGCGAGGATGGCTGCTCCCCATGCATAGTCTCCAACGCGATCGACGTCCTCCAGAAGTGGTAGCAGGCGACAGCTGACCACGTCCGCTCGGGTGGCGAAGAGGAGCCTCCCGAAGAACAGCATCAGGAACCACCTCAGCACTATGTCCACCTCTGGCCCCGGTGCGACTGCTACCCATGGTCGTGCCCGGTCCACGAGCCATCTGAGGTGCTGCTCTGGCAAATCTCCCATCGTGATCCCAACTCCTCGGATGCTGAGACTCTCCTGTAGTCTCTCCCACTGTAGGGTCATCGACTATCACTCTAGCCATAGCAACTCTAGGCCCAGTAGCCTCTGGGCTAGCTCCTGGTAGTCGGGGAAGCTCCTCCCACTGACCAGTGCCCCGTGCACGCACAGGTTGGTGATGCACGCGACGTCCTCCAACGTTGGGACCATTTGGCCCCACGGGAAGAGGAACGTCCGGCTCACCGGGTCCCACCAGTCGTGCATGGCTTAGAGAAGGGTGGTGCCGAGTCTGGTCACCTCCACTCCTAGAAACTCGCCGAACCCCATCGTCGCCAGGCACTCCCTCTTGAAGTCCGACAGTGCGAGGTACACTGCCCAGACCTAGAGCCACGAGATCCGGGTCCTGCACTTTCCCTGCATGCATTTAAACCATTAGCATTAGTCATACATGTCATAATAAATCATGCATCAAAATAAAAAAGAAAATAAAAAAATAAAAAATATAATGCATTCTGTCAGGTTAACAGTCCCCTCTGGGCCGTTTTTATCACCATAACGGCCTGTTTCCAACCGTTTCCTAACTCTAAAGACATTTCTCTAATCTGAAGTTGGATGGTCAACCAATGACCGCTCAGATAATTAATAATTAATCATTTTAAAAATATGGGGTCTTACATGGCTACATCCGGGAAATAACCCTCAGCCTCAGTCGCCACCTAACGCTCCTCCTCTTGATGCCTCTAGGCAGCAGCAAGTGCATCCACCACCCTGACCATCAAATCTTGTGCTTCGCATAGTAGCTCCACAATGCACAACAACTCCCCCTGGCAACAAGCCGGGTGTAGATGCTCGATTTTGACCATCCCTGTAGAGTTCAATTAAACCCATTAGCCTACAACATATGCTTGCATGGCAACACATGTGGACGACAGAGTCAACTGCTACCTAAATACTGCCACCTAAATACTGCCAATGTCAAGCGATTGCCATTTTACAAGGGTAATGGCAAGATAAGTTGTCGTCTAGTGTTTCTAATGACATTATAGACTACCATCTACATGTTCTTGATGGCAATATGTACTGTCAAATTAATCTTATATGTAGACCCAATAACCGCCAATGTTTCTCGCCCCTCAATCGCATTGTCATGACTCTAGTTTTCGGATCAAGTATCTGCGAGGTTTGGAAGCGTTTCCATGAGTCCCAAATCATGTTTTCTAAAAAAATAGAATTTTCTAATATCGGATCTTCAGATCTCCAAATATGATATAATAATATTTTTCAGTCGTTGTGGTATGACAGGCGAGTTGTGCATTTTTCAAGGATCGTGGGGTTATTTTCCTATTTTTAGATTTTAAAATCCTAAATCAAAGTCTATATAAATCCCTTTAAACCCCCACCCCCTCTGATTCACTCATTCTCTCCCTCTCTCCTCCCTCTCTCTCCCTCTCTCTCCCTCACACCTCCAGTGGCCGATCAAGAGCGGGGCAGGCGAGGCGGCCAGGGTGACAACGACGGCAATGGCGAGGATCAAGGGAAGAACGAGGCGGTGCCTGTGGCACGGTTATTCACATTTTTAGGAAGAACCGATCGAGGAAAACAACATTTTTGGCATGGATCGGTATCCTTTTCATGTGAAATCTTCGTGAGAGGTAAGGAGATAGATTCTTCACCCTTTGTATGTATTTTCTCACTATTTTAGTGTAGATTCGGGTGAGAGAGAGGATTTTATTCATATTTTGGGAAAAATATCATGTTTTTGGGATGAGTGATGATTTCGCCAATTCGGGCAGTGGTTTGTGCTTTGAATGATGCCTTTTGGTGGTTTGGATGTAGGGGAATGGTTTCTCCCTATTTTCTCCCTCATGTGAGATGAGAGGGGAATGGTTTGGTACCCCACGGAGGGGGCTCTGTTAGAATCAATCGATCGATCTGTTGAATTAGTCGACCATTCAATGTTCGACAAGGTAAAGGGAAGTGCCCTGGACCAGTCGGCCGACCTAGAGGACTGGTTGACTGATCCAGCGCATTGGTCGACTCCTCCACTCGGCATCGCCGAGTTACCCACGGGTTTGGGTGAGTGCCGGGTGAGTTGGCCACTGATATCGGCCCGTTTGACTTGGGATTGTGCTTGCTTGCTTAGATCCGAGGTTGTGTCACATCACTAAGTCAAGGGGGTCGACCAGGTGCTGAGGCTACGGGTCACTTTCTCTTTCCTATGGTGGTCACTCGGAAGCAATGGGGCTTGCGGGACCGAGCACTCCCTCACCGACCAGTGGAGTTATGAGCTAATATTGAACAAATAAAGCACTCATGTAGAGCAAGGAGAGAGCTCTTACTCAACTGGTTTGAAGAAACTGATCCCGCTCGGAGACATGGACAAGCGAGGAGGCGAGGGGATGCACCCGCTCGCCGCGTCGGTGTAGCTTTATCCTAAAATTTTAGAATAGTACACCACTACACCTCTCGCAGGAGGGGGATCTTGGGGTGGCGGTGAACTTGAATTACACTCAAAACTACATCCATAAATGGAGGGGCTTTAAGCCGGCCAGGCAGGGTGGGAAAACCTAAGTTAGAAAGGCCGAGCGAATAAGATGTCAGTTCTGCCAGCCCTCTGGAACAGGGGATAGACAGTAGATGTCAGCACCATTGCGGCTACTCCTGAACTCAGTTGTCGATGAAACTAGTGTGAAAATTCTATGGGTTGTCCCAGGAGGACGTCTGATTTTTGGCGTAATTTCTAGTTGGCGACGATGGTCGGGGCAGAGTCGTGAATAGGGCCTCTGCTTTCGGGTTCTGACAGCTTTGGCATCACAGCAGTAGGAAGATGAAGCTGCCATGGATGCTCCCGAGCTCTGATTCAGGCATGACCCAAGTTGCTGGATTCGTGGTTGAACCCTCATTGAACGGCTGCCTGCGGAGACGCCAAAGGAGGTCGGAGTTGATGGTGAGGACCCGAACAGTGCCGGGGTGCCTGGTCAGCTCCAGAGGAAATTGATCAGCACACTAGAGGGAGAAAATTGGGAACTCACCCGTCTGGGCTCCAAATGGAGAGCTGCTTCATGGTACAGGGAGCAGACGTGTAGTTGAAGCTCTAAGCCAAGCCCCACCTTCAGATCTTCAAGAGAATGGCCGAGGGAGTCTCTGCAAGTTGCCTCAGGTTGACTATCAGGAAGCTGATGCGTAGTCCAGCGATGACGGCTCCCTCGGACAGCCACGAACTCAAAACGGGACGAGACTGCCACCGTTGCGCAGAGGACTTGAAGTGGTTCCGACGGTTCCACTGCAACATCCAGGAGCACTAGGATGAAGTCATGGTAGGCCCTGCAAGTCACTGGTACTCTGCTACCTGCGAACTGGGAAGTGTAGGTGGAAGATGGGAGGTGAAAAATGAGGTAAATGGGAGGGGAAAGGGGGTGGATGGGTGTGGAGGCAACCCTTGACTACATGTAGGCCCCTGTAGGGTTTATTCATGCACATGAAAATTTCATGCAATAACTCTTAAATGTGTTCATGCAAGGTGCAGAGAGTTTTTTTTTTGTTTATGGTGAGGAGCTTGATCCACATGTGTGTACGAATGCAAGGAATTTCTGTTCTTATTTGTGAGAGACTAGCAAAGCTTTTATGCAATTTTGATGCATATATGGGGCTTTGATTTTTGTTACAATATGGTAAATACCTGCAAGGCAAGATGAGGGAAAGCGTGTGTCCCTTCAAGGAAGGGAAGGCCCACTCCACCCCTAGTCACCAGATAGGGAGTTCATTGGATAATAGCAAAAGGAGGAAAGACAAAAGATTGCAAGGGCCTAAGAGAAGGGCACTCTATGTTATCAAGATATAGGGACCTATTACAATAGTGAGAAGCTCAACCCAAGAAGCCCAAAAGAAGGGAGAAGATAGAATCCCAAAGTCGGTCAACACGGCTGCCACAAGAAAGGCGCGGCTATCGAGCACAGGCTACAAGAAGATCGAGCAAACTCCGAGTGTCATGACACCTGAGTCCGAGGGAAGATGGCAGAGGTCAACCCAGCACCACTTTGAGCTAGCAGCACAAGAGTCTGCAGGAGGATGGCAAGGGTCGGCCGAGCACCCAAACAAGTGGAGGTCGGAGAAGCACCAGCCAACACGACTACCACAAGAAGTCGCAGCATCGAGCGCATGGTACATGTGGACCGAGCATGATCAAGATCGAGGGTAGATGTGCAGGCCGAGCAAGGGGGCCGACACTCAAAGGACGACACTCAGAAAAGGAAGCAGTCGGTCAGATAGAACAAACTGACCAATATAACATGGCGTCACCCGAGGCCACTATAGGAATGGCTTCCCAAGGCAA
The DNA here is from genome assembly GCA_024336825.1 of Amorphophallus titanum. Taxonomy (NCBI): domain Eukaryota; kingdom Viridiplantae; phylum Streptophyta; class Magnoliopsida; order Alismatales; family Araceae; genus Amorphophallus; species Amorphophallus titanum. The sequence continues at coordinate 4,554,467 of JANBPO010004458.1, read as the reverse complement.
TTGGGCCAGAAATAGCAGAGGGGGGCACAGCCCAAGAAGCCTAACAGGAAGGAGGAGCCCCACAACATCCGAACCAGCCAAGAGGACCACCACCAGATCGGCACAACACTGAGCAAAAGCTTCCGTAGGATCAAGCAAGATGGCACTGAGCAAAAGCTTCTGAAAGACCGAGCAGACACCGAGTAAAGACGGCACAGGAGACCGAGCAAGGAAGGTAGGCACCCAAGCCGGAGCTTCAATTTTTATTCACGAGATGCATGTATGAGGTTTTGACATGATTTATTTTATAGACTGTGTAATCCTGGATAGCAGGCTGGGCCAACAGGAAAGGGGGAGCAACCCTTTGGGGTCCCAAGGGTACCACTGTGTAGATTTCAGCACAGGGGGGACCCAAACAACACCAGAGTCAAAGGGGGGTTGACCCCCTCACTACCTAGAGCTTTGAGCTATTTTTTTTGAATTTCTCTTTGGTTTGTGCGCTCTTTGTTATGTTCATAGCTATCCTCAATGGTTTCTATTAATAATAGAAACAATCATGTTCACTCACACCAACTTCATGTTCATGCTAACTCATATAAGAGGAACATGAAATCTATTATTTCTTGTCATTGTTGTGGACAGTTGGGCATGCCATGCCTAACTGTCATTTGATGAAATCTGATGATGTGTTGGCTTAGAAAATGTTGAGAGCACCCTTCAAAGGTACCATTGATATCTCAGGACTAAAGAAATCTTGGGTGCCAAGAAATGTCAAACAAAATGTGTGTTTTGTAGGAGTGCCTTGGAAGGAAATAAAAAGTAGTTTAATGAGCCAAGACACTTGAGCCAGTAAAACCCCATTTCTACTCTTTACAGGTTGGATCATTTAAGTTTTCAACAATACTTTTAGAAAGATGCATATCATGCTTAATTAGTTGATCACACTCTCATGCATACACATTCATATCTGAATCTGTTATGTGCATCCTTGGTCTCTCTGCATATATTGAATAAATTGTGCATATATCAGATTGAAATTGATTTACACTTGGTTGATGTTTGCATTGATTCATTCAAAATCTGTTGTGCAAGCTTGACATCTACATACACATGTACTTGACAGACCATCATCAAAGACCTGAGATGCATAAAGGATTGTTATTATTTTCACTCACTGTCATGCATGACCCTTTGGTATATCAAATGGTACCCTAGGAGAAGGGCAGATCATCTTCTGTCTGGAAACCCACATCATGCGTAGAGGTTAGCCTCCGCCGAGTACCAAGGGTTCCAAAACATTGCATGTAGTGTAAATCTATAATGTGCATTTCATTGCTGCATAACTGTGTACCTTAATAAAAGAATTGGTGTTTGGCTGAAACCACTGCACACAGTGAGGGGGAGCTAACCTAAGCCTGTCAGATGTATTGGTTAGTTGCTGGTTGTCAGAATATGAGCTGTGCTAGTGCTGCTGGTTGTATTGCTGAAATGCTATTTTGATAATGGGATGTTTGCTATTGATCTAGTCTTGCCAAGATAGTGAGTCAGTGATTGAGAAAGTTGCACCGACCCTTATAAGCTGAAAGGTCGATGCATATGTATAAACCATGACATTACTACATTCAGAACAAGCTGAAGGTTATGTGCTGCTGGGATATATTGAAGGCTGTTGGTTAGATGAAAAGATAGTGAGACTAAGTCTTTGGTTGTCTGTAAATCTATCCTGAGTCTTACCCTTGCTCCTATGTGGCCTTCTATCCTACTACCTTGCTTTTCTTTATAATGATTTGTCCACATCCTCTTTCTCATCTAAATTCTATAACAAGTCCTTAGACTCTGTTATTCAGGGGGAGTAAAGCTTTGAAATCCGTCAACTTTACTAACCATCAATTATTGGTTACGAAGACTAGCCAGATCCAAAAAGAAATTTACTGGACTTTACAGAACGTCTCTCCACGTGGACGCCAATTAATTCGTGTCAGTCCCTTGGACGCCATTTTCAAGAATTCGTGTCAACCATCCCAGATGCCAATTTTTGAAATTTTTAGTCCCTTTTTAGGTCGCAGTCGACTGGATGACCACGTTCATCAGATCGCGGTCAACCAAACGATTGTGTTCACAAAATTCGTGTCCAGAGCCCAGAAGCCAATTCTTTAATTAATGCCTCTTTACACAGACGTAAATTCTCAAATTTGCATCCACTACAGTGGACGCGAATTCCATTTTCATATTTTGATCATTTAATTCCTACCAAAATTCATATTATTCTTAATCTATGTCTGACCATGTAACTCCCCAGAACTTTTGGATCAGGATCCGTGGGTTTCAGACTGCTTTCGTGAGTCCCGGATTGTGTTTTATGGTTTACTCGGGTTTTTATCTATCGAGCCCTTCGGAACCCTGTGTAGAGTGAACTGCTGAGTTTTTAGACTCCGGGACGTTACCAACGCGTTGAGCATGTTCCGAGGATCAGGGAGATAATTTTTATTATTTTTCATATTTTTTAGATTTTCTTAAATCCTAACATTTTCTATAAATATTAAACCCCGTTTTCCCCACCCCCATTTTCCACTGTTTCTCCCCCTTCACTCTCCCATTTTTCTCTCTCTCTTCCCCTTCTCCCTGGGGCGACCGACCGTAGTGGAGGTGGACGATGTGGGGATGGCGTGGGATGACAAGGCGTGAGGACGGGGCGAAGATCGTGGCGGTGGTGGCGCGAGGAGATGCTCGCGGAGTTTGTGACCCGGTGGCAGGTGGAAACTCGGATTTGCATGGAACTTGGCATTTTTGTGTGGTAAAAGCTTCGTTCGAGATAGGGGAGATGGATCCCTAACCCTTGTCCTTCATTTCTCGTAATTTCTAGGCTGTGGAAGGGTCGAGAGAGACTTGTTTCATACCAGGATCGGGAAAGGCATGTTTAGGGTTTGAGCGCAGATCTATGGATTTTTTGAGTTTTTTGTGGTTTGAATGGCATCAATCGGTGCTAGAGGGGAAGGAGAAGGGTCTCCCCTTATTTTTCCCATCACCTGGGGGTGATTGGGACATGGATCGAGATTTTTCACGTGAAATCACATTTTTCGGCTCAGAAGCAAGTAGCGATCGTACTAGAGACCGCCACCTGTCTCCGAATGATTAAACAGTCCATTGGAGACTGTCTTTTGGCCCCGTAAGTGGGTTGCAAGTCACGGTCTTACAACTGACCATCTTGTGAAGGTGGTAGTCAGGCGAAGACTACCACTTCATGGGGTTGGCGTAGGTGTTTGGGGGTGGACCCCAGAATGTTATCGTCCACCTGACCATGTTTTGGAGGTCGCGGTCACCTAGGTGACCGCATTGTACCCTCTTTGGTTTTCCTGCTTCTGTCGGCTGGTGGTGGCCCTCTGGAGACAGTTGCTAGTGGCCATGTGATGACTGCCACCTTCTCTGTGTGTTCCTTTTGGGTCATTTTGGCTTCCAGATGATTTTTTTGACCCATTTTATTCCTATTAGCTCCGTGGGTGTTTCAGGGACCACGCGGGGACTGTGACCATGTTTTTGGGTGTCCGGAGGTACCAAGTTATCTTGATTAGCATGCCCATGGGTTTTGAGGGTCTAGGTGACCTCACATGTTCTGGGCATTCATGTTTTCGCTAGATCGAGTCATCGTGTATCGGTACAAGTGTGGAGGGCCATTCCCGCACGATGTTGGCTTCTTCGGAAAGCAATTTTCGTATAGGCCATGCGTATGGCCGATGAATTGTGAGTCTTATGACCCAGCCTGGGGCTGGAGGTTTCTTAGGTTTCTTTTTTGAAGGGATCGAACTCAGCGGTCATGAGCCGCCTCGTAAATCATCATATCGTAGTTTCTGACCCTAGGATTAGGGTAGATTGACGGCATGGGGCCGTCCTGTTTGATGGTCTTGACCCGAGTCACATGACTCAAAGACCGTTGGATTTATTAGGTCTAGATGATTGTCCCAAGTCTGGTGGCCCTGAGCCACCTGGTACTCTGTGTTACTCATGATGGGTGCATGTGTGGCTTTTGGTGTTCACGTTGGTGACCAGTCCCACTAGTCGTAGCCCAACGACACGCATGTCAGCCCAACTAGGAGTAGTGGCAGGGTTACCCGAGAGAGACTATTTTTAGGTTGGTTACCATAGGGCCCCTCGTCTTTACAGCCTGAGGCTAGGCTGGGGGAAAAATTAGCTAGAGGATCTGACCTAGATCGTCTGATCTGTGTGTGCACACGTGGTTGAGGGCGTAGGACCTGCACTAATGAGCGCGACCCCAGCTAGTCCTTGTTCTGTGATTACTGGTACAGTGTCTCAATTTTGCCTAGGGCAAGGGAGACACTTGAGACATAGAATAAGCCATCAGTGGACGCATCCGGCCTTGCTTCTAGTGGACAGGCACTCCCGTTACGTGACGTGTGAATTCTCATGACTCGAGGCTTAGTTTCTCATCTGTGAGACGTGTTTTTATGTGTACTTCCTCATGTTTCCCAATATAGAGGTCTAGGGTTTTCAATAAGCATTTTCGTGGGTTTTCCCTAGATGATGTAGGGTTCATGATGGCGAGGTCGTGACCGTGTTCTCAGGCCACGTGGTCTTGGGCTGGGCCTTAGTCAGTGAGGACGGGCCTCCATGACAACGTTGTCGTGATGTTTCTTCTGGACGCGTAGCCAATTTTTTTTCCCGTTAGTCCGGTGGTTCTTCGAATATGCCATCGGGGTGTGTTTCTGGTGTTGTAGGAATAGTTATAGAGCTGAGGTCGCATCGGATATCAGGTTTAAGTTCTTGTTATGGCTATTCCCTTCACCGTTCTCCTTGTTGTTACTACTCCTATTGTTGTTGTTGTTGTTCTTGCTCGCACTGTTTACCGCTGTTGTTTTACAGTTGGGGTTTCACGGGACCCCTACTGAGCCAGAGAGATGAGGCTCACCCCTGTGAATAATGTCACTCATAGACATCAAAAGATCAAAGGAAATAATGATAATATGATGAGAAGATGAGGGGAAAGGGGCATAAGCATGTGATGCTACCATGGAGATGTGATCGCCAGAGGGGTTACCTCAAAAAGAAAGGTGATCGCGAAATACCTTGAGATAAGAGCGGGGAGATTGTGAACTCTTTCTTCCTCTCCAAATCGGCCGGCCGATGAAGAGGGTTTTAAGCTTTGATTACCCTTGCAAAGAAAAACATAAACAAAGAAAAGATGAGTGGATTAGCCAAAAGAGTATAGTATCAAATCCTCAAAGAAAGCAATATGCCAATCTAGCATGAACACACCATATTTTTATTTTTAAAACCCCTAAGAGGAGCAAACAGGAGAGGGATATGATGTGTAAGAAAAAGTAAGAAATATGTGTACAGACAATGATGCGATGTGAAGAAGACTAAAAGACTCAAAGCATTAAGAGGGGCTTCCAAAGGGGGGCTTCCTGCTGCTCCTATTAGCAGTAAAGGAAGAGAAAGGAACGGACGGCGCTCCCACAGGTTGCAGGAAAATTCCTTCCGCTTGACCCAACGCTATGAACGTTAATAGCACTGTTCACCTTAACAACATTCACCATTAGTCTTCAACCGGAGGACAAGGGCAACTATTTATAGGCCTGAGAAATCTCAAAAAGACCTTGTTCCAATGGGATTAGAACAGCGATCGATCTTACCCTGCAAGACTCCATTCCCTAATCGAATTAAAGAGTTAAAACAAATCACGGTTCACTTCTATCTCCATCGCCCCTTTGTTCATGTTCATACTTCACGCAATGTTTATACGTATATGCTTATTAGTTCGGGGTGGGGTAGATTAATATATCAACATCCACAGTTAGCACCAGCGCCAGTGTGTAACGACCCAAGATCTGAATACTAAGAATGACTCCCATATTCTTGGTTCCTGGCCCGCCACCCATGAGCTAGAGGCTCGGAAGGATAAAAGAGATAGTGTGGCAGTGTATAAGAATCTAAAATAATTGCCGCTTCACCATGCTTAGTGTAATTAATGTTAGAAATAAATAGTTATATAATTTAACAATTACACAGTCCAAAATTTATATGTCCATACATAAGTGTAGTAAACTAAAAAGGTACAAGACCACGGGGCATACTCCGTCTTTGGCAAACTAGTGCTAAGACTGACCGCCGGTTCCACGCGAAGTCTCAGAAGCAGAAGGAGCAAGCCGCGCCTCACTTGAAAACAAAAGGGGGTGCGCCTCGTCTCATCGGCTCATTAGGAGTCCCGCGGATCCCCACCTCACAACGATAAGTACAAGGTGCAAGAGAATAGCAATTCAAAACAATATCTATAATCGAAAGAACAATAATTAACAATTAAAGAAAATAATCTCGTCATGCGTGTACCACGGCTATGCACTATTCAAAGGAACCCACAAGTTAAATGCCGTGTAATAGAATAACCTCGGCCGCTTGAACACCAAACCACAACGGTAAGAATCTAGAGTCGCTACACTCGAGTGATAAGAGCACTACCCACTAGAAGCAAGGTCGGATGCGTCTACTGACGACTTAATCCACAGTCTCAAGTGTCTCTCTACTCGCCCCAGGCGGAAACTGAGACACCGTACATGGAACACAAGACAAGGGTCTAGTCGGGGTCGTGCCCGTCAGCACACGTCCGAAGTCCCCGACCGTGTGTGCACACACTGACTGATTGCGCTACGTCAGGCTTTTTAGCTAGTTTTCCTCCCGGCCCGGACTCGAGCCGTCATAATGGGAGGCCCTATGTAAACCAGCCCCAAACCGTCTCTCTTGGGTCTAGCTCTCCACTACTCCCAAGTGGGTCGGCACACGTGTCCAGGCAAGTTACGACTAGTAGGAAAATGTCACTCCAAGTCAGGACCCGCTATTATACTACTGACGTGTCACCGGTCGTGGACTCATGCTCGTCCCAGGGAACACGAGTTCAAACCCACAAAGTACAAGGCCGCCGAGATTGCTATCTCAGAAAATCATAAATTATTCACATTTCCCCGCCATGGGTGTACCAACATGTTTTACACCAAGTCATCGGGTGTCCCGCCATGAGACGGCCCTAACGGGGTTTACACGATCAATTTCTTATTTATTTTATCAAAAAAGGCTTCCATTTAAGTTTTGGTCACAGCCTCGGGGACACCTCGTTGACCATCCACCGCCAGAGGAGCGTTGAGGCGAGCCCCTATAAAAATAAGAGAAGAAGAAGAAAGCGAGAGAGGAGAGAAAAAAAAAGAGAAAAATGAAGAAGAGGAACAACAACGAGAGGATGAGACGAAGGATGCTCCGATTACCATCGTCTAGACAAGAGGAAGGAAGGGAGTGAAGAGAGAAGAAAAGAATAAGGTGAGGGAGAGAGCAGAGTGGAAAGGTCCAGAGGGGGGATCCTGTGCACCGTCCCTCTCCCCCAATGTACTTCTCCCAAAGTAGTTTGCTTTCCCCTGTGATTTTCCCTGTTCTATTCTTCATTTCTTGTTTTTTTTATCTGCATTGTAACAGCCCTCTAGCTCCCTTTGTGTGTCATCTCTTTTACAAGAAATAAGAATATGCTTGCCAATGTTTGTCAATCGCACATCTGGATTCCTTTTTTTTCTTTTCTGCGTCCATCTTTTCATGGCAGTCTAATGGTTTGTCTCTCCCTTGGGGTGGCTAATTGCAAAGGCCTACGGGATTCTAAGTTGCATGGGTGAAGTGGCCATCCTTGAACCTATGCCCTCGTGTCCCCCTTCACCACTTTCCCTTTACCTTGGTTATTTCTTCGAAGCTTTGGCCGCAAGGGGGCTTGAGTGACTGGGTGCCTCCAACTCATGGTCGAGGTCCAGTTTCCATCATGCCAAGCCTCTTGTTCAGGAGCAAATCCTCTTCAGCGTTACCCATTGGCTTGCGCGAGACCTGATACGGTGGCTTTGCTGCCTCACCTTGTTACGGTGGCTTTGCCACCTCCCCTTGATACGGTGGCTTTGCCACCTCCCTTGATACGGTGGCTTTGCCACCTCCCCTTGATACGGTGGCCTTGCGACCGCCCTTGTTACGGTGGCTTTGCCACCTCCCCTTGATATGGTGGCCCTGCCACCTCCTCTTGAAACGGTGGCCTTGCCACCTTCACTTGAGATGGTGGCCTTGCTACCTCCACCTAATACGGTGGCCTTGCCACCTTCTCTCGATACGGTGACACCTCGCCATCCCCCTGATACGGTGACACTGGCCCTCTTGTTTTGTCTACTATTGACATCTAAAATATGACTGGGTGATAATTACGTGCCGAAAAAAGTCAACTAAAAGTCAACAATAAATCCACTAGGACCGCTAAAGCCTCAGGTCACCCCACAAGAAGTACCGGGGACTCCACATCTCATCATCTCGGGGTAAAACATCTACCACAGCTCACTAAGGCCGAATAATGGTCAAAGCCGATCAACTTGGCAATGAGAGCAATCATGCCAAAGATACCTCCACACCCCGTCTAGGTCAGACGAGAATGTACCAGGTGATCATCCACTTGACAAAGAACCCCTTCTGAGATGAAGAAATGGGTGTCCTTAGTTGAAATGATTAGGGGTATTCTTGTCCTAGTGTAATATAGCCTTTCCTATATAAAGGAGGCTAGTGCATCATTTACTGCATGGATGAAATGAAAGATGGAATGAACCCACGTAAGAGAGCTTTTCTCCTCTTGCTTCCCTTCCCTCCAACTCCTTTGTGAGATTCGAGAGATTGTCTGGTGAGAGATCATCCGGTGTGAGGTCGAGCTGCACGAGGCAATGGTTATCCCGTCTCGTTCGTGTTTTCAGAGTGCCGACGATCTATTCCACGTAGCTGCCGCGTTAGTGGGCCTAGCATGATCGATTGGGTTGTCACTTACTGGGCTGGACACATCTTGGTGGGCTTGCAGGCCTTATGGATAATGGGCCATGGATTTCTACCTCTCCACTTGCCCCCTCCTCCTGAGCCTAATGCAGGGCTCAGTGAGTAAGGTATACTTTGGATTTTTGGCAAAGGTGGGTGCTTCTATTTCACTTCTTCTGAGGCTACCACATGTTTACCCAGCGCATCTGTTGGGTTTGTGATTGGGGCCGCCCGGATGAGCCTAAACGGCGGGAGTAATGTTCGCATTCCTCGTATTGAGATTAAGGCCGGCTTGAGCCATCACTTTGGGAGTGTTTCGCCATCTGAGGAGATGCAGGACGGCTTGGTGGGTCTTTCAATGACCGTTGATAGTTATAAATACCACATCCTAGGATATGTTTGTGCCCCCCTGCCTTTGCCCCCAAGCTTCTTACTCTAAAGTTGTTGCCTCCATCTTTGTCTCTTCAAACTGGTCTGTTCCCCCTTATGCCTTAAGAGGAGCACCGAAGGGAACCAAAGATTGTTGTAGTCTTTGCCGAACTCATCGTAGCCACCACCGAAGCCATTCAGTTGCTGCCTCCGTTGGCTCCTTCTTTTGGTTCGCTCTCCTTGTCTTTCTCCTCCAACTCCATCACCGACCAAGATGCATGTTCGCGTGGTGGTGAGGTCGACCAGCACGCAGGAAGCTCTACACCCCCTTGTTGCCACCAATCTCACAGTGAGCTCACCGTCCAATAGGTCAAGAAGCTCCAAAGTCGATACAATGTGCCATGGCAGTATAATTTTTCCCTTCTGAAGCCAAGTGAGTCAAGCTTAAGTACCAACCACGATTCTTTTTGCTCCTATGGCTTGGCTTGGAAGTCCGGCTTCTACCTCTCCATCCATTTAGCGAAGTAGTCGATTGTGACGATGATGAACTTTTTCTAGGCTTGGGCCATAGAGAAGGGGCCCAAGATATCTATCCCCCACCGAGCAAAGGGGTACGACTAGGAAAGGGACACAAGAGTAGTAGTTGGCTGATATATGAGGTCATCATACCTTTGACATCGGTCACATTTTTGGACATAGTCTGAGCAATCTCGCTGCAGTGACGTGAGATCTTGTGCGGTTGAGGAACCGACGATGAGTCGGGTAGTCAACTCTCTTGTGTGCCCGGATCGGGTCACGAGATGGGTTTTGCTCTCTCCCTCGCAGCGGTGATTAAATTAAATCGAGCTAGTAACCTATCACTCATAGCGGCATATACAAATAAATACGAAATAAGTAAATGTGATAGAGAGAGTGGCGAGTTTACCTCCACGCTCCGGGCGTGGGGAAGACGACCCCGGTCGAAAACCATCACTCCTGGTACAATAATTAATATTAATTACAACATGTAAATATTGGCCCACTCCACGCAGGGAGGTAAAAGGCCACAATAGCAGTCTAGGAGCGCCGTTCTCGGGTTGACGGGTAGCAATTGGTGGCGCTTGGGTGGACGCGATCGGTCGGTTCAACACGGTTCACTCGAGCCCGCAGGATAATACGTGGGACCCACTGCTGGTACGGTGACGTCCGGGTGGCTCCGGGCAGCAGCGACTGGTGGGGACATTCCTGGAGTGTCCCGGGTCGATCCCCGGGAGCGGCGGCCACCAGAGTGGATGCGGGCGATTTCTTGGGATTTATTTCCCGAGGCTGTCCCGCAGCTCATCTTCTGGCCAGAACTGCGCACTCAGACAATATCGACCGCCACGGCTAACCACAAGGTCAGATCGAGACACAAAATGTACCGTTGGAAAGAGGACTCAAAATCCTATGACATACTGAAATTTCAGACTCGTCCAATGGCTGGAATGAAAATTGGAGTGACTGTAAGCCGACTGTGCACACTATCCTGAAATACAGAACACACAGGACAGAATCTAAACTCCCTGATCAAGGGCTTTGACCGAAGACCAAATGAATGAATTAGGACCTGGTATTTTTATAGTGGGTATAGGGGAGGGTGATGATCATGCACATATCTTATTTGCATCAACTTGACATAGTTTTGGGGGTGAGAAAATTCATCTTCCAAGATCTATCCCGCTGGTCTGCTTGCAGGTAGACTTTGAGAAGGAAGAACAGGTGGCTGGGAAAAAACCTAAATGAACTCTGATCGACCTCAAAATTAAACTAGGAATGAACTATGATGGGGGGAACCTACCCTCGAAGTTTCGACACGATCCAACGGTCGGATCTCCCGTACCAGCCCTTTCACCGCGTTGCTATCCTGTAACTCTGAGTTTTGGGGCAGTAGGATGAAGATCGGCTTGTGGTGGCTCAACAGTGGCACGAGCAGCGGCGGCGGTGAACGTTCACAATAGATAGAGGAAGAAGGGAAGAAGAAGAGATTTGAGGGATATAGAAGATTTAGGAGCAGATCTGGAGGAGATTGGGAGAAGAAGAAGGAAGAACTCCAAGAACAAGAGAGAGAGAGGGGAGGGCACACCAAGCTTCTTCCAATTTAATTCTTCAGGAATATTATTAAATTCTTGCTCGCGTGCCCCTAACCGTACGTCCCGAGATTCCGCATCGGGGCGTGACATAAAACCCCTCTTCGCTGTGAAGAACAAAGAAGAAGAAGAGAGAGAGAGAGACACAGATGGAGAGATGGTCACAAGAAGAAGAAGGCAGAGGAGAAGAGAAAGGCAGCTGCTCCGGTGAGTGTGAAGCTCCAGGAGCTCCGAAGAAGAAGAAGCCAAAAGGGAAGAGAGAGAGTAAGCAATGGAGAGAAAGAGAGGGGGAGAGAGCCCGTGAATGCAGTAGGAAGCATACAAGAGGGTCTTTGCCCCATCCTGGATCCCCGGTTCCCCCTTTAGCCTCCCTTCTTCTCTAGTTTTCTCGCTTCTTCCCTCTTCTCATCTCACTGTACAACCTTGTATGTGGCCCCTCGGTTGAGGTTCCCACCACCTTGTTTACTATGAATGAAAGAAGAATATTTCTCCCTTTTCCTCCTTTTTTTGTTGGTTAGCTTTTGCTCTGCAATATGCTTCGTGGTTTGCTTCCTTTCTCTCTCTGCCCCTTTCTTTTTGGACTCTCTTGTAACCCACTCACCAAGATATTTGGCTGACGATAGCTTCTTTCATTGGTTTCATGGCTTAACGGGGGGTTTCCCCTCTAGACATCGTCCACTCCTTTCCCAGATGTAGCCTGAGCCCATTGTGTCCATCCAGCACCCCCCTCCTAGCCTGCACTCCACTTCATCTACCCTTTCCTTGGGGTTCCAGAAGCTATAACCTTCCCTCAACACCCTAAACTTCTTCAGCCCGATGTACCATTGGCCAGTCTAGCCCAGCACACTTCTAACCCCCATACCCGGTGCACCCCCCAAGCCATCCTGGCCCGACGCGCCTCTGGCCTTGCCCAGCCAGCACACCCATCAACCACCCTAGCCGGCACACTCTTAATTCCCCAGTCGGCATGCCCTTGAACCACCCAGCCTGGCACACTCTTAAACCATCCCACCCGGCACACCCTCCAGTCATCCCAGCCCGGCACACTCCTTGGCCACTTCCACCCGATGCACCCTCAGCCTATTTTCAGCTCGGTGTTTTCCTGCTTGCTGACTTCCGAGTTTTCTGAAATTTTCTTAAAGGTGTTGTTGCCCCTGGCACGCACCTCGAGTTGTTGGGTTCCGCCACTCCTTGTGGACGTGTTCCCCTTTCACCCCCCTTAGCGTTCGGGTCAAGGGGAGATGTTGCTGAATTTTACCAGAATTAATACAATAATAATAATAGTAAGGGCAACAATATATAGGAATCAACAAACAAATAAAAGTGACAACAACGAGACGCTTGGGAAAAAAGACTGTGGAAGGCACGAAGAAAATGGAGCCCGCACTGCCATGGCATTTGTGATGGCTTGAACCCGGGCACTGATTGTGTTCTCACCGCCTTGCCCATTTACACTATGTCATCCATGGCCATGCCGAGGTCCACTCTTCGGTCTTTTCACAGGCTTTTGGCCAACTTTTTCTGGGGTTCTTATGAAGGTTCATCCAAGAAGCATTGGAAGTCTTGGGACTTTATTTCCTGGCCCAAGGAATGTGGGGGACTCAGTGTCCTCAATCTTCATCTTATGTAGACTGCTATGACCACCAAGTTGCTATGGAGAGCTATTACTTCTAAGTCCCTTTCGGCTAATTTTTTCAAGGCTAAACACTTACATGCTAAGTACTACTCGGAGGCGTCCTTTAATCATATGTTTGCTGCAGACAGGTTGTTATGGAAGCAGGCCGCAAATCTGATCCATGCTAATCACTGGGTATTTATTTCAAGGAATGATGCTCAAGCCAGGTTTTGGTTTGATGTCCGGGCTGGATCTGTCCCATTGAAGGATTTTTACCCCTTAACATATGGTCCAACATGTCGGAGAAGTGTTGTTCTGTCCAGCAAGTCTTTTCGGACCCGTCTAGTGAGCATATTGTGATTGCTCACCGCTACTGCCCGGCTATTTGCTTTGATCAGGTTTGGGAGTCGACTTTAGCTAAAGACAAGTGGATTTGGACCCCTAAATCTGATGGTGAGTTCTCCTCCAAGTCTGTATGTTGTCTTCTTTTGCCGGCTGCCTCTCTACGTTGGTCGATGTTGTGGAGCTCTCATATCCCAATTAAGTGGTCGGTATTCATGTGGTAGCTGTTACTTGGTTGCATTCCCACTGCTAGCGGAGTTATGGCATGTGGTGTTCCCTTACGTTCCAGGTGTAGCTGCTGCTCATCTCATCAGGTTGAGACCTGCTTGCATCTATTTTTTCATGGTGTGATTGATAATGAGGTATGGACTATGCTATTTGATTTCTTGGGCTTTAACAACTTGTCTACAACAACGGTTACTGGCCGAGTATCTGATTTCTTGGCAGGGCTTCACCTATCGACATTGGCTGGGAACATATCCAGATGCATTTTTATGGATGCCTGCTGGAAGCTTTGGTGCGGTCCCAATAGAGCTCACTTCGATGGGTATCCCATGAGCTCGTAGCAAATTCTATGCAGGGTGAAGCATGTTGTCCGGTCTGTTGCTCTCTCTCACAAGTTGAAAGGAACGGATCTCTCGCTTAGGCAGCACCATCTACTTAACTCCTGGGATATCTTTGTTGACGTGCATCTATTGCCCTCTCCGAGACTGATTCACTGGTCTACTCCTCCATCGGGCTGGCTGAAACTTAGTGTTGATGGCGCATTCAAATGCAGCACGGGTGCAGCCAGAGGTGGATGTTAGGATTGGTGATCCATTCAGAATGAGATCCAGAGGGGGGGAGAATGGATCCCAGTGACTCTTTTAGGAAATTTTGTGTCAAATATTTTCGACGAAAATTACTTTTGTCAGAAATACATCAAAAAATTTCAAAGTATGTTCGACAAAAAATATATTCATTGAAAATCTATTTGTCACCCTTGGCGACCTATTTGTCACCCTTGGCGACCTATTTGTCACCCTTAGTAACCTATTTGTCAATTTTGAAAGTTATTTTTTGACGTATTTTTGACAACAAAATTTGTTGTCAGAAATCTGTGTTACCAGCATATTTATCTATATGTGTCACACACGTGACTAGCACACTCTCACATAATAAAATCGATAAAAGATACAATGATATTTTATTATTATTCTGAGTGCTTCCAACATGTTCCCGCGAGGAGCCCTAGCTCCCGAAAAATCATTATAGACATGTTGGTAAAATTAGAACACATGTATGTCGGGACACGAAACATGAAATGGTCAACATGTGACCGATACAGCTCTGAATACCTTTTTGCACCCCGATGTAGTACTTTCAAGACTTTTCAACACGCTGTCTCTTCTTTTTATAGGAATCGACTTATAGGCCATGCTGCCCCATTTCTTGGCGATTAATCAAATATTTTTCCCTCCACCACAGGGGATGTAATTAACGCCGTGATCTTTATGGTACGGCGGGTCTCCAGTCCTGACCCGATGATCACCATCATCTGGTTAGTCAGACGAAGCGCACCTTGGGTTCCAGACCATCCCAGTCTTGGAACCTGAACACATTGTCACACACATGACTGGCACGCCCTTACACGATAAAACTAATAAAAGATATAATGATATTTTATTATTATTCTGAGTGCTTCCAACATGCCCCCGCGAGTAGCGTTAACTCCCGAAAAATCATTATAGACGTGTCGGTAAAATCACAACACATGTATGCTGGGGCACGGAACATGAAATGGTCAACATGTGACCGATACAGCTCTAAATACCTTTTCGCACCCCGATGTAGAGCTTTCAAGGCTTTTTAACATGCTCTCTCTTATTTTTTTCAGAATTGACTTATGGGCCGTGCAGCCCCATTTCTTGACGATTAATCAAATATTTTTCCCTTTACCGCAGGGGATGTAATTAACGTCGTGACCTTTATGGTACGGCGGGTCTCCAGTCCTGACCCGATGCCCACCATTACCTGGTTAGTCAGATGGAGCGCATCTTGGATTCCAGACCAGCCCAGTCTTGCAACCTAAACACATTGTCACACACGTGACTGGCACGCCCTCGCATGATAAAATCGATAAAAGATATAATGATATTTTATTATTATCCTGAGTGCTTCCAACATACCCCCACGAGGAGCCCTAGCTCCCCACCGTCGGTGCCACTGCTCTCTCCCACTCTAACATTCACGAGTTTCATAGTGTTTCCATGGGTCCCGTGTTACGTTTCATAAATAAAGTAGTGCTCAAGTGCATTTGTTAAGTCTGAGCATGTAAGTACAAGGTCTGTGCATGTTCTGCTTCATGCATATATAGGTCTATGCATGCTTTCATACATGCGTAAGAAAGTCAATGCATTCTTATATCCTGCATGGTTCAAGGTCCGTGCACACTTACTAAAACTAGTATGTGCACACTGTCATTTTATGCCACTAGGTCCGTGCACAAGTTATAACCGGTCCAATTACTCTATGAAAAATTGAAATATGGCTGACTACAAAGTGTTTGACTAAATGCCTTTGTATTTTGTCAACATGGACTTAAGACTGAAAGGTCTAAAGCACCGGGATCGTACACCTGAAGGGTTGAAGACTATCATGTGGCTCAAGCCCCTAACTCACAAACACGTGATCCAAGGTTTTGGCAGGAGTGTTCCCTCCATATGCCTCCTGGGCAAATTTTGTAGGGACCATAGGACCATAGCTGAAATCCTACCATGTGGAGTCTTCTGACGTAGGGAGCGTCATCATCTTCATCAAATTACCTCCGGCGCCCCTGTTCTATAAAAAGACCGCCTCATCCTTCGATGAGGGGTGCTGAAGTACCTGATAGCCAAAGGCTGTAGATGGAAGGAAAGAAAAAAAAGAGAGCAGGAGAGACTGACCAGAAAAGAGTCTGAGAAGAAGGATAAGATGAGAGAATAGGCAGTCTGAAAGAAAAGCACGAGAGCAATGAGAAGAAGAAGGAAGAGCAAGGGATTGAGAGTTTGAGAAAGAGGAAGAGGAAGAAAGAGTGAGAGAGTTCGTAGAGAGGAGGTTGAAGCTGCTTAAAGACCTGTTCCACTGGACTTTGGATCAAATCCAAACTAGTCAGCTCCTGCGAGAGCCACATTTGTTTCAAGATCGTTTCCAGCTTTCTGCTGTTGTGATTCTTTCATCTTTTGTTTTCTTTTAAACCTTTGTTTCAAGCTGTGAGTCAGCAGAGCAAGCTGTGTTGCTCAGTGTTGTACAGGATCAGTTCCTCTGGACAGCAAGCTACGATTGCTCAGTGGTTGCAGAGGATTGGTTCCTCTAGACAGCAAGCTGTGTTGCTCAACGGGTGTAGGCAAGCTGTAATGCCCAGCAGTTTAAGCTGTGTATCAGTGGGAAGCCTCACTCTGGTTTGAGTGAGGGATAGACGTAGGTCTACGGGTAGCAGACTGAACCATCTAAAAATCCCTTATCCATCATGGTTTGATTGTCTATTCTATTCCGCTAGATTTATGCTTAGGCTCGTTCATGATAGCCTGATCTTATGTCTAGTGAGAGATTGGTTTGCACACCGTGCATTTGATTCTGGAGTCAAGTTGATTAGATGAATTGAGTAATCTCTCTAGCTGATATAGAGTAGATCAGAAGCTCACATCTATGCGTTTTAATGTCGTGTCATCGTCCAAGCTGAAGCAAAGGAGTTCTTTTTGTTCATCGACTTGAACAAAAGGTCCGAGCCGAAGGTTAATTCACCGGTGGGATTGGAGATTGCAATACCTGGGTGGTTTATTCATCAGCACGGGGTCAGTGCCAAAGCAAGGGTCTTTTTGTTCATGGAACCAGACGGAAGGTTCGGGCCACAGGTTTATTCATCGATGCCGATAGGGAGTCAGAGACTGACGTGGTTTATTTATTGACACGGGGTTAGTGTCAAAGCAAGGGTCTTTGTTCATGGCTTCAGACGGAAGGTCCGGGCAACTAGTTTTATGCGTCGGTGAGACTGGTTGAAGCAGTGTTAAGCTGGAAATAAGGGTTTTTTGCTACATAGGATGTAGTTATTTGGTCATTCGACCGAGGTGCGGTGATCTGGGCTGGAGGGGAAGCTTCTCATTCTGGTGGGACTTGAAGAATCAGTGTCCCCTAATGACTTTGGTAATTTTCTTTCTTCTTTTTTTTTTTCTTTTCTTTTTCTCTTCTCTTCTTTTTTTCTTTTCCTTCTTTCTTTTCCTTCTCTTCTTCTTTTTTTCTTTTCTCTTCTTTTTTTTCTTTTTTTTCTTCTCTTTCTTCCTTTTTTTTGAACAACTTTGGGTAGCTGTCGGCATGAAGGCCGATAGCGAGATAGCTGACCGATGGTGGAATAGGTGTTGGCATGAAAGCCGATAGTGAGATATCTGTTGGCATGGAAGTCGATAATTAGATAGTTGTCGGTGTGGAAGCTGATGGTGAGATATCTGTCGGCATGAAAACTGATAGTGGGATAGCTTTCGGCGTGGAAACCAATGGTGAGATAGCTGTTGGCGTGGAAGCCGATGGTGGAATAGCCGTCGGCATGGAAGCCGATAGTAAGATAGCTGTCGGCATGAAGGCCGATAGTGAGATAACTGTCGGCGTGGAAGCCGATGGTGGAATAGCTGTCGGCATGGAAGTCGATAGTGAGATAGCTGTCGGCATGAAGGTCAATAGTGAGATATCTGTCGACATGGAAGCCAATATTGAGAGAGCTGTCAGCCTAAAGGTCGATATTGAAATAGCTGTCGGCATGAAAGCCGATATTAAGATAGCTGTCAGCATGGCGCCGATATTGAGATAGCTGTCGGCAAGGAAGCAAATATTGAGATAGTTGTCGGCATGGAGGCCGATATTGAAATAGCTTTCGGCATGAAAGCTGATATTAAGATAGTTGTCGGCTAGACGCCAATATTGAGATAGCTTTTATTATCATCGCTTCATTTGTTTTATTCATTTGTT
This sequence comes from Amorphophallus titanum, assembly GCA_024336825.1. Classification (NCBI taxonomy): domain Eukaryota; kingdom Viridiplantae; phylum Streptophyta; class Magnoliopsida; order Alismatales; family Araceae; genus Amorphophallus; species Amorphophallus titanum. Next base: position 4,536,260 of record JANBPO010004458.1, on the reverse strand, counting down.
TTGGTTCATTGTTTGTTTATTCTTTTTGTTGTTGTTTATTTGTTGTTTGTTTGTATGTTTATTTTTTGTTTGTTTGTTTGTTTGTTTGTCTATTCGTTTGTTTATTTGTTTGTTATTTCCGCGGAATGTCTCTGGGCCTCCAAAATAGCTCTGGATCGCGCCGATCCGAATACGAAAGATGTCCAAAACACAGGTTCGGACACAACGGAGTCAGACACTCCGAGAAAATAGATTCGAGACCCAAAAATAGGATTCAATAAGACCCAATAAGGATCCGAGGCATCACAGAGGCCTTCTTGGCAAAGTATTGCCTGGCTACTACTATCCCAAGCCAGGAGAACAAACCAGCCGGTGAGCATCTAGCGTGAAAGGGAATATGCGTCTCAGATTTTAGGGCTTTTGAGTTACAACAGAAGTAAAAAAAAGAGGCAGCTAGGGTTCCTCCCATTCGGCCTATTGAACAAGTGCCCTCGCTGAGGGACAAGATGAAGAAACCTTATTCCTTTCCTAAGAAGAAAACTCAAGTGCTGATCGAATGGTCCCATGCATGTGGCAAGGCTGTCCTCTCAGATCCCAAAAGGTCAGGCGCTATCAGATGGAAAGATGACCCTCAATTTTGCCCTTATCACCAGCAGAGGGGGCATTCGATTGAGGATTGTTATGTGTTCAAAGATATCATTAAAAGTCTGATTCAAAAGGGTGAACTGCGAATAGACGAGCATAGGGTGGACCCACCACATCCTCAGTAAATGCCCAACCTCAAGAAGACGGTCAACACGGCCTCATCATGTCAGCTGAAGAACGATGCACTTTGAAGGGCATCTCAAGCCCCTGGAATTATGGCGGGAAGCTGAAAGAGAGGCGAAATACAAATGGTGCCCTATTCCAAGGGCAAATGTTGAAACAAATAAAGACAACGCTAACAAATGCAAATAAAAAAAGAGAAGCAAAGTCGGTCGATGCCGAGACTGGCCATCGAACAATGAAGCTAGAAATCTCTTTGAGAGAAGATCTGCTCCCACCCTCCACGACTCCTTTTAGGCTACTGTGTGTGAGAAAGGAGCAACCGAATGTTCAACAACTCTAAAGCTCTTTGACTATCAGCTTCTCATCCATCGACAACTGAGCCAACAACATCTCGACCATCAGCGTTCGAGCTGACAGCTCCTCAACTATTGGCATCCAAGCTGACAACTTTTCAACCATTGACATCCAGGCCTACATATGTCCAAAGATATCTAAAATTATTCAAGCTCTCCTATCATCGGTGCCCGGGCCGATAGCTATCCAAAGACACTCACAAATATTCAAGCTCTATAATTAGTAGCGTTCAAGCCGACAGCCGTTCAAGGAAAAGGAATTGAAACTCCCCAACCACCGGCATTCCAGCTGGTAGCTTTACAAAGAATATTAAAGCTTCTCATCCATCAGCAGTTGAGCCAACAGCTCTGTAATCATCAGCACCTAGGCTGACAGCTCTTCAACCATCAGCGTCCTGGTCGATAGTTGCTCAAAAATATTCAAGGTACAGCTTTATATGCTTGCCATTGAGAGGCGGGAAGGGCTTGTGGCCCTTGTGGTCTATGACTATGTAGGCCCCACCCTTATAGGCGTCGCAGATGATGTACAGACCACGCCAATTCGGCTGAAGCTTGCCACTAGAACAGTCTGCCATGACTTCTCTTTCCTTAATCATGACTAGGTCACCTTGCTTGAAAGCTTGTCGCTTGACGAGCTTGTCGTAGGCTCATGCCATGCGAGCCTAATATACTTATAAGTGTTTGTAGGCTTCGAGCCATTTGTCTTCCAGATCGACAAGCTCTTTCAGCCTTCTCTGGTATTCATTTTCGTCAGGACCGGCCAAGCTGGTATGCATCGCTACACGGTAGGATGCTAGCTGAATTTCGACAAGGATGATGGCTTCTGCCCCGTAGACGAGGGAGAATGGCGAGCATCCCGTGGGGGTTTTGTAGACCGTCCGATGGGCCCATAATACTTTCGGAGACCTTTTCACCCCAGTCACATTTCCGGTGGCTAACGATCTTAGCCAAGAGTTTGCAGAGAGTTTGATTGAAGGCTTCGGCCAAGCCATTGGCCTGTGGATTGTAGACCGAAGAAGTCCTCCAATCGATGTGGAACTTGGCTGCCAACTGGTATACAGTCTTGTTCTTGAATGGCGTCCCGTTGTCAGAGACTACGCGACTGAGTGTACTAAAATGGTAGATAATGTTGTCTCAGATGAACCTGGCAACCGCCTTGCCAATGACTTTCCATAGGGGAAGGGCTTCCACCCAACGGGAGAAGTAGTCTGTAGCGGCCAGAATGTACTTGTGGCCTTTGGAACAATGTGGGAAAGGCGCCGCGATGTCCATACCCCACTCAGCGAATGGCCAGGTAGGGGCTGTGGAACGCAGTAGGTTATGAGGCCTTCTGGGTACTGGGCCAAAGGATTGGCATTGATGGCATGTACGAGCGTACTGAACACAATCTGTGTACATGGTAGGCCAATAGAAGCCTTTCAGTTTGATGTTGTACTTCATTCTATCTTTGGCCTGATGCGCGCTGCATAGGCCAGAATGTAGCTCGCGCATGATAGCTCGAGCCTCGGCTGGGGAGATGCATCTCAAGAGAACGGACTTGTCCTTTTTGTGAACGAGCTGGTACAGGGAGTCGCCAATCAACTCATAAGATGTTGCCTGGAGAAGTAGTCAAACCCTTTGAGCCCAGTCAGGGGGGAGCCATCCCTTCTTGAATTTGGTGATGGGCTCACTCCAATCTTCTTCTTCTAGAGAAGTGTCCTGGTCGAAGCCTTGGACCTCGTAAACTGTGAGACCGGAGTTGCCTTCGAGTGAACTGGGCATTAGCCTTCTGTGCTTGACTATGATGTCCACTTTACCCTCAGGCGGTAGCTTGATGGCCGCAGCCAGTTTACGTGATATCAAATTGAGAGAGGAAGCTCTGCCAGTGAGCTAACCTGCTAGAAATGATGGGCTTTTCTAAGAGATAGCAAATTGGGTCCAATCTAGAGATCAACCTAATTGGGTGGGAGAGGAAATAGTGTTTAAGTTTCTGAGCTACCCATACTAAGGCGGCACATGTCTTCTCCATGGCAGTGTATTTGGCCTCAGCCGGGTTAAACAACTTGGAGAGGTAATAAGCTGCCAGCTCCTTGCCTTCGTCGTCCACTTGTGCTAAAATCGTCCCTAGGGAGTCCTCAATGACCGAGATATAGAGGATTAGGGGTTCCCCAGGGACAAGAGGTTGTAAAATCGAGGGATTGGATAGATAGACCTTCAAGTCCTCGTAGGCCTTCTGACAAGCTTCATTCCAGTCAAACTTGGCCCCTGCCTTTAGCAATTCGTAGAATGGACGGCACCTCTGGGAATGTTGGGATATGAATCTTCTAACGAATTACAAGCGTCTAATCAATCCTCGAAGTTTCGTGATATTCTTAGGCAGAGGCATGTCCATGACAACCTTTGCTTTATTAGGATCAATCTGGATCCCTTGTTTTCTAACTATAAAGCCTAGCAGCTTCCCTGAAGAGACTCCGAAAATACACTTCTTTGGATTCATCTTATGCTTGTACTCCCTAGCTCTCTGTAGCACCTTAGCTAGTATAGCGGGGTGTTCTTCTTTTGTCCTCGACTTCACCAAGATATCATCCGCGTAAGCTTCCATATAAATATGCATCATGTTGTGGAATATAGCCATCATCGCCCTCTAATAGGTGGCACCCATGTTCTTCAGACTGAATGGCATAACCACATAGCAATACGTGCCCCAGGGCGTGATGAAGGAGGCTTTTTCTTGATCTTCCGGAGCGAGATAGATCTGATTATAACCTGAGTAACCATCCATGTAGGACAATGCTTCGAACCCGATGATATTATCTGCCAATACGTTTATGTGAGACAGCGGGAAATCATCTTTAGGACATGCCTTGTTTAAATCCCTGAAATCTATACAAATGTGCACTTTTTCATCCTTTTTAATAACAAGGACAATATTCGCCACCCACTGGGGACATAGAACAACTCTAATAAATCTGGCCTTGTAAAACTTATCGACTTCTTCCTTTATCCTCAAGGCCATGTGGGGGTGAAACCTTCTTGACCTTTGTTTAATGGGCGTTGCCCCTGGTTTAAGCACTAGACGATGTTCTACCAAAGAGGGGTCAAGACTCGGCATGTCCTCATAGGACCAGGTGAAAGAATCGCTATACTCCCTTAGGACATTGATCAAATCTACTTCAACTGCTAGAGGGAGATTAGCAACAATGATGATGGGCCTGGGATCCTCTTCAGTTCCCAAATTTATATCTTTTGTAGGTTCACTCTGCAGTTTATTGAAAGAGCATTTGTGTTTTTCTACCATAAAATTAATTTAGGATATATTTGTTTCTAAAGTGTGGGTAATCAATTCACCGCCCTCTCGATTGCCTCCTAATAGGGCCAAAATGTTTTCTTTGGCTTTTACACTTCAGTGGGCCGCATCCTTTTTGTCGTTCAGGAGCGATTGCCATGGATCATATTTTGGGTGCCAACTTAGGCCTCCCAGTCGCGGGTGCTGTAAGCGAGGAATGAGCAACACGGGATCAGCAGATGTACTCCGACTGAGCGTATTCCTCGCCTGGTCAACATAGGTCATTGCTTCGGTGTAGTTGAGATGATGTTAGAGCAGCACGACCCATAATGGCCTCAAAATGGCACGAAGATGGCTCTTTGGCCTTAAAACGGCGTGGCCTAGCTTGCGTGGTTAAAATAGTGCACCCTTGATTTTGCTAACCCAGCGCGATCGTGCTTCATTAATTCGGCATGGCTGTAATCCGATGTGCAAATTGGATGACCGGCACGGGGCTCGCTAAAATGGCGCCCACCCTCGCGCCGGATTAACTGGTCGAGATGGGTTATAAAAACCCTCATCTTTCTCTTTCTTCCCATTACAATTCATTTCAACCCTAAAACTTCTTCCTTTCTCCTCTCCCCTTCCCACGGTAGCTACTGTTCTCCTCCCCGCTGTGCTTTGCTACATAGGTAGTGACAGTTAGAGTGGTGAGGGTGAGATCCTTTTCACTTTTTTTAGGGGGCCCAACCCCCTTCTTTCCAGGCCCTGGTAGGCCCCTAGTAGGCTGGTCCTCGGAGCTACACCCTCGAGTGTCCTGCTTCGGCCTCGGTGTGACACCTACGGCCTATTTTAGGGACCGTCTCTTAATGGACGTGTTCCCGCTTTCTTCTGGCATGCTCCCAGGCTGGGGAGACTCTGTCAAAATTTTGTCAGAATTCTTGTTCTTTACAATCCCTTTCTGACACTTATTTACTTTCTTTGTGTCTTTCGATGCAGATACGATGGCATCTAGCTCTTCTTCTTCTTATTCCCGAGCTGTGGTAACATGGGAGAATGTTGATTCTTTGGACCAGTGCCACGAGTAGCTAGCTCTGGTAGCGGAGTTGTCTGACTCGGACACTGATATAGTGGACACTAGCCGCCTACTCATCATTGGGAGCGATTATTTTAAGTATGACCGTGGTGACGATCATAGGAGGGATTATCCCAATGACAAGCACTTGATATCCTTTCTGAGGCGGTTCAACCTTCAGGGGAAACAAGATTTATTCCTCGTTCGGAGGTCTGAGCAGGCGTTGCTTGCTGAGCGTGACAGCCTTACTAACTTCATCATGCGGGGGAGACCCATTTACTTGCCAGGCGAGCCTCGAAAGTGGAATGCAGTGATGGGACTCTAGGGGGTGAAGAGGGAATGAGGGCGAATGGGTTGGTTTTAACTGAAGGGTTAACCATTTATTTTTTGAAAGTAGGTAATACCACTAATGTATTAAATGAAAAAAGGGATGTCCAAGTAAAGTCAATCAACAACCAAAGATCCCTATACAAAAGAAGGCCACACTAAGATAGGGTGGAGGACATTAACCCTCAACAAGACAAAAAGGGTAGAGTTTTGGGAATCCACGTTACAAAGGAGTTCAGCCCATTCCCTCACTCTATCACAAACAAAAGTAATGACTGTATCCTCGGCTTTAGCCTCCTTCCTAAAAATCCGGTTGTTCTGTTTCCCCCACAACGTCCACAGTGTGACATGGAGGATGAGCCACCACATCGTCCTATCCCCCCTAAGGGCCAACTTCTACCCCAATGTTGAATGAGGTGGTGCACCTCTCTTTTCCGACCGAAGACGGTGTATGTCCTCCTTGCTTGCTCCCTCCACACCCCCTGTGAGTAGGTGCAGCTTACAAACAGATGGTTGAGTGTCTCGTCATCCTCTCTGCACAAGCAACAAGTTGACTAAATACCCGAGAGGAAGCGAAGCAGTCTGTCCTGAGTAGATAACCTCCCATGGGAGATCCTCCAAGACAAGAACTTTACCTTCAGCGGGCTCTTCGATGTCTAGATCTAAGAGATAAGGCTGTGGCGAGCACCTCCATCCGAAATAATGGCGTACGGAGATCTAACTGAAAAACCTTCCCTTTCACACCTCCAAGACCACTCATCCTCTCTATTAGGCTGAGGATAAAAATGTAGGAGGAAGGAGAGAAGGTAATGGAGCTCCTTCATCTCATCTGATTTGAGGTCCCTCCTAAAGGTCGGAGCCTAGATACCCCCCGGAAGGTGGGAGTCAAAAACTTGGGAGACCAACCCCAGAGGGTCCGCTGAAGCCGCAAAGAGCTTAAGGAATGAAACCTCCAAGGTAAAGTCGCCACCTATGTAATCAAAGGTGCGCCTAGGCGCTGAGGCGAAGCGAGGCAAGGTGGGGATTGCTCGCCTCACCTCGCCTCGCCCTGCCTCGTCTTGCTCTGATCACAGTTGTTCTCACTCTCTCTCTGTCTCACATAGACACACATAACTTGGTCTTTGACGGTGGTCTATCTCTCTCTCTCTCTGTCTATAGGTTTTATAGTTTTTTTTATTTCTTCTCTTTCAGAATGTGAGATATTACCTTTTGACTCACCAGAATTTGTTTTATGTCAGTTTTATGAATTTATTAGTTTCTTCATTATTGGTATCTTAATAGTTGTAATTTGGTTTGTTAAATTCTATGTGAGTTTAATGAGTCATAATAATTTGAATCATAGGATTGAATGAATTTTAGGAAATTTCTTGACTTTATATAGCCATTTTTGTGATATTTAGACTGGCAAAGGCAAGGGGCCCACGGAGACCAGCCTAAAAACCATCTAACTCAGGTCAAGCTCTCCACCACTCCCGGGTGAGTCCGCACACACGTGCGCAGGAAGCTATGACTAGTGGACAGGTCACTGGAAGGTAGACTCTCCAGTCAATGGAAAACAGCGTCTGAATCAGACGGAGTACAGGGGACCGCCCCTCGTACCAACACCGACTCACGGTGACACAAGCCGAAGACGTCACATCTCGGGACCCCTCACGGAGCCCCACACTTGGTCCCCACATGATGCCCAGCATCAGTCAGACCATGGGTCAGCTCGTGGATCGAGGTCTACTCACCCGGGACTCGAATCGGCACGAAAAACTACCGGCTAGGCCTCAGACGATGAACGGCCCATCCTAGCCGCACGGGAAAATGGTGGCTAAGACCCCGCCGCTCAAGGGAATGGACGGTCCCACCTGGGCAGCTCATGCACGAGGATAAATGGCCAGCCAATGGCCGCTCATGGGATATGCGGCCAGACCTCAGCCGCTCACCCCAAACACTGCGTAACAATAAGAAAACAGGTGCGGTTGGGATCTAACAGCACAAGGGAAGGGCGGCTAGGACCTAACCGCACAAGACAGGTGCGGTCCAACTCAGGCAGCACGATCTGCCAACGGCTCCAAGTAATGTACGTCTAAACCCAGGCCGCACGAGGGGATATACGGCCAGTCCCTAGTCGCACACCCCAAACACTGCATAACGGTCACAAACAACGGTCGAAACCCCAGGTAGATGGGCGGTCAGTTTGGGGCCGCACGAGGGGACATGCGGTCCTACGATAGACTGCTCAACCCCGCTATGTGTCGAGCCTATCTCGCAGTGCGCCGAGCCGATAGGCGGCCAGGATAGGACCGCACAAGGGATATGCGGTCCCTGGTGCGACCGCACATGGCTCACCGGTGTGAAAATGGCGAACCTCGCCGGAATCGCCCATTCCGGCCCCATACAAGCCCCACGGAGGGAGACATGAAGGGAAAGGAACCCCCAAGCCCCTAGCATGATTCTACGCCTCCAAAATGCGGAATCGTGGGTTAAAACGACGAATCAGGCGAACTCTCCCCGATGCATGCTCGACCCTTCCCGGCGTAAAAGAACCCCTTCTCGGCCTCGCCTTAGCCTACAAAGCACGGAAATGGAAAGGCGACGAGTTAGGGATCGTCACCTTACCTCCGGTTTGCGACGAGACGTCAATCCGAGCTCGATCCCACGAAGAATGCCGTTGAAAATCTCGCCTTCTCGCGCTTCCCACGCTCGCCGCACGTCCACGCGATCGCCTCCCCGTCACCCACGTCGTCGCGCCGTCGCGCCGTCGCCCCGCAGTCGTCTGCAGCCGGAACGGTGCTCACCGCGGTCAAATGGGCGAGAGAGGATACCCCACTGGCTTTGTCCCTCTATTAGGACAAGGGTAAGAAGGGCTATAACCCGGCTGTGGCGAAAACCCGCAAGGGCGTTGCAGGCAAAATCAGGTACCTCGCCATGCGAAAACCTGAAAGGGCGTGTGGGCAAAAGCAAGAGGGGGCTGGCTTCGGCGAAAACCTGAAAGGGCGCCTAAGTCAGTAATATGATTTCAAAAAAAAAAAAAATGATGATGATGTAGTAGTGAGGTTACCCTCGCTCACCATTCTCACTCTTCTTTCGGCCCTTGTCACCATCGGCAAGATTAGTTGCTACCCTTTCAGCCCTTATCACCATCGACAAGACCGGCCATCCTTTCGGCCCTTGTCACCATCGGCAAGATCGGTCGCTACTGTCCTTTTGACCCTTGTTACCATCGGTAAGATCGGTCGCCATCCTTTCGGCCCTTGTCATCATCGGCAAGACCGGCCATCCTTTTGGGCCCTTGTCACCATCGGCAAGATCGGTTGCTATCCTTTCGGCCCTTGTCACCATCTGCAAGACCGGCCATCCTTTCGGCCCTTGTCACCATCGACAAGATCGGTCGCTACTGCCCTTTCGACCCTTGTCATCATCGGCAAGACCGGTCGCTATCCTTTCGACCCTTGTCATTATCGGCAAGATCGGTCACCATCCTTTCGGCCCTTGTCACCATCGGCAAGATCGGTCGCCATCCTTTCGGCCCTTGTCATCATCGGCAAGACCGGCCATCCTTTCGGCCCTTGTCATCATCGGCAAGACCGGCCATCCTTTCAACCCTTATCACCATCGGCAAGATCGGCCGCTATCCTTTCGGCCCTTGTCACCGTCGACAAGATCGGTCGCTACTGCCCTTTCGACCCTTGTCACCATCGGTAAGATCGGTCGTCATCCTTTCGGCCCTTGTCACCATCGGTAAGACCGGCCATCTTTTCGGCCCTTGTCACCATCGGCAAGATCGGTCGCTACTGCCCTTTCGACCCTTATCACCATCGGCAAGATCGATCGCTACCCTTTCGGCCCTTATCACCATCGGCAAGATCGGTCGCTACCCCTTTTGACCCTTGTCATCATCGGCAAGATCAGTCGCCATCCTCTCGGCCCTTGTCATCATCGACAAGATCGGTCGCTACCCTTTCGACCATTGTCACCATCGGTAAGATCGGTCGCCATCCTTTCGGCCCTTGTTACCATCGGCAAGATCGGTCGCTACCCCTTTCGGCCCTTATCACCATCGGCAAGATCGGTCGCTACCCTTTCGGCCCTTGTCATCATCAGCAAGACCGGCTACCCTTTCGACCCTTGTCACCATCGGCAAGATCAGTCGCTACCCTTTCGACCCTTGTCACCATCGGCAAGATCGGTCGCTACCCTTTCGACCCTTGTCACCATCGGCAAGATACTTATTGCTCTAATGACACGATCTATATAGACGCGTCATGCATCCGAGAAATCTTCCGCGCTCGGGGCGTGACAGGATCTATCTGGGGTGCAACTCCCCAAGCCGACGTGCGACGCTCAGGCAACCGTTAGTGTCACGTTCGTGCTTCAATTCTACTTCGGTTTGTCCAGATCTCATCTCTTGAGTAAGAATCACCCATTACCGATTCCTGAGTCGATCCGACCCTTGTAAAATTACCAGAGCTACTTCTATGAGTCTGGAGCATTTTGGCGCTAGTTTTGCCTCGATCAGAGCTCTGGATCACCAGCAACAATTCTGATCGTGAAGTCGCACAAGTGTGTCCGAGCCTGCTATCCAGATCCTCAACTTCCTGATACAAAATTTCTACGGATCTACTCCCAAGCCCTTTGGATATGAGATTCTGTGTGCTCGTAGGATATTCTGTCCTCTTCGCATTTTCGCTAAGCTCGTGTCGTTCTGATGTCTGTGCTGGTCGTCGCAAAGATTTTTGTGGGACTGCACCAACCACCCTATGCAGATCTGACCCAGAATTAGAGGCAACTTATAGAAGCTGCCCCATCCCCTTCCTCTCATATATGCCTGAGTCCTTTGGTCTGGGTCTTCCTCTGGACATCGCCGATGATCTCCAACAAGAAGCAATCCATTCCGACACCGAGAAATATTTTTCCTGTAATTTTTATCTCTTCTATGTAGTTCTATGTGAGCAGAACCTGAGGCTGAGTACAGTTGCTGCCACGCCCAGATCTGATTAGATCTGATCGTGCCATTCGGACTAGGCATTCTTCATCCTGTCCTCAACATTCTCCAATAAACAGCACCCTGATCGGACGTTGGATCTTGGCGTACCGGCCTCCGCAAGTCTGCTATGTCGGGTGACCTGTGCGGGTAAAACCCAGTCGGCTTCCAATCGGCTCATCCGATCGGCCCCGACTCTCCTCCCTCACCTCCTGCGAATGTGGCCCATCAACCCGAGTTCCAGCAGCCCCGAAAATTATGTTTGTAGCCCTTTACCTCCCTATGTGGAGTGGGCATTGTGTTTTGAAATTGTATAGTTAATAATTGTCTGTATCGGGGTTGTTCGGATTCGACCGGGATTTCTTCCCCACGCACTAGTCGTGGAGGTACATGCAACATTCCTACACTCACATTGCTTATTTAGTATATTTTCTATCATGCTACATTTGTGAGAATAGGGCCGATAGCTAGTTTCAAATCGCCGTGGTAGTGAGTTGTGAGCCCTCGTTCCATAGGCCCAATCGAGCACTAAGCCCGAACTGGAAACCCCTAGGAGACAGTGGTTCCTTAACCGCTGCGATCCCACATTTTCCTCGCAAGGGACGATCATCAGGCTAGCTAGAGTTCCTGTTGAGAAATGTCTCCACCAAATCTATAGGGGGAGTTTCACTAAGTAACTGGGGGTGCTGGCCTCTAGTCAAGGTGCACCCTTAATGTCAAAGGTGTAAACTGTCCTTGTAGCTTTTGATCTGAAACAGATCTAGTAGTTTATGCCTAGTAACTGGGGGTATCTGCCTCTAATCAAGATATACATAATCAGCAGTTTCTTCAAGATAAAGGAAAAAATAGCTTAGCAAACACACAGAAAATGTCTATAATGCAATTCCTAAGAAGATGTGTGGAACCAATTCAACTACCATAAATAGATCATAGACATGCTTCCAAACAATTAATCGCAGAAAAAACTATAAAGCCATTAAGGAGCCATTTTAAAAAATTTGCAGCAAAGACTATAGATCACATTATTAGGAAATTATTCCAGCTACAAAGTAACGGAGGCTTATTTTGACAAAAGAAGTGAAAACTAAAGGATAGTACAGCTTTAGAAATAGGGTTAAACATTCTTTAGAGTAGAATATTTAGGAGACAACACAGCTTTAGGAGGAGGGTTAAACATTCTTTAGTAGATATTCAGGAAGGGGAAAAGGAATTGCATGTCTCTTGGAATGGGCATTTTGCGAAAAAGGAACCTATGCAAACCTCATAAAATAAGTGGCTCCGAAGCTCACATTCCAGATTGCTAGCCCGAGGACCACAAACCATGTTGCCTCCATGAATGTAAATAACTTTGAATATGGATCATCAATCTTTTTTTATTAACCCAATGAACAAATTGAAGAAACAATCAACCATACCTTCAGTTACATCACCTTACCGGACGGTACAGTGGAAATCGGAAAATGGACCTGCATTCATTCTCTTGGAAGGTTTCTGTGTTTTAGGATCTCCAAAGACATTCCAAAGCAGCAAACTATCATTTCCAGCTGCAGATGCCACTGTGCAGCCATTTGGGCTCTGAAAGATCAGAAGCAAGATCATCAGTAAATGAAAAACTCACAAGAATGGAAACTAAACCCCAACAAGAAATAAAAAGAAAAAAGAAAATTGATCCATACCTGCGCCATGAACAAGACACGTGATCTATGGCCTTTGAGCTCTGCCATCCTGATCATTGAAGGATACCTCCATAGAATTAGTTGATTCTGAGTGAACCCATGTGAGCTCAACAACTCCTTTTCATTTTTGTTCCACAGCAGGGCACAAACTTGAGAACCAGTGTCTACTGAGTTCAAACAGGCACCTAAGCTTGTGTCCCAGAACTTGATGCACCGGTCATTTGTACCACCACCAGATGCCAGTAAGTTACCCTGGAAAGGGCACCAAGCAAGAGCTTTAACAGCAGCTTTGTGATCTTCAAATCTATAAAGCCATTGCTTCCGCATTGGGCTGTATAATGAGTCCCAGATACACAGGCGATTGTCACTTCCTCCACTAGCCAACCGCTGACCAGAGCCTGACCATTTCAGTCCACAAACTTCCTGCTGATGACCTCTGTATGTCCTAAGAATGTGAGACTTCATTCGGACATCATTAAGCACTATTTTGCCATCGAGCCCACCTGTTGTCAGTATGTCATTGTTCCAAGACAAAGACCCCACTCCAGATTGGTGACACCTTCTCAGAGTTCTCAGCTCTCTCACTGAGTTTGTATCCCACACCTCAACATCAGAGTTGTTCAATCCAATAGCTAGGCATTGCCCATCAGGAGCCCAGCTCACACTTGTAACTGGACCATGGTCTCCATTCATCATAATAGAAGCAGAAATAGACCCATCCGAGGGATCAACCAAGTCGACAATGTTACCAAGGGCCATAGCCAGCACATTCCCACTGCCCCAGTCCAACAAATTCAAATAGTAATCATCCATTAAATCCGAAGCATCAAATGCCTTATCTGGAGACTGTGGAATGTATCTTAGTTTTCTTGTAGAAGAGTTGCGGTCAGTGCAGACTTCTTCAAAGATACTGGGTACAGATTGTTTGGACTTCAAACCAAATACCCGGTCTCGACCCTGAAAAAGACAGTCTGCTAGATGCTTCCGGTAGGCTTCTTTTTGTGGGGAAATTACAGTTGTATGATCCTCCTGTTTCTTTTTTTCAAGCAACAGGCAATCAGCCAAGTCGAAGTCCACAGTAGATCTGTCAGGGATGAACCTGTCATTCTGCAGACACAAGGACAAGGTAGTCAGAAAACACAGTTGTACATACAAAATCCAGATTAACCCGAAAAGGGAAGCATACATAACGTAACGGCGCAAAAGCATTTAATTATTGGAAATGAAATCCGTTGGTATTTTTTGTAAACATGAAAAGTGGATCCAGGAAAGAGATCAAATAACTTCAGGCAAAGAAAGACCGGTGATGAGCCCCAGACCTAAATTGAGAACACGATTGTGGAACGTAAAACAAAAAAAAAGAAGAATTCAGAACGCAAATTATTTCAAAACGTTTCTAGCAAAAGTTGCAGAAAACCCCTAATTTTCAACCGAAGAAAATGGATTCGAGAATATGAAAATCTACTCACAGGGCACAAGAAGACTGATCATAGGACCCAAACCTTAGCTCACAACACAAATTGAGGAAGGCAGCAAAAAAGTTAGCAGAATCAGAGCATAAATTATTACAGAAAGCATCCAGCAAAAGTTCCCAGAAATACCCTATTTTACAACCCAAGATGCGGTTTCAAGAAAACGAAAAGTCTAATCATAGAATGCGGATGGGTTTGGCAAGAGAAGATTAACCAACCCAGAAAAACCCTACGTTTCAACCCAGGAAATGGATCAGGGGATATATAAGGGAAAATTAATCGCAGAACACAAGAAGAACCACGATGAGACTCAAATTTGAATGTACAACCAAAATTGAGGAAGAGGAACAAAGAATTGAGCACAATTCAGAGCACAAATCATTCCAAAACGAATCCAGCAAAAGTTCCCAGAAAAAGAACCCTAATCTTCAACCCAAGTTACGAGTTCAAGAATATAAAAAACCTAACCCAGAACGCTGATAGGTTTGGAGAGAGAAGAAGACCCAGAACGAAGGCAGAAGAGAAAGAAGGGAAGTAGAGGCCAGCTCACATATCGGTTGGAAGCGGGACGGCCGGTGATGGCGTCTAGGTGGACGACGGAGGTGCTTCCCGACCCAAGAACGACGTTGTGGAGGGGTGGACGACCTGCCGGACCACCACCTCCGCCGCTGCTCGCCTGCCCTGGAGTAGCCGCCGCTGGTTCCATCGTCGACCTGTCGACCAAAACAACAGCAAAAAGGCAAAAGCACGAAGAAAAGGTAAAACCCAACAGAATTGAGGCGAAAAGAGAAAGAAAAAAAAACGTGAAATCCTGCAAGGGAAATCGTCAGAACAGGAGAGATCACGAAGAGCGCGTTTCAGAAATGGCCGAGCTAGCCGAGCACACGCGTAGATCTCCCAGTCGCCCTCGGCAATTCGCTGCACAGAGAGCGGGCGAGAAGGAGAGCGAGTCGCAGAGCAGAGAGCGAAAGAGAGGAGAGAGCAGCTTCTCTTCTTCGTCTCGCCTGCAACGTCTATAATGCCGTTGTTCTCACTCTCGTTCGCCGTCAGCTCTTCTTATGGTAGGGGGAACGCGGGGGGAGAGAGGTGGGCGCGGCTCGGATCCTTCACCCGCTAGAATCCGAATATTTGAAATTTTGAAATCTTTTTGGTGATAATTTCCACCTCATCGTAAGGGAAAAAAAAGCTAGATTTATGTGATTTATATTCATACCGTCTTTGATCTGACATTAGACTTATTGGACAACTACCCGGTGAGATGGGTAGAGCAAAGGGTTAAGTCCTATAAGAACATTAGTTAAATAGGACAATTGACCATTGACCTTATAGTTACACATGACACTTGATGTTATAGCTAACAATAATACTTAGCATGCTTAAAATTTTCCTGTAGGATTATGGCTGCTGAAAGAGCACAATGGCACGAGATGCAGTGCACCATGCAAGGACTTATGCGGGCGCTACAACAAGTGGCGCAAAGCAGAGCTCGTCGTGGAGTCAGTGATCTTCATAGGGGTTTCCACAACATGAACCCACTAAGGTTCGCGGGCTTGTCTGACCCTGAGGATGCCAAAAATTGATTAAAGGAAATGGAACAAATTTTTCGTGTGATGTAATGCATGAAGGAAGAGAAGGTTTTATTGGCTATATTCCAAGTAGAGCGGGACACTCGATGTTGGTGGGAATCTGTGGAAGCAACATTGCTTGATGACCATGTCACATGGGATGAATTCACTGAGCATTTCAACAACAAGTACTTCTCCAACCATATCCAGCAATAGAAGGCCGTGGACTTTGCCGCATTGAAACAACGAACGTTCAAAGTGGCCGAGTATGAGGCTAGTTTTCAAGATTGTCCAGGTATGCACCCCACTTTGTGTGTACAGAAAGGATGAAGGCAAACTGGTTCCTCAACGAGCTTCGGCCCCATTACATTACACAACTTGCATCGATGGACATCCAAGTCTATTCGAAAATGGTTCGGTGTGCACAATTGCTCGAGGACGCCACGAAATTATCCGAAAGGATCCGAGGAAGGGACAAGAAGGAACCTATCACCAGCCCCGGAAATTTCAAATCGGCATTCAACAAGAAGTGGTATTTCAATGGAGGGGAGTCCTTCAAAGGAAAGAAATTTTAGAAGAATAACAAGCCATTTTCCTCCACCACACCCTCTAAGGAGGTTTGTAAGTACTGCAACAAAGCCAGCCATAAGACTGAGGAATGCTGGAGGAATCTAGGAGCCTCTCTTCAATGTGGAAGCCGAGAACATCGGATCCCTGATTGCCCACTGATGAATGAGCAAGCCACCAAGGATGAGAAGCTCTCGGCAAAGAAGCAAGGCCGTCTGCAAGCTCTCCAAGAGACGGAATCAATGAAAGGTGGACTCGTGGAAGGTACACTAATCGTTTGCTCTAAGATTGCTAAAGTTTTATTTGATACTGGAGCAACACATTCATTTATTTCCAAGAAATTTGTTGTTGCATTTACTAAGGAGCCCGAATGGTTAGACTTAGTCATATTTACACCTCTCGGGAAGAAGTCTGAGATCATGCATCCCTACCCAAAATGTGAGGTTATGGTTAAAGGAAATAATCTACCTGCCGACCTGATATGCCTAGATATGAAGAGGTATGATGTCATACTAGGTGCTGCACGCCATTGATGATCGAACCGTTGAAGCTGGGATTGGAGCCCGAATCGCCGCTGGATACCCCTTTCAGGTGCGTTGGACACCGTATCGAGATGAGGACCATGCAGGACAGCCATGGGTCGAAGCCTCCCTAGCCTACTGAGGACGGGACATCTGGCTTCATTGTATTAATGTAATCGAGCCCCTCCATTATCAGCTGATCATGAGGACAAGGGGAGTACACCAGCCTGCAGTGAGGTTCCTGCACTGACATGACGAGCGCCTGGGAAAATCTGCCAAAGGGATTGGCAGCGACATTGACTGGAGCGACCGAGCCAGAAAATATGTTCAAGACTGGAAACATAAGGGCAAGGCCGTGACAGAACGGGCGGACAACGACGAGGCTTATCTAAAAGCCTTCACCCAGCGACATGGCAGCCAGGTCTTCTGCGGTACCCGACGACCGATATGAAATGCTAAACTCAATCTTTTCTGTTCTATATAAATGAATGAATGACTGCTATGCATGACCCTTGCTTTCTAAATGCAGCAAGACCCACAAGGGCGTATAGCCGAACTCGAGGGACTTCTCCACACTATCGTGCAGCAGCGGGACGAGTACCGAGCGGCTTTAGAGCTTCTGGTGAGTTTTCCTAGACTTAAAAACTGAAATGCTTATGCATCCTAACTGACCTTTTAAAAATGCAGTGGGCCGAGGGAGTCCAGAGGATCGGACCGGATGCGCCGTCCTCCTCTACACACCCTGTCAGGGGACGGGCTGAGCGGGACGCAGAGTTCACTCGAGCTGTAGCTCAAGCCGAGGAGGCTGAGGCTACCCTCGCGGAGCGGGTAAGACACAAAAATTTTCCTAAAATGCTTCATGACTTATGCAAATGCTTAAACTAACCATGATGCAAAAATGCAATGTGCAGGCGAGGGAATTAGCTGCAGCACTGGCAGAAGTGGCCGAGGTGCCCCGTCTCCGAGGAGAGATTGACCGACTCCAGGGGGAGGTGACCCGGTTGAGCCGAGATGCCGCGGATATCAAGCGGTACCAAACCGAGGCTCGCGAAGCACGTCTTCAAGCTCACAACTTGAAGATTGAGCTTCGGACCATGGAGCGGACCGTTCGACTGATGGGCCGAGCACCCGAGCAGACCGTGTCGTGGAGCAGCACAGCAGGAGGCTCACGGAGCACGGCACCGAGCGGGTCGGTGGGAGATGTCTTAGCTAGCTCTTTCACCCGCCAGAGGAACGAGGAGGCGGAGCGGAGATGCCCACGGGAAGAAGAGGAGCAAAGCACCATGAAGCCACCGCCAAAGCGGCATGAGGGTACCGGGGATAGCGGCGGCTGCTGTCCCTCGGATTTTGATGATGACAACTCAAAGGGCTCTAATATGATAAACTGAATTGAGAAGTTAATTTGTGGCTCGCTCTTCAGTGCTCGGCACTGGCACCAGCCCCTTAGCCCCAACGTCCTTAGAGTCCCCCTCACCATCGTCAGCCTCCTAGCCATAAGGAGACGAAGGGGGAGGGAGCGAGGGGGGCGTGCGACCAAGGCTATCCGCAGTGGCCTTCACGGTCTCGGAAGTCACGATCACGAGCTGGCCCATAGAACTCCAAGGCCACCTCCGTCAGCTCGTCTCAGTAGGCCGAAGAAGAGTGGAACTGTTCCACTGCCTCCCCGCCCGCCACCGACATCGAGGAACGCAGGGTGGCGACCTTCGCTTCAACCTCTTGAGCACAGCTCTTCATGGCCCGGAATTCCGTCGCTAGCTTGGCAGCCTGCTCCGCAGTGGCGTCAGCCTGTGCCCGGAAGTGGTTCCGGTCGCGCTCCATACCAGCAAGGGCCAGTCCCTGCTAGACCGACTGCCGCTGGTCCTCAGCACGAGCCATCTCGGACTCCTCCAGGCGCCCCTCAAGCTCCACCTGAGCGGCCTGGCTAGACTCCAACGTCTGAACACGCTTCTGGAAGTAATGCCTCCACGCGCTGAAGGCACTAATGACGAGGTGCGCACTCCTCGCGGCTACCGCAGTCAGCTCCTTCTGGGTGCCAGGGCCGGTCGGTCTGGAGAGCTTGAGCCAGTGTCCAGTCCTGCCCATGAGATCGACAATTGACGCGATCCCGATCAACCCAGAGGCTGAGCCCCTAGGGGGAGAAGCTGAGCTGCGCTGTGGAGATGTCGACGGGGGAGGAGCATCAGCGCCCTCCACCACTGGGGCCTTGCCCTTATCTTGCCCCTGCGCCGTGGGAACTGACGCAGAAGCCGCGGCCACTGGCCCATGGGCCAACGGTGGTGGCAGAAGGTCAGCAGACAATGACTCAGATGAAAGAGGTGGCAGGGCATGACTCCGAGCCGAAGGGGAAGTTCTCGCCCTTTTTTACGACCGACGCCGGGTGTTTAGCGTCGCCAGGTCATCGTCGGTTAAGATGACGCGACTGCCACAGGCCATGTCAGACCCTTCACCAGCTGAACGGGGGACTCCTTCGGGGAAGCTCCTTGGAGGGCTAGGGCCCCCACTCGCCACAGATGCTACTGGCGAGCCCACCAGAGGAACGCCGATCAGGATCGGGTACTACAACCTCCCCGGGGCAAACACAACTTCAGCTTGGGAGGCAACGACGGACACCTGGCCGACCCCCGACGCCACGTGATCCACTGGGCGGGGAACGTTCTGCGACTGCCAGACGATCTCATAGGTCCAGCCCTGCACCTCAGCCGCCCCTGAAAGGAGAACCAAATCGGTCAGGCACCCATCACGACTGTAGCAGTCTGAGAAATAAAAAAGGGGCAGTACCCTGCGATAATGAGGGGCACAACCCCAGCTCCCGGCTCTCCCCTAGGTGCCCTTTTCTTAGGTTGTACTGTATCGTATAAACTTCACGTCCTTCGCTTTCTCCGGCGGCCAGTCCAGGCAACAGATGAACGACGGATCAAAGCCTGGCATGGCTCGGAAGGATTTCCCTAAATTCAGAAAATTAACTATATATCTCTGAAAATTATAGACATTACGTTTATATTATTATTATGATGGATTTTATCCCAATATCCCTAAATTGTCTAACTCGTGTTGTTATATCCCTAAGATTACATCTCATCAGCTATATACTTAAACGGTGATAACTCACTAATATGAGATTACATTTTTTTCGCTTACCTACCCAAAAAAAGAGATTACAGTTTTATCTCCAGTCTTGTTGAAACTTGAAAGTAGAAAGAGAGAGGAATCCCCACATCCCCACACATAGCACCGTCAACGCCACCTCCGCCACCTTCTCCGGCATCACCGCCTCGCCCGCTCCACCTCTGCCTCCTTCCCCACTGCTCCCCCCTCCAACACTGCCACCCTCACACCCCGCCTTGCCACCTCCCTTTGTTGCTCTGCCACCACGTAGACGCTCGCAGCGAAGAAGTCCAGACCCTCAGAGCACCCTCTCCTCTTCGACGGCCTTTGAGGTTGCTAGCGGGAAACCGGTGGCCGGGGAGGCCGCGACGACTGCGTGGACAGCGACGCACAACAGTGGCTCAACGGCTAGGAGGACCGCTGCCTATGAGAGGCCTCTGCTTTTCAGAGGTGACGACGAGGGCCCCCATGGCTGGCGGAAACATGATTGGCGGCCTCCTCCCTCCACTCCCTCCTAGGTGCGTAACGGTGGCCGACACAACGTGGATTGACACGAGTTTGGTTGTTACAGAGGGCGATTATCAACACATGCAGGATCAGAGTAGCATGGGGTGGGTGGTGGGTCCCCATCCGGTGGGGACAGTGGCTTGGCGGTGGGGCTCCCGTCCCCCTTGTGGTGGTGCGCAGGAGAGGGAAAGAAGTTGGCATGCGGATGTGGGGAGTAGAGTTGTTGATCGATGCCGTACTGTGTAATGGAGTTCGCAGAGTTTTTCAAAAGAAATGAAGGCCACATTTTGATAACACTCCTCGAAGGGATTTTAACCACTGAAATCCCCGACAGGAGTTCAAACCGAACCAAATGTGCTCCATTGACATCGACTTCCGTGCACTGGCAATTTTTCATGGATGAGAGATACAAACATAGTCGGAAGCGTGCTTGACAATTCGCAAAAGCTCACGAGGAGCTGCTTCTGAGAGGTTGGTAGGCAATTCTAGAAGGAAGGTCCGTTCTGTTAGAAATGGCAGGAGCAAGTGCATTAATTGCACCATCTAACGTTCACCTGTCATGATTCATATTGCGTTAATATAAAACCTTTCCCAATGTACACTCGCAGTGTTACAAGAGCATTGGGAAGGAGTACCTAGTCTTGCTGGGGTGCTGGAAGGGGCTACCCACACCGGTGGAGACACTGGTAGGGGTTACCGAGCCTAGTGGAGGAGTTGGCGGGGCTTAGTACTGGCAAGGGGCACCCAACTCTGTTGGTGCATAGACAGGGGCTACCCAACCAATTGAGTGCTGGTAGGGCCTACCTGGTCTAGCAGATATGATGGGAGGACCCCCTTGGTTTGACTGATGCACTGGCTAAGTAGGCCGCACTAGGAAGGGCCACCTGGTTTGGTGGCAAGTGCTGGAAGGACCCATCTGGTCTAGTGGAGGAACGAGCTGGGTGAACATGCTATAAAGGGCCGCCTGGTCTGGTGGCAGCACTGGGAGGGCCCGTGTAGTGCAATGGAGGCAAGGAGCAGGCGCTACACTGGCAAGGGGGACCCCAATCGATGGCATCACTAGGAGGGGCCACTTCGCCCAATGGTATTACTGGCATACCATACCTAGTCTAGTGGTAGCGGCAAGTGCTTCTCCTGGGCTTGGTGGTGTCCCTGGCAGGCCGACCCAGACTGAGTGGCTATCAAGAGCGCCCCCCACCTAGATCGGTTGCTGTCTAAAGCAGGGAAAACCTTTATAAAAGGGCCTCCTATTGGTTCTTTTGTAGTTTTTGAGTTTGCCTACTTTGAAGACTTTCGATGCATGTCATGTGTCTGCTTTGTCTGTGCCAACATAGACCTGACTCCTTGAGATTCAGGCTTGATTAAATTTTGCATAAGTCAAAGATTTTTGTCCGATTGTCACGAACTCACTCTCATGTACGATGGCAAGATCGTCCCATGTTTTAATCCAGAGCAATGTTGGGAGTGATTCCCCTCTTTTCTTGGACAATTCAGAGAAATGTGATAGTACCAACAAATGTCCCCCACGAGATGTCTATCAGGGTTGAAGATCACTGCAGGCGACACGTGCATTTCCATCTTGATTCCTCCTTGCCTTGTCGACGTTGTGGGATTTCTTTATACAAGAACTGACATTTGTTGTTGTCTCCCCGCTTGTTTTGCTTTCGTTTGACTGATGGCTTGGTTGGAGGAGACCACCAGACCCAAGAAGAGATGAAACATGAGTCCAAGATGGGCCCAATTGTGTGGAGCACAGATAGGTCGATGCCCCTGATTATTGCTCCTACACTCATGGTAGAAAGTTTCATGACAATGGACCAAGGATATTAGTGGGTTGCCAAAGGACCCATTGCAGAGGCCACAGAAGGCGAGGGACTGGTGGAGGTACCCCGGATTGGGCGTAGGGTCGGAGCCTGGGAGTATGACAGGACCTAAAAGTATCCATGTCACTTCCCCTTGGATCGTCATTTATATAAGTTCCTAGTGAACTTTGCATCAGAGGGGATGAAGTCCCCCTCTATTTCTTCTCCTCCTCTTCTTCTTCCTTTCATCATCCTCGGGGAGGGGGGACGGTGGAGCCCTAGGCTCCCTGCCCCTCTCTTCTCCTTCCTCTCTCTTCTTCTTCCTCTTGTCTTCCTCTCCCTCTTCTTCTCTTTCTCTCCTTCTCCTCCTCCTTCTCTCTGTGGAGAGCAGTGCTGATGAGCGAAGCACCGGGCGTGCTGGAGATGGGTTCGCCGGGTGTGTCGGGTAGTTAGGGTGCAGGCATGTCAGGGATGGACCTCAAGGAGTGTGCCGGGGAAGGCCATAGGGCGTGCACCGGGTAGTGGGGATAGTGTGCCGGGGAAGGCCATAGGGCGTGCATCGGGTAGTGGGGATAGTGTGCCGGGTAGTGGGCCACCGTGGGTGTGCCAGGCTAGCGACGCCAGGGCTGTGCCGGGGAATGACTTCACAGGTTGTGCCGGGGAGCAAGCACCAAGTGTGCCGGGTAGCGCGGGGTGTGCCGATGAAGCGGGGCACGGAGCATGCCGGGCAGAGCTACTAGGGCCGTGCTGGGGAAGGGGCACTGGGGCTGTACTAGATAGCGACTTCAGGGGCGTGCCGGGGAAGGCCGCTCCAGGGTGTGCTGGGGAGGCTGCTCCAGGGGTGTGCCGGGGAAGACCGTAAAGGTGTGCCGGCGAAGAGTTGCCAGGGGGCGTACTGGCGAAGAGGCACTAGGGCTATGCCAGACAGCAGCTTCAGGGGCATGCCGGGGAAGGCCGCTCCAGCGTGTGCAGGGGAAGACCGTGGAGGTGTGCTAGCGAAGGGGAGAGGAAAGGACTTCTTCAACCGGAGGACTTCCGGTGTTGCCCCTTGGGGCCCACCGTGACTTTGTTGGGGCCGTCACTCCTTGTGGACGTGCACTCATGTTTTCCCTTATGACTCAGGCCTAGGGGAGACTCTATCGAAATTTCATCAGAAATTATCAGTGTCTTATCTATTTTATTTATAGTAGAGCCCCCTTATAGTTTTCATTTCCTTTTGCTCATGGCTTGTTCTAATCTTGCATTTGTTGCACCTTGCAGATAAATGGCTGCCCAGAGTGGTTCTTCTGCTCCTGCTACTGCTGGTGCTGGACTTGTTCCCCCGCCTCTAGTGCCAGCCGTCACATGGCTAAATGTGGAAGACCTGGACCGGGAACATGCTGAGATAGCGACGCTGGCTATATCATCGGGCTCTGATACTGAGACAATGGACTACCCCTGGCTTTCCCGGGTCTAGAACCGTTACACTTTCGACCGGACTAGCGAATATCAGAAAGACTTCCCAAAAGACAAGCATCTAATCCGATTTCTGAAGTACTTCCACTCCCGGGAGAGGTGGGAGCTACAGGCCGTGAGGGACGTGGAGCACGCAATTCTGCAGGCCCGGGACAGCTTATTGATTGCTTCAGTTATATCAAAAGCTCAGGGCATGACAGTAAAAGTGATATTAGAGCCTAGGCATAAGAAAGTCCTAGGAAAATGTCATGTCATAGGATAAGTCCAAGGTTAAGGACCCATACCTATAAATTTAGGGAGGAAATTCCCAACCCAAGTGAGAATTGGGTAGAACCCGAGATCAGATAGTTATATAGAAGTTATCTTAGGTTAAAATCTCCTAATTTTAAGAAAATTGACTCAGTATTTGCCTTCTTAGGTACCATATTCTCAAAATGGCTCATCGTGTAAACTGGGATGAAATGCAACAGACTGTTGTCGGCCTAACCTAGGCCCTACAAACCATAGCCCAAGCTGGCGCAAGGGTTGGCGTGGGTAATCTACACAAAAATTTTCAGAGTTTAAATCCCCCACAATTCTCTGGATCATTCAATCTCGATGAAGCTGAAAACTAGATTGATGAGATGAACCAGAATTTTGATGTTATGCAATGTACAGACTAGGAGAAAGTTTGCCTTGCAACTTTCCAATTGAATAAGGATGCTCGCACATGGTGGAAGTCTATTCAGGCACTGCCTACAAATGCACCACACACCTGGCAAAGGTTTCTTACGCTCTTCGGAGCAAAATATTTCTCTGAGCACGTCAAGGGGCGGAAGGTTGCCGAATTCGATTCTTTACGACAAGGCATGATGATGGTGGCAAAATATGAACTTCAGTTTTCTAGGCTAACACCATATGCTCCTCATCTGGTTAGCACCGATCTCTTGAAAGCTAACCGATTTATGGACAGGTTGCGTCCCACTTTTATTAAACAACTCGGCTCTCAGAACATACGGACCTATGATGAGATGGTCCAACGTGCTCACCTATGTGAGTGGACTTTAGAGAAGGTTGAAAAGTTCACTAGCCGCGGCGAAAGTTCCAGCCATAGGCAGGACAAGAAAGGGAAGAAGGAGGAAAGATTTAGTATTATGGGACCAAACAAGTCCCAGGACAATAGGAAGAGATCCCGTAATGGCAACGAGTATAGCAATGAGAAAAGTAAAAAGGTCAAGGAAGAAGGGGCCCTTATAACGGCCTACACATTTTGTGAAAAATTCGGTCACTCGGTCGAAGAGTGCTGGAAGCGCATTAGTGCTTGCCTACGATGTGGAAGTCGGGAGCATCGCATGTTCGATTGTCCTCTTATGAAGGACCAACAGAAATCCAATTAGAATAACAACAGGCGAAGGAGGCAAGCTCGGTTAAATGTTATTTTAGAAGAAGAAACAACCAAGGAAGGAGAGCTTATCAAAGGTACTATTTACATTTATTCGCATCCTACTTTTGTACTATTTGATGCTGGTGCTACTCACTCCTTCATTGCTAGTTCCTTTGCAAAAATATTACCTATTTCACCTGTTCCTGCCGTAGCTGACGCTGCGATGCTCGGCATCGGTCTCGATCCAGTCGCGGTCATAGCCTTCGAGGCGGTAGGCGTAACGCAACTTGTTCGGCGCGGTGTAGTCGAGTGCGGCAAATTCGATGGAAAAATCGCGCTGTTCCGCGCTCAGCGTCAAGCCGTCTTGCAATGCCGATAGCGGCGCGTGCAAGCCGTCTATCTTCAGCTCGGTCGCCACCACGGGCGGCTCATAGCTCCAGGGATGGAATTTCTCGGGATCGATTACGGCCAGGCCTTGCGTGCCGCCATACAGCAGCAGGCCGTCATGGGTCTTGCCAAAGGAATTGTCCCAATTGGTGCCGATCTCCATGCCGTCGGCCTTGGAGAGGTTGTAGAAGCGCTTGTGTGCCAAGTCGATCACATAGGAGTCGGTCCAGATGCGGCCTTCCTTGTCTTCCATCGGGGCATCGCCCAGGGCCATGCCGGGATGCCCCAGCATGGTGCTGATGTGCTCGAAATGTGCGACGGCACCTTCACGGCTCTTGAGCCGGTCCAGCCCTTGCGCTGTCGATACCCAGAGCCTGCCTTGCCGGTCAACCAGGAGGCCAGCAATGTCGTCCGAACTGAGACCGTCGGTCTGACTGGCCGAGGCGTGGATCGCCAGCATGGTCGGCGCGCCCGGTTCGCGCAGCCACAAGCCATTGTCAGTGCCGGCCCAGATGCGGCCCTCGTGATCTTCTTCCAGCGAATAGACATGGGCCCGCATGGGCTGGCCGTCGGCGCCGCTGAAGGTTTCGAAGCGTTCGGTATCGGGGTTCCAATGCGCCACGCCGGAATCGGTGCCGACCCACAATTCGCCCTTGCTCGTGATCGTGACCTTGGACACGCCGATGGCCGGCAAACCTTGTTCCACGCCGAACTCTTCCCAATTGCTGGAGTCGGATGCGAGGCGCATGGCGCCGGCTTGCTTGGTGCCGGCCCAGAGTGCGCCATCGGCGGTGCGGCCTATACCGAAAATGGCGGCATCGGCCAGCGCGCCCTTTTGTCCGCCGTGCGGCCGATAGCCGCCGACCACGCCGCGCACGCGGTCGACGATGTCGATGCCGTTGGCATCCGTGCCGACCAGGAGCGTGTTGTCGTCCTGCTCGAACACACTGTCGACTTCGGCCTGCGACAGGCTTTCCGGGCGGATCGGGCTGTGGCGCAAGACGTGGATGGCGCTGTTCAAGGGATTGTAGCGTTGCAGGCCGCCGCCCCAGGTGCCGAGCCAAAGCTGGCCCGCGCGGTCGTGCAGCATGGCACCGATACCGTCCAGGCCTATGCTGCTGGCTACCGATAGGTCGTGATGCAGGCGCTTCTTTACGCGGCCCGTAGCGGCATCGACGATGGCAAGGCCGCCGCCATAGCTGCCTATCCATACCTCGTCATTGTTGGGCTGGTTGATGGCGCGCACCCAGCCGTGCGGCAGCGCTTGCGCGTCGTTGGCGTCGACCGGCAGCCAGTGCGGGGTGGTTTCGCCGGGGGCCATCCATGCCGCACCGAGTTTGCGCGTGCCGAACCAGATCTTGCCGTCGGCCGCCTGGAACAAGGCGCGGATATCGCGCTCTTGCGCTGCGTGGTCGCCTTCGGCAATACTGTCGAACTCCTTGTGATCGGCACGCAGGCGCTGCAAGCCCGCAGCGGTGCCGACCCACAGCTTGCCGGACTTGTCGATCAAAAGGTTGTGCACGCGGTCGTCGACCAGGCTGGCGGCATCATGTTCGTCGTGGCGATAGTGGCGCCAGGCTGTGGTGCCCTTGGGCAGATAATCGAGCCCGGAATTGCCCGCCGCCCAGGTGCCGCGCGCGTCAGAAGCGATGGCCCAGATCATGCCGCCGCCTATGCTGCCGGGGTCCTTGTCGTTATGGCGAAAATTGTCGAAGCGTTCTTGCTTGACGTCGTAGCGCGACAAACCGTCGCTGCCCGTGCCTACCCACAGGAAACCGTCGGCATCGACGTAGAGCGAGGAGATATAGCCGCCGGCCAGCGAATGCGGGTCGGCTGCGTCGTGCACGAAGCGGCGAAAACGGTAACCGTCGTAGCGTATCAAGCCTTCTTCCGTACCGATCCAGATCAGGCCGTCGCTATCCTGGGCCAGCGCACTGACCACGCCGCCCGGAATCGAATCGGTGTCGCCCACGTTCTGAAAGAAGGGATCGATAAAGCCGAATTGCTCGCCGCCGTTATCCGTAGCGGCGGGTGCGCCGGCAAGGGCGGTGTGCGGCGCCAAGCCAAGCGCAATTGCGGCGCAAAGAGCCGTAGCGCGGCAAGCGGCGAGAAAGCCGGAGCGGTCGAGGCTAGCCGGCATGTTACGCCGTTGCCTGGATCGCCCTGAGGGCGGATGGCATGCAGGTTGGATGCACTATGCTTTCCGGTATGGGCCCTGGCATGTGCCGGGCACGACAAAAAGCAGTATAACCGAGACTTTCCACTTTGCAACTATCGGTTGCGCAGTGAGTTGGCGTGTGCAATCATAATTAAATTGTCAACTGTGCAATCTACCATTCAGTTAAGCCAATCCAACAATCGAACCGGGGCGCACATGGCGAAGAGTTGGGCCAAATGCTTCATATTTTTGCTGTGCTGCATCTGGATGGCTGGAGCGGCCAATGCGCAAACACCAGCCAGAGTGGACGATCGCGCTCTGCCGCGCCAATTGAAGGTCTGCGACGATGACTACGGCTGGCCGCCGTATCTCTGGAAAGAAGGCGGACGCGGTGAACTGACCGGCTACTCGGTCGAAGTGCTGGACCGTATCGCACATAAGCACAATATCGGCTACCAGCTCGATCTGCTGCCGTGGCTGCGTTGCCTGCAACTGGTCGCCGCCGGCAAATACGATATGGTCCTTAATGCTTCCTACAGCGAGCAACGCAGGCACGACTATTTCGTCACTGAACCTTATTACAAGACCCATAGCGCGGTTTATTACTCACGCGAACGCCATCCGGAAGGCTTGAAGATTGTGCAGTTGTCCGACCTCAAGCATTATCACACCTGCGGCCTGCTCGGCTACAACTATACCAACTACGGGCTGGAGGCAGCCGACGTTGACGCCAACGCGACCACGGTATCGGCCTTGCTGGCCAAGCTCAAGCTGGGGCGCTGCGACCTGTTCATCGAAAAGACTGAAGTCATGGCGGGGCACGGACTCACCGATGCGGCGCTGCGCGCCCAGTTGAGCGAGCCCTGGCTGGGCAGTGCGCTGTTGTCTGCCGTGCCGCCGACTACGTATCACATGCTGGTGTCGAAGAACACATCCTACGGGAAGGACTTGTGGCTGATGCTGAATCAGGATTTGGCGCAAATGTCCGGCGAAGGCTATCTTGGCAAGCTTGAGAAGAAGTTTGTGCCATGAGACTAACGGTAATTGCATGCTCATCAAAACCGTATCGAATCAACATCAACAGGGGATTGAATTTTGGCGAAATTGTAAAGCCATGACCCTGGACGACATCAGGGGCTTGATTGGAAGCGCCAATTGGTTTACCGCCATTGGTACCTATGTTGCCGAACCGGGCCGCGTCGCGCTTCCCGATCTGCATGACTGGGATGATGCTCTTTTCAATGAGATTTTCCCCGATGCGCAAGGCAAGGCAATCTCGGATATCGCCAGGCAAATGGATTGGCTGCCGAGCACGATAGGCCAAGAGGACCCCATTCATGGCCGCGAATTGGTCGATGGCTTGAAGCAGGCGGGCATCGAATACCAACCGTTCACGCTCGAACTTCACAAGATCCTTAGCTTAGATACATTATTAGAAGATAGGTTAAGTTCAGTCAGTAGACACAAGAGTTCAATCGACAGATCTATAATCAGCAAGGAAAATTTAGTTGACAAACAAAAGAGTCTATCGACTGAGGCAATGAGTATACATGCAGAATGTTCAACTGAGTTGAACTGAATAGAAAGTCAATCGACCTAGACAGGGAAAGGGCTTCTGGCTTACTTAAATTTCTTCAAGTGCTAATCAGCAAATTCAGTCGATTGATGTCACAATTGAGTCGACACACTTTTTGGCAGAAGTCAGCAGAAGAAGCCAACTCAAGCAACGTATGTAGGAACACTTCTTCATTGGCAAAATACATCAAGCTTGGGCTAGAAAATGTCTTCAAATAGACCGCGAAAATGCATTTGAGGCCTTCTAAAGTGATGCAATCAAGATGGGCAGCTTGGAGCAACATTTGGCAGAAGCATTGCAAAAATCAATCGACTCATATGAAATTCAGTTGACCGATATTCAACCAATTCGATTGATATTTTATTCAAGCTAACAGACTGAGTCGACACAACTAGGATGCACAACATGCAATATGAATCGACACAATGGGGTATAGGGTCGACACATTTAAGCCATCTAGCCATCAAAAGAATGCAAATTCAGTTGACCTAGGTGTTTGATGAAATGCTACTCAGATCAAGAAGACAACAGAAGAGACCATGGTACATTTGATGAGTCAACTAAGGCTAGCACCTAGTCGCAGCTCATCTAAACCTGCAAGCAAGCTAGCAAAGGCCAAATAGCAATAGCAGCATTAGCCATTACAGCAACAATGGCTCTCTCGTTAAACCAACTAAAGTGTGCCGACACACTTGATAAGTGAGTCGACCCATATGGCCATCAAAGCAGCAACAGCAACAAGTCAGCACATGCCAGCACAAGCCAACAGACAATGAAGAATTCAGTCGACTGAATTGTGAAATCAGTCGACTAACTTGGGCTTGGTCAACACAGCACGTGCAACTTAAGTTGGCCACATGGCAATGAACTCTAATCATTAGCACACGATCCCAGACACGTGCCTTGGGTTCTGGAAAGCTCCTAGGAGAGGATATTCACTCTTTACACATGGACCAATCAGAAAAGGCTTGGAAATGAGTATTATCCATTATCTTTCTGCCTTGGAGAAGAAGCAACTGGGTGAGGCAGCGTGAGCTTCATTCGAATACCAATCAGTGGCCATTGATTTTTGTACCTCATACCATGGTTCTTGAGTCTTCCAAAGGTCTGAACGACCCAGATTGCATCTCCCAAGATCAAAAGTTGAGATTGAACCCCTCTCCTATAAATATGTTGTGATCACCATTTGGGAAAGGAGGTGAGCATATTCAGACTAAGAAAAAGTTCTAAGGTAGATCATTATTGTGTTTTTTATTATGTTCTTTTATCATTATCTTATCACCCCTTTTTATTATTCTATCATCGTTATGTTTATCATTTTTATCATTATTTTATCCTTTTGTTATTATTATTATTTTTATTATTACCATTATTCTTATCATTATTATCTTTTACCATTTTTGTTTGGTTTGGCCGAGCTACCCGAGCTCAGGGTGATAGCCGAGCTAGCCGAATTGTGTGCATGCATTTTATTGTTTCTTTTTTTTATTGTTATCTTTATCATTATTATCTTTCATCATTTTCTGTGTGGTTTGGCATCCTTAGTTCATTCATTCTTTTACATGAAGTGCATTATGAAGAGTAACCCCCCGGTACATGGTGGAGTTCTTGACTCACGCATAGTGAGGGTTTCTGCTCAGACATGGTCCGAGCTTCTTCCACACACCATTTGACATACCCGATGGAGCAATGGCATGCAAGCACTGAAGAGCGAGGTGAAATATTCATGCAGACACATACACATAGCGACGAAATCATGTGCTTCAGGTTTTTCGCCTATCATGCATCAATTCGTGTTGAATTCTTTTGTGTTTAATGACATGTTAACGGTGTAGCTCGGTTTATCAGTCTTCAAGTTTTTTGGCGAAAATCCGGCAGCATTCCCCTTAGACCCGAGGTTTGGGGGGGGGTGTTAATTGGGTACGCATTCACGAAGAGCACTCCGAAATGGCCTCGACACAAAAGGGTGCGTTCGGAAACGTCAACACCCTAAGACCTGATTTGGGCATGGAAGTCCCGAGGTCGAGCCTGCGAGGGATCCCGATGACCCACGGAGTGCCACGGTCTCGTCGTCGAGATATGGGCTTAAACTATCACTACATGCTACGACTATCGATATCCACTCTTCTATAGGAATCATTCAGGGTCCACACTATAAAGAAGTAAGCCTCCGAGACCGAGAGTCCATGAGTGGTCAAAACCCAGAGATCGGAGTCCATATAAGAAACGGTCGATTCGGGATTAAGTCCTATATACCTCACCCCGTCAGCATCATGGCTGATCTACCCAACATACCCGAGCGATCTGAGCTACCCAAGCTAGCCAACATACCCGAGCTACTCGACCTGGCCAATCTACCTAATACACCCTAGCCACCCGACCTGGCCGATCTACCCAACCCATTCGAGCTATCCGAGCCACTCGACCTG
Source organism: Amorphophallus titanum (assembly GCA_024336825.1). Classification (NCBI taxonomy): domain Eukaryota; kingdom Viridiplantae; phylum Streptophyta; class Magnoliopsida; order Alismatales; family Araceae; genus Amorphophallus; species Amorphophallus titanum. The sequence goes on along the minus strand of JANBPO010004458.1, from coordinate 4,504,959 downwards.
GCCGATCTATCCAGCATACCTGAGCTACCCGAGTTAGCAGAATCATCTGAGCTATCCGAGCCACTCGACCTAGCCGATCTACCTAACACACCCGAGCTACTCGACATGGCCGATCTAGCCAACATGCCCGAGCGATCTGAGCTACCCAGGCTAGCCAACATACCCGAGCTACTCAACCTGGCCGATCTACCTAACGCACCCGAGGTTTCGGGTAGGGACTCAGGCTGCAAAGGCAAGGGGCCCTACGGTAACCAGCCTAAAAATCATCTCACTTCGGTCACGCTCTCCACCACTCCCAAGTGGGTCCGCATACGCGTGCGCAGGAAAGCTACGACTAATGGGGACTTACTAAATGTGAACACTGGAAACCACGCAAGCACCCATCTCGAGTAACGTGAAGTAACAGGTGGCTCGAGGCCACCAGACTCTAGACAGCCCACTAGACCTACTAAACTAACGGTCCTTGAGTCACAAGACTCAGGTCAGGACCGTCGCACGCGACGACGCAGCGTCGACAATCTAGCCTAATCCCCAGGTCTGAAACCACGGTGACATAATCTCCAAGGCAGCTCACCAGATGTCAAGTTGATCCCTCATCCAAGGGGCGCACGAAAAATATCAAGTCCCAGGCTGATTAATTGGACTCACAATCCAAGGCTACACACATGGCTCACTCGGAAACCACTTTCTAGAGAAACGTCGTGCGGGAAAGACCCACCGCACTTGTGCCGACTCACGATGACTTGTCCTACCAAAAGCACGAAAGCTCAAAACACGTGGGGTCACTCGGACCCACAAGACCCATGAATCGAGATAACTTGGTACCTCCGGACACCCCTAAAAATATGAACATAGAACCCCCGGGTGTCCGTGACTCTCACAAGACAAAAGGTCAAGCACTGCGTCACAATCGGGTCAACCGGAGGCCATCATAGCGCGAAACGGACACGGCAAACACGAAAATCACGTGGCGGTCCTCCCTGCACCATCACAGAGCCTAGCGGCCTGCTCTAGACTGCAAGACCTGGCCTAGCGGTCCAGCCAAGACCGCAAGTTCCCGAAGACACTCAAACCGCAAGCGGTCGCCTCCCTGATTGCCAAGTAGGGTGGCAGTCCTTGGCCTGACCGCTAGCCGTTGGCTGGCAGTCAGTCACAAGGCCGCTACTCTACCTAACCCTAACCGACCATAAAACATAAAAATGGTCATGCCCTGACAGCTAGGAACACCCTGGCGGTCTCCTAGAGACCGCAAAGCTCGGTGGCGGTCCATCGTGTGACCGCAAGGCTTGAACCAACATAGGGGACCCCTAGCGGTCTCCATGAGACCGCCTCATCTGGTTGCAGTCACTAGAGGGACCGCTACCTCGTCCTGAGCACGAAAATGGCGAATTCTGTAAAAAACCCCACTCCACGCCCCGTTCACATCCATGTGAAAGGAAAAACAAGGGAAAACTAGTCCCCAACCTCTCTAGCACCGAGAGGACCCATTTAAACCCCAAAAATCACATCGAATCGTGAAAATCAGCTCATAATACAAAACATGTATTTTTCCCCAAAATGTGAAAATAACCCCGCTCGGCTCATCACGGCCTACAAAACTCGCCGAAAAGAAAGTACAGAGAATTTCTAATTTATTTTTATTTAAACCACCCCCTCTCTCTCTCATCTCTCACGCTCTCTCCCTCTCTTCTCCCCCGTTCTCTCTTGTTCTCTCTCCCGAAGGCATCTGGCTGTAGACGGACTGGCTCGTGGGTGAGGTGGCGACTACGGGAGGCTGCTGAGATGCGTGGTGGAGCGAGGGACGACGTGATTTGGGCGCGGTCCTAAATGGCACATTAGAAGTCGGCGGTTCAGTTTGTAATGGTATTTCGGCGCAGATTATTCACACATGGCACTCGATTTCATCTGTGGAGGTAGGGAGATGGACCCCCTCTGCATTCTGCATGCTTTCCCTATAGTTTTGCTTAGTTTGGTGTCCGATCGGGGGAGATCGGGCCAGTTTAGCATAAACTATAGTTTTTGGGATTTGTAGGGTTCGCCAGAAAATGACAACCATTCTCGTCATAATTAGTGTCAAACTGACCGTTGGGGTGTCAGGATCCCAACCTCACCAGTTTCGTGTCGATTGGTCGTCATTTGGGGCCGGTAGGAGTCCGGGAACCCCGGTGACCCGATTTCGGTCGATTCGTCGAAATCACCTGGATCTCACGTTTTAATGTGTTTCGTCGCATGAATGTGGTATTTTTAGACTCCCAGAGTGATTTCTCATCGTTTCGGTGTATTTCCCCTGTGCTACGGCGTGCATGGGCGTGGAACGGACCGATTCAACCGTTTCACCGTTTTAATCGTCGGAGTGGCATAATGGTCCTACTAGAGGCCGTTATGTGCATAACGGTTCCCCGATAGATCGTTATGCATCATTCATCGATTTTTATCTTCGGAGGTCTTGGAGCATAACGGACCAAGACTGGTCCGTTATGTGGAGCATAACGCCCCTGTCTAGGTGCGTTATGGTTGGGTTATTTTTGAGGCTAACTACCATGTTAGTCCCCTCGACAACCATGTTCACCTCAAAGATCGTGTCAGTCGGTTAGCATAACGAACTCCTCCCCGTGCGTTATGGTTAATATAACGCTCAGGTGCAGATCTGTTATGGTCTGTTGACCGATGTTTTGGCTGGGTATGACGGTTGATGTAACGTGCCTCACCTTGTGCGTTTTGTGGCTATAACGGATGGGTCTTAGTCCGTTATGTGCCCTCAGTCTGTGGTTAATGGAATTTTATGTCTGTGTGGTATAACGCGCCCATCCTTGTGCGTTATATCTGTATAACGCACCTATAGTGGTCTGTTACACATCATTTTATTAGTTTAATTGTCTATTGAGCATAACGCACGTGCTCTAGTGCGTTATGTTTATGTAACACCCCTATGCTGGTGCGTTATATCATCTGTATGTGGTTTCAGGTCTAGTTGGCATAGCGCCCCTCCCTTGGTGCGTTATGTCGGTATAACGCCCCTATGTTGGTGGAGTAAGTAGACCGAACAAAGAAGGCCTCCTCCCCACTTCACCTCCAAGTGCACACGGCCTCCTGGAGAGGGCACTGGGCGAAGTCGAGTTGGAAGAGAAGGAGGTCCTCGAGCTGCTCCAGCTCAGCACTCGTAAGGGCCCTCTTGAAAGTCAGCGCCCAGGTGCCCCCAGAAAGGTGGGGATCAAAAGCCCGAACAATCGACCCTAGAGGGTCGACTAAGATGGCGAATAAATTAGGAAATGATTCCTCCAACGTGAAGTCACCACACCATCTGTCCTTCCAGAAAAGACATTGATTGCCCTTCCCCAGACGGACCTGGATCCCGAAAGTGATGAAGTCCCTACAAGAGAAGATGTCGCGCTAACAATGAGACTTCTGGGCTGGACTACGTAAATCTAGGTCTCAAACTCTCCTTCTGCTATAGTACCTCTGCTTGATAAGCTGTGCCCAAAGTCCATCATCCCCTGCACCCAACCTCCAAATCCACTTACTCAAGAGAGCCAAATTGAAATCACCCACACTTTTGATCCCAGTACCCCCTTGATCCTTAGAAGTGGCCACCCTCCGCCACCTAATGTCGTGCCAACCTCTACACCTCCTCCCACTCCCATGCTAAAAGAATCTGTCCTGAATAGGTTCAATTATCTTCAACACAGACTTTGGAATGTGAAACATAGAGAGATAGTAGATGGGTAAGCTGTCCAACGCTGATCTGCAAAGGGCTAATCTATCCCTATATGAAAGTAGCCTCGCCTTCTAGCCAACCAGTCTAACCTCATACCTCTGGATAAGAGGGCGCCAATCCACATGTCGAAGAGTCTCTGGGGTGAGGGGAAGACCCAAGTAAGAGATAGGGAAAGTCCTTATCTGGCAGCCCAAGATCCCGGCAGCCTGTGAAGTGGCCCGGTCTCCATGCTACCCCCACCACTAGACTCTTGTTAAAGTTAACGTTCAAGTCAGTAGTCACCTCCAATAGCTCTAGCAAATCCTCACCACATACATCTGCCTCTCATCCTCTGCTAGGAAAATGATGGCATCGTTAGTATACTGCAAGTGGGTGATTGAAAGCTCGCCACTTGGAAACCCTTGATAAGACTTGTAGCCTCACCTCTCTGCCACATCATGCTAAGAACATTTGCCACCAGCACAAAAAGTAGAGGAGACATAGGGTCTCCCTGTCTGAGCCCCCTGTCACTATAGAAGAACGAAGTAGGCTTCCCATTGATAAGAATCGCAAAAGAAGCAGAAGAGATGCAAAACCTGATCCAACCAATCCAAGAATCCCCAAAACTCATTTTCTCTAGCACATCAAACAGACAAGACCAGTTGACCCTATCATAGACTTTTTCAAAATTTAGCTTCAAGACCACCCTTGTCTTTCTCTACTACCTCATAGCATAAAGCCAAAAATTTTATGAACACATAAAGATACAACTCCCCCTACATAGATGCACTTATCAAATATTTACTTTCCCTAAGTGTATGACATGAAATGCACTAGTGATGACTCAAATGTTACATTATTTAGCAAGGAGTATGAGGCCTTAGAAATTCCAAGGACGAGGATTTGATTAATATATATTAACATGCAAGCACACAATGAAAAACATGTAGTATGCAATGCAAAATGAAATATGAATACAAAATTTCAGATTTCACTTTGATGTTCTAAATGCACCTAATACATGAATTCTAATGCATGTGGCCCATAACTAATATGAGAATGTAATACAAGATGCAAAAGCTTGATTCATACTCCTAGTGATTGAGCATCATAACAGTATGTACAACAGAGTATTTGAATTCAAATGATGAGTAACAAACATTTTCATCACATGACCTTTATAAGCAAGGGTGCCAAATCAATCTGAAACATGCAATGCAGCCCAATTGTTTTTAAAAATTATTCAAAAAATAGATTTTCAATTGATACAACTCAGTTCAAGGATTCATTCACAAATCAACTATTTGATTTCTCCTAGTTCTTATACGAGGAGGAGAACTTTGGTCTGAAAATCACCTCATGCATAGTGAGAGTTTTCAGGTGGACGTAATCCACCCTTCCACTACACACCATTTTATATACTAGATACGTATTTTAGCTCAAGTGTGCTCATGCAATTCAAATGGAAAAATATTCAATAGCCAATGACCTCATACACACTCCTCAATTTTTCTATTCTTTTCAACCATTTAGACATTTTCATCATAGAGGAACAACAGTTCAAACTTTCAAAATTAATACCTATCATATGAATAATACCACCTAGTGCCATAAGCTAATGCATGAAATTTCATTTCCATAGCAAAAGGTTGAGTTACCTTAGTTTAGCAGGCAGCACCATATGCCTTCAAACACCAAAATCACTAACCTCATGGTGAGAGTCAGTCTGTCTCTTATAAGCCTCATTCTTATTGCTAATGTGCTTGCAAAGGTTGAATGCTGTCCTTTTATTGGTAATTGGTGGACCAGGACAACCAAAAGTGGACCTATCATGCATGAGGTGTTCTATTGGGTTGGTGAGATATGTGGTTCCTGGGCATCCAAAAGTGGATCTAGCCTTCTCATACTTCCTATCAATGTGGGTGAAAACTGGGGGACCGGGACATCCAAACCTGGCCCTATCATGCATAAGTTCTCTACTCATGGTTGGAGGACCGGGGGATCCAAATATCATCCTATCATGTGCAAGACCAATGGCGAATGGGGGAGGGCCGTTACACCCAAATAAAGACCACTCATGCTTCCTACTTGACATGTGGGTGATATGAATGAATGGACCCAACATACTATTCATGCCAAGTGGTGCGTGCAGATCGACTCGTTTCCCTCGCCGGGGACGACCGTGAGCGAGTGCTTCTTGTTTTGGGGCATCTTTGTCCCTTTGGGAACAACGTTAGGTGATGACTTGGTCGTATAGTTACTAGTCGCGTCGTCTAGTGAGTCACGTCATTTCGTCTAGGTCATAGGATCATGTCCACATATCGAGTCTCATAGTCGTCCCGCATCACTCGCCCAATAGGTACCTTCGTATCAACATGATGACAATGTTAAAGTAGTTAATATTTTAGCTCTAGAAGATATGATAATGAAATAAGATGCGATAAAACTAAAGTAACAATAGGATATCAAGATATGAATGTAAGGACAAGATAGTACAGGATATATGATCAAGATCTAGCATGAATGTAAGTTTGGCCTTTCAAATAACGAGAATGTACTAGTATGTAATGAGAATATACTTGCATAACCTTGAGAAGGCTATGCACTAGAAAGTCATGTAATAAGCATGTAATAAGCAAGCATGAGACCTCATGGATTTTACCCGTTTATAAAAAAAGTGCTCCCAGCACAATGCGACGCCAATAATCATCATACCCAATGGTTAATAGCATGTTTTCGGCCATCTGCAGTGGGGCCTAGACTGGAGTCCTTAGACACCGTCTGTGTTTGCCCTTGCATCTTCAAGTTATAAATCAAGTTACTTTCACGAGAATAAAAGTAAGTCAATAATATCAAGTTCAAACAATAGTTTCATGGCAACAACACCAAGGTAAGAAAGTACCAACATGAACATGTGAGTCCAAGAAAGAATTAATAAGAATGTTACACTACGGATGGATTCTAGCAGCATAACAGTACCTTTTCATAATTCCATAGTTCATTAATGCTTTAATGAATAAGGTGTTGGGTTCCAAATAATTAGGAAATCATCTGAGAACTAGGTAAGATCAACCCTTGGATCAAACCTCGGGTTGGACAGCAAATTGAGTGAGCGTGATTCATAGAGGACCACTATCTTGAGGTAGTTGTCAAGTCAAGATAGCTATCAGGAGTGGAGTCGACGCAGAAGAAGGAAAAGGTCGAGTCAGACAGAAATCTACTAACTGTAACAAGGTAGCGTTCATGGGCCAGCCACTATCTTCAGGTAGCAGTCGCCTCCTAGCTTCTATGAAGCCAGTTCGTAGAAAACACGAAGTGTCCTCTAGACATTTGAGTTTTTAGAGTACAACCAGTATGGCATCCTAGTAGGAATCTCGGGCTCGTGGAGTCCTACAGAGGTCTTGAAACAAGATCACCTAGTCCGGTAGAAGGAATATCTGACGGAGAGACTCTCAAGTCTAAGCGGTGTGCCTATCAAGTGCAAGTGATCTAATAGCAACCGTATCGGGGTATGCGCTATATGGGAAGTAATCAAAATAGAAAGAAGGTGACCACAATCCCCTCCATGTGATGCTCCTTTCCCTATATTGCCAACATCTGCGCGCTCCATCTGAGTAGCAAATTCTGTATGCTGGAAAATTGTGCTGATGCTGATAAACTTTGAGTTTCTTCCTCTTTTTAGATTCGCTTTCAGCGAACCATCAACAGTTTGGGATAATAACTGTGCAATTGCTTCACGCCAAGCAAAGTTCACAGAAATAATGAACTTTTCCATAACTTCTGGATTTCTTACTGCCTCCAAAAACTCCTGCAATGTTTATACAACAGGAACACTGTCTCCATCCACATCAGCAGCAGCAATCATGGGACCAGCACAAACTGCTTGACTTCATAAACAATTGTCCGGAAGAAATTCATCCACTTGATGTCTGTGTAGTAGCATTTGAGCTTGAATCAGACCCTTGGTGATCCTTATCTTCTTCATAAGATTTGTTTGCTTAGAGCACTTCCTTCTAGGTCCAATCCATGTTGGACAAGGTAGAAGTTGGAGATGATTCTGTAGACACATTGATGCGAAAAACTCGACCACCCAAACAGAGACGTAATAAACTCCGAATCTCCATATTGGTATCCACTTCCACTACGAATCAAGCACATTAAGGGTTATTCCATGATCTAGTATCAACATCTACCTCCGTCAGAACACCAGAAGATGGTACAATGCATTGGAATGTCTCTATACTCCACAGCAGGAGCTGAATATCAACCACGTGGCACCAACAAGTTGGTCTCAGTGCAGCTTCCATTGTCCCAAAGTGATTCTCACACTCAGACCAATACAGGCTTCTATCATCTAAAAGGTTTTATTTTGGGGAGCCTGATTTCTGAGTTGAGTGTGAGGGAAGCGAACCAGAACTTTCCTATTATCAAGAGAACATGCCTTCCAGGAACTTTCTTCTGGCCAATATGCTCCAGTGCATTCAGCACAGCATGACTATCTAAACAACCTTCTGTAACACCACCAACTAGAGAATTCACTAAAGTGAGCATATTCCGATCATAAATCTGGAACCATGGCACATTTACAGAGAGGGAACTCTTTTGGGCTCAATCTTCCTTTCCATTACTAGGTTGAATAGGCTGTCATTGCTCATCTGCCGTTGCACTACACACAACTCCTCTGGCCAACTTGTTTGCACTTCCAGCAAACCATGGCATTCTGGCATGTTGCAGTCCGGTGCCCCTTTTTGAAACACCGGAAACACACATTTGATGTAGGAAGAAGCTTCCAGGAACGAGAAAATACCTCCTGCAGCCTTCCTCCTGCGTCATTTTGCTGCTGAACAATGGGATACCATCCCCAGTGGTTTGGCATTCCTATCCATAATTGCCTCCTATTGCCAGATAATATAGCCATGCTGGCATGCCTCCCCTGCATCATTGCAAGTTTGGGAAGGGATGGATTTGGGTCAACTGTCACTCTCTATGTCACCCTCTCCATCCTTGTTTTTTTTTGAAACGTGGTTGGTACCATGAAATATATAAAGAAAAGAGAGGGATGCAAATGTATATTCTGTCAGCTCACAAAACCTCTTTACAAAAAGCCCACACCAATATTGTGCATCTAACTAACTCCCCAAAAGCAAAAAGAGCGAGAAGTTATAAGCCTCCACTTTACAAAAATATTTTTCCCAAAAAGCCACTTTCTCACAAACAAAAGAAAAAAAGACTATCTTCCATCCTCGCTTCCCTCTTGAAAAGTCTGTTGTTTCTCTCACTCCACAAGGCCCAAAGAATGGCATGCAAGATGAGCCATCAAATAATCTTGTCACCCTTAAGAATCCACCTCTGGTGCCACTTGGTAAGGAGCTGCTGGACCCCTTCAAAGTGGCCAAGAGGCTGCTGTAAGCTCTGGCCGATCCGCATCCATATTCTTTTCGCAAAGGGGCAGCCTGTAAAATAAATGATTCAAGTCCTCATCCCCGCACAAGCAACACAAAGTAGATATGTGCTGAAGAAAAGGTGTCACCCTGTCACAAGTGGACAGCCGACTATGACCAACACCTTCACCTTGAGTGGGCTCTTGAGAGCGTAAATCTAAGGTGAAAAGGGATGGCGTGCCCCCCATTAGAAGGGAGAGCATAAGCCGACCTAACTGAGAATTGGCCCTCCCTCTCCCATCTCCACAACCAAGAATCCGCCCTGTTGCTAGCTGGAGTAAAGTCTAAGAGGAAGGTGAAGAGATGTTCTAGCTGGTCCATCTCTTCTAGAGTGAGATTCCTTCTGAAAGTGGGGGCCCAAATACCCCCGGCCAGCTGTGCATCAAAGAACTAAGCCACAAAAGCTCCTGGTACACTTGCAATAGCAAATAGCGCTGGAAAGGCCTCCACCAATGAGGAGTCACCACACCAGCTATCTTGCCATAACAAACATATCTCTCCATTACCCAGGCTAACCGAACACTAACTCTGAAGAAGTCTACACAATGTAATATGCCTTTCCAAATTGGGGAGACATAATATAGATCGGGTCGGGAATAAGTCCCACACTCTAGATGAGTAGTATCTCTGTCTGATCAACTGAGCCCACAGTTCCCCATCCTCTGTCCTGAGCTTTCACAACCAATTGCACAGTAAGGCTCAATTGAAATATCTTATGTTCTTGATGCCCATATGACCTGTTTCCTTGCTCTGATAAACTTTGTCCCATGAAAGATCATGTCATCCCTTGTCTCTGCTCTTGCTACCATGCCAAAAAGATCTGGCCTGAATAGACTCCAATCTCTTTGCCTCCGTCTTTGGTACTCTGAAAATGGAGAGGAAGTAGATCGGCAAACTGTCCAACACAGATCTGCACAATACCAAACGGCCTCCAAATGAGAGTAGTCTTGCCTTCCATCCTGCAAGCCTGCTCTCATACCTCTGCACCACCTCCTGCCCTTCCCTGTACCGAAGTAGTCCTGGGGATAGAGGAAGGCCTAGGTAAGAGAAAGGGAACATCCCAATCTGGCAACCGAAGATGTGAGCTGCTCTCCTGATGGTTGGCTCTTCCATATTGATCCCCACCATGTGGCTCTTGCTGTAGTTCACCTTTAGCCTAGTGATATCCTGTACCATCTCCAACATTAACTTGGCATAAACTAGCTACTGCTCCTCATTAGCTAAAAAGAGAATAGTGTCATCCACAAACTACAGGTGGGTGATACAACTATTGGACTGACCTGCCTGAAAGCCTATAATAATCCTTGCCGCCTCAGCTCTCATCCACAATGTACTCAAGATCTGAGCCACCAGGATACCCTCTCCATCCCCGTTGCATCCCCTGTTGCTCATTTCCCCTACCAGGGGCCCAGTCTCTGGTGGATAAAATTTCAAATGAAACTTAATTGGTGTTTTAGTTGTTTGAGAGTTAGAGGAAATGGCGCACTAGAGCATATCCATGATGTACTTCTATTGAGTGAGAGGATATCAATATCCATTGTAAGAGAAGGCAGCCTCAAGGCCTAGGTACTATCAATGAGGCCCAACATCTTTCATCTAAACCTCATTTGAGATACTCCTTTAGACAAGCAATAGCAGAAGCACCATCACCGTTGATGACAGGCCATCAACATAGAGAAGAATGGCATGAGCTTGTAAGGATACATGAACATATAGTGTAATCATAGGGAATCCCGATGAGGCCAACATCAACGGCAGCTTGTTGAAATCACTCAAACAGGCTTATGTCAGCTCTATGAACCCATATATAGCTTGATACAAATGACAAATGTGCTGCAGTATGGTAGAGGCTGCAGATTCTTAAATAATAATGTTAAAAAAATGTTCTCAAAATCGCGCTAGGCATGCTACCGTAAAAACCATAAAAATATTTTTTTATTTATTATTGTGACTCTGCTCTGGTCATGATTTCAGGAATAGTGCCATTAGAGTGGTCGCCATATTCCTGCACATTCTTCACTGTTCCACCACCATGCTTCTTCATCCATGATTTGTTAAAAAAAAAGAAAAAAAATAATAAATGCACTCACCTTCTTGGGCGCAGGGTCCATGAACCCTCCCCGCATTGGCCGACGGGGAGGAGGAGGGGGTGCTCCGCCGTCGGGTTCGCCATCACCAGGTCTAGGTTCTCCTTCACCACTGTCGCCGCCATCACCGCCTTGTTCTTCACCCCGATCACCACCATCGCCACAGTGTTCTTCTTCCTCCTCCCCTTCTCCTCCATTGCCTTCATTTTCGCCTTCCCCTTCATTCTCATCGCCTTCTTCTTCCTCGTGTTCTTCACCACCATCGCCGTCGTGCTCTGCCACCGGAGCGTCTACCGCCACGGGAGGGGGAGCCTCTCCTTCATCGTGTTCTTCGTCGTCAAGGAGGACGACGGCGGGTGCCATCACCCGCCATCTCTTTTGGGAGCCCGAACCGCCTGCGTACTCCATGACCAAGGGAGAATGAGAGGGTCGCTGCTGGTGAAGTTTGTAGTAAGCAGAGACGGAGAGGGGGAAAGAAGTGAGAAGGAGAAAATGAATGTGGGAGGTAGAAAGGCGTAGGCTTAACATGGGGCTTTGTTGCTTGTGGTTTCAAATGAAATGACGACTTGAGGAAGGCCATCCTTCAGTTATGAAACGACCATGCATGAGGGCGTTATTTTAAGGAAATTCTATTTTTTGGAAATTTTGAGTAATAGCGACCTATGTGACGACGCTATATCATGAAAATGCGATTGCGCAAACGGGCGCTGTTTCTTTGCGAGTATTGGGGCAATCAAAGCTGCAAGGTAATTATGAGGCTGTCATTCACATGTCATTAATGAGAGGCGACAGTATGAAGGGCATTATTTATGAATAAGCGACAACATGCGAAGGCGTTGTTTAGTTTGGATCTTTTAATAACACGTAAAAGGCAAAAGAAAGAAGAGCAACAAATGATGAGCGACTGTTCGCGAGGGTGCTCTTTCTGGAACAACGGCATTTCACAGAGGCGCTATTTCTAGCCGTTTTTTATTTGATGGCTTTAAAGTGCTGAAGCTAAAAGAATCTGCACCCATGATGGAGGCGCAGATCAGGGAATTCCTAAACCCTGTGGCAGTTGCTATTTCTTCCAGAGCCTACGATTTTGGATAGAATCAAGATTTTTTGAGTATTTGATCATTGATTGGACATTTTTATTGGCTCAATTGAGGAATCAAGATTTTATTCATTCAAGAAGCCTCTGAGGGGAAGCTAGTGCTGGCTCCATAGTTTATCTCGACTCGTTGGGATAATGCGGTTGGGTGAGTACATAGGGAGCAGCCTCGCTTCGGTCTATTCTGGGCACCACTAAAATAGGGATACCAGGAGGAGCCTTTCATACTGAACTGCCTGGCCATCCACTTTAAGCATGAGCTAGCCCTGGGCTGGTTTGCTGACTGTAAAGTCCTAGATGCCCACAACTTCTGAGAGGGAGCTGTGGAGTTCACAGACCACGTGCTATATCACTATGCCCCTCTACTAATCCACGCTGGGGTATAGCACAGCGTGTACGCCTCCCGTTTCAAGTATCTGATCTCCAAGGGTTTATGTTGTGCAATGATGGAGGTCTTTAATGTGGAGCTCAACACTTTTTACACTGTGAAAGCAGAGACTTCTATTGATCTGTGGAGCCTCCACCAGCTAAGCGGCTTGCCCATCGACGGGGAGCCATATGAAGAAGTATGTCTCCCCGAACTAATCAAAGATGAAACAGACGGGGAGGGCTTGTACACAGTCGGCTTCTCTTATCAGTATTTGATGAAGGCGTACTAGGAACTTCATCTATCATATCACAGAGGGAAGCAGCCAGCATGAGGTGATCGCTGAAGGGTCCATGCGGGCATGTGTTTAAAATATTTCTTTGACGGGGAAAAGAAGTACGATGATTTTCCTTCCGTTGGTGCCGCAGTGACCCAGAAGAAGTGCGATAGAAGCAGAATTGATTTGAAGGCTACTGACTTCAAGGGGTGCAAGAGTAGTCCCAACCTAGCAGGCGTTGATCCTGTGATGCATTGTGCTGCCTTCTTGGCCTACTGGCTTTGCTCCTTTGCCCTGCCATACGGCGACGGGACCGTTATTCGGCTAAAAGCCATTTATCCCGCTTGCTAGATGGCCTGGGGGAGAAATTATCACTATGCCCGGCTGCCCTGTGTTTAATCTACAAGAACTTGGGCGATGTCAATAGGCACCAACTTCCTCGACAATGTCAGATCGTCAGCCCAATGCACTTCTTCAATGCTTGGGTTTGCACAATATTCCCGGAGTATGCTCCACGTACACTCCAGTCCTAGACATTATTCCCGCGAATGCTAGAGTTCGCGAGTGCAGAGCCGGGCTCAACGTCACAGCAAGTATATCTTCTGAGGGGCAGGCTGACAACGACCCCTCAAGATGACCCTGGGAGCATTCATTTCTGGGCCCTGGCTGCCCATTCAAGTCCCTTGGTGAATAACAAAAGGGAATCTAGATATGACCAGGTGGAGAGGTACATTCACCCCATCAATCAGCAGACGGTCACTCGTCCATTGCTGGAACCAGAGCTTCGCGATTGGGCACTGTCCATACGCCCTTGCATTCTTATCTTCAGAAAGGGGAGCACTTTACCAAATGACAACCAGGGGAGATAAATAGCACCCAAATAATTATAACATGATGTGAAATAATACCCAAAATGACAATCTTGGGTGCACTGTAGTGCGTACGCGGTCTGATGGGAGACCGCTCAGGGATGGTAAACGGTCCTGGAGGGGACTGCGTAATGTCAGGGAGTAGTAAAGAAAACTAACAAAACACAAAAGACTGAAATGAACTGAGACTGTAGAGACAGGAACGTACCTAGCTGGATGGTCTATCGATCGACCGTGTAGACTATAGAACGGCCATGAACAGACCGCCGAAAGTCAGCAGTAACCATGAGTGAATGAAGAATAGTAATGCACCTGAGGACGGGAGCACACGGCCTATCGTCCGATCACCGTAAGACTAGAGCGGCCCCTTAAATACCGCGTAGCATTCTAGGGACAAAAACGCACCGTGGACAAGGTGACAACCTGCAACAACTTAGAAAAGACCCTAACCAAGCACAAAAGACACAGATTAGCGAAATAACAGCACGATGGGCACTAGGTGTCCCACCATGATCGCCAAAAAATGGGATGTTGGCTTATTTTTCCCCCTCCCCTTTTAACCCTTTATCTTCCTATATCAAGGTATAAAGATAAGCAAAATGAAGCTAGATGGGTGGAGAGGTGTGTGTGTGATCGTGATCACCACCAAGACACGAAGTACCAGGGAGTACTATATACCTTGGAAAGGGAGAAGACACTCGCCTGAAGAAGCAGCGCTGGCAGCTATAAACGGTCCAGGAAGAACCGCCCAATGTATTGCACGGCCTCTTGACAGGCCGCTCCAATGCTGGAAAAGAAGCAGGACGAAGGCTGGGCTGGCGATAGAATGGTCCAGTGAAGACCACAGGAAGGTGTTGCACGGTCCGATCTGGGCCGTGTACCCTTGCAGATGGACGGAGGAGGACCGTGTGATGCTACCAAATTCCCAGACGTAGGACTTGATCCTCCACCCCTTTCGACCAGCCAGAGGGGATAGGCCTCGTGCTGTGTTGATGCTAACCTGCAAAATAACGTAGACAATAGAAAAATAAAACCCAAATTAGACCTGGAATGTGTAGCAACTATAGAATAGAATGCAAAATTAACATAATAACACGGAATGGACGATATCTGGGGTGGTTTTTAAACCCCTATAGGGCGTGAAAAATGATAGGAGGGTGTGAAAATGATGGTAACAATGAAAGAACATGGAAGGGAGATGGAGAAGATGATCATGCAATGAGTGAACTAATAACTAAACACCTAGACTAGAACACAAAACGAAAGGCTACTCCCTCAACCGGAGGCTTAAAAGGATGTAGAAAGCCTCCCTCCCTGGTTACAACTCGCTCAAGAATTCGGCAGGGCTTCGCCATCGACGTTAGATCTCCCCCTTTTCAAGCTGAGGTAAATCTATCGGTGAACTAAAGTAGTATAACATAATACCGGGCACCCAAACACAAGTGCCGAAGTACATACAGGCAAGAATGCCCTATAACACGTACTTCGAGGTACTAAAGACAGCACAGGAGACTGCCAATAGACTCAGGATAAGGCAACTAGACCTACTACTACAACGGTCCCTGAGTCCTACAACTCTGAGTCAAGATCGTCGCACATAGCGGGACAATCCGCCAATCAGTCTAATCCTAAGCCAGGGAAAACGACGCTCTGAGAAAACGACACACAGAGACCTGAGGGGAGACAGAGACCCTCAGCACACCTAGACACACAAGTTGAGGTAGGACGATATCTCGAGACATCCAGAAACACGGTCTCGAATTGGATAAAGTCGTCGAGACACAACAAGGCTACCTGTCAACTTCTGGGTGACCCCGAGTTGACTGGAACCCAACAATGATGACACATACAGACACACACACTACATACACAAACAGAAATCAGAGCGGTGGACAACGACAACACTCTGGGCAAAGCGAACCATCACTCAACTGGTAGGTGAACCTGGCAGTCAAGGCACAGCCGCTACGCAACCAGAGACAAAGACACTGGCAGTTCTAGATCGGGTCGTTAGGGTACTATCGTAGTCAAGTAAAAGACCACACCCAGTCACCTAAACCGACCAATCCAGACAACCACCAACAGACAGACACCACCCTAGAACATGACCTAAGATAGGCCAACACACAGAACAGACGCATAACAGGACAATGACCATCACGACCAACAAGAGGACTATAACACACCAGCATAGAGGTGTTACCTGCTATAACGGACCACAGAAGGGGCGTTATGGCAGACAGACCCAAAACACAACACAGATAATATAACGCACCAAGACAGGGGCGTTATATCAGCATAATGCACCAGGAAAGGGGCGTTATGGCCAACAGTCTAAAACACAAACGAAGAGGAATATAACAGACCTCCATAGGCGCGTTATACCAGCTTAACACACTAGGACAGGGGCGTTATATCTAATAGACCCAAAACACTAATAGGGACAAGAAGTATTTAACGGACCAAGCTGCGTCTGTCATATCCACCTGACGCACAGAGTGAGGCACGTTATATCAACTGCCAAACCCAAACAAAACATCGGTCAAACACACCATAACAGACCTACACCGGGGTGTTATATGATCATAATGCACAAGGAGGCATCCGTTATGCCTAACCGACTGACACGGTCTTCGAGGAGGTACGGTCGTTGAGGGGCTGACAAGAGTAGGCGGCCTCGAAAATAACCTGAGTATAACGCGCCTAGACAGGGGCGTTAAACTCAGATAACAGACCAGACTGAGTCTGTTATGCTCCATGAACTCAAAAGATGAAAAATGACGAACTATGGTAATGACCAGAACAAAACTAACCCCATGCCGGAGGGGGGGGGCACGGGGTAGGGAAGAGGGGTCAGCTGCCCTGCGCACAGTTCTGTCAGGTAGAACCGAGATGAATCTCCAGGTACGCCGCGCACAGAACTCTGAACGAGGTGTCGCTTACACCAAAGCATTTATGTGGAAGTGTAGTAGCTCTCTGTGAAGTTTGGCTTCAATCCGAGGTCTCTGGAAGGCAAGGCAGACTAGAGAAGTCGACCTGTGCAGTTCTACCTTGCAGGATAGGTTGGCGCAGTCTTAGGGCCGGTAGTGGAACTCTCGCTGTAGACCTCCAAACAGAGTGGGACTAGCGTGGTTGGATAGAGGACTGGTAGTTCTACTTACCTTTAAAATTTGAGGTCCATCAGAGCACGGAGCAGGTCTCAATTGCTTCTTTGGTGAGCCTCTATTTTTTGGGCGAGCAGACAGAGAGGGGCAAGATATTCGGGGTGGTACGCCTTGCACGGAGATCGAAATGGGCTCAAACCACTTGGAGTGGCTTCAGGACGTTGAGAAGAATGCCTCAGATAAAAATCTTGACCATAAGATCACCGGGGAGAGCATGGCACATTCTGCAAACTCGCATCACGTTCTGGGCGAACAGGTTCGTACGGACCTTGCACAGTCACACGAAAATGGATGCCATGATCTGTGACGAGGTCGAAACGAAGCAATACCACTTTGGAGACAAGATGACTCAGAGTAGAACAAACCCACAGAACTAGTTTTACGCTGATTCACGCCGTGGACATTGGTGTAGCCTCTACAAATCGAGCCTCAAATTCTGTCCCAGATCTATAGGCAGTAGAGCAGAGATTTCTTCGAAGCTGAGGACGAGGATGACGACGAGTGGTCACAGTGGATCCGTGGATGAGCATGGAGAATGGGGGTGCGTGGATGGCAGTGGGGAAGGCACTGATGGGGGCTGGGAGATCGTGGGTTGCAGAGAGGGGCGACTTAGGGTATGGGTTGTAGGTAGGTGCGATGGTGGCTGGGATAGGGAAGGTGGGGTGCACTACTAGAGAGATGGGGAGAGATTCTAGGGGCATTATTCTCTTTGGCCTGAGGTGGCAGTTTGTTTAGGAAAGAGGGAATTAATTTGGTGGAGGGAGGGAGAGAAAGTAGGGAGAGGATTTGAATTTTAGTAGAAATAGGAAAGGGGATGAGGCGGGGTGCGCAAGTTCTCCTAGGGAGGGGGAGAGATAATAGGAGGAAGGGAGAGATAGTAGGATGGAGTGACATTCTCTAGGGGGAAGGTTGATGATGTGTCAAGGAAGGTTGGGTGGTGGGATGTTGGCCGCGGCCAAGGGAGGGAGGAGAGAGAAGATAGAGCGCAAGAGAGAGATAGAGACAGAGAGGTTGGCGCAAGTAGGAAAGAGAGAAAGGTGCTCGATCGGGGGGGGATCGGGCCAGTTTAGTGAAAGTCGTAATTTTTGGAGTTTGTAGGGTTCGCTGAAAAATGGCAACCATTCGCAGTAAAATTAGCGTCAAATTGACCACTGGGATGTCAGGATCCCAACCCCACCAGTTTCGTGTCAATTGCTCATCATTTGGGGCCGGTAGGAGTCCGGGAACCCCGGTGACTCGATTTGGGTCGATTCGTCGAAATTGCTCCGATCTCGCGTTTTAATGCGTTTCGATGGATGCATGTGGTGTTTTTAGCCTTTTGGGGTCGTTTCCCGTTGATTGGCTATATTTCCCCTGCGCTACGGCATGCATGGGGCGTGGAACGGGCCGATTCGGCCATTCCACAGTTTTAGTCGTTGGATTGGTTTAATGGTCCTACCAGAGACCGTTATAGGCATAACGGCCCCTCGACAGACCGTTATGGTTCGTTCGTTTTCGTCTTTCGAGGTCATGGAGCATAATAGACCAGGCCTGGTCCGTTATTTGAGTATAACGCCCATGTCTAGGCGTGTTATATTCGGATTGTTTTCCAGGCCTGCTGCTGTGTCAGACCCTCGACGACCGTGCTTCCTCGAAGATCGTGTCAGTCTGTTGGGCATAACGGATGCCTCCTTGTGCGTTATGATCAGATAATGCCCTGGTGCAGGTCCGTTATTGTGCGTTGACTGACATTTTGTCTAGGTTGGCAGTTGATATAATGCGTCTAACCCTGTGCGCCATGTGGATATGACGGACTCATTATTGTCCGTTATATGCTTCTTGTCCGTGTTAGTGTTTTGGGTCCATTGGCTTTAACGCGCTTGTTGTGGTGTGTTAAGCTTGTATAACACTCCTATAGAGGTCCGTTATATTCCCCTTGGTTTGAGTTTTGATCCGTTGGCCATAACGTGCCCATCCTGGTGCGTTATGCTAATATAACGCCCCTGTCTTGGTGCGTTATATCGTCTGTAATGGTGTTTTTAGTCTGTCTGCCATAGCGCCCCTTCTGTGGTCCGTTATACCAGGTAATGCCCCTATGCTGGTGTGTTATAGTCCTCTTGTTGGCCGTGATGGCCGTTGTCCTGTTCCGTGTCCGTCTATCTTAGGGTTGTGTTCTAGGGCGGTGTCTGTCTGTTGGTGGTTGTCTGGATCGGTCGATTTATGTAAATGGGTGTGGTCTTTTTCTTGACTGTGATAGTACCCTAATGACTCAATCTAGAACTACCAGTGTCCTTGTCTCTAGTTGCATAGCGGCTGTGCCTTGACTGTTGGGTTCGCCTTGCGGTTGAGTGATGGTTTGCTTTGCCTAGAGTGTTGTTGTCGTCCACCGCTCCGATTTCTGCTTGTCTTGGCTTGATCTCGTGGTTTGCCCGTGACCCGTGGGTGTCTGTTGACATCCAAAATCTTCAGAGATAAACGAATGCGTCGCACTTGAATCGATAAGAACATAAGCTATGCGATCATAAATTGAAACTGTACCTTCGATCAGATTAGACGCCAACGCTTCTGCACGAGTGATGTGTGTAACTCTGGCTCTCAGCGGACGAGTAGCGGCAGACGACTGCTGAGAAGGTGCAAGAACAGGCGGTTGAAACGGCTGAATCAGTTGAGATGGCTGAGGCGGCGGAGGAAGATGAAACTGTGGCTGCTGCGATTGCGAAGTCTGCAAGAACTGCACCGTCTGCTGCCTCAACGGACAGTTACGGGAAATGTGCCCCGACTGATTACAGCGATAACAAACAACCGGTAAAGAACACGACACACCCGGATGGCTGCCACCACACCTGGAACATAATCTCGGTTGAAGAGCAACAAAATCTGGACGCGACCGAATAAAAGAACCAGACTGCTAACTCAGATCAGAAAATATCGACTGATCAGACCGCTTCCTCTTCTTCTTATAACAGAAACCTCTGCCCTGAGATTGCTGAAAAGGAGCACTATCGACAGGAGAGGAGGCAGGAGAAACTCCTGAAGCAGATGACTGGTGGGGCGGCTGATGCTGTACGACTGATGGAACCATCCTAGTCTGAGCAAAACCTCGAGTCCTCGCCAACTCCAACTCCAACGTGACAGTGGTTTGATATGCGGAATCCAACTCAGCCACACGTGTAGCGAACAGCGACAGGCTCAATTCTGCTCTCAGTCCGTGCAAAAATTGCTGAGTCCTCATAGTCTCATCGGCAAAAATATAAGGTGCATACTGGCCAAACTCAATAAATTTATCGCAATATTACAGCACTGACATCTCGCCTTGTGTCAGCTCTAAAAATTGATACATCTTGGCTAACTTCAGGCAGGCTGGAGTATAGACACGCTCAAATGCAGTAACAAACTCAGCCCACGAGATCTGTCGAAGTGGACGGGAACGGAAGGCAACTTCCCATTCTGAAGTCCACCACGTGCGTACAGTACCCTGAAGTTGATATGAAGCCAGCATAACCTGTTCATCCTCGGTGCATTCCATGCATTGGAAGACGCACTCGATAGCATCCAACCACTCCCTCGCTACCTCGAGATCGGATTGACCCTCGAAAGTCGGTGGATGGAATAGCAAAAATTCTTTCAGTGCTCATCCACGATTACCAGGTAGCTCTGCAGGCGGATTAGGAACAGGTGCAGCCTAGGCAGGAACCGGTACAACAGGAGCAGGTGAAACACTAGCCTCATTCCGAGGAATTGGGGCTCTTTGCCTTCGAGTCGGCATCTTGAATCTAGGAAAACACGACAATGGAAAACATATTAGTATCGCAAGAAACATCCTAAGCCAGCAACGAACGACTCAAAAGGGACTTACTTTGGACCAGACATTATGAATACCCTACAATAGGCACTCCTACAATTCTACCTTTCTTTGAGACATATCTCAGCCAACCCTTAAATAAGCCTTTTCTGGAGATGTTCAGATTCGTAATTCGTAATTCTGGTTCTGGCAACATCTTTCTCCATCCTTTTCCCAATGCTTCTATCTCAACAATGTTGCTCTAATCACCTCCTTGCACCTCGGCTGTGGCCTTGAGCTACCATCTACTCTATCCCAAGCTTCATCAGCAAATGTGAATGCATTCAAGAACCGATGCCTACCGATCGTATCTACAGCAATATTGAATGGGCTGTTGAGCAAGTCACCATTGCGATGCAGCAAAACAGATCGTCCAATGAGGTTCAAAGGGAAGAATATTGTGCCTAATTAAGAACTAATGGATATGTTGGGTCAAGTTGGAGGTCTTGGTTTAGAGACAAGGTTTTTTAAATAACAAAAAGAACAGGGAGTTTTCTGAAAATAGGTCAAAAAAAGCATGAGTTTCATCTTGTGCAACATGGATGCCAGGGAGGGAATGAAGGAGACAGGCCGGTAATGGTTATGAGTCTCGCAGCAGCCCTGCATGGAAGAGGAAGAAGCAAGGCTGGCAGGGGCCGTCATTGGCAGTGAAAGACCTAGCAGACAACTGCAACCTTACTGACTTCTCTCTTTGTTATCTTTCCTCTCTTTGTTTCTTTATGCGAGATTTTGGTGACGTTATTGGAAGAGACAAGAAGAGAGGAAGAAGAGAGCAAAGGTGGAAGGCTGATGATCTCTTTGATGGTGAGGAGATGACAAATGACGATAGTATGAGAAGACAGATTCTGTTGGTGATCTTATGCGAAATAGAACAGATGATGAGAGTGATGGATATGTAGGAATATTGCAGAGTCTTTTACTCCCTCGTTTGCTCAAAGAAACAAATCAGATGTGAACAGAAGACAGAGAACAGACAGACCAAAAGGAACCAAACAAGAGATATGAACATTGGACGGGTAATTATGGCCTCATGCTACAGAACTTCATGCTGGAGAAAAGACAGCCTCGCGTCAAACATCTTCACCAGAAAGCGGTCAGCCTCATGCAGGTGCTTGTAAATAAGATGATCATACCACCCATGGCCCATGTAAAAGAACAGTTCCCAGTGAGCAACCATTATTAGCCCAACTCAGGCATCCATTCTCGTTTATGATAACAAAGAGAAAAACGCACAATGATGCCAAATTTGTCCATTGAAACCCTCCTTAACATGCTCCTCTTAGCATCCTTACCAAATGTCGATCCTTCCTACAAATCAAGAATACAACCTAATATCATCTTTGTTTTTGATCAGAGAGATGGATATCATCCAATGAATATTCTATTTGGTGGAGATTTAGTATGAAAATGTAGTATGTTATACAGTATGCCGAGAAAAGACTAACGCTGCCAGAAGTTCACACACTGGACTTCAAGACCTTTGAGAAGTAGAAAGAGAAGGCCAAAGAGGCCTCCAACCCTCCTCCGCCCAAGTCTACTGAATGACGAAAAGGTCTCTCACTGTGGGAGAAAATGAGAAATAAGTTGTATTCTTTTCCTCGAGACAAGTCTCGGGTCCTATTTGAGTGGGCGACCAAGTACAACAAGATCACACTACCAGAACCAAAGAGGCCCGACGACTTGAAGAAGAAGGATGACCCTCACTTTTGCCTGTACCACCAGATGCTTGGGCACACCTTCGAAGAATGCTACATCTTCAAAGATGTTATCGAGCCTTTGATCAAGAAAGGGGAGCTGGATATGGGAGAACACAAGGTGGATCCCCCGCAGCCGCATGAAATGCCCAATTTAGCTGCCACCGTCAACATGGTGTTATTATACCAACAATTGCCTGAGGAATGGTCAAAAGCCAGCACCCGCGCCACCTATGAAGCTTTTATCATAGCTCCAACCCATGACCAAGGAGGCTGGCAGGCCACGCCGAAGAAGAACAGAAGAAGAAGACAAGCTCCCTGGCCCACTCCGAGAGTTCACATAAGAGGTATTACACCTCTACTGGCACCGTCATCGGTAAAGCCTGTCTGGCACGACACAGCCCCTCGGCTAGCTGTGAGATGGCCCACTTATAACAAGAAGGAACATATCCCGATGCGGGTGCATAAGGAAGTCAGCCCCGCAGTCGAAAGACTCTAGGCCATTATCGATGGGCTTGAAGATTATGAACAGCCAAAGATCCAGCTCGTGGAGTGGAAGGAATATGTTCCCTGGGAAGAGTTCGAGTCCCTTGAACTAGCTCGAGAACCAGAGACCAGGGTGGAGGAAGAACCTCTGTTGTGGGATGAACTCCCCCAAGGACAGCCACCAGCCATCGAGGAAAAGAAGAAAGAGAAGAAGAAGAGAAGGCCAAGAATTAGAAAGAAGAGTGGGGTCATCATTTCATGCAACACCCTCTCAACATTTTTTGACACCGCCCTCTCCCTAGAAGAGGAAGAAGAGGCATCTCTCGAACCAGTAGAGACAAATCAGGCTAAAGCATCTACTTCGCAACATACCACCAGGTCAGGAAGGAAGTGGGGATGCCCTCCTCAGGCCAACCACAACATCCTGTTCAGGGGTGAACAACCATATCATATCCCCGAACCCAGGGTCCAAGGCATGGAGATTCCCCCTCCATCGGGCCTCTATCCTGAATAAACATGCGGCCAGAGCGCCCCTTCATTCACTGAATTTCTTTCAGCTCAGAGAGGAAGACACCCATGCCCCCGGGCAGGCTGCCCTTTGACTCCGCCCGCGGTGATCCCTCCTCGGACAAGAGAAGAATTCAACAATGTCCTAATAAACGTACTTTGGTCGTACAGAACGATTCCCAGAACGTCAACCGGTGAGAGTCCCTTTCAACTGGTGTATGGCACCGAGGCCGTGATCCCGTTGGAGATTGGCAACCCCTCCCTTCGAGTCATCTATTTCTCACCCGAGGTAAACAATCAAAAACTGCTCGAGAACCTTGACCTAGCAGAAGAAGTCTGAGAGATTGCCAGCAAGCGGGCAACGGAATATCGACGTCGCCTCACTCGATACTACAACGCCAAAGTCCGAGACAGACACTTCCAGCCGGGAGACTTCATCCTCAGAAAAGCTGAAGCTTCTCGACCACTTGAGGCAGCGGGCAAACTATCCCCCAATTGGGAAGGCCCCTACTGAGTGGTCAAGACGCTCAGGAAAGGAGCATACTGGCTATCAACTATGGAAGGAGAACCCATCTCTCGGACGTGGAATGCAACTACACTATGCAAGTTCTATTTCTGAACATTCCAGTCATGTAAGCAGCATGAAATAAAATACATATTCCCTTCCTCTCTTATTAAAAAGACCATTTGTACATCTGAAAGGCAATAGCTGATACAATACATGTCAAAAAAGTAAAAATCCATCTGGTACCGCCACACGAGCCTGTCACTCGGTTGACTCGGTTAGCCCTCCTGTGCACTGACTCTGCCTTGTGTAGAAACTGGCTCGGATAAAGGATGGCCGACCTGTTTGCTCGGGTAGCTCGGGAGAAAGGTTACAGAGGGATTGGAGAGGAAGAGGAAGGCTACCTTCCAAGTTACCAACAACGAGGAAGGGGAAGCCAACTCATCGCAGGGATGTCTAGAGGCATCCTACAAAGAGTCAAAGAAATGAAAAGAGAAGAGCAGGAGTGGGAGAAAGAGGCTGCTCTCTCAAAAAGCCACCACCGATTGGATCGGTAGTGGGAAAGATCCAGAAGAGGAAGAGGGAGCTATCTACTGACCCTTTGGTAGAAACCCCTCCAAAGAAAAGGGGAGAGAGACAGAAGAAGGAGCTGGGAAGGGAGGTAGGAAGAGAGGAGGCGGAGACCATTTCCATGGACAGGAAGTCCCATGGGAATGGGGAATAAGAAAGGAGGGGCTGGGTGTATCATGCTCAACCCTCTCCCCCCCAGCGCCGCCAGAACTGATAAAGGAAGGTAACGTGCTTCCGCATGTCGAACCCCCTTCAGACCTGCCTGCCGGCCATCGAACTCCCTTCAGACCCGAAGCAACAGAAGCTCTCCACCTTCTATTGTCTACATCTTCATATTCCGGAGCGTCTTCCATGCGTCAACCTGATGGTACAACGCTTCGTGGAGAAGGAGGGAGGAAAGACTACCAAGGAAGGCCCTAAGCGATGGAGAGGAAGAAACACCCTTTAGACCTTTTATAGGCGAAGGGAGGCTACTTGCCGGTCAGACAAAACACAAGTCCACACCTGCCATAAGACAAAAGCTCTACCCACTAGAAGAGCGACCGGATGTATCCTCTGACGTCTTACACCGCGTCACAAGTGTCTCCCTACTCCCCCGGGCGAAAACTGAGACACGCCACAAGTACCACGAACAAGGACTAATTGGGGTCGCGCTCGTCAGCGCGCGTCCTCTGCTCCCAACTACGTGTGCACACACAGACTATCTGCTCTAGGTCGGGTCCTCTAGCTAGTTTTCCCCCCAGTCAGACTCAGGCTACAAAAGCAAGGGGCCCTACAGTAACCAGCCTAAAAACTGTCTCACTTGAGTCACGTCTCCACCACTCCCGAGTGGGTTCGCACCCGCATGCGCAGGAAAGTTACGACTAGTGGACAGGTCACTGGAGGTAAGACTTGACTCTCGAAAAGCACCAGGCGAATGAAAAATGGAACGGCGGTCCACGCATGACTGCCCACTACCTGGCGGCCTATCGCTAGACCGCGAGGCACCTAGCGGTCTAACTCTGGACCGCGAGGGACAACCTAGCGGTCGAACTCACGGCCGCGAGGGAGCGAGCCACGGCAACGCCTAGCGGTCTATTGTTGGACCGCGAAGCAAGCCAAACGGTCCATATCTGGACCGTGAGGCAATAGTAAACGGCCATACCCTTGACCGCTTGCCAGCACGTGACTCCCAACAGTCAAAAACACACATCCCGAGGGCGCAACGGTCAAAATGGGGCAAATGGTCGAGGGATGACCGCCAGCCCAGGGTTAGCGGTCTATCGCGCGGCCGCCAACCAATGCCTAGTGGTCCACTATTGGACCACATGGCCTGCAGACAAAATAGTACCATCAAGTGGTCTTATTGGAGGCCGCCTGGGGAGCCTTGTAGTCACTGGAAGGACCGCTAGGCTCACCCAAGAGCGAAACGGCGGGAAAACCCCAAAAATGTCATTCCATGCCCCGATCATCGCCCGATGATGGGGAAACAAAAGGGAAACCTCCCCCAACCCTCCTAGCATGCATCTAAGGCCCCGAATCGGTCAAAAATCTCACGAATCGATGGATCTGGTGCTCAAACCCTAAACATGGAAATTTTCCACCCGGCATGGAATAAGCCTCTCTCGACCTCTCCTCGGCCTAAAAATCACGAGAAGGGATGGGATGAGCATGGGACGTGAAAACTGTGGAATGGTCGATTCGGCCCGTTCCACGCCCCATGCATGCCAAAACGCAGGGGAAACACATCCATTCGGTAGGAAATCCTTCCAAGATTCTAAAAACACCACATGCACACACCGAAACCCATTAAAACACGAGATCCGTGAGATTTAGACAAATCGACCTAAATCGAGTCACCGGGGTTCCCGGACTCCTACCGGCCCCAAATGACAACCAATCGACATTCAAGTCATGAAGACCAAGGTCGGAGCACCTCTTGCCAGCACCAGCCAAGGTCGATGCTACTTTGCTGTCAAGGTCAGAGCACATTTTTGCTAGCATGAGCCAAGGTCGGAGCACCTCTTGCCAGCACCAGTCAAGGTCGATGCTACTTCGCTGTCAAGGTTAGAGCACATTTTTGCTAGCATGAGCCAAGGTCAGAGCACCTCTTGCCAGAACCAGCCAAGGTCGATGCTACTTTGCTGTCAAGGTCGGAGCACCTCTTGGCACATCTAGCCTATGCAGAATAAAGGTCGACGCACATTTGCCTTGTGCATATAGACGGTCGGTGCACATCTTCCTTGTTCATTTAGAAGGTCGATGCACATTTACATTTTGCATACTAAGGTCGATCCACATCTTGTCTCATGAATACATAAGATCGATGCACATTTCCTTATACATGTATAAGGTCGATGCACATTTGTATTTTACAAACTAAGGTCGATGCACATCTTGCATCTTACATACTAAAGTCGATGCACATTTTGCATCTTGCATTACAAGGTCTGTGTAACTTTTCTAAAACTGCCACTAAGCTTGATGCACCCCATGCTAGCACGTTATCAGGTCGGTGCACATTTACATTATTGCACTATAAGGTCGATGCACATTTCACTTCTTGCTTTGCAAGGTCGGTGCACATGTGCATTTCTGCTCACAAGGTCGATGCATGTTTTGTCATCACTGCTAGAAGGTCGGTGCATGTCTGCATATAAGCATACAATGTCGGTGCACATTATGTTAGATAGTATATAAGGTCAATGCACATTTGACTTGTTCATATATAAGGTCGATGCATGTTTTAAGTTTGTACATATAGGTCTAAAGCATACTTAGGGTCTGTGCACATGTAGGTTTGTGCATGTCTAGGGTCTATGCACATGCAGCATCCAAGTCTGTGCACATTTGGAATTCAAGGTCTACGCATATGTCCAAGTCTGTGCACATGAAGGAACCAAGGTCTGTGCATGTTTTTCCTTCAGCATAGGAAGAATAAAGTGTTTGATGAAATGTCTCAATGAAGAACAAGGTCTACCTCTGTGACCGCCAAGAAGCATTTCAAGTCAATTTTCTGTCAGATCAAGTGGGCCATCCAGAGAGAGAAAATAGGTACCGTAAATGTCTAATTTCATGAATTTTGAGGTCTGGATGGAGTACCAACATTTGTGTTTTGTCCTTGTCAACATGTCACATCTTATCTACCTCCTTGGAGATGATTCTGTCAGAAATCCAACTGGAGGAAGGACACCTCACAGTCTGCCACCTCTTTACTGTCCCCCATGTGACTCCAGTCCTAGCAGTCCTCAGCAAGACAGAATTAACTCCAGCCAGTGAGAAGACCACATGTCTAAAGGGCATTTAATGTGACTTTAGTTAACTAAGGTCGATGCACATTTCCCTTAGTCAAATATAAGGTCTGTGCACATTTTGCATCTAGCAAGGACAGGTCGATGCACATGTGTTAGAGATAGGCATAAGGTCTGTGCACATTTGCATAATAGCAAGCAAAGGTCAGTGCACATTCATCATTCTGCATCAGAAGGTCTGTGCATGCTTGCCATCACTGTGACAAGGTCGATGCATGCTTTACCATCATTGATATAAGGTCGGTGCATGTCTGCATATTAGCAAACAAGGCCAGTGCACATTATGTTAGATAGCATATAAGGTCGATGCACATTTGCCTTATTCACATATAAGGTCGATGCAAGTTTTAAGTCTATGCACATATAGGTCTAAGCATGTCTATGGTCTACGCACATTCACAGGTTGGTGTATTGGCTTTAGCAAATGCAATCCTGATTATCTTTGTTGCATACATTTCTGATCTGCACAAATTATTTTATCTTGACACCCTTTGCTATCATAGCTACACCAATATCTCCTCAATTTCCTACTGCATTCTTGCTCACAGGCACTAGGGAGTACACTCCAAGCGAAAGGGAGTCATATATTTCATGCATGCAATCTTCTCTCTTGTGCCTTCATCTGCATAAGCCTCTTGGTAGCTTGCTGCACTCTGGCACACAGTCACTTAGGTGTTTTCCTTGACAAGAAAAATTATCCTTCATTTAAGCCATTCCTATTTAATTCTGCTGCGCATTGCGTCTAAGTGTTTTTATGAGAGTGGCTCATGTGATTTATCTCTAAAAGTTTTAATTGGCCATAGTTCATGAAAGGATCTATTCAACCCCCCCTTCTAGATCTTATTGCACTTCTCAGGACCCAACAAGTGGTATCACAGCCAAGCTATGCCAATCCCAGATCTAACGATCTACAGGGAAAGATCCTGGTTGACTTTGATAAAATGGCTTCATATGCTACACATGCTTCGATGGTCTCTCTGCCCACTTATGATGGTTCAGATTTTTCTACTTGGGTAGGGAGAATGTTCATATATGTCAATTCAATAGATCCACAATTGTGAACTCTTATATACAATGGTCCTTATGAGTTGCCATCAAATTCAGATGAATGGTCAGCTGAACATGAGACCAAACACAATGATAACCTTGCTGCATTTAATTTGATAAAAGTTGTAGTTGGTTCAAGATTACTTCATCATGTGTCCACCTGTAGCACAACCAAGCAACTTGTGGACGAGTTGGTGAACATCCATGAAGGAGATGAGAAAGATCAAGAATCCTTCATGGCTGACCATCCGGAGCAGTCAAGTGACCCGTCCTCAACTCATGTAAGCTCTGACTCCGAGGACTTCACTTTTGAAGAGCTTATAGAAGCCTATGATGATTTAGCCAAGCACTACAAAAAGCTCTAGTGAGTCGTGTCCGGGCGTCTAGGTCGTAGTTCGTGTCCCCACCAGTCGAGTCTCCCCGTTGTCCCGCATCAAGATAAGAAAGAAATGAAAGAAAGAAATGAAGCAGAAATGAAACAAGAGTCGGGGACCTAACACTCCCTCCAAATCTACTACGATGAATTTATAACATGAACCAAAAATGAATGAATGAAAGATGAAAGAAAAAAAAGAGAAGAACCGCTGCTCACTGATGAGGAGTGAGTCAACACAGGGCTGTCCCGGGTTGCTGCAGTGCAACCCTACGTTGACTCGGCCATTGTGTTGGGTCGACGCACCGCTCTATTGGGCTGATTCCCAGTCCACTGTGTTGACTCAGCCATTGCATTGGGTCGACACGACGTGCTCTTGGGCTGATTGCCAGGACACTGCATCGACGCATCATACGACCTGTGTCGACCCACTCTACACCAATCTTAGAATTGAGCTCGCACATCCAATGTCAGACCCTCTGTGGGCCATGTGCATTGAAAGATGAAATGAATGATGAAGAAAATAATGAAATGAAATATAAGGTAGACCCAAATGCGATGAAAACCCAAAAATGAGAAAGGTAAAGCAAAAAAAAAGAAAGGGGGGAAGAAAGAGGAGAGGAGAAAAAGAAGAAATGGTAATAATGAAAATAATATATATACAACAGTAAAAGGAATATATGTATAAAAATGATGAAATGATGATTAAAGGAAAATGAGAATGTTATGAAAATATCATAACATTAAAGAAGTTAATGGTGCTTAATCCGGAGCCCTCACCTCCGTAGACCAGGTGGGAAGGAGATATCAACGATGTCCTGGCAAGTCATGTTTGGACCTCGGGGACCACCCCATTCGGACCATGGGTCTCATTCCTCCTCCGGAACCTCCGGACCTCCCTCTTTGGGCATCGCGTCCCTCTACACCTTCATGTCCGGATTCTCCGAGCTTCTCACTGATTTTCCTTGGGCGCCACGCCCCTTATGATTCCATTCCTCCGGAACCTCCGGACCCTTCTTCCTCTTCTAACCTACTCTCGTTAGGGCATCGTGTCCCTCCAAATTTTCTCCCATTAATTCTCCCGGGGCATCGCGCCCACTGTCCTGCTATTTCCTTAGAACCTCCAGATCACATCCCTTCATTTTGTCCCCTATCTTTCTTCCAATTCGTCCTCCTGCTTCTTCAGGACATCGCGTCCTTTATTCTTTTCTTCCTTTTAAATCATCTTTTTCCATACCTTCTCCCAGGGGATCGCGTCCCTCGACATTTTCTACCTTCGGAGCCTCTGGATTCCCCTTCCCATCATGATTTTCCTCCGCGCCCTCCGGACCCTTCGGATCCACCTCTCTCCATCTATCAATTTCTCCTCATAATCCCTCTCGATCCCGGGTCTAAAATAGCCAAAATTCACCAGACGAAACCTAGATCCAAACCATTAAGGATCTACTAAATCTACGGGTGTTACAGTCCCTCCCTCCTAAAAAAAATTTCATCCTCGAAATTAGATGAAAGGACAAGGAGGAAATAGACAACACGACACACCCTACTGACAGAAAAGACAACTGAAAGAAACAGAAATGGATACCTTGGAAATAGAAAGCTGACTTTCTGCGTGGCATGAAATAGACTCGCTTGAGACGACAGTCAACCATGGCGCCATAAAGTTTTAGCCAATCCACTCCTAGAATCGCATTATAGTCGGCCAACTATAATGCATAAAGCCTCGCTGGTAGTTTCTGACCACTGACCATAACCGAAGAAGTTTTCAGGCACAGAGGAGTGGACATGTAATCACCAGAGGGCAACTCCACGAGCATTTCACAGGAAACTTCATTCACTGGCCTTTCGATATGAGCAACAAAATCTTCAGAGATAAAGAAATGGGTTGCACTAGAATCGAGGAGAACACGCACTGAGCGATCATAAATCAAAATTGTACCTTCGATCAGATTAGACGCCAATGCTTCTGCACGAGTGATGTGAGTAACTCTAGTTCTCAGCGGACCTAGCTGTAGATGACTGCTGAGAAGGAGCAGGAACTGGTGGATGGAACAGTTGAGGCTAAGGCGGCGGAGGAAGATGAAACTGTTGTTGCTGCGACTGAGAAGTCTGCGAGAACTGTACTGTCTGTGGCCTCAACGGACAGTTTCAGGAGATGTGCCCCAGCTGATCGTAGCGATAGTAGACAACTGGCAAGGAACACGGCACACCCGGATGACTGCCACCACACTTGGAACACAACCTCGACTAAAAAGTAACAAAATCCTGATGTGGTCGAATAGAGGAAACGGACTGCTGACCCAGATCAAAAAACACCGACTGATCGAACCTCTTCTTCTTGGATTTCTTAAATCAGAATCCCTTACCTTGAGATTGCAGGAAGGAAGTACCATCGACAGCAGAGAAAGCAGGAGAAACTCCTGGAATAGATGACTGGTGGAGCGGTTGATGCTGCACGACTGACAGAACCATCCAAGTCTGAGGGAGTCCTCGAGTCCTCGCCAACTCTAACTCTAGCACGACGGTGGCTTGGTACGCAGAATCCAACTCAGGTACACAGGTAGCGAACAGTGGCCGGCTCAACTCTACTTTCAGTCCGTGCAGAAACTCCTGAGTCCTCGTAGTCTCATCGGCAAAGATGTGGGGTGCATACCGGCCCAACTCAATGAACTTGTCCTGATATTACAACACTGACATCTCGCCCTGCGTCAGCTCCAGAAATTGGTACATCTTGGCTAACTTCAGGCAGGCTGGAGTGTAGACACGTTCGAATGCAGCAACGAACTCCGCCCATGTGATATCCAGAGCAAGTCCATTTGAGTCGTCTATTGCTGGCTTAGGATATTTTTCACATTATTGATGAATTTCTTATTATTGTGAGTGTTTTCTAGCTTCAATATGCCCCCTCGTAGGAGAGGCTGTGGTCGAGGTCGAGGTCCTGCTCCACGGGAGGAAAGTAGTGCCTCATCTCCTCCAGTGATTGTCCCGGATCTAGCTCAAGCAGTTCCCATTCCTGCTCCTCAAAAGGATGTGCCTGGTGGCCATGGTCGAGCACTTAAGGAATTTTCGCTATTTCACCCACCGACCTATGAGGGTCAGGCAGATCCAGATGTAGCCAGAGTTTGGCTGGATGCTACTGAATGCATATTCTGATATATGGAGTGCGCAGAATACGAGAAGGTGATGCTTGCTTCTTTTCAACATCAGGGTGCAGCACTTACATGGTGGACTACGGAATGGGAAGTCACTTTCTGTTCCTGTCCTCTCCGACAGATCACCTGGGCAGAGTTTGTTGTGACCTTCGAACGCACTTTCAGCCCTACCTATCTTCGGATGAACATGATGCATCAGTTTATGGAGTTGGTGCAAGGTGGGATGTCTATGCTGGAATATCGAAATAGGTTCATGGAATTGGGCCGGTATGCGCCCCATGTTCTAGCAGATGAAGCCCTAAAGGCTGAACATTTTCTTTGTGGCCTGAGACTAGATTTGAGGCAACATTTAATTGCTACTCGGGTGACTGAGATGAATGTAACTTATCAGGCAGCTGCAGCCTTAGAGCTGGACATGGCGAGACCTCAAGGTTTTTCTTAAGTGGCATCGGTTCAGTTGACGGTTCAACTTCAGCCAAGTTATCAGCCTTCTGTGCTGGGAGTTCCTCCTGCTATTACTGCCGCTAGTGGTACTTCTTCTTTCAAGCCCAATTTCAAGAAATTTAAGAAGTCAAAGAAGAAGTTCAATCAGCAGGCGTCTTCTGGCACTGTGCAGCAGTCAACCCCTTCTCAGCAGTAGCAGAGACAAGTCATGGGACCTCCGAGGCTATGTTCGAGATGTGGTGGTAGTCATCCAAGCAAGTCTTGTTCCTTGCTAGTGGTTTGTTATCGCTGTGATCAGCCAGGTCATGTTGTTTGAGGCTGTCTGCAAAGGACGAAGCCGGTACAGTTCTCGTAGTTTACTCAGCCGCAGTAGTCGCAGTTCAGACCTCCTCTTCCACCACCATCGCCTCAGCAATTCTTTCCCCAAGCTTCAGTAGCATCTTCCTTCCAGTCTTCGGCGGCAACCAGTAAAAAGCAGAAAGGTAAGGTTTCTCACATCACGCGAGCAGAAGCCATGGCATCCAACCTCGTAGAAGGTGCGATTATGATTTTTGGTCATGCAGCTCATGTTCTATTTGACTCTGGTGCTTCTCACTCTTTTATTTTTGACGCGTTAATGGATGCCACGAGATGAAATCATTAATTGGCCATTCATGCAAAAATGCAACAAGATTATTAGTTAATTTATTCATGTGATCAAAGGTTCGGTCATACTCATTTAAGTGGCAATACATGCTAATGTGAGTGTGCGCTTATGGTTTCAGGATGACTACTCAATATAATTGAGGACATTAAACCCCTTTTTATTCATTCATTTGACTAAGTTTATTGAATCAATTAGGGTTTCGTCATCAATTATGTATTATTGAATTAGTTATTTATGCAGGTGCTCTTGTGCCACTATTCATAAAGGTCAACATGTCACAGGTCAACGCAAGGTCAACCATGTGCACATAAAGTCAACGCATTATTTTCTTTGGTTAGAGCATTAGTTTATTCCACTCATTAAGTCAATGCTCTCTCTGACCCAAGGTCAATGCTAGTTGCACCAAATGCTAGCTAGGGTCGATGCTAGGAGTACTGTGCGACAAGCTCAGGTCGATGCTAGTGCACTTCGTGCACAGCCAAGGTCGATGTTAGCTGGACATTAAGCCAACTAAGGTCGACGTTAGTGCACTTCATGCACTACCAAGGTCGATGCGAGGGAGAGAGATTGAATGGGTTTATTAAAGGGCTTCAACCTTGAAGAGGAGGCTGATTTAGTGAAGACGCATGAGTCGGTGGCGACGCCACTAGCTTAGCGCAATTGCAGGGTGGGTCAGTGGTGACGCCACAGTCTTAGCGCAATAACGGGTGAGTTGGTGGCATCGCCACAGACTCAAGGCACTCAAATGCTGAGTCAATGGCGGCGCCACCAACTCACAGCTCCCGAGCCTTATTTGGATTCAGGGGACGCTGGGGAATTTTCTGAAGTGTTTATTAAGGGACCTCGTTAAAATTTTAAAGGGGTTTTGGACCTTATTGAAGGAACAACTTAATATCACCCCTTTTCTTTTATTGTTGTTCTTTAATTTTATCAACAAATTTGTGTGAGGTTCATACTCCAGCACATTAGGTCGTGTCACTTGATCTTTTAAATATGATGCTCTGGAGAAAATTGGATAGCATGTCCCCATGATGGGGGCTGTTCCATTAATCAAGCGGATCAACGCACAAAAATACCGTTGTTAAGCCATAAACAAATGAGAAATCCCAAAATGAGATTCTCAGAACAGAAAGTCAGTGCATTTGAATCTTGAGAGCTAGCCTACGAAGGATTCGCACATGACCTCTATGGAATGTAAGTGTAAGGGTCCATGTATGACCAATTGGCCAATTAATATCTGCACCGTGCAGTGGGATTTCTAGGGGGACATGTCATTGACAGATAGATCCCCTGGAACCCATGGTGAGTTGATGAGGGCATCTCTCATCACTCCCTATGGCTAGGATCACCCATACATCATTGAGGAAGCTTGCCGACGATTGTCTCATGTTATCTTTATCTTCATGTCTTATTTATGTAATTTTTTCTTTATTGAGTCATGTTGTCATGAGTCCAATTTCTCTTGTTTTGTATTAATTGGGCCTTTGTATCCTAGTTTGGGCCCATATTGGTTGCTTAGGATAGTTTTGGTCTTTTGTATAAATGTTAAGGGCATTTCGGTCATGTAAAGAGTTGGGTGCCTATAAATAGGACCCAACTCCCTTCCATTTGGAAGAACTTGATGCTTGAGAAATTGGAATCCACTTTGAGTGAATTCTCCCTCCCCTCTAAGAGTGTGACTCTCCTTCTCTCTCTCTCTCTACTCCCCTCTTCCCAAGACATCCCTCACCCTTTCCTAGGTCCATCTTTACTCCCCATCACCTCCCCCAAGACTAATTCAAATTCGTATCTCCCTCCACCCTCACTTGCCAAGACACCCCTCCCTCTTCCCAAGGGATCCCCCACTCTCCCCAAGGCTCTTCATTAACTCCCCATGTGACGCGGGACGAACCCGGTCGAGACACGGGACCCTAAGCCAGCAATCAATGAGCGCAAGTTGTCTAAGCGACAAGGCAAACACACACATGAGTCGCGGACTCCACAGGACTTGAAGTGATGGCTCGGCGAGCTGTGGCTCGCAAGGAAGCCAGACACGATCTGAGCAGTGAGGAGAGTGGTAGTTAACCACCCCGGGGAACACGTCGCGGGCGCTGGATTCAACCAGGTGGACCGATACCGAGGGGATCAGTTCTGATGTGCACTCACTCACCGGCAGCAAGAACTCATGGAAAATAGTGGAATTGTGGACCGGGCACTCCTCACACGGGCGCTGCAGTTGGAGCTAATACTAGACAAGCAGAGTGGAGAGGCAGCCGCATGTACCTAGCCCGTCCGAAGGACCAGCTCCGGTCGAAGATGAGGGCGCGCCGGGGAGCGTGCGCACCTGGTGGACACGCTGCGTCGAGGAAGCTTGGCGATGATCCCTACTAATACATTGACTACTCTCCACGCAGGGAGGGGTTCACGGGGAGGGGAAAACAATTACATGCACTACCCTCGCTCAGGAGGGGGGATCGTGGGGGTGGGGAAACGAGCGATCGACTGTACGCCGAGCTCAGGCGTCCGATCGAGGTGCAGCCAACTCTTGGATGATGCTCGATGGATGCCGATGGATGCCTGAAGGTCTGGCACCGAGCTG
This sequence comes from Amorphophallus titanum, assembly GCA_024336825.1. Classification (NCBI taxonomy): domain Eukaryota; kingdom Viridiplantae; phylum Streptophyta; class Magnoliopsida; order Alismatales; family Araceae; genus Amorphophallus; species Amorphophallus titanum. The sequence goes on along the minus strand of JANBPO010004458.1, from coordinate 4,468,855 downwards.
ATGTCACTGGATGGAGACGGCGGCCACAGCTGTTGGCCTGTGCAGTTCTGCCACACAGGACTGGTTGGCACGGTCGTGGTGCGTCGGCCGGTACGGGCGCTGTAGAACCCCAAACGTGACGGGACCAAGTCATGGACATTTTTGACATGGAGATCTACAAACCCTCAGAAGATGGCGGCCGTCTGATCACCTGGCTAGACATGGTCGCAGGAATGGCCAGTGTCAGGTTCCTGGGCAAATAGTAGGATAGGACGCCGATGGTCATAGTGGAACTTCTGGTGCTGACGTCGGATCGAGACGATACCACTTGCGTTGGTTTCATATCGTCGAAAGCTGCAACTTTACTGAAGACTGTACTGGCTGAAACAGAGAGGATTTGGGGGTGTCGGGGCCAACTTGGCAGCAATCTGTCCTGGGTGAACAGGGGACTTCGGGTCTGGCGCGACTGAGGGAGATTGGACAGTCTAGACAGTGGCATTGTTGAAACTAGGCGAGACCACCTCTGGTTCATCGGTGCTTCGGGGATGAAGAACTCTCGTGAAGAGATCTCTGACTGAATCGCACAGGAGTAGGCGATGGAGCTGCTACCAAAAGGTACTCAGGTTCAAACCTGAATCTGGCACAGTTGCACGAGAATGGATGATGCGAACGGAGCCGAGGTCGGATCGTGGCGGGATGACTTCTGGAGCGAAGCTGACTCGACGAAGAATGACTCCACAGAAGACAACTTTGGCTGGTTCATGCAGTGGACGCCAGGGTAGCCTCTGCAAGCTCGTTCTCTGTAGCAGACTGGTTGCAGAGAGCAGCAGGCAAGACTTCTCGAACCACGGGAGGGCGTAGCAGCGACGGGGCGACTCCGGGCTAGCTGTGGACGCACGGAGCAGGGGAGGGCGAACCTGGGTTGCAGAGGGAGAGAGGGCAGGGGCGTGGGATGTTGGTGGGCTGGCTAGGGTTAGGGTTTGATGGGGGGTGCACTGGTATGGGAGAAAGAGAAGGGAAGGGGCGGCCTTAGTGGAGGAGGGAATTTTCTTGTTTAGGTTGTTTTCTTTATTTTGGTATTTGGGTGGAGGGATTGTAGGAGATTAATATCCCTAGGAGGGATATGTGGGAGGATTTGGTGGGATGGGGATTTGGTCCATGATCATTGTCTGGCCGCATCCCTCAGGATCGTGATTTTTGCGAGTATCAAGATTTGGCTAGGGCTCTGATAGTGTCGTCAGTTGATTGTGGCGGTCTCCCCTTGTGGCATGGTGCTTGTCCTAAATTTCGAGGATGAAATTCTTATCAGGAGGGAGGGCTGTAATGTCCTAGGTGTTTCAGATATTTTTTTCAGATTTTTACGTGTCGCGGGTTTTCGTTTCCCATCTGCGAGACAGGATTTCGTGTGTAGTTCGGGTGTTTTCCCGAGCCAAGGTCTATGGTTTTCGGTGAGTGTCACCGAGGGATTTCCCTTAGACGACATAGAGTTCACGACGGCGAGGTTGTGACTGTGTTTTCAGACCCCGTGATTTCGGTGTGGGCCTTTGCGTGTGAGCACAGGCCTCCACGACAGAGGTGTCGTGGCATTTTCTGAGTAGCGTGACTAGGGTGGTCCATGTTCTGGTAATCCCCCGACTGTGGGATCGGGGCGTTGAGTTTCGGTACTGTAGGAGTAGCTGTAGAGTCGAGATTTTATCAGCCACCGTGTTTACTGTTCCTGTTGTTACTGTTGTTCTTGCTATAGTTGCTGCTTTTCGTACCACCGTTATTTTCGGTTGGGGTTCCGCGGGATCCCTACTGAGCCAGTGATAGGAGACTCACCCCTGATTTTCTGGTGTTGTGGATCTTCCTCGAGATTCAAGGGCATTGCGTGGAGGTTCTTGTTGCCTATTCACCAGACTGAGTGTTCACTTGGCATTTTGTACGTTCTCTACCTTAGACTGTACTTTCTGTTGGACGGGACTCTATTGTAGTTAGATTGTTTATTTCTGTTGATTGTTATATTGTCCTACTTTATTTCTTATTTCTATGTAGACCACACCTATCCTTTTTAGCCCTTCTGAGCCCTCCGGCTCGTAGGCGGCGGGCCAGGGTCCGAATGGTATCGGGTCATTCCCAGTATCTGGATCCTGGGTCGTTACAGTACCCCTTGGTGAGCAGCTCCTGTAACTCCGCCTTCAACTCTCTTAACTCTGCCGGTGCTATACGATAAGGGGCCTTCGACATAGGCGCTGTACCCGAAACCACCTCGATCACAAAATCAATCTTCCACTGTGGTGGCAACTGAGGCAACTCATCGGAAAAAACATCGGGGAACTTACACACGACAGGAATATCCTCCACTTCCTGACGCTGCGGATCAACCACAACCACCGAAGCGAGAAAACCCTGACAATCTGCATCAAGCAATCTACGGGCCCTAATGGTTGAAATAAGAAAACGGGAAGAGGAAGACACGATACCTTGGAAATAGAAGGTGGATTGATGGGGATGCTGGAAGTAGACCCTCTTCGAGCTGTAATCCACCATGGCACCATGGGTCTCGAGCCAGTCCATACTCGTAGAACTTAACTCGGGAGCTACAAAAGCAATCCAAAACTCTTCCAAAAGGATCCAAACAACCTACTAAAGATCCGCCAAGACCCAATAAAGATCCGGCAAAGAATCTGGGGTGTTACATTCCTCCTCTCCTTTAAGAAATTTCATCCTCAAAATTTAAGGACAAGCAAGGGTAAGGCAAGGAAGAATAACCCAACAACTATCAACACAAAGCAAGAGAGATAGAGCTCAGAGGGACAATGTCAGATCATTATCACGAGGACACACTCAGGGGTGAGTACGACACAAGTGAACACAAGTCTGATGCCTCCAAAACAAGGCAACGTCGCTTACGTCTCACATGAAAAGAGACACGACTGCCAGAACAACAAACATCAAGGAAACAGAACGACAGAAACGACAGGCATGCAAAGCATCAGCTCACACAAGGAAACATAGTCTCCTCAGTTGACAGCCTGACAACACCATCGGTTCCGTTGCCAAAAGTGACAGGGAACACCTGGCACACAGGACACCAATGACGAATACACAGAAAGAATGACAGCAAAACAACAGCACTGGACCATGAGCAGAATCGAGTCAATCCTCAGCCGGATAACACGTCTGACTGAGTCGCAAGCTAATCTCACCAGAAAAGGAGAGTACAGCAATGCTAACTGACAAGACAATGGTCCACGACAAAGACACAAAACCATACAGAAACAACACGACAGCACCTGCAGGATCCCGACTCTAAATAATATACAGAACCGCAGAACACATCTACAAGTAGGGTCACATCAAGGCATAATAGCAGTTGATCACCCGACTACAAGGAACGAGTCATGCGTCAGACTACTCAGCAAGGAAGACCCACGACACGAAAAGGCGACACAAACGACAATCTCAAGGGAATGCTTCTCAAGGACTACAGGCACGCCTCGAGAGCACAACATCAGAAAATTACAAGCAATAGCACGGCAACAGATGACATCAAGGCACAGGAAGCCAAGACGAAGTCACATCGAGGAGAAGCAAAACCTCTCAACCAGCGAGAATCTCACCATAGTCATCCTCGACCAGTGGGTAGCCAACCCACATGCTTCCGCTGTGCACTCTTTACAATGCACATAGGCATCAGGAAAAACTTCGGCAATCGCATCTCAGCACACGTACGGTGGCACTGCAACTCATCAGAATCGCAATTAACACACCACGAATACTGATCCAGCGAGCAACCGATCACAAGGAACCTAAGTGCAACGAAAGAGGAGCACCAGCTTCTGCATAAAGCACAAGGAAAATGCCAATCTCAGCTTACGTTTACGTCCTAAGACGATAAATGAGCCTTCTCAACACATCGACTGTTGGACACGGCACGACGAACATGGTACGCTACAGCTCTTAATGCCATTACGGAGTCTAAAGGGGGTTTGGCGGAGGATTGTTACTGCCTATAGACTTGCCCGGTTGGACTTGTTGAGAGGTGGGCTTGGCCTCTTGTGACTTGATCTGCCCTTGTTGAGCCTATCGAAGAATCTCCTTAACAGCCTCTTTAATACGCCGTCTTGCCATAGAGTTCTCCTGTGCATCGATCTCCCCTCTCTGGATGATGACTTCAATGCAATCTTGGACTTCCGGGCATTCCCAGGTGGGATGAGACACCCTGGCATGATGTTTGTAGTAGCGGGGGTGACTCTTGGCCGTCTCATTGTAGTAGGACGGCAGATCATGTCTCAGTACCCGGTCATCTTCCAGGAGCTTGTCGAAAATCTTCTCAGTGTCCTCCTTGGTGAAAGAACACTGATGAGAGGGTTGCCACCCTGGATGCCACAATGTGGACTTGGGTGGTTGGGAACTGACTCCTTCCTCGAAGGCTCCAGGAGTTGGAAAGCGGTCGAAGCATGTATGACGTTAACGGAGAAACGAAAGCTCTCCTGCACATGCGGCTGCGGACCTGCGGTGCATTGACCAGGAATTCACCCATAATTAAGTCCTCGGCGAGGTCCTTGAATGGCTGACAGTCGTGGATGATGTGGCCTATCAAATCATGGTATGGGCAATAGCCCTGGTGAAATGCGGCACCTGGTGCCTGCTCAATGGGTGATGGGTTTATCAGCCCCGCTTGCTGATAAGCGAAGAAGATGTTTGGAGTCTTCTCACGGGGAAGAAGTATAACTTCTCTGGTTGCTCGCCTTCAGGTGGATCTTCCTCGCTTTCAGACGAATCTGAGGACTCCTCAGAGAGCCAACCCTGGAGTGGAGCCCGGGCAGTGGTTGACGTCCCTGCCTCCCGTATGTGGGTTGGAGCCAACCCCCTGGCAAACGGGCCGAAAGGGAAAGTAGCCAATTGCTCATCAATGCTTTCCAAGAACTGCAGCAGGCGCCTTTGTTCCAGTTGCAATTGTCGGATTTCCCATCGGATCTTCCGGATAGTCCTCCGCAATGCCAAACATTCTGGGAGTGGAGGGGTGGCTCCGCGGCCAGTGTTCGGCTGCTGATGTGAAGGCCCGGCCTCAGAGGCGTTGGAGCTCGAAGCCGTCGCCACCATGTAGACCACATTAGCCGACTGGTTCGATCGGCTCCAAGCATGAGGCTGTGGCGGGTCGACTGCATGACCCAGCATATTTATCAAGCCCTTTTGAATGAGCTCTTCCGTTATGTTCTTGAAAACATAGCAATCCCTGACGGTGTGAGCCAACCTTCGATGATGCACACAATAGGTAGGATACTCTATTTTATCCACCTCTGAGGGCTTCTTCGGATCTGGCAGGGTGATGAGCTTCTCTTTCATGCACAAGAAAAAGAGCATCTTGATATGATCCTTCCTGAAGGGGCACGTGACGATGTACTCGGGGTGAACCCTTAGAAGGGTGCCCCTACTTGCTTCTTTTGATGTTTTCCTCTGTTTCAGCCTAGGTGGCAGGTTTCCTTTTTGTAAGCTCTTAATTTCAGAATAGGGATCTTTCCTTCATTTTGTAAATCTTGAAAACTCCTCTGTGTACCTTCCCTCCTTTCAAACGGTTGTGAGATCCTCTGGGGATACGAAACGACGCTTCTGAGGGGACATTGAAAGGGCGCGACTTCTGGGGATCCGTCGCTCTGGTTTCTGGGGATTTGCTTGAGGTGGCAGGAGTCCTCATGCTTCCGGGGACTTCACTTCCCTATAAATAGTGACCTTCGGGGCGCCTTTTAGACCATCTTCGGAGTAGTGAGCTTTGAGGGGAGCCCTCTGGTAGGATGTCATCGGGTGAGTCTGGCACTTCATCAGACGACGAATCTCTGCAAGCTCACCGCCAGCCCTTGATTCTCAAGCGAGATCCTCCACCGGCTCCTTGGCGACTGTGGCCAGAACCGGGGGCATGCAGTCCCATTTTCGAACAATATCTGAACGGGTACTTGGATGGCTGGGATGAGGTCTTGGAGAAGGTCAACCACTTGTACGCCGGTCGGGGAGTCTTACTTCTTGAGCCGGACAGGTTTCGCCCTTGAGGGGACGACACATGGCCTTGTACTTGCTTCTCCCTTGTTTGTTTCTCCTGCTGTCTTCTTGTTGCGTAGTAGCGACCATTCTTTTTGCATTTGTAGGTACGTAATGAGGCACTTCCCCGAGCTGAGGGATGTGTTACACTACCTGGAGAGGGTGGCGGACGGGGTAGCAGACCTCATCCTCCAGTTTGTAAACATGGCCAGTGTGCTGGGTCGGCTTTCGCAATGGATGGGCCTTGTTGCTCCACTTGCCCCCGTCGGCCAAGGGAGGACGAGCCCGCTGCCCTTCACTCTTGGTGTAGGTCCCTTGTTGCCGGTGTCCCTAGTTGGTCCGCTGTCGCGGAACAAAAGGGATGCTGGGTGTGGAGCTCATCCCTCTTCTCTGGCACAGATGGCTTCTCTTGTTGGCCCACTTCCTCAGAACAGGCGGGCGGATGGAAGGTCGTCTGTTACCGCCATGCGAAGCTGGAGGCCGGATCGTGTCCCCCCTATTTTTCCTTCTTGCGTGTCTGTAAGATGGCTTCACGAGAGCCATTCTGACGCTTCGACAATTTGGTATCTTGACCAAGGAATAAGGTCTCTTATACTCTTTGTACCTTGACTAAGGAATAAAATTTTTCTAGATTTGTTTTGAATGTGTACCTTTTGATGAGAGACGTTCGCATAATATGCTTCTGCTTGCTTTTCCGTATGCGTGTCCTCGCGGTACTTGTGCCTTTCCTTGGGTAGATCAGCTTGTGGCTCTTGCTTGCAGAATCCTAGTACTCCTTTCAGATCACCCAAATTGAACCCAAGTGGGAAAATACTGTAGAAAATGTCGTAGAAAAATAAGATTATAGGAAAATCATTTTTTTACACTTATGCTGCACTGTATATATTTTTTTACACTTATTCTTCATCATCTTGCCAGTAGCATGAAGAGGGCCACAAGAGGGAGGGTGAAAAGAAATGAATGGGTGCGACTGAGAGAGAGAGAGAGAGATCAGAGAGAGAAAGATCAGAGAAAGAGAGTGGGTGTAGGAGGGGGATTTTCCCTAGTAGCTGAGAGAGAGAGATCGGATGAAGAGACAGGGTTTTCCCTCTTGCCCCGGCACCGTCGCACTGCTTGCTGTGGGAGATCGAGGAGAGGAGAGAGGCAGAGAGAGAGAGAGAGTAAAGAGATCAGAGATGATTCCAGAGAGGACAAGAGAGAAGGCAATAGATATAGAGAGAGAGACAGCATACCCAGACCGTCTTCGCCGTTATCAAGATCACCGTCGTGCATGGCCCTCGTCGAACAGGTTCTGGTACTCGAGGACGTTGTTGCCGTCCTGCACGATGGCCTCCGGCGGACAGCGGGTAGGATGCGCCTAGCACGCTGTACTGCACGGAGGATGTACTCCGCCTCCCCCTCCTGGAAGATGACCTCGTTGCCCACAGCGATGTAGCGGACACGGACAGCGGGTCAATAGGCGAGCACGTTGGTGCGGACCCAGTCGGAGGCCGCTGTGGGGTTCTGGCGAGGGTCTGGAGGGGGGTGGGGGAGATGCTCTCCCCGAAACCCTAGCAGCACAGTGACGCGTTCCGAGAAGGGAGGAGGCGAGATCGAAAACGAAGGCCGATCGGGGATGTCACTGTCGTCATCGCCGCCGCGAGATCAAGGAGAGATGTGGAGCTGGAGAGTGGAGGCTGTGGACTGCAGAGAGCGGAGGAGAGAAACTCTAGAGGGAGGAGAGAAGCCGATCGCGATGCGCCGATGGGGTGGGGGGTTCTCGCCCAAGCGCCCCGGAATGAAGATTTTAACGGCATCCCAAAAACCTAATCCTTTCGGATCAGAAAAATGTCGCCCTGACTCCATAAGGTTGTAACATTTCGGATCAATGAATTGATCTGAATCTAAAAAAAACTTCGAATCCGGTCGGATCCAGTTGATCCATTGATAAGGCTACTCGTAAACCTCCTCTTTTGATTTCTCTTTTTCTTTCTTCTTGTTCCGTTCTTTCTCTCCCTCGCTACAGGATGCCATCGGGAGAAGAACACGCCGCAACTGCTGCTGTCTCTCTCTCTTTCTGTTTTTATCAAAAAGTCCACGGCTCTCTGTTCACATTTGGCGGTGGGGTATTAGGTTTGGGTGGGGGTAAGATGCCCCCCCACCCCTTCACTAGCGTTATAGCCTAATACGTTCTTTGACAAGCTTGTCAAAGGCGCGTGCTATGCGGGCCTGGTAGACCTGTATATTCTGCTGGGCCTGGAGTCACTTCCCTTCTAAGTCAGAGAGCTCCTCCAGTCTTCCCTCGACATTTGTTCGGTCATCTCCGACCAAGCCATGCTGAATTGCGACTCGCAATGAGGGTACTTCTACTTCAATGGGAACGACTGCTTTAGAGCCATATACCAAAGAGAAGGGCGAACAACCCGTTGGGATTTTGTAGACTGTACGATATGCCCAAAGTGCCTCCTACATCTCGTCTTCCCAGTCCTTTTTGTGGGAGCTGATAGTCTTTGCCAGGAGGGCGCAGAGTATTTTATTGAATGCTTCAGCCAACCCGTTCGCCTGTGGGTTGTATGGGGTGGATGTCCTCCAGTCAATATTGTATTTTTCGGCCAACTTATAGACCTTCTGATTTCGGAAGTGACTTCCGTTGTCTGAGATGATCCGATCGGGAATGCCGAATCGAAATATTACATTTCTCCGGATGAATCGGGCCATAATTTCTCCTGTCACTTTTTTCAGGGCCACAGCCTCCGCCCAGCAGGAGAAGTAATATGTTATTGTCAGGATATACTTGCATCCTGAAGAGGACGGGGGGAATGGACCCACCATGTCTGTTCCCCATTGGGAGAAAGGCCAACTAGGTGCTATTGGATGTAGCTGTGTTGGCGGCCGCCTAGGGACCGTGGCATGCTCTTGGCACTTCTAACACACTTGGCATATTCGTAACAGCCGTTGAACATTGTCGGCCAATAGTAGCCCAGCTTTTTGATTTCAATTTTCATTTTCAGCCCAGCCTGATGTGCTCCAGCCGACCCGGCATGTATTTCTTTCATGACCCTCCACGCTTCTTCTGTTGAGAGGCATTGATGGAGTATCTTTTTCTTGGCATCCGCCATAATTCAGAATAGGATTCTACTCCTCAGTTCTTAGGAATCTTTCATTCAGATCAGCCTGATCTTTTCTTCCCTTTGCTTGGGCAGTTGCTGGTATTTAAACAATTTCATGAGGGGCTCATGCTAGTCGGATGAGCTGACCATTTATGCAGTTGCCACTTCAGGCTCTTCTTCACCTATATCTTCCTCTACCATACTGGGGACCTGCCGTCTGTTGATCACCCGTATGTTGAGTGATCCATCAGGCAGGACTGCCAGTGAGTTTGCTAGCTTTGCTAATGCATCGACCTGTGTATTCTGACCTCGGCCGATGTGGTTTACTTTGACCAAGTAAAACTTTTGCATGAGCTGTTTCGCCATGGCATGGTAAGGCAGCAATTTGGCTTTTCGGACTTCAAATTGTCCCTGAATTTGTCTGACAATTAGCATTGAATCCCCAAACACTTGCAGCATACGAATATCTAGCTGCAGAGTTAGAGACCATCCCATGGGCAGTGAGACGGAGAGAGAGACTGTGAGTTGAGGGCATCTAAATGATAACAGAAATAAATAAAGAATGATGGTCGCGTTTGCTCTGGTACTTTCACTTTTCCCTAGACCCCGAGTATGGAATATTAATGTCGCTCCAACAGGTCGTGCCAGGTTCTTGGGACTCACTCCCATTTTAGCCAAAGCATGACCTTGCCCTGAGCCGATAACTCGCCGAATTTGATTTGTTCCAGTTGGGTTTCAACCGCGTTCCCTTGATTCTTGAACATCAAATTTGCCGTACCTCGGCATACATCATCCCGATAATCTCTGAACTTGCTCGAATACGGTCACACCCGGCCCACTTCATGGGCCCATGTGTGTGCACCGTAATGTTATGCACAACTTCAAAATAAAAAGGCCCTAATGCCCCTCGGTGCAGGGTGGCACTGTCGAAATCTCTCTCGAAGTCATAAATAGACGATCAAACAAATGATAAACGATAATACTGAACAATGTCATCTTGCATGCTTGCTTGATCTAATTCTCTGGTATATTAGATGATGATTAGTGGAAAGTCGGGTTACGTCCGACCGGAAGCTATCACTATGCGTGATGGTGGTCCTCAGACCTAAGTTCTCTACCTCGTACCGAGAGTTGATTTAATAAATAAGTACTACCATATTGTGTGCTTACATGCAATTGCATCTTCAATTATATGGGCCACATGGTCTTTATTTTGGCGATTAATCAAGGGTTGTCTCTCTTTCGGAGGGGCGTAATCAACGTCGTAGCTTTTACGGTACGACGGATTTTGGGTCCCGACATGATCACCCATAATTATCTGATCAGTCAGATAAGCGCATAATAAATTATCATGATAGTGACTGGCACGCCTAATTAATAAACTAAATAAATATCAATAACAAGAATATAATCTTTTAAAATAAAATCCATCCCCACAAGCTTGGCACGCCCGGTGGGACCCATCCTCCCTTCATCTTTTCGTCAAAATAAATAGACCATGGGGTCCCCGCTCAACTATTTCAAACTCTAACTACTTGTTCATCTTATTTTTCCCCTTTACAGGTGGAAACAATGGTGAACGAACTATCTGGACTTGTTTTCGGTCCCCAAATCATGGCCGACCATGCTGTACACGGCTATCTTACCGTGTCAACTACCTTCGGCAACTTTCCTCTGGTCGTTGGATTCCCCAACTTCCTGGGAGTTGCGTTCGTGGATCTTCTGGGTGAGGAGAGCCCAGAACCTGTGAAGCTGACATCAAACAACAAACCTGCGGCCCGACAAAGTAAGGGTCAGATCAAGAAAACTCTGCTGAAGAGTCCAGTGAGCGTGAGCTGCTATGTTCACCACACTACCTGCCCGATTGAAGCACATGAGAAGAGGCCCGCGCTCTCTTCTCTTACTCTGTGAGACTTCTCAATTTGCTTTGCTGTGTTCTATCTATTTCTTCTGAATGAACAACCTCTATTTATAGGCTTACAGAAGATGGGCGCTTGGAAACCACGTTCCTGCCCAAACAAATTTGGAAGAGGCGCTCCGTTGAGGTCCACGTGTCAGGAGGTTAAAAGTGTGCTGTCCACGTGTCTGATTCTCCGCTTGAGAGATATCTTGGATCGCATGCCCAACTTAACGTTCCTGGATCTCGAGCCCATCAGAAGAGTCTTGGATCACGTGCCTCATTTTTCTTTCACGAGCTGGAGTCATAATGTGCTTTAGTCCCTACTAGCAAAGTAGAGAGAATTTTATCAAACACCATGTGATCACAAGTCATGGTCAAAGTGCAGTCAAAGAAAATAGAATGTATTGACTTTAGTTATTTCAATGAGAAATAGCATCGACCTGAGTTACTATTCATATACCGAGACTAGAAAGATGCACTGACCTTATTGTACATGAAGACCAAAACTAACATTAACCTTGAACAGAACGTCTACTGACCTGTGTGTGAAATAGATGAAGTAGCATCAACCTTAACAGTAACATGTGTTGACTTGTGTGTGCAATGGATGAAGTAGCATTGACCTCAAATAGTAACATGCACTGACCTGTGCATGCAATGGATGAAGTAGCATCGACCTTAACAGTAACATGTACCGACTTGTGTATGCGCGACAATGCACACTAACATCGACCTGAACAGTAAATTGTACCGACCTGTGTGTGCCTAATGAACGATGTGCACCGACCTTGTTTTGGATGAATAGTAACATGCACTGACTCCATACAGCATGAATCAAAAGATGCATCGACCCTAGTATGCATATGAATAGTGACATGCACCGACCTTGTTTTGGATGAATAGTAACATGCATCGACTCCATACAGCATGAATCAAAAGATGCACCAACCCTAGCATGCATATGAACAGTGACATGCACCGACCTTATTTTGGATGAACAGTAACATGCACCGACCTTGTTGTGTTGAAGGTAGGACATGCACCGACCTGTTCTACCCAATGCAGAGTATGCACTTACTACAACCATGCTCGAGGCAAAAACTACACCGACCTTATGTACACACATCAGAGCATGCACTGACCTGCTATGTAGGATGTGCACTGACTACGAGCATTGAAGCGGAGATTGCACCGACCTTATTAGCATGAGGCCTAAACTTGCATCGACCTTATGACCAATCTGAACGTGAAATGCCCATGTATGCAAACTATTTGATGAAATGACTTGCTATAGTATGAATGGTGCAAACATGTTTTATGTAAAGATCTGACGTATAAAAATTCATCAAAATATACAATATAACCATGGTCAACATAAAGTCACCAAAGTCAACTTTAACCAATTCAAATAATTACCTAACAATAGTCAAAAAATTCCTAAAAATAGCCAAAATTCACCGGACGAATCCTAGATCCTCACCATTAAGGATCCACTAAACTACGGGTGCTACACGATGCACATCTTGGCTGATTGCCTATAAAGGTCGATGCACATCTCTCTAAGGCATATGAAGGTCGATGTACATTTTCTTTTGTCAATGGAAGGTCAATGCACATATGCTATCAACACTCTAAGGTCGGTGCACATCACTGTTTGAGGCAGATGAAGGTCGATGCACATCTTTCTGAAGCATATGAAGGTCGACACACATCTGACTAGTTGTATACAAATGTCGGTGCACATTCCATACTTAGGCACATAAAGGTCGACGCACGTCTTCTGTCTGAATCATAGAGGTCGACACACATGGAGAGCTTTCTTCAGTAAGGTCGATGCACCTTTTCTTTTTGCATGAGAAGGTCGATGCACATTCTGCATGAAGGTCGATACACATGAACCGTTTGGCAGAATGTCTTCAAACTTGGACACATCAAAAGATGGCATGAATTTCTGAGCTAGTTGGCTAATGACTCATGGTGTGACGCCATCAAAACATCATGTACTTAACATTCTCCTCCTTCTTGATGATGGCAACAATGAGTCATGCGCTTACTGATTAGATAAGTAATTTTAAAGAGCAAGGCAAAAATTTATGCAGTAGGTATATGCTGTGAACAAGATATGCAACAAAAGCAAACTCCACCTTAATGCAAGCTCCCCAAACTCCCCCTTAATGCAAGCTCCCTGAATGCAACTCTCTCTCCCCCTTAATGCAAGCTTCCCTGAATGTAACTCTCTCTCCCCCTTTGACACCATAAAAAATGGAGGACTGAGGATAAGGATAAGATGAGGAGAAGTTATCAGGGGAGAGGTTCAGAACTAAGACACACATTAGTGTACTTGGACCATCAGAGAGAAGGGTTTCCCAGCAGGCTAGCATGGTAGGACAAGGAATGAACTGAGGGATAAAGTCAAGAAGGCATGCAAGCATGGGTGAAACCAACGAATGAGCCAGGGTATGCTCACAGACTCTACGAAGGCTGACATACCATGAGGAGGCAAGAATTATAATGTTCCTGGTTCAGTTTAACTCAAGATACCAAGGAAGTTAGAGCAACATATACTCAACATTTGAGGTCAAACAAGGTAGACTGAAGAGACCATGACAGTAGGCACCTCTGGTAAGCAAGATTGAGATTGACTGATAGTCAAGTTGAACTGGCACCGTTTTACATGAGGAGTCACATTTGTTTCAGTGCAACTACCCCAGTCACTTTGTGTAGTTTACTATCGTGCCGTATGGGAACCAGAGTTGGCCTGCCACATCATGCCTGACCCTCTAGCACTTCTTTGGTGAAGTAACCATGGTTTGTCTCTCGTGCTCTAATACCACTCTATAATGCCCCGAGATCCGATTCCTAAATTATGGGCATTATTTTTTCTTTTCATCGGACCCTGAAGCATTACGTCATACGAATCGCGGAAGCACAATATATTTACATATTCGCATGAAAGAGAGAAACCATAATTACAATAAATGTAAATAACATCTCAACCATTCATAATCCAAAAGTAGATGTCCATTGCTTCTATTTGCCTATGTGGGGTTTTGCTCTTTCCTACTGCCAACCACCTTTTGGATATTCCAAACCTTAGTGTCATCAGCGGGTTGTGGCGGGGTTTATCCATTTCACAGGCCATCCTTTCTTACCAATATGAGGGTCTTAGCTCAGCTTCTCTTGGGGGTCCTCTCTTAGGATCCATCATAGCCCTTGAGTGTTGGATGGGGGTTAGATTGACATTTCTTCCCAAGGAGAATGTGCCATCAGCGAGCTGTATCTTCGGGAGCCACCCACTCTTCTATATTGGAGATGCATCTGGGTTCCCTCAACAAGTTGAGTGCAAGACCATGGATAAAAGAACAAGGGATGATTGGCAACTCTTCCTCAACACCTTGCCACTTGATAGGTTCGTGATGCGACCGCGGGCTTTGCAGGGCACTACCCTTAGGCTACCTCGACGACTGGGATTGGACCTTCAGCTGTTGGGGAACACTACCTTGGCAATCTACAACCCTCATCGGTGCTACTTATAGGTCAAATTACCTAGCATGATGGCTCCACCACTATCACACTTTCCTCCCCTTCAAGCTAGGAAGATTGGGACCAAGGAGGATGAGCTGGCGGATCGGGGCGCTCTGGCCATGTGGGAGATCAGTCGAGTCCGTACCTTGCAAGCAGAGGTGGCAGAAGATCAAGAGAACTACCAGCCTTACGTAAAGGCACTATGCAAGATTTGGCCCCACGCGGATGTGAGGTTGAGTAAGCTTTGAGTTTCATGATGATGTATAGAGAGAATTATTGAGATGATGATGTATTGTGAACAATGAATGAATGAATAAGGGATTTGTTGAAATAGTTGTTATGACATTCCTTCCCTTGGCTTGATTGTTCAATCCAACAGAATTCTCAGGTTTGAAAAGCGATCTTCAAAATGATCGATAATTCCATTTAGCGGTCTCAAGATAGGCCGTAAATAGGAAGGAATAGAAAATTATGTAAATTTGAGCTCTCAGGTGGGGAATGCAGTCCTTGAAGGGCCGCCACTTGCATTTAATGGTCTTAGAGAAGACCGCTACTAGGAAAGGAACAGGGAGCCCGTGAGCTCGGGCTTTCAGGTGAGGATGCGGTCCTTGAAGGGCCGCCAATTTCATGTAGCGGTCTCAGAGACGACCGTTAATAGGGGAGAACAGATAATCCGTGAGCTCGCTGAATTTTCCCTGATGCTGGTCAACTACCGCGACTTGTCCCAGGGCCACATCACGCTCCATGCTGGGACCATCGGCCAGCAGACCATCCGCACCGATGGCCTGAGCTTCGTCAATGAACTGCGAGGCATGGCTGCCAAGCTGAAGCAGTCGGTGTGCTCCAAAGATTCCCTTACCTGTCGCGCCATTTTCGGATCCCAGCCCATCGGCAGCCCTACGCCTGGGCAACAGGTGCAGCGGGACTGGTGCGGGTTCGATGCCACCACGTTGCTCAGGGATGCGACAGTCCTGACTGTCGGGCTGGAGAACACCAGAACCTTCACGGTTGCCCCGGATACCACCTGGGCTTCCGGATCCTTGTCTCCCGGCATCGTGAAGTGGGTCACGGGCATGAATGCCGGCAAGACATACGAGATCGAATGGAATGAGCCGGACGGGGAGATCAACCTGGCGTTCGAAACTGCCTTCCCCATCCACGTTGGCGACCAGCTTCAGTACCGGGAAGACTGCACCAAGCATGCCAGGGATGACGAGAAGGGATGCCGCCACTGGTTCGAGGATGATTGGGTTCTACACTTCCGCGGAGAACCTGACATCCCGATTGGCGATGCCGCAGCCCTGGCTACGCCAGGCGCCTCAAGTGGTCCAGGACAGGGCGGGCGCACCTCCGAGCCGCTGGAGTCTACGCAATGACCGCGCAGGCGATTGTAGCGTCTGCCAGGGCCTATACAGGCGTGAGGTTTCGTCACCGTGGACGAAACCGCCAAGGGGTCGATTGTGCTGGGCTGGTGTGGTGTGCCTTCAAGGACATCGGCCTGGTGATGCCGGACTATCGCCTCTACGGACGTGAGCCAAACCGTGGCGAGTTGGAGAGGGCAATGGAAAGCGCCCTTGGTTCCCCGGTGGTTACTTCCCCGGCCAAGCGGGCCGACCTTCAGCCTGGTGATGTTCTTGTCGTCCGGTTCAAAGTCGAGCCTCACCACGTTGGCATCGTCACCGATTACACCTATGGCGGCTTGGGCGTCATCCATGCCGATGGGCATTCCAACAAGGTCATCGAGCACAGGCTGGCGGACGACATGGTTTCTCGAATCACCCACGTCTTCAGGATGAGCTTCTAATGGCGCGTCAGGTACTGCCTATCGTGGGCGCGATCATTGGTGGCATCTATGGCGGCCCCAGCGGTGCTCAGGCGGGTTACGCAATTGGCTCGCTGGTAGGTAATGCAGTAGATCCTCTGGTGATCAAGGGTCCGCGCATTGGTGATGCGTCTGTTCAGACCAGTGCCGAGGGCGTCTTTCGGCCGGTTGTCTTCGGCACCGCAGCGGTGGCTGGCAACGTCATCGAGCGCGGTAACCGACAGATCAAGAAGAAGCGCACCCAGCAAGGCAAGGGTGGCCCGGTCAGCGAAGAGGAGCGCGTCTACTGGACGTTCGCAATCCGCATCTGCGAAGGACCCATCAGCGGAATCCTGCGCATCTGGGAGGACGAGAAACTTATCTTCGATGCACGCACCGACAGCCCTATCCCGGAGGAGACGACAGACTTCTTCTCCAAGGTTCGTATCTACCTGGGCGACGAAGAGCAGCTTCCGGATCCTGATCTGGAATCATACAAGGGCATCGGAAACGTCAACGCCTACCGTGGGACTGCTTATATCGTCTTCCCAAACTGGGATCTGACTGACCGCCGGGAGTCAATCGCCACCTACCGTTTTGAAGTGTCCCAGCTCACTGCCCTGGTTGTCCCTGGGACCACCATGGCGCTCGGCAAGAATGAGCTGGGTAGCGTGCGCGTGGCTTCGTCCTATAACGGAACTGAGTGGAGTCTGGATAAAGAGATCGGTTCGCTCATTGGCCCAAGCGCACTGTACGCGCTGAACAACGGCCGATTTCTTGCCAGGAACAACACGGCGGCAGCCTACAGTGATGACCAGGGTGATACGTGGGTGACGGTCACTGAATCCTTCTCAGGGGATGGCCCATCCGGATGCGCGATTGTTGGGGACGTTGTCATCATCGGCCGCGGCCTGAACGGGTATTACCGTTCAGAGAACAATGGCGCATCCTTCACGAACTTCAGCAGCCCGCAGCTTCAATGGATTGCATCCACAGCGGACGGGCTGTTGGTTGGCATCAGCCAGTACAACAATAACTTCTGGTGGAGTTCTGACCAGGGGTTGTCCTGGAACATGGGCACGACCCATGGCCTTGATCTGGCGGTTGGGGGTTCGGCGTGGTCAGCTGGATCAACCATGTTTTTCGGCGGTCGGTCAGCAGGCCGCCCTGCCGTATCTTCGACCACCAGTGGCATCAGCAAGGCGATCACGGTATTCGACCCAAGCTCTGATGTTGGAATCATTTCTGGCGCTGCCTACTACGATCAAGACGCCGTTCTTTGGATGGTGGTCGGTGGTTCGGATGACGGACTTGCATGGCGCATGGGGAGCGATGGCGGCGTGGTTCACGCCATACCGTCCTTCGGGGCCAACCTCGCTATCCAAGGGGTGATCTACAACGGACTGAACTTTGTTCTGGGTACGCGCAGCGTCCTTGGCGTAGGCGATAGCGGATTCATCTACACCTCCGATGGAACGGGCGAGGTCTGGACTCAACGCACTCACTATCTGACCGATGAGATCGACGCATTGGCTTCGCAGCCTGCAGTTCAGCCCGAGGGGCAAGGCAAGCCGGTCGAGCTGTCGGCCATCGTGTCGGCCATCCACGAGCGCGCTCAGTCCTACGATTACGAAGTGACAGAGCTCACCGATATGGTCGATGGCGTAGTGCTTGCGGGCGATTACACCTGCGCCGAGGCAATCAAGACGCTGGCACCTGTCTACTTCTTCGATAGTCCGGAGTTCGATGACGGCACCGGCTACAAGATCCGTTATCGAAAGCGCGGTCGTCCGGCGGTCCTTACGCTGGTAGACGATGACTTCGTGTCTACCCCGGACAAGACTGTCCGCGCCGATTCCCTGGAACGCCCGCGCGTTCTGCATATGTCCTTCCAGAGTCCGACCGCTGGTTATGCAGCGGCCAAGGCATCGCCTGCCCGTAACTCTCCAGACGTGCTGGTGGTCGGCGAGGTAAGCCTGCAAGTTCCAGTGGCGTTCAATAGCGTTGATGAGGCATGGCAGCGCGCAGACATCATGCTAAAGCAGACATGGGTAGAGGTCGGGGGAGAGGAGGAGTTCGTTATCCCTGATGTTTACCTATCTCTGGTGCCTGCTGACATTGTCGGGGTATACCTACGCGGTCAGGCTCGCCGCATGCGGATCACCCAGATCCAGGTAGAGCCGGGTCAGATGACCCTGAAGCTGCTGCCGGATCGTCAGTCGGCCTACGCCTCGAACATCACCGGCCTCGACCTGCCAGAACCAACCCCGCCG
This sequence comes from Amorphophallus titanum, assembly GCA_024336825.1. Taxonomy (NCBI): domain Eukaryota; kingdom Viridiplantae; phylum Streptophyta; class Magnoliopsida; order Alismatales; family Araceae; genus Amorphophallus; species Amorphophallus titanum. Next base: position 4,450,270 of record JANBPO010004458.1, on the reverse strand, counting down.
CCGCCTTCCGTGGTTGGTCAGACGATCCTGGCTGTCCTCGACATCCCGGCGCTGAACGACAACAACGACCGCCTGCTGGAATACATGGGCATGAGCGGTCAGACAGATGCTTGGTATGGAGCACAGGCTCAGCTCAGCACCGATGGGGGGGCCAACTGGCAGGACGCGGTGGCCACCAACGTGAACACGATCATGGGTTCACTGCAGAACACGGTGACTGTGGCAAGCCCCCATTACCTGGACACGACCAATACTGTCGGGGTCTCGCTCTACATGGATGACGAGATCGAGTCACTCACAAACCAGCAGTTCCTTTCCGAGGGCGGCTCCTTCGCGGTCGAATACCAGACAAGCAGCGGGAGCCACTGGGAGGTTCTGCAGTACCGTGATGCAGAACAGGACTCCAATGGCGTTTGGTGGCTCTCTCACCTGGCTCGCGGGCGCTTGAACACCGAGGCTGCAGAGCATGTCGTGGGTCAGCGTGTGGTGTTCTTGGATGGCGTCCTGAGCGTGGATGCGGTCAGCAGCTGGATCAATACAGAGCTGACCTATCGCGCCATCAGCTTCGGGAATTCCGCAGATGGCGTGGCCACTCAGTCCGAGGTCTACACCGGGCAGTCCCAGCTTGAATGGCCAGTGGCATCCCTGACGTTGAGCCTTGCAGGTTCAACCCTCAGTGCGCGAGCTGTACCGCGGCATCGTTTCGGCACAGAGGATAGGCCAGTTCGCTCCCAGAACTGGCAGAGCTTCCGCTGGATCGTTACTGACGGTTCCAACACCATCACCACCGATACCATTGACCAGGCCACCAGCTTCGATGTGACCGGTTGGTCGACACCCATAACCGTAAGCGTGGCCCAGGTGAATCGCATCACCGGACCTGGCCCCTATGTCTCGGAGCAAATCGCATGAGTGATCCTATCCTTCCGCTGCTGCCCTGGGAGTCGGGGACCAACGAGAACAGCCTTCCGGCTAACACGAACTGGCTTCGCATAGAGGCCATCACGCGCGGCACGCTCAGCGATAGCACCACCGCTCAGCCGGGCTCGCCGTCGGACGGGGATGTCTACATCATTGCCAGCACCCATACCGGCGCGCAGTGGGCAACTTTCACCCCGGGAGATATTGCGATCTACAGGGCTGGCAACTGGTCAGCATGGGCGCCGGTGACGGGTTTGGTGCTGAACGTTGCAGGAACGCTCAAGCAATGGACTGGCAGCGCCTGGACGGCCATCACAGGGGGCGGTGGCGGCTCTGATCGGAGCACCGTGTCTGCACTCGCCACAACCGGTTCTGTTGGAATTGACTATTCCCTTGGCGACTATTTCACCCTGGCGCTGGCTGGCAATGTCTCAGGGCTCACCTTCAGCAATCTTCCCGGCTCTGGTCACGGTGCGTCGTTGATGATCCGCATCACCCAAGACAGTACGCCCCGTACTGTGGCGTGGCCAGCATCGTTCAAGTGGGCAGGTGGTGTGGCCGGCGTGGTGAGCACTGGCAGTGGCGCCGTGGACGTTTTGGCGATCACCACGTTCGACAATGGCACCACCTGGGACGCCACGCTGGCGAAGGCGTTCGCATGACCACCAGGGGTCACCATGGGCTGCTGCTTGGCGCTGTACCGGCTCCTACGGCCCCTGTAGTCCTGTCCATCACCAGCTATTCGGATGCGGCCGCTGGCAGTACGCATAACGTGCAGATGCCGGCTACGGTTGCTGCTGGCGACCTTCTTGTGATGATCATCGCTTCGCGTGACGGCAATGCCGGCAATGCCGGGCTTACCACGCCTTCAGGCTGGACCCAGCGTGTCGCAAGAACTACTGGCCTGGGAACGCCAAATTACACCTACGTTTTCACCAAAACTGCCGCCGGAACCGAAGGTGGGACGACAGTCGCTATAACCTCCGCTTCCGCTTCTACGGTCCTTAGCGCTCAGACCTGGCGGATTCAGGCAGGTAGCTGGGGGGGCACGCCTCAGGCAGCGGCAGACAACGATTTGGGCGCAAACACCACACCAGACCCGCCATCCCTCACTCCGGGATGGACTGGCTATCAGACCCTGTGGATAGCGGGCTTCGGTAGCAATGGCCAGGCATCCCCGACCGTCTGGTCGCTCACGGACAATCAGACCAATTCCAACTCTGCCGCAGTGGATACCCGGCGAGCCATTGCGTCCTCGGTGGTCAACACCAACACCACCTTTGACCCTGGCGCCTACACCATGGGCGCGACGACTCGCTGGGCATCCTTCACGCTTGCTATCAGAGGGCCTTAGACCAGACGGCCAGGTACCCGGCTGTACCGGTTCCGGTGTTGCCCTCGGTCATGGTCCAGAGGGTGCCATCCGGGGTGAAGGTCAGATCCTCGGGATAGTTCGATGGAGCTGGGAACTGGTCGACGATGTAGTTGGTCCAGGCGTCCTGCTCGCCGCCGAGCTCGATGAAGGTATCGAAATCGATCACCTGGATCATGCCAACCGCCGGCGACTGACCGGTGACCACGTTCGAGGCGATGTACAGCAGGCCATCCTTGTAGGTGATGCCCTGCACGCGCAGGCTCATCTGCAGGCTGCGCCCCGTCTCGTTTCGCAGGATGGTTGTGACCGGCGTCCCGCTGGTCCGGTATTCCGCCAGCAGCAAATACTCACTCCCGGCGACCGTGGCCCATTCGAGCGCGCAGCACACCGATGGCCCCTGCACAGGTCGCTCCTCGAGGAGCACCGCGGTACCCGTCTCCAGGCTCGCATCCAGGTCCAGCTTCAGCAGCTTGCCGGTCAGATACTCGGCGGCCCAGTAGCTGCCGTCGGCACGCCGCGAGATCGCTGCCACGTGCTTGTAGGGGGCTGGGAAGGTGAAGCTTCCCAGTACCGCACCGGCGGTGCTCACCTTGTAGGCCTTGCTGGTGACGTCGCCGTAATGTGCGCTTACCAGTAGGGTGTCAGTCCCCAATGCGATGATGGCTTGGGGTCTAGCGGAATAGCCATTGCTTGAAAGTACTGGAAAATCAAACCGCTTCGTCCAGCCATTGGAGACTGTCTGGGCCGAGACGGACGAACAGAGAACAGCGAGGATCAGTAGCAGATACTTCATGTTGCCTCCTTGGTTGATTGTTTATCCATCCGCTGGCGGGGCGGCTGAATATTCAGCGGCGCAAACATTTCGGGTCTCCGGCAGCCTAAAGACCTCGTATGCGTTTTGGCCGCCGTTTCGCCAGCCGTGTGACTTATAGAGGCGTTCGGCTTCTGCTGACGCCTGATCTTCCGAGTCGTACACGCCGACAATTGCCGAGCTAACTCCACACTCGATACATCCGATATTGACCAGCACGTAACCCACCGCCTCACTGGCGCTCGCAGGGGTGGCCGGCCCAGCCAGAGCATCTGAAGCTTCGCGCAGCAGGTTCATCGTCGCCATCCACTCAACCCCGAAGCCGCCCTGACTCATCAGATGGTTAGCCTTCCGGCGCAACTTCGCCGCAAGGTCAGCATTGGCCGGCTGGCTGGCCGTGCGGAGGGCGGCGCACAGCAGGAGCACGACATTTTCTACGTAAACCACTTGCGTTCCGTAGCAGAAATTCGTTGCCTCGCCGATTTCATCTTCCGGAATCAACGCTCGCGCCCTCGCAACCTCCTCCTCGCTATACGGCTTCTCGTCGTTTGGGTGGGTGTTCATGGCTTGCTCCGACTGCTGTCGATGATGGCGAGAAGGCGATCACGCTCGGCCGCAGCATCCTTTACATACTGGGACTCGCCGAACTCACCGCGCGCTTCAATCCGCGCATATTCGTACTGGTTATGCACCGCCTCGCGGAACTGCTCCAAATCCACCGCATCGGCCTTGGGCGGGGCGGTGTAGAGCAGCCGCCCCGTATGCGGCGCGCCATCGGGCAGAACCTGATCGGCATGCAGGAAGTCGGCGACGGTGAAGTTGTAGCCATGGCCGGTGTTGTAGCGCAGCTCAACCATCTGCCCGTGCCCGTTCACCATGACGTGCGCCGCAGGCACCGCCTCGCCCTCCCTCATGTGCGGGGCGGCTCGGGTGTTCCATCCCGAAATGGCTACGTTGCGAAGCCACTCCTCCCCATGCCGCAGGGCGGCGTCTGTCCGCTGGTATCGGCAACCTGTGCATTTCACAAGATATCGCAGGCCAACGCGCGCATTCCCGGATAGCGAAATCGCCGCCTCTCCGCCACAGAAAGGACACGGCAGCAGTTCCGTCACTCGCCCGCTCATTTGCCTTCTCCGTTGTCCCTGGCGATCACCGCACCGTGCCGGCGCATGTCTTCTACTATCGCTTCGTGCAGTTCTTCGGCCGTCCACCATTGCGTGTAGTAGACGCCGTCAGCTTTTCCACAAAGGCAACGGGCGCAACGCTTGACCACCACGGGCATTACCAGTCCCGCGAACCCGATATCTCGCCAGCGGTGGAAGCCAATCCGGCACAGGATGCTTGCTTTCATGACTTGCCCTCCTTCCCATCGCCACTGCCGAGATTGGCGATGGCTGCGCGTGGACGAAGACGACTCAGCAGATCGCAGATCCGCTCGTGTTCGATGTCACCGATGCGGAACGCTTGCCCCAAATACAGCCCCTCGATGTCCCCGCCCTCATAACACTGCGAGCCTGACTCCCACTCGCTAAACATATAGTTCAGAAGGTCGATAGATTCTTCCGCATCCCGCCGATACCCAGCCACAACCGCTTCCAGGCGTTCGGTTTCCTTGTCCTGCTCGGCGATGGTTCGCATCGCTTCGGCCAAGTGGTTTTCGGTAACGCGAATCTCGCGGTCCTTCTCAGCCACAGCCGCGCGGAGTTGGTCGGCGATTTGCGCGGCCATATCCCTAATGAAGTATTGTTTACCTGCGTAATCGCACACCACGCCGGCAGGCAGGAAGTCGCCGTTCGGCTTTATGTTCGCCATCCACTCATGCAGATGCTTGGCGATCGCCACAGCCTCCGGCAACTCCCCCGCCGCAGCGGGTTGGGCGGCGTCGAGCGCCGCGTGCCACGCCTTGCGTGCGATGCTGCACTCCTGGCTACCAAGCGGGTTTCGTTCGTAGTCGAAAGCGTTCTCGACGTACCACTGTTCGAAGTCGGCTTCGTTCGGAAGTTCGATAGTTTTCACTTCTTCCTCTTAGTCTCTGTCAACGGCCCTAGGCTCATATACCCAGCCCTCCAGGCGTCTCTCTGTGGCTTTCCGATTAAAACATATGAAACTTTGAAGATCAAAATGTATGAAAGAAGAAAAATCAATCAACATAGGTATGCAACATTCTGAGGTTTGAGATGTGAAATTGTTTAAGATGGTCTATTTCCAAATCTAATGAGTTGTGCTGCAGATTGGGCTCTGATCTTATTACAATCACCCTCATTAAATGCCCATGATGTCTCCTCCTTTCTTGACAATTGATCAACATATGTCAGTACATAAATGGCACAGTTGAGGCTTCCAAGAGCCTGTTGGGGACATTGGTTGTTGAACACAAGTTCCCATTCATGGTCCACGTTGAATCCCCCATAATCCTTCACAAATCCTTGTACAACTTCAGCCTGCAAAAGAAAGATTCCTCATTATTAAGGAATAATTAGAAGACACATTATAAATATCTTTAATACAGGTACATGCATGGATAAGAAAAAGTACCCATTTTCTTATAGTGGCAGCATGGATCGCCATGCCTCTCATGGAATTGTATGAGACAAAGCGGTGATTCTCCGTGTCAACAGTAAATAGATGCCAATGATTTGAAGAGTGTAACATAAAGAAAAAATATTTGTTGTTGCCTAGTTCATGTAATTCCTTATTCTCGAAGGTGCAGTTCAACAATTGGGTGATTTTTTTGGGGGTTGGTGCTTTCATGCTCTTGATGTGATTCACTATAACGGTGGGGAGCTGATGTCGAAGTAGTTCTGGCAAAGTTTTGCCCAACTTCTATGGCCTTGAGCCAAAAGAATAAATCAACCGGCAACACCCGGCACAAGAAGAAATTTGCGCCTCAAATTTTAAAACTTTCGAGCAACAGAAGAAGAAAATGAAAGAGGCAACCAGCATTTCTTCTGCCAAGCCGAAAAAATGAGGACCCTCATTAAGGGACAAAATGATGAAATTGTACTCCTTTCCAAAGGATAAGACTAGGGATCTTTTTCAGTGGGCCTATGAATGCGGCAAAGTGGTGCCTCCAGAGCCGAAGAAACTAAGCGATTTCGAAAGAAAAGACGATCCACGCTTCTATCCTTAACACCAAATGTTGGGGCATCCCATTGAGGATTGCTATGTGTTCAAGGATATTATTGAAGGCTTGATCAAGAAAAGTGAATTACAGATGGGTGAGTACATTGTGGACCCACCACGCCCTCACCAAATGCACGTCTAGAAGAGAGCTGACCCGCACGATGTCACCGCCTCAACTACTCCTCACAAATCTGGCTGAAGCCAATGTCTAGCATGCCCGCGTAGCTTAAATACGGATGCTTGCCAACAAAAAGAAGAATGGCAGATGATGTGAAATATGTAAAAATAAAGAACAAAAGAAAAAAAAGGGAAGGAAAGGGCCTGTTCTGGGGGTAGGCACCAAAAGAGAGAGAGAGAGAGAGAAATAAAAAAATGGGGAAGGCCCCAAGTTTTAACACGGTTATCCCCTCCCCGTTAAAAAAAAAGTACCTACCGAGAAAAAAAGTGTTGAATTATGTTTTAAGGACACTAAAATAAACATAAGTCTCGGGTTTATCCCACGTCACATTCTCTAGTGATGCACATGTCTTAAGTAAATACCTTGAGATGGTAAAGGCATTGAGGTGTATCACTTCAATCAAAATAAAGCATAAGCCTCAAGTAAAAGGCATGAGGCGCATACCTCAAGGCGTTTTTCTAGTGCCTCACCTTAAGGCTTAAGTTTTAGTGTCTTGAGACGTCGTCTTTTTAAACAATGGCTGTCACCCATCCAGCTAGGCGAGTTTGTGGGCCCTTGGATAATAGGATTAATGGGCTACGATTCCCCCCTCCACTTGCCAACCCTACTCCTGAGCTTGACGTGTGGCTCGATGAGTAAGGTACAATTGGGCTGCTAGTAAGGGTGGGTACCTCTTTAGTGCACATCCTCCAATACCTGGTGGCTGATGTTGCAAGTCTGTCGTGGGAAATCCGATGCGCTTGCTCGACTCAGCTGCATCTACGTGGCTACATTTTAGGCGGCGAGAGTATTAATCACGTCTTTTGTGTCAGAGCCGGCGCCAGTTCATCTCGCCACCCAGGACGTTTGAACTTACGAGGGGGGTTCGGGATCAACTATAAACACCACATCTTAGGTCATCGGCACGCCATGTTGCCTTCGTCTCTAAGCTTCTTACCTCTTGGCTCCTGCCTTTACCTCTAGCCATCTTAGTTTGGCAAGTTTTCCTCTATGTCCGAGGATGAATGCAGAGGGGAACCAGAGGTCATCGTTGCCTTGGCAGAGCTCACTACAAGTACTATTGTGGCCATTCAATCATTTCATATCACTTCCTCCACCTCCCACCTCCGATTCCTTTTCTCCTCCTTCCGCTTATGCTCCCATGCCCAACCGAGAAGCATCTTCTTAAAATGGTGAGGCCGACAGGATGTCAAAAATAATGTGTCTTCTTCTTGCTACTAAACTTTCAATGAGCTCACTGCCAATGAGGTTGAGGAGCTCCTAAATCGGTACAATGTACCCTAAGTGTACAATTTTTTGCCGACACAGCCAGGTGAATCCAACCTGAGCACCCGATCGGACTACTTCTACATTTTCGCCTTGGTTTGGAAGTCTAGCTTCCGCCTCCCCATCAACTTCTTCATTGTGAACCTACTGAACCATTACAGGTTGGATCCAGTCTAACTGGTCTCTAATTATTATACCTTCATATACTCTTTCATTGTTCTTTACGAGAAGCACAAGATTGCAGCCATTGTTGATCTTTTCAATATTTTCTATGAGCTGAAGGAGCACACATAGGCCAGGAGGGGTTTCTATTTTTTCCAAGTCTAGAGGGGCAAGAGATTTTCTATAAATACCAATCGAGAAAATGATTTTTCCCCTCTTTCCCCCTTTTTCATCCTTCTTCCTCCTTTCTTCTTCTTCCCGTTGGAGCTCCCCCTCTCTCCTGGTCACTCTTTCTCTCTCTTTCCCGGGCGCTCGTGGTCGCGGCCCCTCCCTCCGGCGACATCGTGGTGGCGGCGATGGCAACGACACGAGCACGGTGGCGTTCTTCTTGCGGCTTGGCGAGCGGAGCCCGTGGGTGTAAAGGCTTGATTTTGAGATCGACGGTGACCCGGTGGCTTTCGGCCTTCTCTGAGGTAGGGGGACAGATCCCTACGCTCTTTACTGCCTTACCCTTGATTTGTAGGCTGAGGAGAGGTCGAGAGCAGTGTTTTTGAGCCGAGTAGGGCAAAATCCATGTTTTAGGGTTGGGCGCCGGATCTCTCGTTCCGTGGGTTTTTTGACCGATGTAAGGGTATAGATGCATGCGAGGAGGGTTGGGGATGGATTCCCCCTTGTTTCCCCATCATCGGGCGATGATCGGGCATGGATGGGGAGGACCATTTGGCTTGCCAAGCGGTCTGGCGGTAGACCGCTAGGCCTTACAGTGGCTCGATCCCTTGCAGTCGTGGGTTCAACCATTAGGCTGAGCCTTGCGATCCGGCGATAGACCTCTAGGCCGCCTTGCGGTCCAACGATAGACTGCTAGGCTGAGGGGTAGTCTTGAGTGGACCGCCACTCCATTTTCTGTTAGACTGATGATTTTCGAGAGTCGAGCCTCACCTCTAGTGACTTATCCACTAGTCGTACCTTTCCTGTGCACGCGGGTGCGGACCCACTTGGGAGTGGTGGAGACCGTGACCCAGTGAGAGATGATTTTTAGGCTGGTTGCCGTAGGGCCCCTTGCCTTTGGAGCTTGAGTCCGGTTGGGGGGGAAACCAACTAGAGGACCTGACTTTGAGCAGATGGTTTGTGTGTGCACATATAGTTGGGGGCAGAGGACGTGCGCTGACGAGCGTGACCCCAACTAGTCCTTATTCATGGTACTTGTGGCATGTCTCAGTTTTCGCCTGGGGCGAGTAGGGAGACACTTGGGACGCGGTGTAAGACGTCAGGGGATGCATCCAGTCGCTCTTCTAGTGGGTGGAGCTCCTGCCTCCTGGAAGGTGTGGACTTACGTTTTGTCGGACCGAGGTTGGTTTGTATGGTACAACTAGTTGTAGGGAGTTTTTCTGTTTATTTATTATTGCTTGTTGATTCTACTATACTCTCGATTAGGTAGTGCTACCTTCCGTGCTTACTCGCATCTTTCACCTTGCTTCTTTCATGCGAGGCGGGGGTCTGTGGGATCCCTACTGAGCTTATGAAATGAGGCTCACCCCTATGTTTTCAGGTGAGGCAGGGTCGTCGGGAGGCACTTCTGACTTTGGAGGGCAAGCAACCCAAGTAGTAAGAAAACCATAGGGGAAGAAGAAAAAAAACAAGCCATGAAATGCACTATAGGGGGGAGTATGACCAGAACAACAAGAAGAGAATGATATTTTCATTCCAAAAAAAAGTGGCCTGGACCATGGCGAAGGGGCCAAATACAATGCAATGCACCTAGACAAATAGGGGGGAGGAGAAGCAGGAAATAAGAAAAGAAAGGATGAAACGATTTGAGGAGAGGACCAGGGTCGAGGAGGGGCGAAGGCTCCCTTCTCTTTCCCGTCCCCTCCTACTACATCCAGGGCTCTCTCTCTCTCTCCCTCTATCTCTCTACCGCTTACTCTCGCTCTCTTTCACTAGTCTCTTCTCCACCGAGCCCCTAGAGCTTCTCCAGTGTTGGACTAGCAACTGCAGCTCTCTTCTTCTCTTCTCCTCTTGTCTGGTTCTCTAGTTATCACCGTATGTATTCTCTCATCTCTCTCTTCTTCATCGAAGTGAGGGGAGTCCTTATACCCCCGGTGGCTCTGACGTTCGATGACAGTCGGAGTTAATGAGGGTTGACTCCGGGTCTCATCTCCGAGCATGGGAGTGCTTTGCATGTCGGCACCAGAGGGTGACACCTCAGCTAGGCCCAGGCTAGTCTGACACGCTCCCGCTACGCACCGAGGGTCATAGGTAGTGGCCGGTGTATTTTTCACAGGTTGCATCGGTTCAATGGATGCAACGTGTCACCAGGTGAAGAAGAGATGACGCTGCACTGGGTGGAAGGGCTGCTAGCCCTGTCGGGTGATGAACGGAATGGACTGCACTGCTAGAGGGACTTAAAAGGTGTGCCGCTGGGGGGACTTAAGAGCGTGGCGCTGGAGGGGCTTTGAGGGGTGTGCCGCTGGAGGGCTTACCAAGGGGTGCCGCTGGAGGGCTCACCAGGACGTGCCATTGGAGGGGCTCACCAGGGCGTGCCACTGGAGGGGCTCCACTAGTGTGCCGTTGGAGGGCACGAACTAGCGTGTCGTTAGAGGGGCTCCACTAGTGTGCTGTTGGAGGTCGGATGAACCCGTTATCGGCAACGGTTGCAGCTCGTCGATCTTTCTTCAGGAACTCGAGGATTGTGAGTCTCCTGGGGGTGATTCTTCTTCACTGTCGTGCTTCCGAAGATGACTTCACGATAGTGTACATATTCGAGGAGTTGTTTCTTACTTCCCTGCAAGGGAAGTAACATTCTTCGGAGTCTGGGTGTCCCATTTCCCCGGGGACTTCTTCACTCAGTTCCAACGTTGATGCGAGACTGAGCAAGATACATGGACGTGCTATTTTACACGTCCATAGCCACCTGAAGAGAAAAATCCCCCGAAGCCTCCGACGCCACTGAAGCCTGTGTGGAGAAGAAGAAGAGAGAGAGAGAGCATCCCTTGTCTTGATCTTGTGATGCTTTTGCCCCTAGCCCTTCTAGCAAATGCCGAGAGTGTCCTACATACACAATTTGGATTAAGCCCATTAAGAATTATTACTTTATGCACAAAAACCATTAATGCTTACAATTATGTAATGAAAAATTAATTTTCATGACCCTCTGCCTCTTTTCATTGAATAATTAACCACAAAATAAGTTAATTTACGTGAACAGCTCGATTAATGCAATGTTGAGATTAACTATAAAGTATACGTAATTGGCTAATTATGTGCATATGAAATGATATATGTGATATAAATTATCATAAAGAAATGAGCATTCATTAGTGCACACACTGATCAACTGCACAAAGTCAGGCCCTTTAGCTAGTTTCCCTCCCGGCCTGGACTCGAGCCGCTATAAGGAAGGCCCTACAGCAACCAGTCTAAAAACCATCTCTCTTGGGTGTCGCTCTATGCCTACTCCTAGGGGGGTTGACACACACGTGCCCATACAAGGTACGACTAGTGGGAGCCACTAAGCAGAGGACTCTCGAAGGAAACCATTGAATTACGGACAGGCTATACACAAGCCCATCAAATTTAGCTAGGAAAATGGGTGGCACGATGCCACCGTATAGTGGGCAGTCCACTAGACCTATCAAACCCAATGACCCTTGAGTCATAAGGCTTGGGGTCAAGGTTGTCACGTAGGATAGCTCCGTGTCGTCAATCTGGGCTATCCCTAGGTCAGAAACCATGGTATAATGATTATTAGGGCGGCTTACGACCGCCAACCTTAATCCCTTCCAAAGGAAGATAAGAAACCCTCCAGCCCCAGGCTGGGTGACTGAACTTACAGTCCATAGGCCATACTCATGGCCCAGATGAAAATCGCTTCCTAGGAATGACCCTCCACACTCAGGCTGATGCACGGGGACTCGATTAAGTGTAACACGAAAGTCCGGAACACTAGAGGGTCACCTGGACCCTTAAAAATCCACTAGCTTGCTAATCGAGGTAACACGGTATCTCCAAATGCCCAAAAATATGGTCACCATCCCCATGGGGTGTCCGGGACATCCACGGGGTGAAGGGTTGACCATTGGGTCTCAACCTGGTCGACCGAAGGCTGAAATGGGCAAATCTGGTGTAGTTCGGTCGACCAGCCCAGTTGGGTCAGTTGACCAAAGGGCCCTGCATCGGTTGGTCGACTAGGCTAGTCCGGTCGGTCGACTAGCATAGCGAGCGGCGTCGACGTAGCGTGGCTATGTCAACCTATCCAACGGCGATAGGTCGACTGGCCCCCAGGGGTCTGTTGACTAAAATCCATAGAATGCCCCCATTTATAGCGGGCCGTTCGGTCGACCAACCACAACCGGTGGGCCGACCGAAAACGGTGACCACCTTGTCTGAACCAGGGCTAGCGCCCGACAGGTGTGTCCACTTCCATATCATTTTCACGTTGTGTATTTCATTTGGGTTTGATACTACACTTGGTTTCTAATTCCACATTTTATTGGTGTTTATCTTTCTTGCAAGGGTAATCTAAAGAGAAACTCCCTCCATCGGCCGGCCAGTAGGAAGGGAAGGAAGTCGACTCGTAATCTCCTGCACTTCATTGAGGTAACCCCTCTGGCTATCACTCTCCTTATTAGCACCACATGCTTATTTTTTCTTTATTTATTTTGTGTGGATTTTTCATGATCTACAAATTGGCGATCACGGTGGGACAGCCTACCGTTTTTCTTTTAATTACCCTCCTCTGTTAGGCACCCGCGTGTGCCGTCTCTGGTTTCCACCCACGATGTATCTCCTATTAGTGCTCCATGAGCACTCTTTTCCTTCTATTTCCTCACATGATTGCAAATTTATAGGGTTATTCAAAATTCTCTATCTATTCATCGTCCCTATTTGCATGTCATTCCCTGTGACTTCCTGTTACATGTATTTCTCCATTCCACTTTGCATCACGTTCCATCATTGTTGCATACCTTTGTTCTGCATACATCATTTACAACGCATCGTGTTCATTGGTAAGGTAGCTTGTTCACTACATTGCATCCTACACTATTAGTTGCATTTTGATTCATCTCTACAATATTCATCTTAGTGCATTGATTCACAGAAGTTGAATTTGACCCCACCATTGCATATCAATCTCTGTGCTTACCAATCCCTCCCCCCGTTGCAATTTTTCTACATCATTTTATTAAAGCATTCATACACCACATTCACTGATACCATCACCACATACCACATCTGCATCATTTGTCTGGTGTTTCTCCACTTTGTTTTGCATTAGCATTGGCATCCCCTACGTCAGTTCACCTGCACATCACGTTCCATCACGTTGCATACCATTCTATATTGCATAAGACTTCTCTATCTGTTGCATATTATTTCCTGTTGCATATTACATCTATTGCATAAGCATTCTCAGTTAGGTTCTTTTGTTTGTGTTTGCATACCCACCTCATTTTCTGTCCAAGTTATTGTTACATATCATCGCATACCCTATGTTTGTGATGTTCTGTTCCCCATCATTGCACATTAGAGTTGTTGTTTTACAATTTCAGTAAAAGCACAAATGTTATTGTTCACAATCCCCTTTTGTTCATCACTCTCTTTCCTGTTTGTTTTGTTCTCCATGCCTCATTGCATTTGCACCATCTTGTGTGATTTTATCTACCTTTTGCATTAGCCTACATTCATATCGCATCTTGGCCAGGGAGACCTCCTCTCCCTACACACTTCTAGGATCCACACCCCTTCTTGGACTTATAGGGGCCCTCCATTGAGCATTCCGTCTCATGGACTGGCACGCCGCGGAAGTAAAATATCCGAAGGGACGGTGATACGTAACGCCCTGGTCAAAACCTATTGATTTGGCTAGTTCGTTCTATGGGATGGCGATATGTAACGTCACAAAATCTGGGGGACAGCGATACGTAATGCCCCATGTAGTAGGAGTCTAGGTGGGAGTTCGCTCCCAGGTCCACGCAGTACTCTTTCGTTCGTTTTTGTGTGTGTGGGCCTCTTGTGTTTGCGACAGCTGTCTGGTTCCATGAATAACTGAAATGTGAAAGTGTGATAATGTGTAACTGCTCATTCCCTGAGGTCTTGTTGCATGCATGGGTACCTTAAATGTTAGTTACAGAACATGTATTTTCCTCATATGAGTTATTTTAAGTAGATGATAATGAAAGGATTATGCTATTATTAACATCTGAATTATGTATATAATTGGACTATATAGATGCTTGTTAACCTTGGTTTGTTTAGGCTGCCTACTGAGCGTCACACTCACCCCCTTTGTGACACCCATTTTCAGGAGACATAGAGAAGGAGGTTGAGGAGGAGCCTGCAGCTGAGGAGTAGAGCTAGATCATTGTCCATCTGGGTATGCTACAGATGAATGTCTCTCCTATATATATATAGTTATGGGGTGGTGAGCCTATGTGGACTCAGGGTTATTTTGGAACATCTGACACTCTTCTTTGGAATATGTACACCTCTTGGAAATCATAAATGGTTGGGATGCTATTTTCATTTCCTATAATTGTGGTTTCTTTCTCTCTCATGAGAATGTATGCATGTCCCTAAATTTGTGCTTCTGTGGTACATACGAAGTAATGCTCAAGGGTTCGATGAACAAAAAGTGCCTATAAATTGGGAATCAGATCCTGAGGCATTACAGGGTGGTATTAGAGCACGAGAGACAAACCATAGTTACAACCATTTCAAATGTCCCATAGCAGAGGAAGTGATAGGCTAGGGTGGGAAATGGGTAGAGTATGTTTGAAACCAGTTAAAACCCTCTCACTTAATAATTGTTTAATTCTCAGAACAATGCCGCCAAGAAGGCAAAGAGATCTTCCCCAGGCGGATGAGAGGGGATCGGGGGTAGATGACCCAAAGGGGGCAAACGACAGGGCTATCCATGCTCCGACGGTGGGCAGTGGACAAGGGCCCAATGCATGGATTAATCTAGAGGGATTTTTGCAGAGCTTCCCAGGACTATTGCAGGCCATGCAGCAGCAAGTGCTGCAACAGCCAGCGCCTGCACCACGCCATGACTCACCTGCACTCGATCGATTTCTGAGGTTGGCACCTCCTATTTTTAAGGGGGAGAGCCTTCCAGAGGTGGCTGAGTCGTCGCTCAGGGAAATGGAGAAGAAATCTCGAGTGAGGCGATGCCCTAAGGAAGAGAAGGTGAATCTGACTGCTTAGGGAAAACCCTTGGTAGCCTCTACCAGAAACCCTAGACCTCGGTGTCGAAAAGACACTCAGAAACCACCCGAAGAAACACAAAGGAACTCGTCTCATGTGACAAGAATACTGCCCACTAGAAGCAAGGCCGGATGTGTCCCGTGATGACTTAGTCCACGCCTCAGGTGTCTCCCTCGCCCCAGGTAAAACTAAGACATCATCCCAGTAACCATAGAACAAGGATTTAGTCGGGGTCGTGCTCGTCAGCACACGTCCGTAGTCCTCGACCACGTGTGCAGACACTGACTAACTACCCTATGTCAGGCCCTCTAGCTGGTTTTCCTCCTGGCCCGGACTCGAGCCACTTCAGTGGGAGGCCCTACGGCAACCAGCCTAAAAATTATCTCTCCCTGGTGTAGCTCTCCACCTACTCCCAGGTGGGTAAGCACAAGCATGCCCAGACAAGCTACGACTAGTGGGGGGCCACTAAGTAGATGACTCTCGAACGAAACCATCGAAATACGGACAGGATACGCACAAGCCTGTCATATTTAGCTCGGAACACGGGTGGCACGATGCCACCGGACTCTAGGTAGTCCACTAGACCTATTGAATCCAATGGCCCTTGAGTCATGGGACTCAGGTCAAGGCCGTCGCACAGGACAGCTCCATGCCGTCAATATGGCCTACCCCTAGGTCAGAAACCACTATCAAATAATATTTATTAGGGTGGCTCACGACCGCCAACCCTAATCCCTTTCAAAAGGGAGGCTAAGAAACCTTCCAGCCCCAGGCTGGGTCATGAGACACATAGTCTCAGGCCGTACGCCCGGCCCACAGGGAAACCACTTTTCGGAAGAGCCAATGATGTGCGTGAATAGCCTTCCGCACTCATGCCGGTACACGGCAACTCGATTAAGCGTAATGCAAAGACTCGGAACACAAGAGGGTCACCCGGACCCTTAAAATTCACGGACAGACTAATCGATGTCAAACAATACCTCCGGACACCCAAAAATATGGTCATGGTATCCACGGGGTGTCTGGGACATCCACGGGGCCAAAGGTCGACCAATGGGTCACAACTGGGTCGATCGGGGGCCAAACAGGCAAGCCCACTGCATTTTGGTCGACCAATCTGTAGGGATTGTTCGACCAACCAGTTCGGTCGACCGAACTGGGCAGAATGTCAAGTTCTGTGGTGAATGCCTGATCGATCGACCGAACTGCCCGAGTCGGTCGACCGAAAACGGTAGGGACCCGTCTGGGATCAAACTCAGAGCCTGATTTCTATGGCGACCTAGGATCCAAGTACCGAAAAGGAACCGGCACGACTCGAATCTCGGCTCGCCGCCCACGAGCCCGAAGACTCGGAAGGGCTAAAAGGATAGGTGTGGTGTACATAGAAATAAGAAATAAAGCAGGAAGGGATTAAAGTTCAAGTTTGTGGCTTATAAATGATGAACCTTTGAAAAAATGAGGTCATTTCTGTAAATATCAAAAGTAGAGGGTGTTGCTTTTAAAATTTTAATAACCTCAAGTCATTTATATATTCTTGCCTTTACCAATCTTTGGCAAAACCCTCATTTACTTCTTCCCAGCTCTGGAGCTCTCTGGGTCGTGCGAGGTCAACACATCATCTCCTTGACCTCGACCTTGAGTCTTCTTCTCCTTGGTTTAGTAACCAATTCGTGTTTCTGAGACTGTGCTCCTTCGGCTTCTTCCTTCTTTCACTTGTGAGCCTTCTTGAAACCCTCTACTCAACTCTATCATGCCTCCAGCAGTAACTTGAGGAAAGGGTAAAGCACCATTGCAATTGAAGCGTGCCCCTGTCATAGCAATTGTAAGGATGGAGCCTCGCTTCAAGAATCTCTACGATGTGGACGCTGCAACTGGCCATAGGAGAAAGCGACCTGAATAGGAGTCTCAAAAGGGTAAGGAGAAAATCGCTAATCCTTCAGCCAAGAAGAGAAGGACTTCAGTTCAAGTTAAAAGAAAAGAGTCAGTTGGTCAAGGAAAGGCTTCCTCAGTATCGTCTCAAAAAGCTGAAGAGGACAACTTACCGAGAATTTTGTTCCCAAGATTTGTTGATTTTCATGACCAGAAAATGCCTGACGAATTTCCTGAGCTACTACCACTACTAGAATTCCAAGGATGGAAGAAATTTGGGAGTAGACACAGGGTCTACTTGTTGGATCTCTGGTTTTAATCAGAACATACTATTGATCTTGATAAGCATGATGGGTTAAGATTTTTACATGGTAAATAGGTACACGGATTCTTTAGTATCGAATGGATTTTACAAATTCAAGTTTACTTACTGACACGATGCATCGACGCATCAGGAGGGATGCATCGATGTAGTAGGATTGATGCATCGACGCATCAGGAGAAACCAGGTCACTGCCTCTATGCAATAGTGGAGAAAGGTCGATGCACATGAACTCAAGGTCGATGCACATGACCTCAAGGTCGATGCACATGAACTCAAGGTCGATGCACATGAACACTTGAAGTGCTGAGAATGGTCGATTCACATGAACTCAAGGTCGATGCACATGAACTTAAGGTCGATGCACATGAAGGCTTGAAGCCCTTAAGGTCGATGCACATGAACACATGAAGTTGTCAAGGTCTGTCACGCCCCGAGCGCGGAATGAACCCAGAGACGTGACGAGTTATATTCGATCATGTCAATCAGAGTGTAAGTGTATTTGACATAGATAGAGCACGCAAAAGTAATGATAACCCAATCCTTTATTCATCATAACTTTGAAGTACTTCTATTACAATCTCTTAATGAAAGCACTAGGACTCAATAAAAGAAAATTGCCCTTAGACATCTACGAGACCCCTACTGAGCCGATAAGATGAGGCTAACTCCCTACTTTTCAGGTGAGGCGCTCTCCCTTGAGCTTGATGCAGCACTTGGTCGGTCGCTAGAAGCTAGCTTGCTAGTGTCGGGGTATGCCCCACAACAGTGTACGTTCTCTTTTTAGTTGACTGTACTTGTAGACTGGACTCTGTAGTTAAAATGTTTAATTGTAAGGTTAACTTCATTGGTGTCGTTAGATTATTTAGCTCTACCGTCTAATTCTTGCAAACATTTAAAATTTCAATGTACCTCTACAACACCCAAATAACCCTTTTGAGTCTCCTGGCTCATGGGTGGCGACACAAGATCCTAATGTTATCGGCGGTATCCGAATCCTGGGTTGTTACAGATGGTATCCGGGCGAGGTTGTGAAAATGCATGGGAATTAAGACGATCGCAGCACAGGAGTCCAGAGAGTCTAGTACAGTCGGCATCTGGCATAGGGTGTTTCGTTTTGTTTACCGCCTTGTTTTCTGTGTCTGTGCTAGAAGAGCGGCGATGGCAGCTAGAAGGAGGACTCGTTCCCTGCAGGAGTTGTCGATCGAGAATCAGGAGGAGTAGAGCAGGACATCACCTTCTCGGGCTGCAGCTATGGGAGTGCAAGGACGAGAGGAGTTTATTGAGGAGATGTACCAATTCTATCTTCGGCAGTATGGTAGAGAGGCTGGAGAGGGCTCGTCATCTCAAGGAGGTCGCGGGCGAGCTTTAAAAGAGTTTCTACAGTTCCATCCACCTCGCTTCGAAAGGTAGCTAGATCCAGATGCAGCAAGAGCTTGGGTAGATGCCATTGAGAGGGTGTTTCGTTCCATAGAGTGTGCATAGGATGATAAGGTGTTGTTGGCTAGCTACTAGTTGCAAGGATCAACTTTATCATGGTAGACTTTAGAGTGGCAATCAGCATTCTAATCCTATCCTCTACGACAAATTCTGTGGTAGGAGTTCCTTGCAGCTTTCGAGCGAGTTTTCAGCTCGGAGCACATCAGAACAAAGAGGATGTATTAGTTTATGGAGTTAATCCAAGGGGATATGGCAGTGATACAGTATCGGTCCCGATTTATAGAGTTGGGTCGCTATGCGCCTCATATCATGGCAGATGAGAAATTGAAAACTCAGCAGTTGGTCACGGGTTTGCGACCAGAGCTTCCGCATCATGTGATTGCGACCCATGTTGTAGTATGGAGGCAGTGTATCAAGCTGCAGCGGCCTTGGAGGAGGATTTGCTGAGGACCGAAGAGCAGGCCAGTGTAGGGCAGTTTCAGTCAGGCCACAGTCAGTAGAGGACTCTTCAGTAGCAAAATGTTCCTCAGCAGTCTCTGAGGCAACCAGAATCATCATCTTTGTCATTCCCTAGTATGGACTCTTCCTCTTTGGGATCGAGGCTCAGTCGGATGACCAAGTTACTCAGGAGGAGTAGGTCTGGCAAGAGATGCTAGGAGCAGGAGTTGGCTTCAGCAGCGGAAGTTCTACAACCAGTGGTTCAACCACCGCGACATAGTTTAGCTAAGCAGCCAGGGTAGTGTCCAAGGTGTGGTGATTTTCATTTGGGCCGACAATGTACATTGGATGCAACAGAATTGATGTGCTTTAAGTGTAGTCAAATTGGGCATATTGCGCATGAATGCCCTTATTGGCCGCCTCGATGTTAGTATTGATGGGAATGGTTTTATGGTGTAGTGAAGCACGTGAGCAGGCAGGCATGGTGGTGTATATGGTGTCCCACATTGTGGAAAGTACAACTGTGAATTGTTTTGATAAATGTATTGTCTTTTTTTTTAAAAAATAACATTTTGTTGTTTCTTGTTTTGTTCGTATGTGTCAACCTCTATGAATGAGTGGAATGAATTATGAGAATGTTTTGTGCATCGACAGAGGAGCTGCCAGTGAAACTCGTGTTTTCTTCATCTCGATGAAGTGTGTAAATTTTGGCCAAGCAAGGGAGGATTTTATGACTAGTCGAATTATATGTGCTAGTCGCAGGGCCGATTTTGTCTGTCACCTTGTATTTTGAAGAAGAATCTCAACCATCGTAGGTAGAGCACTCGTAGAAGAGAGAGAGAGAGTTTGCGTTGAGATGTAAGGTGTTCGAGTTTTGGCCATGACGGTGTGGTTTAGCCATCTGGTTCGAGAGATGGTTTGTTAATGAAGGCCAAGATGCCTTTCGCGATGATTGTGCTGGTTCTGCAGAATTGCGTAGTGGGAACGTGGTGGGCCCATAACCCATAGGTTCCGGGATCAAATTGTCGGTGGAAATGGCAAATAATTTGACGATGAGCGAGTCCCAGAGGTTTGTAGCCAGTGGGGGAGGAAGTTGACCCATGACATGAAATTGTGTTGATCACACCGAGTGGTATTGCTGGCGAGCTGTTGGCAAAGGCAGTGCGTTAAGAGGAATTAGCACAATTGAGAATCAGATGACATATCTGCAAGAGTTGTCAGATGAGGACAATGAATTATGCAAGTCCTCTCAGTAAAATGAGTCGCATGGCTCGGGGTGGAGCCGGTTAGCGGTTGAATTTCGGGCAGATCATGACCTACCAGACTGGCGATGAAATAGGCAAGTATATGTTGCTCAGAATTGGGATGTCGAATTGACCGGACTTGGTCAAGGTAGGTGTTCGGAAGGCAGAGTTGAGATGTAAGAGGTGTGGGTATCGAGAAAGTGGTCCCGAATTTTCGTACGAAGGGTGCTGTAAATAATCAGAGTAATTAATTGGGTTGACTAGCACCCTGATGATGTATGGAATGGAGCACTGGGTGTTCAGCTATTGCGGTAGTAGTGGCCCGGGTGAAGTAGAATAATGGATGTTGAAGAAAGAGACCTTGCTTTGGCAAAAGACTAGGGATGTTTGGAGTTCGGCATGGGTTATAGCACCATGGATCAGACTGTCAAGGATAAGGCATGGCACTCTCCTTTCCAGAAGGAAGTAAGTTGGAGTTTAGGAGCTTGGGATCACTCGATCTGAGCAAGTTATGATGTGTGTGGGCTCTGGGAGCTAGAATCTGTTGGCTAACCAGCTAAGAAGAGACTATGGCTTCGATGAGTGTCAGGTAGCCGGTTGTTGTTTATAATAGATGGTCCCTAAATGTGAGAACTTCAGTGACAGTATTATGACATCGCCCTGTGTCACTCCAATTTGGATCATGTACGGAACTATGGTGGGCAAAGTTGGTGTGGTTGAGAATTCGAGGCTTGTGCGGACGACTTCGTTGTGCCTCATGAAGCGGACTGGTCCAGTTGGACAGTTTGGATCTAAAGGTGGTATATAATTGAAGTTTCTTAGGATCTTTTTTCTCTCCTCCGTTTCCTCTTCGCCCTCCTCCGACTTCCTCCGTTGCTTCCCTCTCCTCCTCGGCTGCAAACGATGGAGCGTGAGAGAGTTCGACTGGAGAGTGGTGGCAGTGGACGGCAGTTCACAGGAGTGAGGAAGAGATGATCCGTGCAAGTAAGACCGTGGTTCGCGCACTTGGTACGGATTTGTAAGGCAATCCATCAAAGAATCTGAATTATTCTAGATATCAAGTAAGTGGAGGATCTCAAAAGACGGGTGGTCAATGACCGCGAATGGACTTCGGTGACCAAGCTACTACCCTACGAGACCAATTGGAGAGTGGAGTTGAGTTCGGCTGCTGGTGGAATGAATCACTCTTTTCCCCCCGAGTTATTATGGCTTGTCCTGAATTTCGAGGACGAAATTTCTCTAGGGTGTTGGGCAAACTTATCTTCAACTATTTTTTCTATCATACCCCTTTGAGCGATGACTTCATCAGCTCCCGGGGTCCAAAATGATTGAGCATTAGGCGGGACCATTGGTACCTCAGCTACCGCCTCGGCCTGTAGCTCATAGGGAGGTATAGCCTGTCTGTCGACCCCAACAGGGTTAGGCGCCCGTTGCTCCCGCTGAGGGTCTTGATTAATTGGCGGTGTCTGAGGCCTCGGAGCATTCAGGTTCATATGCTGCTTCATTTCTAGCATGAGATTGGTCATTTCAATGTGCCATTTCTGCATGGTTTCAAATTTGGCGTCATCGGACATCGCCTGGAAAGCAGCCTCCGTGGGTGGCTCAAGGGCCGGATTGGGATAGCCATCATCATGAATGCTCACAACATCATCAGCATCTGCTTCCACTCGTGGTAGATTTTCGCCTTGATTTTGAGGGAATTCTTGGGCAATTTCTAGGTGCTGCCCTTGGGAGGAAGTTCCTGCTTGACCACTGAGCTGGGCTTGCAGACTCCTTGTAGTGGCGTTACGGTTATTGCAGTACACCGCATCTGTTGCTAGATTTGGATCATCCGCCCCAATGGGATCATTTGGGTTGGCCGAATTGCCAATTTGTTCCGTGTGTTGCCTCCCGGAGGCGTAACAGGTGTAGATTTTCATACGCCCACCTGTTTTTGTCATTTGGACGACCCTCCGTCTCTTCGGGGCATGGACAGCAGGGAGAAGGGATGCCCCCAGTCTGTCAAAGACGAAAATCCGCTGCAGAGGTGTCTGGGCACAATTGCCCGCTTTACCTCGGGTGGACCCTGAGCTTTGTGATGTGAAATTGGGCTTACGATGAGTCCCTTTTCTCTTCAGTCCTTGCACGGCACCTAACGATGCCATGTCAGCCTGGGGCTGGGTGCGAGCAGGCTTGCTGGCCCTAGCCTGCTTGATTGCTCGGGCCTCTTGCTTGGTGACCTAGATTTGTTTGACTTTCTGGGGACGTCGCCTGGAGGCCTTATCCCCGTCATCGGACTTAATCTTCTTTTTGAAGCCTAGCCTGTCTTCTCGCATTTTACGTAAGAGCGAGAAACGATTAGAAGTGGAGATGTTGGGGACGCATCGGTCCCGTGGAACCCTCGGCTCGGCGCCGTCGAGCCGAACGCGTAGATCCCTGACAATTATGGACTTGTCGGATCTTGAGGTCTTTGCTGCTGGCCTCTTGCTCTGACGACGGCGCTGCTGCCCCCATTTGGCGGGGACGACATTAGCAGTGAGCGTGTTCACAGAGAACACGCGAGCTTGGATCGGACGGGGCTTGTTGCCCCTAGCAGCGGCAGATGGAGCCGAAGAAGGCATCTCCGGCTGAGTGGCAGGGATCACCCCTAGAAAGAAGGGGGAACCAACGACTCTGCCGGCTGGGGGTCGCACGGGTTGATGCCTCCCCGTGATGACTCGGCTTGGATCTCAGGCTATTTGGAGGCTGAGGCTTGTTCTATTTTCTCCATCAGCTGCTTCTTCAGAAGCTCTATCTCCTATTGATATTTTTGGAGCAGCATCAACATTGATGGGTCCATGGTCACTGTGCTGGGGATGGCTTCTACTATCTCCCCTGAACCGCCTTTAGGCGAGATATTCAGCAACACCTCCTCCTCTTTAGCCATCACTACGTTTGCAGTCAGGGTGGTGACTTCACCATATAAGATTTACTTCCCTTTTGCAGCTTTCAACATTTCCCTTGTGGCCTCTGCTCTTCGGGTGTTTGGCCCTGGCCTTTCGGCTAATCGAGCCAATTCTTGGGGCTGCTCGGGCAGACCCCCACATCTGCCGGCCATCCTGGCCATATTGTAGGTAAAAACCCGCATACCTTTTCTTTGTCTGTGGATCTTTCTTCTTGCATGACCAGGGAAGGTCAATCTCTCGAACATGGAGATTCTTCCTCTCTCCTTCTGCTGAGGAGGGGCTTCATCGGCTTCAAGCTCCAGGCCATCTTCATACCCATTGTCGTCAACCGACAACGTCATTCTTCTCTCCTCTTCATCTTCGACCGCCATTGGTGGGTAGTCATCTTCTTCTGCCGCGACTGCTTGCAGTTCCCGTTGTTGGCCCAGTGAGGGGTTGCCTAGACCCCTGAAATAGCTTCTGACCATGTTGGTCATCTCTTCCTGCCCCCGTCCCTGATGTAGGATTGGGGATAGCTGTCGACCTCCCGCTGGAGGGATGTAGGCTAGTCGGACCCTTCCAGTGAGTTGTTCAAATCTTCTTCCCACCGTGGGGATATTGGCTTGTCAGGCGCATGCCCTGAAGCTAGTGCAACGTGGAGGGTCCACAACCATTTCTTCTCTTCTTGGGGCCAAGCCCTTCTCATTCCTCTTCCCCGTCTCAGTAGGCTCGCGGAGGTGGCGAATAGGTGCCTCTTGGCAGATAGGTTGGGTCTTCTTGGGGACCTACACCTGCTTGAACACTTTCGGCCTTGGGGCCAACTCTCTTCGGCCTTGATGGCCAGCTTCCTCTCTCTCAACTCTCCTCCCGGAGAGGGCCTGGAAGGAGTTGCGGGTTGGTACAACGGTGACCACCTGCTCCAGGATTGCTTGGGCGTCACGTCCATCTAGGAAGCTGCAGACACCACCAATCAAAATAGACTTTTCAGACACTGACAGCCATCTGGCAATACTCTTCTTCGGGAATTCCCCCAGCGGTGACCCCCGAGCTTGTTATGGTGGGCGGGGTGAGCCCCCTGGGCTACATGGTGCACCATGCAGCTGGTCAGTTGAGTGTGGCCTGACAGCAGGCCCTTGTGGCTTCGGGTGTTGTCGAAGACCACCAGAAAGAAGAAACCAGATGCGTCCACTGACGTCTTACACTGCATCTCAAGCACCTCGCAGTCAAGCTCATGACAAGCGAGTAACACAACAGTACCCCACCGAGTGACTAATTAGAGTAACGCTCGTCAGCGTCAGTCTAAGCCTCTGATTACATGTGCACACACTGACCCATCGCCTTGAGCCAGGCCTCTAGCTAGCTTTCCCTCCCAGTAGGATGCTACTGACTACGTGAGAGGACCCATGGAAACTAGCTTACAAACCGTATAACGGGAATACCCCGCCACCTCTCCCGGGTGGGCCGACACAGAAGTCGTTGGGCTACGACTAGTGATTCCATCACAAGGAAAGAGAAAGCTGCTCTTATGAGTTGTAAAAGAATGCCACAGTGTACAAAATATTTTAAACATGGTGCACATGGAACATGAATTACATTAGAAGTTACACATGCATTCTTTTGAAATCTCTAGGTATATAACAGACCAGCAAGACACCATTACGTACAATAACGGACCAGGGAAGGGCCACTATGCTTCACCGAACTCAGATAAATCCACAGGTAAATGAGACTATAACGCACCATGGCAGGCGCGCTATAGGACTATAACGCACTGGATCAAGGGCGTTAAAGTCAACAGGCACATAACACCAATGACAGGGAATATAACGGACCAAGGGTGGGGCGTTATAGTGAACAAAACGCACCTCTCATGGGCCGTTATGTCCACCAGAACGACTAAAATCCACAGGAAATCACGAGTATAACGCACCTCAACAGGGGCGTCTTATGAGTTTAACACATAGGGGTAGGGGCGTTAAAGGCAACAGGCCTTTAACTCAATACACAGGGACTATAACGCACCAGGCGAGACGCGTTAAAGCCACCCGAACATGAAAATCCACAGAAAACTCAGACACGAACGATATAACGCACCAGCAGGGATGCGTTGAATGACCATAACGCACCGGGGCAGGCGCGTTATGTCACCTGGGTTTCGCGACTCCGGAGGTCGAAATCGGAACCGCCTCCCGACCGATCGAAATCGACGGGGGACGCGGTGAAACTCTAAACCAAACCATCCCGCCTAGCCAAACCAACATTCCAAGCCTAAGTATGCCACTAGAAATGAAATACGATGCCCATGGAATTGATTTCAACAATTAAAAGATAATTTAAGATAGTAAAAGATTAAAAATATACTAAATAGAAATATGCATGAAATACGAGACAAGGGGCGTCGGACCACGGCGCAAGTGGTACCGACGGTATCCTAACGAGATAAGGTATCCATCCCCCTACCTGGATGACGACAAAAACGACGATTCAACGGTGAACCGGCAAGAGGATGACGCGGCGCCTCCCGGCCCGGCTCGACTCCACGCTCGGCGAATCGAGGAACATCCTTACACCTATCATCACCCCTGCTCCACCAACCGTCCCTCCCCCACTTAAACCCCAGTTAAAACACATACCTAACCCTGTCGAGGGGCAACCAAAATCGCAAGCCATGGTGCTCCAAAGTGTAAGGATGCTCCATCGAGTTTTTCCCCAGAATAGTCTCAACAGGAGAAAGAGACCGAGGAGCAGCCAGAGGAATCCATCCCTGGGACGCAATATGATCTGTTAAAACATCTGGACAAGATGCCTGCCCGGATCTCCATCCTGGAGTTGATTAAGAGGTCCACGTCCCATCAGGAGGCACTAATGAAATACCTCCAAAAGGTCATGGTAAACGAGGATCTCCCAATAGAGAAGATATCGTCGGTGCTGACACCGACAAGCACACAATCGGCCATCACATTCCAGAACTATGAGCTTGCCTCCCAGGAAGCTCGAAAGTATACTTTGTGCATTACGGTGAAGATCAACGGGGTGTCTGTGAACTCGTGCCTGGTGGATACCGGTGCCTCAATTAATATGATCTCCATGAACACTGTCTTGCTATGTGGGGTTGATATATAACAGATATGGCCATTGGCTATCACAGTCATGGCGTACAATAACAGCAAGAGACCGCCATAGGGAATGATTGCCCTTAATGTAGAAGTGGGTCCTGTTGCTGTCCCTGCGGAGTTTCACATTCTCGACATCCCTACATTCAAGGACATATTGGGTCGTCCTTACATAGAGACAATGAATGTTGTCCCTTCCACCAACCACCAATGCCTAAAATTTCCGTACAAGGGACGGATCGTCAAAGTGTTTAGCATGACCTTGCTCCCTATGGTGGATGCTATCACTTCTTCATTGCCCTCTGTTTGGCCGACCCATAGGCCTATTCTTTCACTGCTAGATGTGTGTGACCCCAGCCGCGCTTCACCAACACAAAAGAAGTCGCTTCCTAGGCCAATGCCATGTTCCCCTTCCCATTCCAAGGGATGGGAGATCATGAGCAACTTAGGCTACCAGCAAGGCAAGGGTCTATGGGCACAATTACAAGGAAGACTGAGGCCGGTGAAGAAGGCTCGAGCAATCCTTAGAGTCGGCTTAGGCTTTGAAGGCCCGATTGAAGAAGATGGAAAAGCTCTTACGTAGACCTTGTACTCACACTTCAGAAAGGGGCATGTTATTCAGTTGGGAGATGATGCACAACAAACACGGGGGCAATCATGGGTTGTATACATGACTGAGGGCTGCTCGAGAACTTTTAAAGGCGAAAAGAACAATGACCCAGAGTGCGAATGGCATAAGTGGTTTGATATTCAAGATGTTTCCATCGCACTAGAACGAATGTTCTCGCCTCCACCTCTAAAAGGGCCACCTTTGATCTCCAATATGCCAGGAGAAACTCTAGATGTTGCCATTCCGCGCACGGTCCGACCGCTTCCCTCGCTAAGGGACGTGTCCGAGCTTGCCTAGAGTCCTAGGTCGTCTCGCGGGTCTGTCCCGCATCAACACCTCACATGTTCAGAAATGACACCCTCACAGTGGGATGCCCTTCATGGGAACCATACAGGGTTTAGAGAAGCCTGTCGGGAGTTAAATGGTGCCTCTCAGGCTGCCATTTATCAATGAATGGCATCCTATCACAAGGGCACGTCATTCAGGGGTTTAAGGTCTCGAAAAATCCAAAATATAAGATCTGTTTGATAGGCGCCTGGGTCAGCCATGTATTATTAATAGGCGCCCTAGGGTTGGGCACCCCTTTCAAGGGGGTCATTTTGTCTTGTTTCGAGTAGAATAATGACCGTTTGTTTGGTCGTTTCTCAGTGAATGGCGTCCTGGTCAGGGATGACCTTCACTTAAGGTGGATTTGCCCAACCGAGACTCAAGTTACCACTCAAATTTTCTAATGTTCTCAGACTATAGAAGTAATAGCATGGATGGGTAGAAAAAAAAATTATGAGGATCTCATATTCGTAGTCATGCATTTGTTTCATGCTTTAGCTTCTCTGATATAAATTTTTAACATGGTCATTTGTTTCATGCTTTAGTTTCCCTGATATAGATTTTTAACATGGTGGTTCAAGTGTTTAACAGAACATGGTCATTTGTTTCATGCTTTAGTTTCCCTGATATAGATTTTTAACATGGTGGTTCAAGTGTTTAACAGCAATTGACATAATGACAGGTCATTTGCTAAAGCATGATCTGTAGCAAATCTGGTGTAGTTATTCAGCGTAAAACAGGTCGGTAAATCAAGTAACATGGAGGTTTAGCCTAACATGTAATTAGATTAGGCTAACAGATTAACTAGGTATGCTAACAGATTATTTAATAGATTAGCTAATAGATTACGTAAAAATATGATAAAGCTAATAGATTACGTAAACATGTAATTAGATTAGGCTAACAGATTTATTTAACAGATTAGCTAATAGATTAAAACCCTGCAAAGAATGAGTTTTAAACTTGCAATTTGGTCATTGTTATCCTTGCAAAAACAAACAGGGTTTTAGCCTGTGTTTTATTTTTTTTAAAACCATGCATGATTCGAGTTTTTCTCGTCTATGTACATCTGCTTGTCAGATCTGTAAACATAATCTTTAAACTTGCAGATGTAGTTTTTTTATTATAAAAACACAGGTTAAAGGATCAGACTTGCAAGTTTATAAGGGATAAAAATGCGGGCTTACAAGGGATTAAAACCGCAGGTTTAAAAAGAATTAAAATGCAAGTTTTTAAAGAGAATCAAACACCAGTTTAAATGACTAAAAATTTCAGGTTTAAAATTAACAGAATAGGGACTCGTTTGTGGGTTTTAAACTTGGGTCACCCTACTTCTTGGGTGTGGTCCCCGCGGTGGTTCCACCGCCACCTCTAGCTCATGTTTCCTCTGGTACCACCAGGGCGCCACGCCAGCTACCTGTCCCAACAACTAGGCCGAGTGTCGGGCTTGACTCTCCTACCACCAGTGCCCATAGGGGTCCCGGACCAGTCCCAGCCCAGGCAAGCATTAGCCGCCAGGCCCAGTCTCGACCGGCTTTTGACGTATGCCTTGTGTCCCAGGTTTTGATCTCCAATCCTAAGTTTGCTCGGGCCTCCAGCCCCGAGCCCCAGCCAAGTCAACTTCCTGTGTGGATCTCCACCGTGCAGTGTTCGGCTCCCCAGCACTTTGCTCGGGCCGTCAATCCCGAGCTCCCACCGAGCCAGCTCCCCACACGGGCCTCCTAGCTCGGGGGTAGGGCTCCCTAGCACCCGTTCGGGCCTCCCGACCTGAACCGCAGAAGCGCAACCACCTCGCCCGGGTCCCCAACCCCTAGCATGAGGCGTCCCAGCATCCAGACTAGACGTACAACTTCGGGGTTTCCCACAGATGACGTCTGTTATGAGTGGTCCGCGTCAGGCCTCGGATCTCTCAACTCTACCTTGGGGGCATTCCTCCCACAATCCGACAACGTCGATCCCCAGCACAGGTCTGCCTTTGTGGGACGTGGTGACCTCAGTACGGACTGAGCACCCTCTGTCGCGCCTTACGGTCCTACCAGCTCCCAGTTTAGGCTCAAGGCCTCAGGTCACTGGCATCCCGGTACCCCATGTAATGACAACTTTGGGCACAGACACGTCGCGGCAAGCGTCCGCAACACTACTGTCAGCTCGGGCAAAAGCCTACACTCGAACCACCCAGCCGCCAGCCGTCACTACAGGCTTCGCGTCTCGGGGGCGTACCCCAGTATTTCCTATGAATGGCCCTGTGCTACCAGCACCTACAGGCTGGGTTTTCTCGGCCTACCACCTTGGGGCAAAGCCATCTTCTGCTCCCTAGAAGAAGCACCGTCGTAGCCGTAAAGGCAAGTGACCCATTGCTATCACCAACAACTCCGGCAAGACCATTCTTGTCGGAGACTTACGAATTCGCCTGGATGGGGGCGAACCCATTATTCCTCCGGAATGGATCGTCCCTACGGTCCCCATCACCAATCGCTTTAGCCTCCTGTGTTGAACGCGGGAAGACAAGGCGAAACTTAAGCGGGCAGATGCTTCGGCAACGGCCCAAAAGCACCAACGTCGGTTTGGCACTCAAGCTCCCAAGTCCCATCGGAGGAACAAGGACGAGGGAGACTAGCAGTCAGACTTGAGAAGGATCTCGGTCACCCCGTAGGAAGCTCAAGCTGTCCGGGAAGCACGCCTCAGCAACCCCTTTCGGGCACTAAGGCGTCGCGCCAAGCAAGGTGCGTTGTTATGCAATATAAGAGAATGTGCACGGACTTGGTTAGGCAAAAGTGCACAACCTTGGATGTGTGGCACATGCATGGACCCAGATGCATTGAAGGCAGACATGCACAGACCTTGTTTTGATGTGCACCGACCTCGGCTTGCATGTGCACCAACCTTGCTTGCCTAGTAGAAGAATTGTGCATCGACCTTAGTCTTGTGTGAACAGTAGTGTGCACCGACTTGGCTTGCATGTGCACTGACCTTAATCTTATGTGAACAGTAATGTGTACCGACTTGTCTTGCATGTGCACTGACCTTAGTCTTGTGTGAGCAGTAATGTGCACCGACTTGGCTTGCATGTGCACCGATCTTAGTCTTGTATGAACAGTAATGTGCACCGACCTTAGTCTTGTGTGAATAATAATGTGCACCGACTTGGCTTGCATGTGCACTGACCTTAGTCTTGTGTGAACAGTAATGTGCACCGACTTGGCTTGGATGTGCACCGACCTTAGCTTGCATGTGCATCGACCTTAGTCTTGTGTGGACAGTAATGTGCACCGACTTGGCTTGCATGTGCACCGACCTTAGTCTCGTGTGAACAATAATGTGCACTGACTTGGCTTGCATGTGCACCGGCCTTAGTATTATGTGACCAGTAATGTGCACCGACCTTAGTCTTGTGTGAACAGTAATGTGCATCGACTTGGCTTTCTTGTGCACCAACCTTAGTCTTTCTGAGACTGAGGTAGCATCAACTTTCCTCTGCTGCACTGTCCTGACTTTATGGGCTTCTTTGAAACCTATTGCCTTGAAATTTTTTTGCCAACAGCCTTGATTTCTGTGCAGCACTATTCTACAACATAAAAGCCTTGTTCTACAATATAAAAGGGTTGTCCTCGGGGATGGCAATGATACCGATTTTTGGTTTGATAACTGGATTGGCAATAGTTGCCTGGCTGATTATGTTCATATCTTTCTCATACCAAACACCAAGGTATCTGTCAGAGATTCCCTTACGCATCCTACTAATGAAGAACTTGATCTGCAGGATGAGATCTTTCCCACAGTATTAAAGCAAGCTTTAAGGAATGTGCATGTGAATCAGGAGACTGACAAAGGGGTTTGGAGTCTATCTTCATCTGGAAACTGCTCAGTGGCTTCAACTTACAAAGCCTTTTCTGTCTACAGTCAATCTCAAACTACCATAACATGGTCTCGGTTGTGGTCTAATTGGCTCCCTATCAAAATCTTAGTTCACCTATGGAAAATTATGAACAATTGTCTCCCAATTGATGCCAATATTCAGTGACTGGGTGTTGCCATCTGCTCGAAATGCATTTGCTGTAAGATGCCTAATGAGGAAAATGCTAATCATCTTTTCATAGATAGTGAACCTGCAACTAACATATGGTCTACATTTCAAATAATAATACAGAAATTAAATAAATAACTAAGGTGCTACAAGGTCCAGTACATTTTATGTCCAAATATAAGCATAGCCAATAGAAAAAAAAGGTACAAGTACACAGGGCATACCCCGGCTCTGGCAATTGGCAACTAACCCTGACTAGTGGAACCACGCTGAAACTCCGCTGCGCCTCCCGAACACCCGGCCTCACCTGAAAACACAGGGGTGAGTCTCATTTCATAGGCTCAGTAGGGATCTCGCGGAACCCCACCTTGCACAAAAGAAACAAGGTGAGAAACACCGACGAGCACGAAAAGTAGCACTATCTAACAGAAGTACTGTGGAACCAACAAGCAGTAATAAATAAATGGAAAAGCCAACTAACTAATCGTGCAGTGCAAATCAACCTCAGGTCGACAAAACACGAGTCTACACCTGCTAGGAGACAGGAGCTCTCCCTACTAGAAGAACGACCGGATGCGTCTCCTAACATCTTAAACCGCGCCACAAGTGTCTCCCTACATGCCCCAGACGAAAACTGAGACACGCCACAAGTACCACAAACAAGGACTAGTTGGGGTCGCGCTCGTCAGCGCGCTTTCTGAGCCCCCAACTACGTGTGTACACACAGACCATCTACTCTAGGTCGGGTCCTCTAGTTAGTTTCCCCCCCAGTCGGACTCGGGCTGCAAAGGCAAGGGACCCTACGATAAACCAGCCTAAAAATCATCTCTCACCGGGTCACACTCTACACCACTCCTGGGTGGGTCCGCACCCGCGTGCGTAGGAAGCTACGACTAGTGGACAGGTCACTAGAAAAGTAGACTCTCTAGTCACAAAAAATGACATCTGAACTGAACAAGTATAAGGACCGCTCCTCGTACAACACCGACTCTCGGTAACACAAGCCGAGAACACCACCTCCCGAGATGCCACGACACCCTACACATGGCCCCCACACGATGTCCGACATCAGTCAGATCATGGGTCAACACGTGGATCGAGGTCCACTCGCCTGGAACTCAAATCGGCAAGGGAAGAACCACCGGTAAATCACACACAGTAAACGGTCCATCATGGGCCGTTCCTGAGTAAATGGACAGTCGATAGGCCGCTTCAAGGAATGAAACGGACCACCCTAAACCGTCCTAAGATATGGGACGGCCACCAATGAGCCATTCCACCACAGACATACACGGTCAGACTTGGACCGTGGAGAACGTACACGGCCCCTCTTGGGACCGCTCAGACAGTGAACGGCCTCCCACGGACCATCCAACTTTTGGACTGAGCGAGAAACCACACGGTCGTCCTCAGACCGTTCAGAACATAAATGGTCCAACGACAGGCCGCTTGGGGGTCTGAACGGTCCCCATTAGGGCTGTCCAATCACCCAACGGCATAAAACCCAACCGGTCCTCTGAGCTCTCGCTCATATAGTTTTTCCCCTCTTTTTCAGGTAAGTCCGATGAAGAAACAAACACGGATGGGGATGAGTAAGAGTGAAGTCATAGAGCTATCCAAGTGTCTAGAGTTTCATAGTTTATCTTTATAATTCTTGAGTTAAGATTATAATTTTCTTTTTATTGGAGTCAAACTATTTGGAAATGTATTTAAGGATGATTATGAATGAATAAAGGATTGGGTTATTGCTATCTTGCGCGCTCTGTCTTTGTGTTGAATACACTACGCTCTGATTGACATGAATGATATAGACTCGTCACATACCTCCAGGTAATCTTCCGCGCTCGGGGCATGACAATTAGCATCAATGCAAAGGAAATAAGGTTTAATCATCTGTCCAGACGGAAGGTCCAGATTGATGTGTATATGTAACGGCTCTGGCGTGAAGCCATTTACCAAAAATGTAGATTTTATCATTGATGTGGGGATTAGCATCAACGCAAAGGAAATAAGGTTTCATTATCTGTCTAGACGGAAGGTCCAGATGGATGTGAGTATACAACGATTTAGGCACGAAGCCATTTGCCGCAGATGTGGATTTTATCGTTGATGTGGGGATTAACATCAACGCAAAGGAAGTAAGGTTTCATCATCTATCCGGATGGAAGGTCTAGATTGGTGTGAGTATGTGGCGACTTAGGCACGAAGCCGTTTGTCGAAATTGTGAGTTTTATCGTTGATGTGGGGTTTAGCATCAACGCAAAGGAAACATGATTTCATCATCTACCCAGACGGAAGGCCTGGATTGATGTGAGTATGTAGGGACTGAAAGTCGACCATTATCATTTTCATCACTCTCATTTTGTTCTCTTATTCATCATTTTTTTCTTTTCCTCATTCATCATCATCTTTATTGCTCTCATTCATTTTCTTTCTTTTTCTCATTCATCATCATCATTTTTATTGCCCTCATTTTTTTTATTCATCATCATCATTTTTATTGCCCTCATTTTTTTTCTTTTTCTCATTCATTCGCCGACTCTTTAAAAGATAATGGCGCCCGTGATATAGCTTCAGATGTTTTCCGTTTTAGGGTGAAAATTGCACCTCCCCACGGTGATTGACAACCACATAGGCTCCACCCTCGTAAACCCTTTGGACCACATACGGACCTAGCCAGTTAGCAGCCAGCTTACCCTTTGGGTTGGAAGCCATGACTTCCTTCTTCTTGACCATGACTAGGTCACCTTTCTTAAATTCTCGATCTTTCACGAGGTAGCTGAAGGCATTCGCCACGCGGGCCTGATATATCTGAATATTTCTTTGCGCTTGAAGACGTTTCCCATCTAGTTCGGCCAATTCTTTAAATCTTCTTTCAACATTTGTTTGATCGTCATGGACCAAACCATATTGAATGGCGGCCCTGAGTGACGGGACTTCCAGCGCTATAGGGACTATTGCCTCGGAGCCATACACAAGTGAGAAGGGCGAACAACCCGTGGGGGTCTTGTAGACTGTACGGTATGCCCCTAGTGTTTCATACATCTTTTCTTCCCAATCTCTTTTATGGGAGCTAAAAACCTTGGCTAGGAGTGTGCATAGGGTTTTATTAAATACTTCAGTCAATCCGTTTGCTTACGGATGGTAAGGGGTGGAGGTTCACCAATCAATTTTATACTTCTTGGTGAGTCGATATATCTTTTGATTCTTGAAGTGACTTCCATTATCGAAAATTATTCGGTTGGGAACACTAAATCGAAAAATAACATTCTGCTTGATGAATCTGGCGACCAGCTCACCAGTCACTTCTCTGAGTGCTATAGCTTCTGCCCACCTGGTGAAGTAATCTGTTGTAGCCAAGATATACTTGTGTCCTGCTGAGGAATTTGGAAGAGGTTTGACCACATTAGTTCCCCATTGTGCGAAATACTAGCTGGGAATTGTTGGGTGCAGAGATACAGGAGGCCTCCTAGGCACAGTAGCATGCTCCTGACATTTCTGACATGATTTTGTGAACTGGCAACAGTCTTCAAACATAGTAGGCCAGTAATAGTCTAATTTCTTGATTTTGATTTTCATCTTTGGCCCGGCCTGGTGTGCCCCTGCTGTTCTGGCATGTATCTCTCTCATCACTTGCCAAGCTTCCCTGGTGGATAAGCAGCGAAGTAGAATCTTCTTACGGGCGTCTGCCATAATTCAGAATAATGTACCACTTCTGCACTCATAGGAATCTTTAGTTCTTAGAAGCTTCATTCTTTCTTCTTTATTTTTGGGTAGCTGTTGGTGAAGGAACCACTGTAGCAAATGTTGTCTCCAATCAGGTTCCTGTGTTTCTTCGACTGTATTAGCCTCATATTCTTCTGGGCATGATTCCAGCACACTGGGAACTTGTCACCAATTTATCACAACAATGTTGAGTGTTTCATCTGGTGGGATTGCTAGTGAGCTGGCCAACTTTGCCAAGGCATCAACTTGAGCATTGTGCCCCCGGCCCACATGGCAGAGCTTAATGTGGTGGAAGTTTGCCATAAGGTGCTGAGCTTTCTGGCAATAAGGGCTTAGTTCTAGCTTCCGCACCTCAAACTCCCCTTGCATTTGCTTTATTATCAACATTGAGTCGCCGAACACTTGAAGCATTTGAATCCCCATGTTGAGAGCGATCTGGAGACCGATTTTCAAATCTTCATACTCAGCTTCATTGTTGGTGCATGGCATGTTTATAGAACATAAAGTGTGTACCACTTCCCCTTCCGGTGACTTCAGGACAACGCCGGCTCCTGCTCGAACTCTGACTTGTCCAGTTGAAGTAGTTTCTGTTCTTGATGCTCCATTAAAATAGAGCTGCCATATGACCGGATGATCTTGGCATGCCTCCAGCATTTCATCATCAGGAAGCTCAATCCCTAATGGCATATCTTCTGGCGCAGGGTGTTCTGCGAAGAAGTCAGCTACGACTTGGCCTTTTATGGCCCTTTGTAGTATATATGAAATGTCAAATTCCATCAGGATCATGGCCCATTTGCCAAGTCGACCTTTGAGTGCTGGCTGGGATAATATATACTTGAGCGGATCCGCTCCAGATATCAGTCTGATTTCATGGGACAACATGTAATGCCGGAGCTTCTTGACAGCAAAGACTAGTGCCAGGTGTTGATCGAAAAAATGGCTTTTCCCTTTAAGTGCCGACAATAGAATGAGATCACCCTTTTACTCCTCCCGGCTATAGAAGCACGAAAGAATCAATGAAAGTGAAAGGGTAGGGTGAAGGCAGAGCCTATGTGATCGCCACCCTAGACCCTAGACGCGATGGACATGCCGTGTCTTGAGAAATAAGGAGAGACACTCACCTTTGCCTAGCGCTGGGAGGATGAGCGACCGATGAAGGACCGCCTAGAAGAAGTGTGGCTCTCTGTAGGCCGCCTACCAGCCCTGGAATGAAATGCGGGATGAAGAACACTGGTAGTGGGACGGTTCTGGATCAGCCGCAGGACCAAGATGAACGGCCACTAAGTAGCCGCGCAACGTCTTGGACGGACGATGATCGACCGCTCCACTCCACCTTCCTCCAAATCGTAGGACTTCAACCTCCACTCTTTCCGGCCGGCCAGAGAGAGTGGGCCTCGTGCTGGATAGCTGCTGACCTGCAAGATAACGTGCGACCAACAAAAGAAAACCCAGATTAGATCTACGCGGTGTAGTATATGCTAGAAATGACAGAACATAAACTAACTGACATGAATGGGGGTTCACCTGGAGGTTTTTAATGACCACTAGAAAAGCCACCAAAAATCCATACCTCTATAAAATCCTCTATAAAAAAAGTCTCATTTTCCTTACGTCAAGCTCTACAAGTTTTATGAAGGGTGCAACGCCCAGATCTGCCATCTACTCCATGGTCCACACTAGTTCTCAAGAAACTTCACTGCCAACCCTATCATCCCCAGATCTATGAACCAGCGCACTCTAAATTCAGCCACGGCCAGCACAAAAGGTTCCAAATTCTTCTCTCCACCTGGAGTGGTAGCATTTTAAAAGAGCTTTCCAATGCCACCGACCCCGCATCGATCCAACGTTGGTGCTGATCGCAGTAATAATTCTCGTCGGGTCACGCGTAGCAGAATAGCTGTTCCAATTCGTGGACGTCACCCGACGACCACCCCCGTGGCAGCCGCCTCGCCTTCTGCAAGGCCAACCAGCATGCCCCAGCCCACGGGACCACCCATCCAGGAGTCTCCGACACAGCAGCAGCCTTTTGCATCCCCAG
Organism: Amorphophallus titanum; assembly: GCA_024336825.1. NCBI lineage: Eukaryota > Viridiplantae > Streptophyta > Magnoliopsida > Alismatales > Araceae > Amorphophallus > Amorphophallus titanum. The sequence goes on along the minus strand of JANBPO010004458.1, from coordinate 4,413,174 downwards.
TCTGCCAACCAGGATGTGGGCCCCATGAGTACTAGCACGTGCCACCGTCAAAGCGACCCCGAGTGCTGCCCGTCAACCAGAACGCATTACTCCCGGATCCCGTGTGTAGCCCTTTATCTCCCTGCGTCGAGTGGACAGAATACATCACTTTTGTAATTATTATTCATTGCAGCACCGAGGGTACGTGTTGGACCGAGATCGTTCTCCCCATGCTCGACGCGTGGAGGTACACCCGCACCCCCACTTTAGTTGCTCGCTTTTCTAGTATAGGCTCTTGACGCCGCTACTTGGGAGCATGTTAGGCACCTAGATCACTGTAGTTGATCACCACTGTGAGTTGTGAGTGTGAGACTCATCCCGTGACTCATTCCGAGAATGAGAGTGAGCCAACCACCCAAGACTCAATGCTGATTTCTTAACCGTGCAGATCACCTTGTTTCCCTCACCGGGGACGACCATGAGCAAGTGCTTCTTGTTTCTAGACATCTTTGTCCCTTCAGGAATCACGTTAGGTGATGACTTGGTCGTGTAGTTACTAGTCTCATCGATCCACTAGTTGCGTCATCTAGTAGAAGTCCAAGGTACGTGTCCACACCTCGAGTCTCATTGTCGTCCGACATCAACATCTCTCATGCATTCAACGAAGTCCCACTTTTCGATGGCTTTGTACAAAAGCCTCTTCTTGGAAAAAATGACACTCGTGGCATCATACATGGGGCAACAATTAAAATATGTATCCATGGTGGCTTCCCAATATAGGTAGTCACTCGGGACTTTAGAGCCATCAAAGGTCATTGCTTCGGGCCCATTGAAGAAGATGGGCTGGTTTTTGAGCCCATTGGGTGCTGTTGGATTAGTGGCACTCCCTCATTGTCATTGACAATAATTTTGATGATAATAATATAGGTCATGTGATGATATTTAGGGGTTGGTGACTGACTATCTGGCTCTAGTCAGGTCACGATAAGCTGTCCATACTCACCTATAGCATGTGTTTCTTATTTGCTTGTTTTAGAATATATTTTGAATCTATTTCTATTAGGTACGGTAAATATGTATATGAGATATATATATTATGTACCACTTATGATAAGACAATGAAATTCAAAACCACCTCTCCTCGATCAATATAAGATTGTAAATGTGAGGCATTAAGAAAGACTCACGTGGCATTTTGTTATTATAGTTTAGGTGAGCTGGTCTTAAACTAGGAAGATTTGTTGTGGGAACAGCAAGCTATTAATTGATGGGAACAGCTCTCTCTCTCTCTCTCTCCACTGTCTCAGCAAGCTATTAATTGCAGTGCGCAGGTTGATCATTGCAATGATGGAAAAGAAGCTGAACCCATGAAAAAAAATTGAAAGAAAATAGACATCCAAGGCCAGTGCAATAAGAGTTTTTTTTTTTTTGCTCTGGAGATCATGCATGGGGAACTTAATTTACATAGAACAATTAAAAATGTGTAGAACTTCACAAGGAGGGGCATGAGGAAACATCTCCTGCAATTGTAGTTCTTATTTTTGAAACTAAGGAGGAGATCCAATTACAAGCCAGCGACCAAGCTAGCTTCTTCACAAATCACAAGATACATGGTTGGGCAAACATATTAAAATGAGTCAACCAAACCCAGAACGAACTAATTAGATGTGCCCCATCCAAGAAATCTAATTAAACCAGCTCCTGATCCAGGGGCATGAGGAAACTAATTAAGAATCAACAAGGCCTCACAATTTAAGTACGTCCATGGCTTCAAAAGTTCAAACAACAGTGTAGGATGAACAGTAACTAGGCCTCATGACAGCAAATTAAGACCCAATGAATGAACGAATGGATGGATTCAAACCAACACATTAAACCCATCCATCAATGCATGCATGCATCCATGCATGCATAGCTAACATCCACGGGTCTCCTCCCTAATCAGCAACCCCCAGTACTGTTCCTCCTCCGGGTGCAACTCAGTGGCGGGTACCATTTGCACCACCTCCTCCTGCTGCTGCAGCTGCTGTCGCTGGGAGCCAGGGGGGAGTGGCAGCCGCAGAGGGGGCGCCGGCTGCTCCACAACATGTAGTTGGTCACCATATATGCATATTATCCCGCGTGATTAATTAATTAATTGGTCGATATAGGGCGAACCTCATTTAATTACATACCTCGTTTAGGAGGGCCAGCTGCTGCACAACCATGTCATCGGTGAACTCATCAGCTGGTAGCCCAGTGGCATGGCCGCCACCCGTCTGCAGGTCGGTGTAGTGCTCGTCCGGCCAGATGGCCCCGGCGACATCTAAAGAACCCAACAACCCATCATCATGGGTGTCCTGTCCTGATGTTGAAGGATGTCATACTCCGCAGGGGGAACTTAGAAATTGACCCCATCTTTGGGCTGAGATTGGCTTTGAGATGGGGGGATGCTGCGATTGCGGAGAATGACATTGACCATGGCTTCCCTTGGGTCTTCCGGCTCCGAGAGTTTTGGACGAATCAATTGCAAAGGAATAGGAGATCCAAAGATGAATGAGAGAGACGTCGCTTCCTCAACAGGAGCAGTAGGAGCAAGAGGAGAGACCAGCTTGGGTTGGGGAAGTCTTAAGAGGACCAAAGGGCACTCTTGCCCCACCCTAGCATCCTTAGGGACAGTGGATTCTTGCCACATTAGTTGAGGATGAGTGATCAAAGTGAGAGGCCCTTGGGTAGCAGTGGAGGATTGGCTAGGAGGTGAGATCAATGTCTAGGGCTGAGGCCCATGGGCGAACATATTGACATCAGCCCATGGCTCGTTGACTTCTACTTCAAACTTCCCATACCATCTGAGGAAACCTTCAACACTCCACATTTGTGTTCTCTTGAGCACTCGGGGTTCTAACCCAATCATAGTGTTCACCCTCTCATTTTGCCTCAAACTTGAGGGATCCTTGTTTGGTTGATGAGCAAGTAGAGGGTTTTGCACAATGTCAAGGTCACGGGTGGGTTTCTTAAGGTTAGCGATGGCCAGCTTGACATCAGACCAGCTGATCCTCCCCTCATCGTTCATGTCATACACCCAGCCCCAGAATTGGAACCAATTGTAAATGTTGTGCCCAGGAGCATGGTGGTATGGGCAACACTTTGAGGTATCAGCATTAGGGTGAACCCAATCCCTTTGAGGGGGTAGTTGGATGGCTTGAGAAGACATGAGGCCAAACAACACGTCACCCAAAGTTTCAAGCAACGGGGGATTGGATGCCCTTTTAGGTCCGGTGCAGTTGTAGTTCTGAGGTGGTAGGACATTGGAATAGGGCATTGTTTTCCATTGACCTTGATTGGGACCAGCTTGATTAGGGTACGAAACTTTACGGTTGTTAGGCCTAAAGGGTGGGCCCACAACATTGACATGTTCATTCACCGTGACTCCTTTGGTGGTGGGAACAGCTGGAGCCTTCAACCTCTAGCGCGAGACTCAAAGAAGGGTGGTAGGGTTGAATCCTTCATCTGGGCTTGAACAATTCGAGTTCAATTGTATAATTGCAGGAAGGTATAGAGCTCGCTGAGCATTAGGATAGCCCTTAGTTGCAGAGTGCCATTATTCACCAACATGGTGACAGCCTAAGACTCAAGGATAGGGACCTCTATCTTGGAAGCCATAACCCTCCAACGATTAGCAATGTGGATGAAGTCCTCGTCGAGCTTCATTTTCTCCATGACCAGATCGAGTAGTGTGGGAGCTATTGAAGACATGTGGCTTCATTTACCCCCCGGGCCAAAAAAAATGGGGGGGGGTGGTGGGCCTACCGAGGCCGCACGCAAGAGATGTACACGATAAGGTTGTTTTATTCCTTTCAATCAAAAGGGGGATACACGTGCTTCGGGGCATACCCCTGGTTACATGTTAAAAAAAAAAAGAAAAAAGAAGAGAAGAGAGAGAGGCAGAGTACAAAAGGAGCGTTGAAGAGAGCAGCGCTCAGTCGATGCCCCAAAAGATATCCTTGAGGGGGAGAATCCCGACGCAAGGAAAGTCTGCCATGTCGCGTAATCGGCTCCTCTGCTCTTCAAGGTGCGCCAGCTTCGTTTCCACAGACGTCGCCTCGGCTCTGGCAATGACGAGCGCCTCGCTCTCCCTCTCGATGGTAGCCTCAGCCTCGGCCTCGGCCAGCTCAGTCCTGGCCGCTGCAAGATAGCCCTCTAGTTCCTCAATTCTGTTCTTGAGGGCGTGGGCGTCGCGGTGACCTCCTTCCAAGGCCATCTCGTGCTGCTTCGACGCACCCCCAAAGCTTGCAGATATTCGCCCTCTTGGGCCTTGATGGCGGCAAGCTCGTTGGGGGCCCGAGTTTCAAGGAATTCGTGATGATTCACGTATTTCAATAATAATAGGACTTGTCACGACCATTCCTCCAGCGGGCAACCTAACACTTGTAGTGCACTAGTTAGCTGCATCACTATCGCATGCGCCCCTCGGTATGTGAGGGAGTGGTCGGCAAGCATCATCGACTGAAGTGTCAGCAGCATCTACCGAATCGGTGCGTCTGAAGCGACGTGACCAATTGAAGGTACCATCAGAAGAGTAAATTCCACCGTGCTGTCCACAGCAGCCCATATCTCTGCGTCTACCATAGTCGAAGAAGAGGGGAGCACCATGGCCAAATCACTCGGCCCTCCTGCTTCAAAGGACAACTCCCGATCGGCCATCGCCAGGGGTGCATGTGAAACCATCGCCTGATCCCTTGACACCGTCGCTTCGCGACCTGGCAAGGTAGAGACCTCACTCTCGGTCGAGGGAGGGACGTCAAAGGAAACCGGGCCAGACATTATTGCCAGGAGACCCGCGGCCCCTTCTGCTTGCGCTTCCTCCTCCCCCGGGATGGCGATGATCACTAGGATTTCCCGCAACAGTTAGGTCTCTTCCAGTGTCGACAGCGTCGGAAGAGGCAGAAGGGGAACCGTCAGCTCCAGGCTGGCCCCTGACTGCAGAAGTGACACCAGCGGCTCCACCTCTGCCCCCCAGAGCGATCTCAGCTTGTCCGCTCTCGCAGGACTAAGAAGCTCCCTCTGCTTGGGGATGGCCCTGCGAGCTCCGACGGTGCATGCTTCTGAGGGCTCCGCCTCCTCCTGAATATACAAGACGTCCTTCCCTCACCCTCTCACACCCTTCATGACCTACTCAAGATCAAACTTTCCACAAAGCTTCTTCACAACGCTTTACTTATCCCCTGCGAAGGGCTTGTAGAATCTGAGTTTGAAATCGATTTGTCTGCGGCATACTCTATGCTGATAGGCAAGCCATGGAAGCCTCAAGATGACACTCAAATTCTCGTCAAATACTTTGACACCAATAGGTTTCCGCCCTTGCAGTGCCTACTCCACCACCTGTGCACTACCATGACTACCCCACAAGGGGGTGGCAGAAGTAGGCTTACAGAAACCCAAAGGTTTATCTCTTAGTGCATGCTCACGTATCAACAGATTTGTCTCCCAGTGATAATCTTGCAGCTGATGGGCAGTTGCATAGGAAACAAAAGGAGTCTTCCCTATGCTGCACAATTGACAGCTATATTTCAGATAGTTAGAATTTCTGTGACACATGAAAAGAAGAAAGACATTCCTAGGAGCAATGTGTATTGCATGCGATTCATTGAGAATTACATGCATTTCAAAAGGAAAGGGGATAAAATTGTCCGAAACTTGGCGGGTCACCAGCCGGCCCCACCAGCAGCCGAAGCATAGCAAGCTCCGCAGGAAGCCCATGAGGAGCAGCCTGCTCAACAGGGCCAACCTGCCCCACAGGAATAGCCGGCTCTAGATGAGTATCTTGATCAATTTTAGAGCAATTCCATATGGACATGTAGTCTGATCAGCAGCAGAGCTCTAAGCAGTAGGAGGAGCAACCTGGTATGATGGCAGCCTTTGGCATCCAACCTCCCTGTCTCTGAAAAATGAGCCCTATGTATTTGGTGAAGGGGATGCTCCCCCCAAATTTCATGCCGAGGCATCCACTTCCCGAGGGATTGCCTATGGTGCCACTGGCAGTCCCATAGATATACACCCTTATCTTATCAGATTTCTGAATGCACAATTCAGTCACATGAACTCATCTTTCCTAAAGCTCAGTCTGCAAGTGGAAAGGTTGGAAACCAGGCAGATTCACTATGAGAATGTACAGACCATCAGGTGGGAGAAATTTGTCAAAGACAAATACAGGACCGATCAGCGGTTGAAAGCTTTCCTGAACTCTCTCATACACATCTGTGAAAGGGACGGGACGATTATGAGGAGACTGAGGGCCATTCACACTGAAACACAAGAAAAAATAAGTGAAATGGTCCAGCATGCCTCTGCCATCCGTGAGGAACAAGGCGATCTCAATCTCAATTATGCCACCTTGATGGACAGCTCCACCCATATTTTAGACCAAGTGACTGCAGCAATAGCATCCATCAAAGACCTAGTCGTCACTAAGACTGGTCGTATTGTCAATGCCACCACTCAGCTAGAAGCAACAGTTAATTCAAATGCTACACGACAACTTGACGAATCCCATCGGATGAAAGGGAAACTGTAATAAAAGCCCATAAGTTTCATAAAATTAGCCAAAATTCATGACTTGAATTTTTATTTTATTTTAGGTATGCACCCGATAATGCACGGGTCTCACAGAGGCCCAATTCAAAGTGGCCGATCGAGTGCAGAGGGCATGGGTGTCACTCTCTCTCCCACGATGGTCACTGGAAAGCAAAGGTGCTCACGGGACTGGGTGCTCACTCTCTCGAGCCAGCGGAGCTATGAGCTAATATTGAAAGAACAAGGCACCAAATATGAGTATGGGGTAGAGCACCTACTCGATCGGTTTGAGGAAACTGGTCCCGTTCGGAGACGTGGGCGAGCGGGGAAGCGTGGGTTCCCCACACGCTGCGCCGGTGAAGCTTCGACCTGTTTAAAGATTTGCCCCACTACTCCCCATGCAAGGGGGTTGAACAAGGGGAGGGGAAGCCAAATTTACATTCAAACACTATGTCTCACAGGGAGGGGTTGTAAGCCGGCTAGGTAGGGAGGGGAAAAACTAAGTTAGAGAATTATAGCTAGAGATCCACCGAGTCTGTCCACTCTCAGGAATAGGGGATAGACTATCAATGTCGGTGCTGCTGCGGACTCCCCTGATCTCTGTTCGCGATGATTCCAGTGTAAAAACCTCCTAGGTTGACCCAGTAGGACGTCCTATTTTTTTGAGAATTTTTGGTCAACGACAATGGTCAGGGCAGAGGCGTAAATAGGGTCGTGGTCTTCTGGTTCTGGCAGCTTCTGCACCACTACAGCACGAAGGTGAGGCCACCACGGACGCTCCCCAGCTCTGATTTAGGCATGGCTGGAGTCGTTGGATTCGTGGTCAAACTCTCTTTGAATGGAGATCCACGAGGGTGCCGGAGGTGGTCGAAGTAGGTGACGATGGCCCGAACAGTGGTCGGGTGTCTGGTCAGTTCCCGAGGGAATAGACTTGCGCACCCGGGGGAGAAAAATGGGAACTCACAGCTCCGGATGCCGAACGGGGTGCCGCTTCTTGGTACTAGAAGGCAACTTGTCGTAGAAGATCTCTGCCAAGCCACGCATCCAGAACTTCTAGAGGTTGGCCATGGGAGCCTCTCTGAGTTTCTTATGGTTACCTATCAGGAAGAAGAGGCGCAGTCCAGCGACGATGGCTCCTTTAAGCAACCACGAGCTCAGACGATGGCGAGACAACCACCATTACGCAGAGGGCTTGGAGGCGCTTCCGATGGTACCTCTTGTGCATCCAGGGGCTCCGAGATGAAGCTGTGGTAGGTTCTGCAACCAGTAACTTCTCTGCTTCCTGCGAGCTGCTGCAGGGTCTTCAACTTGACGAAGATGAAAGGAGCTGGAAGGGGGCCAGCACAGCAAGGGGTGGGGAGCTAATGGCTGTGGGGGATGGTGGAGGGTGTTAGGGGTTGGTGGGTTCTGCCACGTGGAGAAAAGGACGATTCTTTGGGTTTTCGATGTCGCATAATGCTTCGTTTCTCGTGCCTCTTCTACCAGATCACCCTTGCTCCGCCACGTGGTCTTCTTGTAATGCCTTACAGCGCCCTTCGTCTGGTTACCTAGTGTATTAGGCTCCCTTAGGTCATGTCATTGAGTACGGCGAGATGCTCTGAGACCTAGGTGTGACCCGACGTTTGGAGTGCCCCTGGCTTTGTGTTGTTTTGGGGATTGCCTCGGGATTATGTTCTGCGATACGGCAAGATATCCTGGACCTCAAGTTCGACTCGATCATCGGAACGCCGCAGCGTTGTGCCGCTCGTAAGATGTTCGGGAGTGGTTCTCGTTCCTTGTATTGTGTGGTGTAATACGGGGAGATGCCCTGGACCCCGAGTTAGACTCGCCCGTATCTCTCTGCCACCAAAGCCAAGCCTCGGTCGACAACATCAAAATTCTCTAAGGTGATTGTGGGCGGAGCAAGTGGCGGCATAGGTCGGTATGTCTGCCTAACACACCAATCATCTTCCTACACCACGTGCCCCCGGGCACACCCATCCTCACCAAATCTCTCCATAAGGACAAGTCTGCTGCAAAAGGCGACAAAATTTCAGCAAAAATACACAAATACATGTCAGCATAGAAGCATAAATCCCCGTCATGTCGGCAAGCAAAAAGGTACAAAGGACAAGGGCCGCTCGCCTTCGTCCCCACTCTGAATAACGTCCCATGGGGAGCATTTGTTGCGCCTATTTAGTTTCTCGAGGCAATCGAGGGACAAAGAATGGGAATCACTCCCGAACACTTTACGAGCAGCAAAACGCCGACAGCGCTCCGATGGCTGAGTCTAACTTGGGGTCCAGGGCATCTCGTCATATTACACAGCACAATACAAGGAACGGGAACCACTCCCGAACACCTTATGAGCAGCAAACGCCACGGCGCTCCGACGGTCGAGTTGAACTCGAGGTCCAAGATATCTCAACGTATCACACGGCATAATACAAGGAGTGGGAATCACTCTAGAGGCAATCCCCAAAACAGCATAAAGCCAGGGGGCTCCAAACGTCGGTCACACCCGGGTCTCAAAGCACCTCGCCGTAGTAAATGTTACAACCTAAGGGAGCCTAATACACCAAGTAACCAGACGAAGAGCGCTCTAAGGTATTACAAGAAGACCACACGGCGAAGCGAGTGTGATCCGATCGAAGTGACGTGAGAAACGGAGCACTACGCGACCTAGAAAACCCAAAGAATCGTCCTTTTCTCCACGTGGTAGAAAACCCCAAAAATCTTCCACAAAAAATAAAAAAAATGGGGGTTATAGGGTTTCTCGCCCCCCCCTCCCTCTCCTCCCGGTCAAGGTGGACCGAGTAGAACCCCCCCTCAACCCCCTTATAGCTAGGGGTTGCCCCCACACCCATCCACCACATTTCCCCTCCCATCTACCCCCATTTCCCATCACCTATCACCACCTTGCTCATGCCAGTTCACAGGTAGTAGTAAAGGTCCAGGTTGCAGAGACTACCATATCATCATCGCGAACCTCCTGGTGTCATATCCTATACCGACGGAAAGTTCGTACAAACAGCTTCGTAGGCAAGGTGGTCCTACCTCCATCTGACATCTGTGCTGTACGGAGGATCAATTCTCACCATACTACGCATCTTGGCTCCGGTAGACAACCTAAGGCCGAGTGCAGAAGCTCCCATGACTTGCCCTCTGTGATTCCTGGAGCGGCTCTTGGCTGACGCGAGCTCCCACTAGTACTCTTTCAGTTCCACGAAGAAGGAGGTCGTTCTGGATTTGGAGCACCACGTTCCAATAGTTCTCCCTGACTGGCACAGATCAATTTCATTGGTACCAGACCCACCCTCAACATAGTTCAGAAGAGCTCGGGGCACCTTTTTCTTTAGGCGACTTTGATTATGGATAGATAGTGTCTAGAAAGGTGGATAGCATGGAGTGGGACACTACCTCATTACCTAGGGGTATGTGGCCCATGGCCAAGGCCATTCTGGACAGACAGTACTACACAGTGTCAGTCAAGCTTGCAATAGCTCCCACGATCGGTCGTGTGGGGGCCCTAGCCTGCTATTCTTAGGAGGGTGACTTCTACAGGTCCTCTACCAGCCCCAAGAAGAACGATGCCATTTGAACACCGGAGCGCCACGTTCCAGCCATCTTTCCCAGCCTGTGCCGACGACCCTCGCTAGATGCAGGCTGGACCAGTCCAACTCTTCTGATCACCATTTTCTACTCCAACCTCTTCTTGGAGTCCAGTCAATTCCTGTACGAAGAAGATTCTCCCACGGACACGTCGACACTAGCCCTGCCCTCATTGGAGCTCAGAGGAGCTCGGGGTGGTCCAATCTTCAGACTATTGTAGTTCTGGGATAGATAGGGCCACCCCTGATCAGTCTGACTCCAGGAGTTGTAGCGGCCCCCATTTGGCCTCTGATCGATAGGCAAATCCTACAGCGTGTTCCCAAGTCTCCCAGCGACATTTTAGCATCAGTTCCGCCATCATCAGTGACTGGATGTGATCGTGGCAACCCCACAACTGGCTTGTTGTCCTACAGAACTGACATCCGGGTAGAACTCGATTGTTGTCATCTCCCCGCCCCACGCCTGGCCAGGTGACCACCCCTCCCTACATGGAGGTAGTTTTGATTATAATCCATTAACCCCGCCCTGAGATCCCCTGCCTGCAAGAAGCGTAGTGGTGTAATTTTCTGACTTTCAGGTTAGAGCGACACCGGTACAGCGTGCGGGGTATACCCACGCTTCCCCGCCTGTGTAGGTCTGTAGAGACAAAGCCCAAACCCTTACAAAGGGACGTTCCCAAAACCATCTCCAAATGACCTGAAAATTGGTACAAGTCTTCCCTACGTCCTAACCCATCAACCATAATTTCATTTTAATTTTATGAGTCCATTTACCCTGTGCCCCATCCTCCCACTGCTCAGGTTTACATTCTATTTGCACAGATCTACAGAATAGAGCTTGCTTGCCATCTTTTCCCACGCCCAAGACTTCTTCTACGCTCCACCCTGAAAGCCCACGCCCTTCTTCCTACATCCCTACCCTAACCTCCAGAGAAAACCCAGCCCCAAAAGCCACCCAAAAGCCCCGGTTCCGCCCCCATCTTCTACCCTCTGTCCTGTTGCCAGCAGACGAACCAGAACGCGTAGGGTCCGTTCCAAAATTCGCCTCGGCTTCCACGATGCTCGGTTGTAGTTCTTCTTCCATGGACATCCCTGGGACATCCCCACCAGCACCCACGCCAAGTTTCATGTTCAGTGGATGACCATAAGGCCGCGCTCCATGCCCCTCTTCTCGCTGTTCACCTGCCCCAATGCAGACCGGCCAGTAGTCTACCTGCAGCTCGTTACTCCGCCGGAGGTTCCAGCTGACACCGTCGGCCCCCACCTTCTTCTAGGAGGCTCTCCATCCACTACAGTGGGCTGCCAGGGGCATTGGCACCTTCCTCGGCCTCCGTGACATGGCATCCTCACTACTGGTCCCTGTCCGTATCGGTTCGTAGCACATGGGAGTTGCTGTTCTTCGTCCACTCACGGCCCCATCACCCCACTTCTCACGACCCGTGGATCGATGTGTAGTATTTTACCTCCCTGTGAGGAGTGGGTAGTGTTTGACTTTATACTTGTTTAGCACTTGTACTAGGTGTTTGTGTGATTTGGCTGGGCCTCTTACCCACGCCCTGAGCATGGAGGTATGCGTCTGCTCCTCCTTTGCGTTACTTACTTATTTAGTATAGCTTCTTGACTCCGCTGCTTGTGAGATCATAGGCACCTAGCTCATATATTTGATACATCACTGCCACGGTGAGAGAGTGAGATCATCCCGTGACTCATCTGAGTCACGAGTGTAGAGTTGCCTACCCTAGACTCTGTTGGTTTCTCAACCGTGCGGATCTACGCACTTCTGAGGCACACAAACACTTGTCGTTAAAAATGTCATGTCATAATTTCAAAAATATAACTGTACTCACTCACTAGAGAGATTTAAAATTCGAGTAGAGTGGTGAGACGGGTCGATCCCACGAGGAGGAAGAGACTTTTGTTAAGTTGGAAAGCGTCTTGTATTTTCTTAGCAAATCGTGGAGTGAGTAGGATTAAGTGAAAACTTAAAATTACTTGAAATAAAATCTAACTAAAGAACATTGGAGGGTTGAAGAAGGTAGGGGGATGGACTCCTTACTTCGCTAGGATCATTTTGGTACCACATGCATGCCCATGCGTAGGCATTTACATCGTTTTTTGTGCAAGGTCTATTTTAGGAGTTTTTAGGTTAAAAATACTTGTAAATTTGGTTAGGGCTATTGTATTTGCATTTTGATGCATGTCGTAGTTGTAGAAAACATGTTATTCATTTCCTTCTACCCCTTTTCTTTTGTTTCGCGCCGATCCGGCTTGACCGGAGGGGAGTTCGGTTCCAAACTCATCCCTCTCGTTTCCCAGTTGCTATAACGTGTCTGCCAGAGGCCGTTATATGCTTAACGGACCCTAGGGGGTGCGTTATGCATTGCATGGTGGACCACCCTTGGGCCGTCATGTTACCGTGGTTTTTTGTAGGTCTATAGGTTGTGGGGAATGATGGACGAGTCCCAGTCTGCCATAGCCAATATAACGCCCTGCTCCTAGTGCGTTATATGGTGGATTAACTTGTAGATTTTTTTAAGTTTTAAGCGTTCGGGTGACTTTAACGGACCAGTCCCGGTGCGTTATAGTCTCATGGCGCACCTATCATGGCACGTTATGGTCTGTGTGGTTTTGGATGGTTTTCTGTCGAGTATAACGCGCGGGTTGAGGCGTGTCATACATTGCATAACGCCCCAGAGGTGGTGCATTATGGTCTACATATCTGAGTTTTGACTTGTGCACGGGTGAGCATAACAGCCTAGGGGAGGTGCGTTATAGTTGCATAACGCCCTGTCCCTGATCCGTTACACTTTGCTAGTTTGGGAATGTTAGAAGAGCATGTTTAATTCCTGTCTATTGCATTTCATTCTACATCATGTTATAATCACATTATTTTATGATCATTGGCTTGCTCCTAGAATCCCAATGGAGTGCTTGGACTTTCAATGTGATGGAACCACTAGACATAGCCCTAGACTTCACGGATGGTCGATGCACCTAGGAGAGTTGAAGGGGCAGACCTGTCAAACAGTTTAAGCTAGTACCGTGGGCCCTCGGCTCAACTGTAGCGCTCTACGGGGAGGAAAATCTAGCTACAGGCCTGGCCCTAGGTAGGGGTCGGTATGTGCACACGTGGTCAGAGGTGAGAGCTGACACTGATGAGTGTTACTCAGACTAGTTCTCGATTGGTAAAGTTCGATTATGCCTCTCGCTGGTCACGTTCAGAACTGGTGAGTTGCTTGAGATGCAGTGTAAGTCGTCCGGAGGCGCATCTGGTCTCTCTCTTCTAGTGAAGTTGCCTGTTCTTTCTCCTGTCACTAGAATGATTAAGTTATTTCTGTTGGTAGATGTAGTTTTTATTGCTAGTTCTCGTTGCTAGCTGCTGCTCTCATTGTTTATTTATTTTAATTATATATTTATACTGGCATCTCATTAGCCGATTAGGAGGGGCTTCCAGCTCGAGGGGGCCGAGTACGGAGGCCACTGCACTGGAGGAGCAGCTTGCAGGAGCAGTTGCTCAGGCGGAGGAGGCAGAGCGGGACCTCACCGCACGGGTAAGTTCAAACTCAAATTCAGTTTATTATATCATTATGTGCTCTTATGTTTTTTTTCTTTCTTTTCATTATGTTCAGACTGCAGAGCTTCAAGCGGCATTTATCGGTATTGCGAGGGAACATCGTGATCAGAGTGCATTGGTTAGTTATAAAACAACATTCATGTGTATTATTTTTTGTTCTTTCAAAACCCAATGATGTGGATATGATGTGATGTTTGTAGGCCGTAGAGCTAATCGCGGCGAGGAGGCAGATAGCATTGGGGCACACAGAGATCATCACCCGTGATCAACGAGTCGCGGAGCTGGAGCAGATGCTGGGGTGGCAGGAGGAGCTGCCCAGAGAGGTGTCTGAGCTGAGAGTCCTCCTCAAGATGGAGCGGAGGGAGCGCACTCGAGAGAGGGAGGAGCAGACAGTAGAGTGGGCTCGTGAGCGAGAGGAGCAGCTAGCACGCGAGCGTGAGCTTGCGGACCTGAGGATGCAGCTGGACGTCATGCAGGAGCGACTTCGAGTGACCGAGGAGCATCTCCAGAGGGGCCGAGAGCATGCACGAGCTATGGGACACTCGAGCGCCTTCACCAGGACTTCTTACGTGGCTGGTTCCTCGACTCGATAGAGGAACGAGGCAGAGGAGCGGGCTCAAGCTCCGGACGCTTCCTGGGGGTCCATGCCCCCTCCACAGACGCATCACCAGGATGAGGCAGAGAGTAGGAGAGAGGAGGGTGGAGGCAAGAGCTAGGGAGAGACTTGTACTCCTCCACCTGCACATCTTGTACTCAGATGTTTATATATATATGAAAATGATGATGTTACTTGAGTTTGAGCACTTGTGTATTTGTGTCATTTTTCCTCCTTTTCTTCCTTTTCTGTACCTGTACCTATAGTTCACACTTTTAAATAAATAAATTAATTCATCCGTTCAGCTTGGCCCCTTACTCAATAAGCAAGGGGCTGTCAATATTTCGACCTTGATGATGGGTCAAGGGGCCAAGCCTCTAATTAATGAAGGTAAATAAGCAATATAGGAATATGCAACACGCAAGCAATCATATGTAAAACTTCATAATAAAGGATGCCCACTCAAGAAAGTAACCAAGCATATGATATGGCAAAGGCAGTGGGCTTTTCTTCTTTTTTTTTTAGTTTAGTTTAGAATTGATGACTTGAAGGTAGGCGTTAATTGAAAAATTATTTTTTTTGTTGGATTTTTATCTGGAATTGACGACATGATCACTGACTCTATTGAAAGAAATGACGCCCCAGTGAACAGGCGTTAAATCTAAAAAAATATTTTTACATTTCAAAAAAAAAAAAGCAAGAACTAACAGGGAGAA
The DNA here is from genome assembly GCA_024336825.1 of Amorphophallus titanum. Classification (NCBI taxonomy): domain Eukaryota; kingdom Viridiplantae; phylum Streptophyta; class Magnoliopsida; order Alismatales; family Araceae; genus Amorphophallus; species Amorphophallus titanum. Next base: position 4,398,168 of record JANBPO010004458.1, on the reverse strand, counting down.
AATAAAGATATAGTGAAGAGATAAAATGCAATGAGGAGGGGGACGGAGCATGAGCTCCTCCCCCTCTAGAACCTCTCCTCTCTGCTCTCTCTCCCTCTCTCTGTTCTCTTGTCTTGAACCTTCTTCTTCTATTCTTACCTTCACCTCTTCTCTTCTGCTTACGACAGGCCTCTCTTCCTCTCTTCTTCTTTGGGTGTTTTCTCCTCTTCGAAATGCTCCTCTTTCTTTTCTCTCTTCTCTTCTCTCTCTTATATATACAAGGCTGTGCCACATTGGCGGTGAGAGGGTCAATGGAGCGTCTTCGAAGATTCTGCTCTGATATCTTCTCCCTGCCGTGTCCGCAGGCTATTTTCCAGATTGGAAATATGTAGGGAGTTGGTGGTCAGAAGAGGACACTGCAGCAAGTTACCCAGATGGTGATAGCTCGATCTGAGGCCATTACGCGCCAGTGGGGAAGACCTCTGGGTACATGCAATACCCATTGGTCCTGCAAAAAGTAGGACTTGCCACTTTCATATAACTGGCGCCGGAGCCACCGGATGAGGAAGCCCACCGCGCCACCGGATGAGGAAGCCTGCCACACCATCGGATCAAATGCCCAAGGGGGTCTCCGGTTCAAGCCCAGGGGCACCACCGGATCATTGGGCTCGGAGCGCCACCGGATCTCATGGCTGAGGGAGCCACCGGATCAAACCGCATGGAGGGCCACCGGATCACCTATGGTGGCAAGGCCACCGTATCAGTTGCGGGGGAGCCACCGGACCACCACGAAGGGGAGCCACCGGATCACCCACGCGGGGTAGCCACCGTATCATCAATTGGGCACCTACCCTTTGACGCTTCCAAATCTAGAATGTTCCCCTCTCTGACTCAGGGTTCGATTCGCCCGTCTGGGTGTGGGTTGATGTGCGTACTCTGTCATCCGCAGTTGTTGGTGTTGTTCAGGGACTCGAGGATTTCGAGCCTCTCGTTATATTCTTTGCTGCCATAGCCAGGGGGTGAATCCACGGCAACGTATTGATGCAGGAATGCCTAGCTCCCTGTGGTTTAATCCGCCCTCGTGGGCGTAAGGTGTTTTCAGGCGTCGGACTCCCTCGGGGCCATCCCACTGGATCTTTCTAAGATTCTCTTGTCTGGCGAGAGGTTCAGACGAGCTTTGACACCACGCGTCTGAAGTTGTGTGTATTCGTCCTTAACTTATTTGAGGGGTCTTATGGACGTGAAATTTTACATGTCCATGGGTGACAGAAGGATAAATCTCTAACGTACCCTTAGTTAACTCTCTCTCTCTCTCTCTCTCTCTCTCTCTCTCTCTCTCTCTTATTTTTAAGGGAATCAAGCAATACGTTGGTCACAAGCCACACATAATAAGGATCCGGGGCATCACAGCCCTCCCCCCTTAAAAGAATTTCATCCTCGAAATTCAGGACAAGCACCAAGCGACAGGGGAGAATGCCATAACCAACTGACAACGCCGTCAGGGCCCCAACCAAACCTTGATATTCGTAAGAATCATGATCCTGAGGGACGCGGCCAGACAATGATCATGGACAACGCCTCGCTCACCATCCAAGATACATCGATCATCAAAGCAGGCACACGCAAGAAGGTAAAAGTCTGGCGTCACCTCAGCCAACACGGAAACCAACTACGACGTCGCAGACACCACTACGCTCACAAAGAAAACACACTCCTCACCATGAAAACCAACACCAGTCAACGCCCATGCTCGGTGGACCAACCAGACACTAGCTTCACAACCCGCTGGCCAATCTCACACCCTGCACCAAGGACAACCAACATTGAGCTTCCACCAGCTCACACCCGGCAAGCCAGACGTTGACAACAGCACCGGACCAACTCTGCCAGAAGATAACTTCTAGCAAATCCCAGATCCAATCCGGGAAAAGCACACCTCACAATCGGCCACCCAAGGCCCCGTTGGCATACGGCTCACGCCATTCTTGAGCCCCAACAACCAGCATCTTCTGTCTGTGAAAGGCCATCCATTGGTCACCAGATAAGCATCAACGGGAAACCTCCACCGGGCCAACCAACGCGATCCAAATCATGACAGGCCATCCGCTGACTCTTCCACAGACCATTACCATAACTCGATCCAAATCTCGCTCGGACACCACAACCTATCTCGAGCCTCACGCCTGCTCTACCCTCTCAGGGGAGCACGACGAAACCACATGATAGAATCCCTCCTCGGTCCTCACACCACTCGACTCAGACTTACGGCGAATCCTCCCATGCTGGTCGCAGACCGAGGATCACCATATCCATCGTCAACGTCTCTTCAGAGACCACGTACACAGGCACCGTCCATTGTCCAATCGAGTCCAATCTCATCTCAATTACTCTAAGTGGACGCCTGCCAATCCCAATTCTGTTCTTACTACAGAGCCTCAGGACACAACCTCTTACAATCCACGGCACACTTCTCCAGAACCAACAAGTGCCGCCTACTACCACAGCAAGCTGGTCGACAACGCCATGACCAATGCACGCGGGTCCCCAGACAATAAACTTCTTACTGTGGTCGATCACTCGGCCAACCTTACCAGCCACTCATGGCAACCAACTGGGACTCATAATCTTGTCAGAGATCACTTCTCCAAAAACATGATCTCACCCAAGGACACAACTTCCAACACAGAAACGGGGTACTCATGCGGCAACCCTGCCAGCACATTTTCCTAATTCTCAATCCAGCTAGTGCCACAAACCACAATGCCTCAAGCAACAGCATGGTAACAACACATCAGGCTCCAGGCTGTCCCCCAGCCATAATGATGTCAGCGTTGCCCGAGTCGTGCTGCGTGTCTGGTATCGGCGGCTGCTTGAGTCGAGCCGATCTGTGGCTCTGGTGTCCGCACCACTTCTTCTGGCCGAGTCAAGCTCTGACGCTTCTCGACTAATGTGATAATTGAGAGAGTCATGGAGGGGGATCTCTTCTTGGCTCAGTTGGAGGCTGAGGTCATGGATTACATCAACCGAGCAGAAAAGGCTGAGGCAGCACAGTCAAAGGAGCATGCCAAGCTTGACTGGAGATGTAGCTGGCTTTCCTCAAAGAGTGGAGTTCTCTGCTAGGAGGTCGAGATGCTTCGTACTGATCTGTCCTGGGTAGACCAGGAGAAAGTTTGCTCCTTGACTGATGAGCTAGCAAAGGTGCAATACATGGCCAACCTTAAGGGTAGGCTTCTTGATGAAGAGCGCCATGCTCATGAAGGTAGCTCGAAGGTGTGGGAGGCCGAGAAGGAGGAGTTTTTTGGGTGTCTCCTGACAAGCGAGTTGGAAAAGGTGGAAGCCATGGCGAAGGGGGTAGAGGCTGAGGTGAAGGCAGCAAAGGCCAAGATGAAGGCGGTGGAAAAATACCTCACGTCTAAGGAATACAAAGAGGACTTGAAAAAGAGCACTTTCTCCTTCTATGGACCGGGCTTTAGGCTAGGGCTGCGCTCAAGACTTTGATCTAGCCGTTCGGCTAGCCCAATCACATGCCATAGAGGAGTTGGTATTCAAACCTGCTCAACAGTATGACTTGGGCAAGGAAACCATGACCCCTCCATCTACTCTGGAGCCCAGTTCCTCAGCCGTGTCCCCAAGCTCGGACAAGGAAGGTGATGGCCTGACTATTTCTACCGAAGAGGGGCCACCAGTTGTAGCCACGTAAGGCACCCTAATGGCCCGATAGTTCCTACACAAGTGGGGTCAGTGCCCGGACCGGCTGCCAGTGAGGATGTCAGGGGCTGATCTCTTGGCATTGAAGACTCTTCACTCACCGAGCCTCAAATCGTCGAGCCTCGAGGAAGTCCTCCTATCTTTATAGACTAGGAGGGGCATGAGCTGGATGTACTGGTCCTTTCTATTTTTGAACGTAGCCATGTAAAAAAAAAATTCTTTCTATATACAATGGCAGTGATTTCTAGAATCTGAGTTGTCAATTCCTTACTGCATTTAGCATGATTGGACTATCGTATCTGTGGTTATCAAAAGATGGAGGTTTGGCGCATTTCGCAGGTCTCTTGCGTGCTGTTTGGATGGGTGGTCGACGTGGCACTGGCGTCTTCTTGCGTTTCCGCTTTCCATGCTTTGATTGAATTATTTTTTCATGTATCCCCATGAGAGTAGTCACTTTAGGAAAAATAGAGTAACTATTTTTTTGGGGAAAGCTGTAGGCAGCCTGGTCCAGGTTGGTGCTGGCGCCAGAGGAGTAGGTCACGACGTGATGCCACAGACATGTGCCCCCACCCTCGAATGAGGTGTGACTTTCTTCTTGATCTTTGTAGGGACCTGCTGCCACCCTTGTTGTTCTTTTGCTGGTATCAGAAAGCAGACCTCATAAGTATGCTGAGTGCTGGCTTTTGCGACTTCCTCGGGTAATGCCTAGTACAAAGAAACCATATTGGCCGCAGCTCTCGGCAGAGGTGCTTCATGAGGTTGTGGAGGGTCAACTATGTACTCTCCCAACTCTATTTCTTCCTTTTTACCATGCCTTCAATGATGTCCTTGAACACATAGCAGTCCTCAATCGGGTGCCCCAGCATCTGATGGTAAGGGCAGAATCTTGGACTGTCCCTTCTCTTCAGGTCCTTCGGCCTTTTTGGCTCAGGTAGGGTGACCTTGTTGTACTGGGTGACCCAGTCGAATAGAACCTTGGTCTTCTCCCTTGGGAATGAAGAGGCCTTTTTCATTTTGTCCCTGAGTGAGGGACCTTCTTTCTTGTCTTCTATTCTATCGGGCTATGGTGCAACTGCCTTCCTACCGTTATCTCTCTGCTATTCAAATGCCTTGATGTCGAGAGTGTTTGCTTCTTTAGGCGTTGAACGCCGGTCCACTGTGTTTGCCTTTTGCATGGTGGCATTGGCTGATGTAAGGGTAGGTCTTGACAGGAAAGCTTCCACTTCGGCCACCACATTATTCAGGCGGTCAAATGACCAGATTTCCATGCTAATCATCTTTTCTAATACCTCCCTCCTGAGGTTCTGTTTGCAGATTTGTACAGCCTCCTCTTGATACGGGGGCCGCTTGCACCTCATTCCGAGGTTCCTCCACCTATTGATATATTCAAGGGCTGTTTCATCCACCCTTTGCTTCATTGAGTAAAGCTCAGCCACCGTGACTTCTCTCTCAGTGACATGAAATCTTTCTCTAAACTTCTTTTGCATGTCTGGCCAGTCACTGATCGACCCAACCGGAAGGCTAGAATACTACTCAAATGCGAGCCCTGTCAGTGAGGACCCGAAAAACTTCAGTAGATATGACTCGTCTGTGGCTAGATCGCCCATGACGATCATGTAGTATGCGACATGTTCCTTCGAGGATCCCTTCCTGTTGAACTTGTCGAACTTAGGCGGCTTACTGATTCCCAGAGGGAGCTGCTTAGCTGCATGATGCGGAGAGTATGGCACCCGATAAGCATCAAACGTGACATAGTCACCTTCACTCCATTCAGCAAGCTTCAACTTGATCATCCTTTCCACCGTTAGCCTATTCATGGTGGTTGGATCGACTGGTTCCGGGTAGAAGTGTGCCGACTGTAGGTATGGGGTGACCAAGGTAGTCGCCTGCGAAGGCCGGGTTGGGTTAGCTCGCGAGTGGGGGGGTCGCGGTTTACCCCGAGCGAGGGGGTGTGGTCGCGGTGAGAGAGTGAGAGAGAGAGAGAGAGAGAGAGAGAGAGAGAGAGAGAGAGAGAGAGAGAGGGAGAGAGAGGGATGGGTGGCTGGCAGCGAGGGGGTGCAACGGCAGGGTAGGGAGGTGGTTGTCGGGGTTAGTGACGACGAGGGCAGCAGGGCGTGGGCGCAAACGGAGGTCTACCGATAGTGAGGGGAGGTGAGGTGCAGAGGAGGGTCGCGACGGCGATGCTGCCGGTAGGGTGAGGAGAAGGAGAAAGGGGGGGTCTGTGAGATGAGAGAAGGAGAGTGGGCTGGGGTGTGGGGCGGTCGCGACTAGAGAGAGAGGGAGATGGTGGAGGGGAGGCCGCTGGCTGGTGAGAAGAGAGAGTTAGAGGGGGAGACCGGGTGAGGTTGACGGTGGAGGAGGTTGTGTGTGAGAAGCGTGATGAGAGAAGGAGAGTGGGAGGTGGGGCGTCGGTGTGAGAGGGGGACTGCCGATAGAGGGGCTCGCCGGTGGTGCGGTTAGCTGAGGGGAAGAGAGAGTGAAGAGAGGGTCTCGCGGAGAAACGTGGGATGGAGAGGAGGGGCTCGCAGCTAGGAAGAGTGGTCACGGTGAGGTCGACGGGTGGTGTGGCAGCGGGGCTGGGCTTGGGTGAGAAAGGGCGAGGTGGTCGGTCACCGGCGGGGGTTAGCAGAAGTGAGAGAGGGAGTACTCGCGGCACGGTCGTAGGGGCGGTGTGGTGGCCAGAGGGGAGGCTACGCGGTTGCCGGAGCCGTGGGCTCGTCAGTGGTGGTGTGGGTAGTAGCGGAGGCGGGGGTGTGGTCGGCGGGGGTGACCCCCGGCCTCGTTCCATCGAGCCGGCGTGAATTGTGGAGCTCTCGTCAGCAACCCAACATCCGGAGTCAGCTCCTGCAGGCCAAGGACGGCATCCCACTTTCTCGCTTCCCCCAGGAAGGTAAACTGGCAACATCCGAATCACCGAGTCACTCAAGCTGTCTCGGTCAGCCAGCAAAGCCCCTTCAGCACGTCGGGCCAGAATTACGTCATGCTTCCCGTACAGATTGAAGTGTCTGATGAAGTCTGTCAAGTGCTTGTCTTTCGAGTGGTCCTGACGAACTTCGTCTCCCTGCTCATACTTAAAGTGATCTCCGGGAAGGATCATCAGCCTACCGGTGTCGGCCGTGTCAGTTTCTGAGTCAGACGACTCCGCAACCACAGCTACTTTCTTGAACCCACGATCCAAGGAATGGACGTTCTCCCACGTCACGGCAACCCAGAAAGCAGACGAGGAAGAGCTAGACGCCATCTTATCTACAGAAACAACGCCCGGAGGAGAATAAACAAGTCAGAAATCTATTGACTAAGAACCCCCTCCAACTCCAAGGAAGAATCCCCTTCCCCTAGACACCTCTAAACTCTCCCAGGCAACCCCTCCTCTTCCCAAGCCACACCTTCCCTTCCTCAATACACCCATCCATCTCCCAACACACCCTTTCACATCCTGTAGGCTCCATTTACTATCCCATTAAGAGAAAGTTCAAAAAATTGAAAAAACCCTCCCCACCCCCTAGCCACCTATGCCCTCTCCTCTCTCCCACCTGCTACCCTGCATCCCAGGCCCCCTCTCCACCCTCTCCTAGCCTGGTTCATCCCCCTCCCACATCCCCTCTCAACCAGGGAGAGATCCCATCCCCTTTCCCCCCTTCCCTCCCTCTCCTATCACCATTATCCTCTCATCTTTCCCCACAGCCACCCAGAGACAGCAGTAGCAGTTTCATCCATCTTGATGCAGCGATGCAACCGCCCATACTTCATCGTTCCAGGTGACCATCCTAGGCTCTGAAGAAGCTACTCTGATCCAGCTTCGCAACGGGAGTTGGAACACTGTCATTCGACATCGGAGTAGCCCGAAAGAGCCATTTTCATCGGCTTGCACAGTCTGCCTCTGGTAGACAACCTAAGATAACTTTCAGAAGCACCCACAGCCACCTTGGTGAAGATCCTAGCTCAACCTTTGGCTGGGACGACCCTCTGCAAGTCTCCTTTTAGCCCCAAGAAGAAGGAAGCCATTCGCCAGCCAGAGCACCCCGTTCTGGCCATTTTCCCTAGCTTGCGTCGATGACACTTGCCGGATCTAGGTTGGACCCTATCCTACTAATATGTTCACCACACTTTATTCCAATCTTTTCTGTGAGTCCCGTTGGTTCCTGTACGAAGAAGACCCTCCCACAAACACGTCAACACCATCCTCGCCCTCATCAGAGTCTGAAGGAGGCCAAGTTGATCATTTCTTCCAGCTGCTGCAGCTCTTGGATAGACAGAGCCGCGTCTGATCAGTCCTGATCACAGGGTTGTCACAGCCTCACTTGGACTCCGACTGGCACACAAATCCAATGGCGTATTCTTGAACCAACCCAAGTCATTTCGGCACTGGTCCCGACGCCAGAAATGCCCGAAGTAATTTGTGACAGCCCCAACATCGATCCCCTGCCAGACAGACCAAGGTCCGACAGAACCAGAGCAGTGCGGGAAATCTGACCTGTGGCACCCCAGCAGGCCCTCCGGATGGCTCGGGGCCCCTACTGTGACTTTCCACTATGCCCCCAGACAATTTTGCATGGCCCCACTCTTTCCAGAACCTGGAGGCGTCCGCAGTGACCCTGATCATCAGCTTGCTATCCCCACAGAATTGGACCGGCTGGGTTCGGTCCCTCGGCAATTCGGGATTCGTCCCATTCCCCACCCTCTCCGAGCCGCCTGAAAGCCCCTCCCTACGTGGAGGTAGTGTTTGCTGTAAAATTAATTTTCCCGCTGCACGATCCCCCTCTTACGAGAGGTGTAGTGTTGTAAGTTTCTAATTTTCAGGTCAAAGTTACACCGACGCAGTGTGCGGGTGCGTACCCACGCCTCAACGCTCGCCCTTGTCTCCGGCGGGGATCGGTGTCTTCACATCGATGAGGTAAGCATCCGGTTGACCCTCCTTGCCAATTTTACATTGGTGGTTTAGTATCACTTTTGTGCCGTCGGACGACGAGGTGAGTGCCCGATCCAAAATTTCACCAATTGAGTGACCATCGCGAAGTGAGGCAAGAGCTACCCCACAACCCACGCCCTTGGCGTGCTTACTGCCCACAGAATTGGGAGTCCCAACCCCCTTAGGGGTCTCAGCCCAAGCAAAGTCAAACCCCCGAAAAGGCAAGGTCCCACCCCAGACCCTCGTCGCCATTACCGACTTGCCTACGGGTAATAGTGCGCTACGCGAGTGAGCTCGCCCGAGTGAGTCTGTCGCCATCGTTGCATACTTGCGGGTCTAGGTCCAAGGTGCATCGAGTCACTTCCCATGGCATACTTGAATGTGCCACATCAAGTGGTATCAGAGTAATTTTTAGACTTGTCTCTACAAGTCTAGTCCTAGAGCACTTGCATCAATTTCTCCCGTGCATCATCACTTCCCCATTTGAATGGCAACCTCATACCAATCACACCGATCTCCTTCGCCTCTCCCAATGGATCCCAAACACCATGGAAGCCCTGCTGCCAACAAGGTTGACTGCATCAACTCCCTCATGAAGGCCATGCCCAACATTTTTGGGCTGCTTGATGATATCACTGCCAAACTCGATAAACTTGAGGGAAGTAGGCCTGCACCAAGGGGGACTGAGAATTACCCCTGGAAAACTCTAGATGACCACCTCTTGGAATTCTTGAAAGTCAAAACCCCTGCCTTTGATGGATCCCACTGTTGGGTCCCATGTGGTGCAATGGGATCTAGAAGGGGGGCTTAAATAGATCCTCTCACGAACTTTGGCCTATTTAAAACCTGACTACCAAAAGCATCAACCACTCCTATAAAGTAAATGAATCACTTAGGCACAATACACAGCGGAATTAAATGGAATGGCTTAAATGAAAAGGTGATCCAAAGACTACACAGGTCAAGGTACAAGCTAAGGTTCAGCTCAACAAACTTCTAATGTGTGTGTGAACAAGGTGTTCCTTACTTGCAGGAGAATGCTCCCTAGTGCCTGTGCGCAAAGATGTAGCAGGCAGCCAAGGAGATGTAGGTACTGTGTAAGGAATAAATGGTGTGTATAAGAGATGGCACAACCCACAAAGCTTAAGTGTGCTATGGAGATAATCAAGATTACATACTATGAATCAAGCACACTAACCTGTGAATGGGGATAGAGAATATGGAGCAATCACACAAATGCGCAACCCACAACACAGGGATTTTTAAGGTGGTTCGGTTGCAAACCCACAACCTACGTCCACCCCTCACCAAACCCGGTGAGGCTTTCCTGCTGACTCATAGCTTGACCGGGGACATGACCCAAAACCACAGAACGAAAAACCCTTTGTCTGTCTTCCTACCCACAAAATCGGTAGAGATAGTTCTCCACAGATCGGAGCACATCTCCGCCTAACTTCCTACAAACAGACCGGTAGGGATGGTTCAAGATGTAGCCAAAAACATAAAAGGAAAATACTACAAGTGCAGTGGGAAAAACCATAAGAATGTTGGAATGTAAATAAACACCAGCTGAGTCTATAGATCAAGATTTGGAAGCTGGTGGCTGTAGCTACAAATTTTAGGTGTAAACATCTAGATCTTGAAGCTCAGGTAGACTGCAAGGCTGGTCTTTCTCTCTATCTCAAGACTTCTATTTTCTTCTTCTTTTATGGCACTGGACTAAATTCTACATGTGCTGGGCTGCTCTCACTCCCTTCTTTTCTTTCTCACAAGTTATCTTCTTAGAGGCCTAAGGGTGTAGCTTTCTCTCTGGGCAACAGTCGCTTCTTCTCTTATAGAAGCTTGATATTTATAGCCAAGTCTTAAGCAAATGTAGTGAAGAACTTTCACTCCAAAAATCTTTTCTATCTTTGAGGAAGATACTCTGCCAGGAGTACGACTTGAGCTAGCTGGCATCAAGTGCAAGGATAGGACAATGGTGGCAGAGAAGAAAGGAACAGACCAAATCTTCCATTAATCAATTTCAAGTCTTCACATTAAATGCCCTTTAGACATGTGGTCTTCTCATTGGCTAGAGTTTACTTTCTATCTTGCTGAGGACTGCTAGGACATGAGTCATATAGGGTGACAATAAATAAGGTGAAAGAGATGATGGCACTTGCTGACGATCCATCCGGGCTTCAAAATGTGGAGGGGGGGTAAGTGATGTCCCCATCAGAATGCCAGTCAAAATTTCTATTCTGCAGTTAATCAAGAGGTCCATGCTACACCAAGATGCCCTAAAGGCTTTTCTACAGAAGGTAATGGTTAGCAAGGACGTGGCGGTAGATAGTTTGTCGTCGGTGTTGGCCACTGTAACAAAGGGGCCGTCTATTTCCTTTTCTGAGTCAGAGTTAGCACCCCCAGAAGCACGTCAGATGCCACTATGTATTTCGATTTCATTGAACAAAGTATCCGTTGATTCAGCTCTAGTGGACACGGGAGCATCTATTAATGTCTGTCCCTTGAGCACGTTGCGTGCCTGCAACATCTCTGAAGATATGCTAAAGTCGACACCGACGACTATTGTAGCCTATGACAACTCAAGGAGAGCTTGCCACGGGGTCATGACAGTTCAGGCCGAGCTAGGGCCTTTGACAATGGCTGTGGAGTTCTATGTGTTGGACATAGACCCAATGTTCAAGGTCATTTTGGGTCGTCCATGGATTAATAGCTTGAATGCAGTACCTTCGACCACTCACTAGTGCCTCAAGTTCCCATTTCAGGGGCGGGTGGTCAAGGTGAAGAGTATTTTCACGGTCCAGACAGTCGATGCTATTGCTGACAAGATTTTGCCTACCCTTTGGCCGAGCAACAGGCCAGTTTTGTCTGTGATGGACTTGAACTTCCCATGGGCATATGCGCCATGCAAGCCCACCACTGCACCCACTGATGTTAAAATCAAGTCCAAGATTAGAGATGATAAGGGATGGCGCATGATATTAAAGTTAGGCTATCAGGCGGGCATGGGTCTCGGCGCGCAATTGCAGGGGCAGACCAAGCCCCTCCCTAGGGGTAGAAAGATGAGCCGAAGAGGCCTCGGCTATCAGGAGTCATCACTGTCTATGTTAGGAGACTTCAGGCCATTGACATGGGATTATCGCCAGCATTTTGTCAAAGGGCCGTTGTAGCCCGGTACACTAAAATCGCCACTGCCATGTCAGAAAAAGAAGGAAAGTGCCGCTTGTGCTATGCCTGGACTGCCTCCCTTGTCAGATGGCCTGGTCCATGATTTTGTTGATCACTCCAAAGTTTTTTCCATGATGTTTGCTGAAGAGGAAAGTCCGAGAGAGCCCGAGGGGCGGATAGTGCAGTACTCACGTGGGAAGCTAGCCCAACGTCTACAGGAAATGGAGAGCTCGACTACCACCTTGTCTCTTTCCCGCCTTATTTCTATTCTTCAGCGGCTAACTTTTGTTCCCCGCCCACCTCCTCTTCTCTTTGATCCATTCATGTTTCAGTCTCCTTTTTGGTCTGAGAGGCCGATTGAATTTTTGATTGTTAATTGTAAAGGGGCAAATCTATTCACCCCTCCCCTCTAGATCCGCCATCCACCACTCAACAGACCCAAGCACTAACCCCATTTGTATAGGAACTACCCTATCCGTACGCCCTCCCGAGGCATTGGAATTGGCAATCTCTCCTCCACCGAGGCAGGAGCAGCTTTGCTTGGCTCTTCATCGCTCGACGTTGATGAAGGAGAATCTGAACCATGCTCATCAGAGTCATAGCACTGCTCGAGGGGGGGGAGGTGAGCTCATCGAGGACCTACTCCTGAGCTACTATGAGTGCCAGCTTGAAACCTTGGGCGAAACCCTTCCGCAACCCTCATCGGTAGCCTAGCTCATAGCACATGAAGGCGGCCTGCTTCAGGGCCTCTTGGTACTCCTCTGAGCTCTGGTATCCCTCGACCGCCTCCGCCCTGGCTCTTGCCACCTTCTCCTCAACCTCGGCCACCCTGACACCAGCCATGGCCAATTTTGCTTTGACCTCGGCCAACCCCACTCTGGCCTCGGTCAGCCTCGCCTCAACTTTGGCTCACGTCGCCTCAACGTCCTCCTTGGCCCGCTCGATCTCTCGGGCCCAATCCTTGAGCTCCGCTTGCTCGGCCGCCCACTGATTCGAGCACTCCTAAGCTCGACCATATACTGAGCTTGGGTCAATTGCTCAGCCTGCGACTGAGATTCCTCTTGATTCGCCCGGTCGCGCACTCGGAGTGAAGTCACCTCCTACCGGAGCGCCCCGAGCTTGGATGTTAGCCGACCAATCCTGCGATCAGACTTAGCACTAACCTGGGACTGACTCCTCCCCTTGTTCACCAGTCAAGCCACAAAGTTGATAATCTCAGCTCACAGCTGAGCCATGAAGACACCTCTCTCCATGACCCTTTCAAGGAGCATGGGAGGGGAACATCACCAGAACTCCTCCCGAACCGATGAAGGTGCCAGATCTTGTCACCGATTGTACAGAGAAGCCTGGATGGCGAACCGTCGTTGCCAATGAGAAGGAGCCTCTTCCGATAGTAGCGGGGTCATAGCGTCCCCTCCGATCATCCCCACTCCCGAGACGATGATGCTCGGCTTGGCTCGAACCTGCATCTCGACATCCTCCTCCCCGCCTTGCTTCCCGACAGCCCCGACCGGGATCTTGGAGCCGACCACCTCCCCTTGCGCTCCCGCTAGCTCAGAGGAAGTCCCCTCAATCACTGTGGGCACCACTAGCTCAGCCGGATGAGGACTCGGGTGACGGACACTCTCCGCTATGGGATCCTCGATCAGACAGGAAGTCTTTGCTTTCTTTGATCCCATCTTCTCAGCAATCAACGCCTTCATTGTTGACCTTAGGGAAGGAAATCCTAGAAGGATGAAAATTTTGATGAACTTTGGCATTGCTATTCCTGGCAATAAAATACCACGGCCGACACACGCGTGCCGTGGAAGCTACGACTAGTGGATGGGTCACCGGAAGTACAGACCCTCAAGTCACGGAAACTGACTCCGAAAGTAAACGAGTACAAGGATTGCTCCTCGTACGACACCGACTCATAGTGACGTAAGCCGAAGACGTCACATCCCGGGACCCCTCACGACGCCCTACACCTGGTCCCCACGTGATGCTCAACATCAGTCAGACTACGGGTCAGCACGTGGATCGAGGTCCGCTCACCCGGGACTCGAATCGGCACGAAAAACCACCGGCTAGACCTCAGACGACGAACAGTCCATCATTGGCCACTCATGGATGCACGTCTGACTCACAGTCGTGCGGGGGAGAATGGACGGTCCCACTTGGCCGTCTGCCACTCCCGACAGAAAACAGACCATAACGCGCCTGCCCAGGTGCGTTATAGTGCTTAACGGACCAATAGAGGTGCGTTAAGTCCTAAGTCATGAAAACGAACATAGCACACTCCTCCAGGGGCGTTATGTACATAACGGACCAGACATGATGCGTTATGTCACGGAGCAAAGCAACCCCATAACGTGTTCCTCAAGGGGCGTTATGGACCTTAACGGACCAGATCTGGCGCGTTAAGTGGAGGGCAAGGGCGTTAAGCATAACACACCTTCTCTAGGGCGCTATGGTGCATAACGGGCCTCCCCAGGCGCGTTATGTGACCAGGACCCCAACGGTCAAAACCAATAGTCAAAAACCAACGGTCGGAAGCCATGACGCACCGGCACTGGCGCGTCATGCCGGTCAGTCGAGGGACCGTTAAACCCTCGCCAACCAGACTCAAAACATATGAAGCATAACGCACTTGCCTGGGCGCGTGATGCTCATGACGGCCTCTGGAACGACCGCTATGACGTTCCGACGGCGAAACGGCGAATGAAAGATAAAAACATCAACCACGCCCCCGTGCCTCCACGGGAGAGGGCAAAATCAAGGGGGAAGCTCCCCAATAGCCCTAGGCATGATTCTACGACTTCGGATCGACCAAAAACACGGTGAATCGCCAGATTGGGCGATCACTCCCCAAAACATGATTTTACCCTAACCCGCTCAAAAACACCCTTCTCGGCCTCACGATGGGCTACAAATCACGGGAATGGAACGCAGGGAGCTAGGGAATGTCACCCTACCTCAATGGAGCGAATGCTCCACCGAATCGACGCCGAAATCACGATGAACGCTTTTAGAAGCCCTCGTTCCTCCACGAAATCCCACGATCTTTACGCCGCCACGACCGCCTCGCCGTCACCGTCGTCGCCACGCCGTCGCCCCACGCCGTCTGAAGCCGGAGGGAGCTCGCCGTGCGACCGAACGAGAGAGAGGGGGAGAGGGTGCGGTCACCGTGGGGAGAGAGGAAGAAGAAGATACTACCCATCCTTTCCTAAAGACCATTCCAAGTGGCCCAATCCAGTCCTTACCCATTGCTTCACCACCACCACATGCCTAGTAGGTCCCGAACCGATCCCTTGGAGAAAGCCACACCCACCCCTAAACACAAAAAAGGCCAATGGACCACACACACCCTTCACCCTCCCCGTTATTGATGTTCAAACCTACATTGGAGAGTCTATGGAATGGGCTTCCTTGATTTGCGGGGTTGGAAACAACCCCTTCACCAAAGGCCTAATCATGCTTAACCCCTTTGATCCCTCTGCTTGGGAACCCCCAAACCTACCATCCTTGTTCCATTTTCCCAAAGAACTCTTATGCCTCGCCCCTTGCCAACACCGTTGCACCAAAGTTGACCCAAGCCCCTCCTTGCCAACACCTATGCTTAGGAAGGTTCGTAGGAAGGTTCGACCCAACGACTGGGTAGAGTTGCATGGTAGGAACACATATGGGTGTCTAGGTCCCCCTATAGCAGGCAACACTGTTAGGAGACACTTACATCTTAGGACCACATGTAGATGTCCTGGTCCCCTGACATTGAGTAGAGAACTCACGCATGATAGGGCCAAATTTAGATGCGCCGCTCCCCCAGTCTACACCTACCTTGATAGGAAGTATAAGCAAGCTTTTGGATGCCCAGAACCTCCCACATCTCACAAGCCCAACAAACACTCCATGCATGATAGGTCCGTCTCTAAGTGCCCGAGTCCAACCATAGACACTAGAAGGACAATATTCCCAACATTACATGAAAACCTTCGCAAGCACATCAGCAAGACAAATGAGGCATATAGAAGGCATGCCAACTCTCATCGATGCCACCTAAAATTCCGCATGGGTGATTCTGTGATGGTGTGGGCGGAGAGGCTCTCCCCGGGAGCTATCTCCAATTTGAGGCCTCGTGGGGCTGGTCCCTTCCAGGCTCTGAGGTGCATTGGCACTAATGCCGATGAGTTAGATCTTCCCGAGGAGTATAGAGTGAGCCCCTCATTCAATGAGGTAGACCTGGTGCCATATAAGGGTCCCTCGGTGGTACCCAGAGAGGATATTGAGCCCTTCCCCTCCATTGAGAGAGCACCCACCCGTGAGAAGAGTCCACCAGCCAGGAGAGCCCAGTGTGAGTGAATTGAGCGAATATTGGATGAACAGGTCACTACCACTAGGAGCAAGGTGTACGAGCGTGATCTCATCTAGTGGAAGGATCACCCTCCTTCGGAAGACTTGTGGGTGACACCACTTCTACACCCTCCGAGGAGGGAAGGACTCTTACTCGACGGAGTCGTGTTCTTCGCACCCTGGGAGTATAATGGGGACATCATCAACAGCTCTACTTCCCACTACTCGCCACATCACCCCGGCAGCAATCGACATGATTTTACGGCAGATCTCAATTTTAAAATTGGCATTTTTTTGGAGCTCGATGGAGATCATATAGCAAGATGGGGAAGAGGAAGGAGGAGGAGGAAGTGCCTTAGGGTAGAGAGAGTGGAAGATGGCACTGAAGAATGGGTCAGTGGATCAGAACCACATACCCGAAAGATTGGCAGGGTCATCAGGAGACCACCTAGAGTGAGATCGATCGGCGGGCAGCGCCCGCATGGACAATCAATGATCAAGAATTCAACTGGCTGCTTAGGAAGATGGGGAGACTAGAATATCGAAGGATCAACCAACAGAGGTGACGATCGGGGAATAAAGCTGAGCTGTTGGAGGAGGATTTTGATGCGGGAAGGAGACAAAATTGAAAGAGCAGGGTGAGCGAGGTGGATAAGTGGTGTGGTGAAGGTTGTGGAGTTAGGAGAGGTGATAGCGGGGGTAATGGGTTGTGGCGGAAGGATGGGCGAAGAGGTGGGCGCAGTGATGATGGGTGTAGATGGGGGTGTAAGAATAATGGGTGAGGGATTGGTGGGAGGTGTGGTGGCGATGATGGGTGTTGGTGTAGGAGGAGGGTTAGATGGAAGGGTAGTGGTGATAGCGGTGGGGGTGAGAAGTAGTGGGCGAGGTGGAGGCCCGGGCTTTGGCACGGACGTGGAAGGGACGGTGAATGAATGAACGAACGGTGTAGCGGATGGAGGAGGGATTTGGCGTATGGGTGTGAAGATGGTGGAAGCGGAGGGGTAGTTGTGATGGAAGGCGGAGACTTGGTGGGTCGCGCCATCATCGTCAAAGGACCATCTGGCGTTGGGGGCCGGTGGCTGAACCACATTTACCTGAGCTGGTGCCGGCGACTGAGGTTGTGGAGCGGGTGGATGGTTCGGCATTGGGTTCTAATGGATCCCTAAGTCTTGAACCTGCTGTGGTTGCTACTGCGGTGCTTGCTGCTGCACTTGCTGCCTCGGCGGCTGCCTTCTTTTTTCTTTCAGCTCAATAATGGCCTTATGCATTTCGGCCCAATCTATCCTGTGTCCTTCATGTAAATCATATACCAGGTCTCGAAATTGAAAACATCCTTCAATGGTGTGGCCTGGCTGCCTGTGGAATACACAATATTTTGTCTGATCAACTGTTATATTCCAACTGGGCCGTTCCGGAGGAAGCTATATGGCATTCACTGACACGAGAGCTGAAAATATGTTGACAAGAGTTTCCGACAAAGGGGGATATTGGGCTCTCTTCGGAACCGGGTGCCGATTGTTGTTGTAGCCGTTAGGGGGAGGAACATTGTGGTATTGTGGTGGTGGCGGAGGCTGTTGTGGAGCGGAATAGGTGTTTTGTGGAACGGTAAAGGTAAGCGGAGGGTTTGGTGGAGTGGAATAAGCGGGCGGAGGGTTTTGTGGAGTGGCGAAGGGGAAGAGCAAGGAGGAAACTGAAAGAGAACTACACCTAACTACAGAAAGCGAGAATAACAGAATTAGGTACCTTGAAAATAGAAAGCTGATTTCCCACGTGGCTGAAAGTAGACTTTCTTGGATCTGCAGTCAACCACGGCACGATACCACTCTAACCAGTCCATGCCTAGAATTGCATCGTAATCGGCCAACAGCAGTGCATACAACTTCGCTGGCAACTGCTGGTCACTGACGATAACAAAAGAATCTTCCAGGCAAAATGGAGTGGACATGAAATCTTCGGATGGTAATTCAACGAGCAGTTCACAAGGTGACTCGGTCACTGACTCCTCGAGATGAGCAAGGAAATCCTCGGAAATAAATGAATGAGTGGCACCTGAATTGAATAGGACACGAGCTGAATGACCAAAAATCAAAACTGTACCTTCTACGAGATTGGACGCAATGGCTTCTACACGAGTGATGTGAGTAATCCGACTCCTCGGTTTTCGGCTAGAGGCTGTAGAAGATTACTGGGAAGAAGCTGGGACTTGCAAATACGATGGCTGAGGCAGAGGTGGTGTAGGAAGATGGAATTGAGACTGCTGCGGCAGGGTAACCTGCGAGAACTGTGCCGGAACTGACTTCATCGGGCAATCTCGAACAACGTGACCCGACTGATCACAGCGATAACAAACAACCGGTAATGAGCATGGTACACCGGGATGGCTGCCACCACACCTCAGACACGGTCTCAGTTGACTCACGGGAAACTCTCGGCGCTGCTAAAAAGGAGAAACAGACTGCTGGACCGAATCAGAAGACGCCGATTGCTGTTGCACAAAACCCGAAGATGCTTGACAGTTAAATCGCTTCTTGGACTTTCTAAACATCCGCCTCGAAGGGCCACCCGAAGTAGGCACAACAGATGGAACTCCAGGTGCTGACGGCTGAAAAGACTGCTGAAATGACACAACCGACTGAGCAACACTGGACTGAGAAAATCTTACAAACCTTGCCAAATCGAGCTCAACCGCGACTGTTGCCTAATATGCGTCGTCCATGACATTCACACGGGTAGCAAGCAGCGGCACTCTTAATTCGGCTCTCAAATCCCGAAGAAACTGCTCGGTCTTTAAGGCTTCATCAGCAATAATATGCGGCGCATACTGACCCAACTCGATGAACTTATTCCGATACTGCAGCACGGTCATTTCACCCTGAACCAAATCTCAGAATTGGTGCATTTTATCCATGCGAAGACAGGCCGGACTATAAGTGCGCTCAAAGGTAGTCACGAACTCTGTCCAGGTGATCTGACGAAGTGGTCGGGAACGAAAAGTAACTTTCCACTCCGAACTCCACCACATCAATGCTGCACCCTGAAGTTGAAAAGTAGCAAGCATGACCTTCTCGTCCTCCGCGCCTCAAATAAAATTGAAAATATATATATGACTCAAAAAATAAAGAGTAGCTTGTGATGCCCTCATCATACCACTGGGGTGGTGGAAACTTGACCCCGTCGAGTGTGGGTCCATTGGGGTGGTGATCTCGCGTGTCCAGGGCCAGCGCCGCAGGACTTCCTAGCTGAACCACGTGTCTTTAGTTGGCGGATGGCTCTTCCACCTCATAAGGCAGCGCTGGTGCACCCTGCTCCTTGTAGTGGTGCTCTACTCATTTAGTATCACCTCCACCTGCTCATGCCGATCTCTTAGGCTGCCAGGTGGATGCTCCTCGGGGGTGCCTCTCGCAAAGGCATGTGTAGGCTCAAGACTGTCACTAGGGTCCATCGCGGGGCCCTTATTGGGTGCTGGATCCGCCACAATGAAGGTAGGATGTAACCACATGGCTCTCTGGTAGGTTCAGCTCATAAGCGGTGTTGCCACACCATCTCAGAAGTCAGAAAGGTCCAGACCCCCGTGCCCTCAGCTTGGAGGCATCCTTGGGGAGGAGCCGCTCCATCCTCAACATCATGGAATTGTTTACTTGGAATTTTAAGTGGCGCCTGTGAGCATCATCCCACCCTTTGTAAGCCTTGTTACCCTGCTCTATGTGCTTGCGATGTATGGAAGGCAGGGACGCTAGGGAACGGAGACACATGGCATGTACGGGTGGACACAGACAACCAAACTTCGACCTATCATACATGGGGTTCCTACCAATCTTGACTGGTGTAGGAGGACCAGGACATCCATATATGAGCCTATTATGCAAGGGTTTGACAAATGTTGGGGGGCCAAGACACCCATGTGTGGACCTATCATGCAAAAGTTGGACAAATGTCGGGGGACCAAGACATCCATGTGTGTATCTATTATGTAGAAACTCAATTGGGACAGGAGGACCTGTGCATCCGAACTTGTTGACTTCCTTACCCTATGGACTCATAATTACATGCATTGTGATCCATATGGGCCTCATGTTCCTAAGGGTAGGTGTATACGGGGGAGGGATTTGTGCCATCCTTATGTTACCCACATAGGTGGGAGTGAAGGGACTGATATTTTGGCTGGGTTGGAGTGGGAATGCTGGCCTCGAGAGTTCCCAAAAGAAGGGATCAAAAGGATAGAGGAAGGATGAGTTTTTGGGGAAGTGTGCCTCTTTCGACACTTGGCATGTGAATACCTTGTCAATAAGCTTTCCTAGGTGGGTTGGGTCTTTGCTAGCTGGCGGAGCCCATAACATAGTGGGTCCCTTGATTGGGGCTGAGCATAGGGAAACATATGGTTCGATCCCTAGGATGGGTGCTGGTCCTAATGGACTTGTGGGGGTGGGTGTGGGAGGTGATGGGTGGTCGACAGTGGAGTAGGAGGGGAAGGAGTTAGGTTGGTGTTGGCATAGGCCAGTGTCAGGTCGATGCACATTTGGGGACAGGCCAGTGTCAGGTCGGTGCACATATAGCTTAGACTCTAGACAGGTTTGTGCACATTTGGGCAGGCCTTGGTAAGGTCGATGCACATTCGATCCAGGCCTTGGTAAGGTCGGCGCACATTTGGTCCAGGCCTTGGTAAGGTCGATGCACATTTGGTTAAGTCCCAGGCAAGGTTGATGCACATTTAGGCAGACCTTGGTAAGGTTGATGCACATTTGGGCAGACCTTGGTAAGGTTGATGCACATTTGGTCCATGCCTTGGTAAGGTCGATGCACATTTGGTCCAGGCCTTCGTAAGGTCGATGCACATTTGGTTAAGTCCCAGGCAAGGTCGATGCACATTTGGGCAGACCTTGGTGAGGTCGATGCGCATTTGGTAAAGGCCTATATAAGGTCGATGCACATTTGGTCTGGGCCTTGATAAGGTCGATGCACATTTGGTCCAGGCCTTGGTGAGGTCGATGTGCATTTGGTCCAGGCCTTGGTAAGGTCGATGCACTTTTGCGAAAGGCCATATAAGGTCGATGCACATTTGGGATCGGCCATATAAGGTCGATGCACATTGGGGTTTTCCCTGTATAAGGTCGATGCACATTTGGGAAAGACCATATAAGGTCGATGCACATCTGGGATTGGCCAATATAAGGTCGATGCACATTGAGGAACGGCCATATATGGCCGAAGCACATTTTGGATAGGCCAGTATAAGGTCGATGCACATTGGGTATAGGTTAGTACTAGGTCGATGCACATTTGGGATGGGCTAGTATAAGGTTGATGCACATTGGGGAAGGCAGTATAAGGTCGATGCACATTTGGGATGGGACAGTATAAGGTCGATGCACATTGGGTATAGGCCAGTACCAAGTCGATGCACATTTGGGAAAGGCCATATAAAGTCGATGCACATTTGGGATGGGGCAGTATAAGGTCGATGCACATTTGGGATGGGCTAGTATAAGGTCGATGCACATTGGGGAAAGGCCATATAAGGTCGATGCACATTTGGGATAGGCCAGTATAAGGTCAATGCACATTGGGTATAGGCCAATACCAGGTCGATGCACATTTGGAAAAGGCCATATAAGGTCGATGCATGTTCAGGGATGGGCCATATAAGGTCGATGGACATTTGGTATGGGCCAGTATAAGGTCGATGCACATTGGGTATAGGCCAGTACTAGGTCGATGCACATTTGGGATGTGCCAGTATAAGGTCGATGCATATTTGGAATGGGCTAGTATAAGGTCGATGCACATTGGGGAAAGGCCATATAAGGTCGATGCACATTGAGGATGGGTCAGAAGGAGGTCGATGCACCTGGGCTCTATCCTAGATTCCAGAAACTTAGAAAAAGAGAGTTTTAAATAATCACCCCTATATATAGAAAATCTAAAAATTTGAAAAAAATATCAAAAAATAGTAAATTACATTTCCGCGATCCTCGAAATGCACCGATCGCAATGGTACCACTCTCACCCGAGTGAACGACCGTGTCCTTCCGTAGCGGGGTTCCGCAGGACTTGCCAGAAACTAGGTCAAAAATCGAAAAAACACGCGAGAAAAGCCACGGAAAGCCTCTGGGCCTCCGAAATGATCCCGGATTGCGCCGATCCGAACACGAAAGATGTCTGAAATGAAATTCTAGACACGATAGAGTTGGACGCTCTGAGAAAGTAGGTAAAGGACACAAAAACAAGGATCTAAAAGGGTCCAGGACATCATAGGCCTCCCCCCTTAATCAAATTTCATCCTCAAAATTTAATGACGAAGGCACAGGGATGGGGGAAAGACTCACGCAAACAGATAAGGATACAGTTGCCGCATCTCATCCTCACGCTCCCAAGACGCCTCACCACCAGAATAACCCTGCCAGACCACCTTAACTAGAGGGATAACTTTGTTCCGTAGGCACTGCTCTCACCGATTGTCAACGCTGACAGGGTACTCCGGAAGGGACAGATCTGGGGTCACCGCAAGCCAAACGACATCCTCTAGAACATGGGAACCATTGGGCATATACTTCTGAAGTATTGACACATGAAACACATCATGCACAGCAGATAGCTCCGGAGATAACTACAACTGATAGACAACTTTCCCAACACGCTTGACAATGAGGAAGGGACCAATATAGCGGGGACTCAGCTTCCCACGCTTGCCGAAGCCCATTACACCCTTCATGGGAGAAACTCTCAGAAAAACTCGATCTCCCATAGCAAAGCTGAGTGGTCACCTCCTCCGATCGGCATAGCTCTTCTGCCGACTCTGAGCTGTCAACATCTTCTGTCGAACAAGATGCACCACCTCAACACACTGCTGTACCAACTCTGGTCCTCTCAGGACACGCTCGCCCACCTCGAACCAATCAAGCGTAGTCTGACAAGGTCACCCATACAATGCCTCATAAGGAGCCATACCGATGCTCGAATGGTAGCTATTGTTGTAGGCAAACTCTACTAACGGTAAATGCTGGGTCCAACTCCCCTGCCACTCAAGGCAACACGATCTCAACATGTCCTCCAACATCTGGATGGTCCCCTCAGACTGACCGTCCGACTGGGGATGATAGGCCGAGCTGAATGCCAACTCGGTGCCTGGAGCTCACTGAAAACTCCTCCAGAATCTCGATGTGAAGTGCGGATCACGATCGGACACAATGGAGATGGGGACTCCATGCAACGGAACGATCCACTCCACATACAAACGGGCCAATCTCTGCACGCTCCAACTGACTTTGATCGGCAGCAACCTAGCCGTCTTCGTCAGTCAGACCACATCACATTCACCCCCCTCACAGCCACCCCGCTTCTGCACTCTCTACAGGTCTGCTGCCCACTCTTCTGCGCACTGGGAGGCAGCAGGAGCTCTCCTCTTCGTCATCGACCTCCGGCGACCTCGGCTGCAACCTGGGAGTCGTTCCTGGGCAACCTTGGAACGTCCCGGCAGTGATTGAAGGTCAACAGAGCTTCCTGATCCCCTCTTCCATTTTCTGCGGCCACTGGTACGTCGACTGTTCCGCCTCTGCACACCCAGGACAGAACCGCCATCATTTGATCGGGAGCCATCCTGAATGACGTTGGATCAATCTGGAATTTTTTACTGGAGGTTCCTGAATTCCCCGCGATCACGTTGGTTCTGGCCCCAACGTCATCTGACGCTAGGGGTGATGACAACGACCTCCGCACCGCGTTCCCTCTTTGCTGCCGACAGAATCTGCTCACCCTTCACTTCACTCCAGGTACCAGGTTCAATCGATTTTGTCTGGGTCCGGCCTTTTTATTGGGTGTTCCAGGACGTGTCAGGGTCAGTTTGGCGCTGATCCCGCCTTCAACAACGACCGGGGTAGGCGACGGTGGTCCCATCACCGCACTACGCTGCCAACTGTTCAAACGACCTAAACCCCACCGCAACGGCCTCTGACAAGCCTGGTTTTCTTACTAGACGTGATCGACCTCCTCTCCGACGATCCAGCGCTGGCCTTGCCCTAAACGGAGGTGTGGACTACTGACAACAGCTTTTGAAGCGATCCTCTGTCCAACTGGACTGAGTGCGGGCAGAACGGGGAAGATCGGCTAATTCCGCCCCTGAATGATGCTCCGCCGCCTCTGGCTCGCCTCGACTACGTCCCAGATCCTTGAAGCATTGTCCCCGAGGTCCCATACAGCGGTGCAAACCACCTTGGTGCTCGAGTGACAGCAAACTTTCCTCGACAATTCTGCTGCCAGCACCGTCAGTGAGCAAGTCGATGTCCTTTCCTTTCCTCCCCGCCCCGTGTCTGGCTAGCTGAAAGCCCCTCCCTGCGTGGAGGTATAATTCTGTAAGAAGCATTAAATCCCCTCCCCGGAGTCATCCCTCCTACACGAGGAGTTGCTTTGTACAGAACAGGTCGCCACAAGCTTCACCGGCGCGGCGTGCGGGGTTCCCCACGCTTCCCCGCTCGCCCTCGTCTTCGATTGGAGTCGGCTTCTTCAAGTCGACTAGGTGAGCTCCTTCCCCTCTTCCTGTTCAGTTCTGTAGTCCATTATCAATTCTGGGCTCCGCCGGTGAGGAAGAGAACGTCTGGCCCCCAAGGATGGCAGTATCGGTTTCGGTACCGGTTTCGGTACCGGTTTCGGCCGGTACCGAAATCTATACGTACCGGTTTCGGTATCAGTTTCGGTTTCGGCCGAAACCGATTTAACAATTATACCAGAGTCCAGTCCAAAGGAAAGACAAGCAGTACAGTCAACAGAAAAGAAAGACGTACACTGAAGTCGGGGGAAGCCTGACGCTGGTACCGATCACAGCTACGGACACGCCACACCAGGAACTGTGGAAGCAGAAGACACCACCCACCTGAAAAGCAAGGGTGAGCCTCGTGTCACTGGCTCAGTAGGGGTTATGCGGATCCCCACTGAAAAATAACGTAGTAACACGCTAAAATAGCAGGTAGTAGTAAAGCAAGAAAACTAAACTACAAAGTTGTAAAAGAAATCTAGAACGGAAGGGGTAGAATAGCTAAAAGAAAAGGGAAAAGCTGACAAGCACAGCCACCGAACTAACCTCGGCTCCCAAGCTACTCCAAACAACAATAAAAAGGTGAACCCTGAACTCAAAAGGTCAGGAGTCACCGATCTGTCGAGAAGCGCGAGGCCTAAGACAAAGGCCTACGAGACTAGACAACAAGCCTAGAAGAAGACCTAGACAGACAGGACAGACTCTACAGCTCGCACGACTGAATCGCCGTGCATGCTCCCCTAAACACAATCGCATACATGACTAGAGCACCGTGTACGCCACACCAAGTTGGTCCCGGACAAGGCCAAGCATAGACCAACTCTGCAGGGGAAGCTGATCTTGGACGGAACCCAGAACAGGCTGACTCGGAAGGGGCACAGACCATGAGAAACATGAGAGTCACGTGACACGTGACGGAAGCACCTCCTCACTAGAAGAACAGCCAGCTGCGTCCACTGATGTCTTACACTGCGCCTCAAGCACCTCTCTACAGATGCCCGAAGCCACGGAGATCGAGGTATACACTGAACCAGAATGGGAACTACAGTAACAAGTGACTAGTCAGGGTCACGCCTGTCGGCGCAAGTCCTAACGCCCCTGACTACAAGTGCACGAACTGGCTCTCTCCTAAGCCAGGCCTCTAGCTAGTATTCCCCTCCGTAGGACGCTACGGTTGGACCGGGGCCCATAGAACTAGCTTAAAAATCATATCTCGGGAACTGCCATGCCACCACTCCTAGGTGGGCCGACACGCCGTAACGTGCCATCAGGCTATGACTAGTGGAGGCTCACAAGACATAGACTCCAAAACACGAGTGTTGGAGTACAGACAGGCAAGAAAGTACTGTCATACATACTATGAAGCACCAAGACAGTACACCAACTACCGATAGACTTAGGAGAAGGCCACTAGACTAAAAACTACGGCGATCCCTGAGTCTCACGACTCGAAGTCAAGATCATTGCACAAAGCAGAACGAGTCGCAAATTGGTCTAATCCTAAGCTAGAGGAAATGACACAACCACAGGAAATGACTCACGGAGACCTGAGAGAACACCAAGAACCCTCAGCACACTTGGACACCCCCTCTAGTTTTATTTATTTTTAAGCCTTTCTACCCCTCACCATCTCCTATTTCTACATACATCATCCCTCCTAATATCCCTCTAAAAAAATACAAAAAAAGAGCTATCCCTCTCTCTCTCGCTCTCTCACGGCGGCATCGACACCGGGAAGAGCCTGCCGAGTCCCCGGGTGTCCGAGTATACGAGGAAGGTCGTTCCAGCACGCCGTTCGCTCACGTCGTCATCACCCTGGAGAAGCTCTCCCTCGAGCCCATCAACGGCCTCTCAATAAGCTTCATCGTTCCTTTTATCTTATTCTGTTTGTGTTCCGTTGGTTGCATTATGTGCATGCATCATTCATCTATGTCCGTAGTCATCTTCTAAGTGCTACCTGTGTACGAACGTTCATTCATCATATTATCTATCCATCCCTTTGCATTCTCAAAAGGGGTTCAAAACAACACCAACCAGGTGTGTTTTACCCATGAATTCATTATTATTCTCACAAGGGGCTGATGCTGCACTGTCATCATTCTGATCCGTTATTTCGTTCTCTTTTGTCATGGTAACCGTCAGAGGAAAGTCCTCCCCTTCGGCCGGCCGAAGGAAGAGGAAGAAGGAGCCCACGTCCCTCAACTAGGAAACGAGACGCGGCAACTCCAAGGGTGAACTAAGCCCGTACCCAAAGGCAGAAAGATGAGTAGATGGGGTCTCGGCTACCGAGAGTTCGTATGATCAATGATGGGTGACTCAGGACCACTTACTTGGGACTATTGCCAGCATTTTGTTAATGGCCCTTTACAGCCAGGAACATTACAACCGTAGTCAGCTCAGGCAGAAAAGGGAAGCATAGCTTGTACAATCGCTAGTCCGCCTCTGTTGCGAAAGGGGCCAACATCTCCGGGTAGAGATTTGGTGTACGGTCGCTTTGTCATAGGGCCGGTTCAGCCAGGAACTCGGCACGAGTCGAGAGAAAAGTCTGAAGTTGCCCATAGAAGAGAAATTCCACCTAATTCAACACTCCAGGAGAACTTTGGTCTCCTCTCTCTTTTCCATCTTGATAAACCTCCCGATCTAGTCCCTCCCTTAGGAGTCTTCCTTGCCCGGAATAGGCCCACACCTGTTCTTTTCATCCCTTTTCTCTTCCATCAACCATTTCCCCCGCTTGTTACTTATCCGGTCATAGGACCATCCACCCATCAGGTGTATACCTTCACCCATGACCACCAAAAACAAAAAAAAATGCCAATTCTCAATCGTGGACTTGCGAGTTCACTATTAAAGAAACGGCATCCCTGGAAGATCGCCCCCTCGACCAAGGGCCGACTCTTTCCACCTTGAACTCCCATACACACTCCTCCCTTGTACATGGTAGGGTAGGGTCTAAGTTAGGGTTAGATTTGTACATAGCATCTTTTCCTTCTACAGCATGCACAAGCACTCCTGGCCGTCCCATCATGGTTACTGCCCTCATAGGATGTCAACAGACACCCACGGGTCATCGGCAAACCATGAGATCAAGCCAAGACAAACAGAAATCGGAGCGGTGGATGATGACAACACTCTGGGCAACGCGAACCATCACCCAACCGCTAGGCGAACCCGACAGTCAAGGCACAGTCGCTACGCAAGCAGAGACAAGGACATTGGCAGTTCTAGATTGAGTCATTTGGGTACTATCATAGTCAAGGAAAAGACCACACCCAGTCACCTAAATCGATAGATCCAGATAACCACCAACAGACAGACACCGCCCTAGAACATGACCTAAGACTGACCAACACACAGAACAGAACAAGGGCCATCACGGCCAACAACAGGACTATAATGCACCAGCATAGGGGCGTTACCTGCTATAACGGACCACCGAAGGGGCGTTATGGTAGACAGACTCAGAACAACGATACAGACAATATAACGCACAAAGATAGGGGCGTTATATCAGCATAACGCACCAGGACAGGGGTGTTATAGCCAACGGACAAAAACACAAATGAAGAGGAATATAATGGGCCTCCATAGGTGCATTATACCAGCTTAATGCACTACAATAGGCGTGTTAAAGCCAACAGACCCAAAACACTAATACGAACAAGGAGCATATAACGGACCACAATGAGTCCATCATAGCCACATGACGCACAGGGGTAGGCGCATTATATCAACTGCCATACCCAGTCAAACATCGGTCAAACACACCGTAACGGATCCACACAAGTGCGTCACCGGAACCATAATGCACGGGGAACGATCCGTTAAATGAACCGACTGACACGATCTTTGAGGAAGCATGATCGTCGAGGGATCTGACAATGGTAGATGGCCTCGAAAACAATCTGAATATAACACACCTAGATAGGGGCATTATACTCAAATAACAGACCAGGCTGAGTCTGTTATGCTCCATGACCTCGAAAGATGAAAATGAACAAACCATAACGGTCTGTCGTGGGACCGTTATAGCCTATAACGGTCTCTGGTAGGACCGCTAAATCAATCCAGCAGGTAAAATAGTAGAATGGTCGAATCAGCCCGTTCCACGCCCCATGTACGCCGTAGCATAAGGGAAACACATCCAATCGACGGGAAATGACCCCAGAAGGTCAAAAATGCCACACGCATCCATCGAAACACATTAAAACGCAAGATCATGGTGATTTCGACGAATCGACCCAAAACGAGTCACCGGGGTTCCCGGACTCCTATCGGCCCCAAATGACGGGCAACGGACACGAAACTAGTGGGGTTGGGATCCTGACATCCCAACGGTCAATTTGACACTGATTACAATGAGAATGATTATTGTTGCGATCCATCTCCCTACCTCCACGGGCAAATGGGCGGTGATCCTTATGGAGTTTGATATCTCCTATGTGCCGCGAAAGGCTATCAAAGGCCAAGCTATTGTAGACTTCTTCACCGAGCATCCGGTACCGGAAGACTGTCCGCTGGAACCAGAACTTCCTGAAGATGAAACCCTAGAAGCCGCTCAAGTACAGCCTTCCATATGGCAACTATATTTTGACGGTGCTTCCAGAATTGACACCTCGGCCACTGGGTCAGCCAGGGTCAGAGCAGGGGCAGGCATAGTCCTGAAATCTTCAGAAGGGAAAGTCGTACACACATCTTGTTCGATAAACAAGCCGTGCACGAATAATGAAGCAGAGTACGAAGCCCTAATAATCGGGTTGCAGATTGCTCTATCCATGGGAATTCAGATGCTGGAAGCATTCAGAGACTCCATGCTAGTTATAAAGCAGCTGGAAGGAGAGTTTGATGTGCGAAAGCAGGAACTCCTCCCCTACCACCAGCTGGCAACTCACCTGACGTCAAGATTCTACTTCATCAGTGTCAAGCATGTCAATCGAGGACAGAATGCTCAGGTGGATGCCCTCGCTAAACTAGCAAGTTCTTTGGCGATCCTGCCAGACACAAGCCTGAACATAACAGTTATCAACCATCGGCAAGTTCCCAGTGTGATAGAGGTCTTATCCGACAAACAAGACAATGAAGTGGTAGTTGTGGAAGAGGTTCAATGGCCGGATTGGCGAGAACATCTCCTGCAATGGTTCTAGCACCAACAGCTCTCGAAGGAAAAAGAACGAAGAATGAAGCTCTTGAGGGTCAAGGACTCTTACAAGATGAGAAACGAAACTCTGTTCTGAATAACGACAGATGCCTGAAGAAAAGTTCTACTTCGCTGCTTGTCTTTAGCAGAAGCTGGGCAGGTGATGCAAGAAATCCATGTGGGTTCAGCTAGAGCACACCAGGTCGGCCCCAAAATGAAAATCAAGATAAAGAAATTGGCTACTATTGGCCCTCTATGTTCGATGATTGCTGCAAGTCGCAAAGGCTTGTCAGAAATGCTAGGAGCATGCCAACGTGTCGAGAAGGCCGTCAGTGCCTCTACATCCGACCATACCAAGCTGGCCGTTCGCTCAATGGGGCATGGACGTGGTAGGGCCGCTACCGTCATCTTCATCAGGATGCAAATATATTCTGGCAGCTACAGATTACTTCTCCAGATGGGCAGAAGTAGTAGCACTAAGAGAAGTGACGGGAGAATTGGTTGCAAGATTCTTTCGATAGAATATAATATTCCGGTTCGGGGTTCCCAGCCGAATTATCTCTGACAATGGCAGCCTTTCAGAAACCAAAAGGTTTATCGGCTAGCTGATAAATACAAGATTGACTGGAGGACATCGTCCCCCTACAACCCTCAAGCCAATGGACTTGGAGATGTTCCACCAATCATTGGCCCCTTACCCTTGTCCTCTCGATGGACTGGGGGTGTGGGAAGAGGAGGCCGAGTCAGTACGGTGGGCTGATAAGGCCGTGGGGCAGGGACGGGTGCCTACGGACAAGGGGGAGGATCCCTCGGATGGAAAGTGCGGGGCCGAGGAGTAGTGGTGGGGCCCGACCAAGGGGGTTCCGAGGGGTGGGCCACCAGAAACTGACTATAGGAGGTAGGCGTGGCACAAGGGTCGGCCTCACGCTGATAAGAGATCCCCGAGCGCTGGACGGGAGAGAACTCTGCCTCGAACTACTCCAATTCGAGAGCGACCTAGTATGCATCCTCCAAGGTGGTGACATTGCGGCAAAATAATTCATATTGATAGTGGGGCCACAAGCCACGATGGAAGCGTAATACAAGCATGGTGCTCTCCTCTATAACGCCACATCGCAAAAAGTACTCATCAAACTCCGCGATGTAGTCTGACACAGATCGGTCCCATTGGGTGAGACTCTGCCACCTATCAATAAGTCGCTGACGATACGTGGCAGGAAGGTACTTACGCCTAAGCTTGTCCTTCATCTCATCCCAAGAACCTACCTGAGATTCATGACGCTGAAAGAGCAAGCTCTCCACATTGCTCCAGTAATTCTGTGCTTGTCCCAGTAACTTCATTTTGGCATATCTAACCCTCCAGTGGTCCATCATCTCGAACCATTCAAAGTACCGGTCTATGCTGGCCTCCCAATCAAGGTAGATCTTGGGTTCCAAAGACTTGGTCCCATCAAACGTGGGAGGGTCCGCATGGACGGTCCTAAGGATCCGTTCGTCCTCTTCATCCCTTTGTGGTCGGTGACCACATCGGCACCGGCCATTTCCCTCGTAATAATTGTCGAACCTATAGTCCTCAAAATGGAGGGCACATGGCCGTTGCTCCTCAACCCGAGGTGGTGTAGGCTGGGAGGCAGGCGCGGGTCAGGCGGTAGTAGCAGGCGCCTGAGGGGTCGGAAGAATGCCGGGTAGGTCCCGGCGAGGGATTCTCTCCACACTCTCTAGCCTTCCAACTAGACCTTGGACTGATCGGTCGGAAGCCTCGGCGCGGTCCTCCATGGCCTTGAGTCGGCTCTCCATACGCTCGGTATGCTCCCTAAGAGTCTGGTCGGACCTATCCATGTGCACCATGAGTAGAGCCACCAAGTCCTCCGGTGTTTGGCCTCCCGGGTTGGCACCTCAGAGTTCACCCATAGTGTCAGGGCGATGGTATTGGGCACCTCCATGGGTGTGCATGCAATGCAAGTTAAAACATTTTTTTTTGAAAATAATGACTACCTTAGACTCAAACCGGCTCTGATACAAATTTGATGCGGGATGACTATGAGACTCGACATGGATGGGTTGCGACCTGGACCGAAAAGTCGAGGGGAGACCGAGTGACACAGGAGGTTTCCTGATTTTTGGGGAAACATGGCTGGGGTGCGGGCGTGCCAGTCGATTTCTCGACAATCATCTATGGAACCGAAAGCTAACAGGGGAAGCGCCACCAGGGAGGTGGGAGACTTGTGGAGGGAAGGGCGATTCCATCGGTGTGAGTGCACATGCGACTGTGGGGAGTCATGTACTAGACGTCTTTTCCCACTGATCGCAAGCAGTTGGTGTTTATTTACATCGGATTGAATCCGAACACCTTTGTTCCATGCTGAAGAGAGAGTCGTATGTGTCTGAAGTCGTGGATGGAGAGCAGGGAGCACTTCACAGCTATGGGTTCACGCTAGGTCGGGTGGTGTTAGTTGAGGCCGGAGGTGCTGGAGGTTCACGTCCAGCGGCATGAGGGGAATCAGGGCCCGAATGTGGATGCGAGTGCATTCGTTCAAGTGGCAATATAATTTATCAGAGTCGCATGGGCTTTACAGGTGGGCCATGGTGGCCGAAGTACAACTAGCACAAGTCACGGGACAATTCCGATGCAATGATCGGCCCCCGGGTCAAGACGTGACAAAGCAGATGTCCACGTGTTTTACAGAGGACCCTTCCCCTGGCGTAGACCATGCCCGATTTGCCAAGAAGGGGGGCTATAACTGGGTGACCGGAGTAAGCACGGACTGGCAACAAGGTGAGGGCCGGTCACGGCTCGAGTTGAGCGGTCAGACACGGCTTCATAACTGTGAGAGGTATGGCATCGCGCGTAAGGGGGAATCCCGGCATGAGGGGGCGTTCACCCTTGTCATAGTGCTTCACAAGCGATGGGGATAGACTTGCGTGTCATGGCCAAACGTCGGGCAAGGGAAATACAAGCGACATACCCTCGGCGTGCGTAGCCGACGACCAAGTAACCAACACACAATTCTCCTCGCTTAAGTCTTGGCGCTTGAAGCCTTGATCCTTTAAGTCTTCTTCCGATCCTCTACCCATTGAGCTTCTAATGGATTTTTATAGAGGAAGATAAAGAGGCAGGGAAGGGTTTAGGCAAACTAGGTTGAAGGGTTCAACCTGGTCCGGGTAAACCCAAAAAAATATATTTTTTATGTGTCTAAGGAGTGGGGGCGGAAGGGTTTAGGCGGACCAGCCCAAGAGGCGGGTCTGGTCTGCCTCTAAACCCCTCCCCCAAGTGGGGTTTAGGCGTACCAGCCCAAGGGGCTGGTCTGGTCCACCTAAACTCCACCCGGAGGGGTTTTTTTCCTTGAAAAACCTTTTTTTTGACAGGATGAGTTTAGGCGGACCAGCCCATGGGGCTGGGCTGGCGCGCCTAAACCCCAAGGGTTTAGTGTTGTGCCCCTGAGTGGGAGAATGCAAGTACCCGAGTTTTGATGATAGCACCACCGAGGGCTACAAGACACTCCCACCACCAAACTCAAACACCCATTCACACATCTCTCTCTCTCAACCGCGATTCTCTCTCTCTCTCTCTCTCCCCCCCACGCGTCTCTCTCTCTCTCTTTCTCTCTCTCTCGACCGTGACTCTCTCTCTTTCGTTCTTTCTCTCTCTCTTTCGGTTCTCCCACCCCAGTCGCCACCGGCACCCTCTCCCTCTCTCACCACCACGTCCGCGAGCTGCACCCCCCCTCGGCCTTGTCACCGCCAGACGCTCCCTCTCTCCCTCTCACAGCCGGCCACCTACCCCGTCACCACCGGCCACCCACCCCGTCACCACCCTTGCAACGGGACCCTCCGCCGGCCATGCACACGACCACCCCCCGCCTGCTAACCCTCTCCCTGCACACCCAGCCGGCCACCTCCGCGAACCACCCACTCTCGCTCCCTGCACACCCAGCCGCAGCCACTCCCACCGGCACACTCAGCCGCAGCCACGCCCGCCGGCAGACCCGCCACTGGCCACGCCCCTAGCAGACCTTCGCCGGCCACGTAGCGTCGACCCCCCTCCTCTCCACGGCAAGCCCCACTCAGCCACCGTCGCCACACCGACGCCACTCCCGCCGCCGGTCGACTGCACCTCCCTCCGTCCATGACGGCAGTCCCGCTCACCACCCTCGTCGCCGGCCTCACCCCTGCACCCTCTCACCTTCACACATTGCACTATCCCCACGCCCTCTCTCGCCAACACCTCGGCCCCCCTCTCACTACGTCGGCCACCTCTCTCGCCGCCCGTCTCTCTCTAACAGTCTCACACCCACACACGCACACACGCCACTTCTCTTCTCCCTTTCACACTCTCACTCCACCTCCGGCTCACACCCCTCTACCAACTCCATCCCCTTCCTCTCATACACCTCTGCACACACCGGCGGTGACGCGACCTTCTCCCTCTCCCCATGCACGACGCCGGTGCCGACGCCTCACCACCGCATTGCCCTCGGACCATGCCTATGCAGCCCTTCGTATAGCCCCCTATCTTGTTCCCGCCATCCCTCTCCTCTCCATCGCATGCACGTCCACCGCCGTCGCCATCCTCTCCACGCACACACTCACCACTACCACCGGCTTCCATTCTCTCACTAACCCTCTCACACACGACATCCCACTCTTCCCCTCTCTCTCTCAAAACCACACTCCCACCCCAACACAGCCACCGGCCACAGCGGCTCCCTCTGTCGGTCCCTCCTCACAACCGACACACATACACCACATCTTTTGAGTATTCATGACTCGTGAGTTGTCTGAAAATGTCCTGGTAACTATGGATTACTATGTGTTTAGTGTCTGGGTAAGAAGAGCAATTCCATTCAGAATTGGAAGGTTCTCTCTGGTCTATTCACTTGGTTTGGTCAAGCAATCAAGCAATTCAAACCAAAGTCACATTAATCAAGGATCAATTAAAGCAAGTCATTCAATTTCTTCATTGCTCAGTTCTGTATATATGCAAATCATGTAAATTGAGTTCAAGACTTTAGCAAGCAAGACCTTCGTCAAAACAAGCTGGGGCACAACAGCCCTTGGATTCTTGTCCCAAGCTTTGGTTGATAGTCGGTGGACTGACAGTCATGGGTTGACTACCCTGTCAGTTGTCCTTGGTTCTCGTGCTTGTGTGCCACCTCGTGGTGGTGGCTCGGTCGTGCTGATGGTACTCCAACATTTTTCGTGGTGACCCTACCCACTAGACGTAGCTGACCTGGGCACGTACACGTGCCGACCACCAGGGAGTGGTGGAGGCTTGTCCCGTGTAGTGGTTTTTGGCCGATTACCTGAGTGCCCCTTGTCTTTGCAGCCAGAGTCTGACTGGGGGAAAACTAACTAGAGGACCGACCTAGAGCAGATGGTCTGTGTGTGCACACGTAGTCGGGGGTAGTGGACTCGCACTGATGAGCCTAACCCCAGCTAGTCCTTATTCTGTGGTACACTAGTACTGTGTATGGTTTGGGTGTCTCAGTTCTTGCCAGACGGTGAGTAGGGAGACACTTGAGGCTACGGTATATGTCATCAGAGGACGCATCCGGTCTCATGGTCAGTGGGTTAGTACTCCCGTCACCTGAGGGGTTTTCAACGTGGCTTTCTCCTCAGTATGGTTTACCGTGTTGGTGGTACGGTCTGTTCCGTTCAGTGTTAGGCGTGATTCTTCTGCTACTCTTAGCTCGAGATCGAGAGATTCTCCCGAGAGGTCCTCCCCTTAGTTCTATCTCGGGATAGAGAGATTCTCCTGAGGGTGTTGGTTTGGTGTGTGGCCATGTGGACTTGTTTGCGGTTCTGTCGGTTAGGATAGACTGTCCGACTGTGGTTGTCAGGGTCATTTTCGAGGGCGTGTATGTGTGTGTGTTTCCTTGGTTGACTGTCATCTGGTTTCGGTCACTGTGCTTCGGTTGTGCCGGTGATGGTGTACTGTGGATGTTGCTGTAGTCCTTTACTGTTGCTCCTACGCCATTACTCTGTTGCTTCCGTAGTTGTTGTTCTTACTGCTTTCCTTACTATTATTACTTTAGTTACCACTTTTGTTGTAGTGGAGTTCCTTGAGACCCCTACTAAGCCTTTGCAATGAGGCTCACCCCTTGCTTTTCAAGTGCGGCATCCTTCTCAAAGTGGAGCAGTTCAATTGGAGGTTTCGTAGTTGCCAACTCGCTAGGTTTCCAGGGTGTACCTAGGATAATGTACGTTCTCTTGCCTTGACTGTACTTGTGGACCGGACTCTGTAGTTGTTTAATTGCTATAAAATTTAATATATTTTGTTGTGTCTCCTCTGTCATTACTTTTAACCTTGATGCATGCATTATTGATCTCATCACATAAATAGAAGCATGAAAAATAAAGGGTCAACGCAATGTCAACACCAATCAACATAGGTCAACACCACTATTCAAGAAATTATCAATAGGTCAACTATTCAAAATTGTGAGTCAGCTCTTTGACAGGTAAGGTCAATGCATGTTTGAGTCATATAAGGTCTGTGTACATTATTGTTCATTCACATAAGGTCGATGCACATTTATGCGTGCTGCACATGAAGGTCGATGCATATATGCTATCATGCATACTAAGGTCGATGCATATCACTGTTCACATGCATCTAAGGTCGATGCACATTTTACTTGTCTGCATATAAGGTCGGTGCACGTTAGATAGTAACTAAGGTCGATGCATGTTACTGTAGCAATGCATAAGGTTAACGCATATTTTTCCTTAATCATACTAAGGTCGATGCATATCACTATTCACATGCATCTAAGGTCGGTGCACATTTTGCTTGTCTGCATATAAGGTCGGTGCACATCATGTTAAACAGTAACTAAGGTCGATGCATGCTACTGTAGTAGTGCATAAGGTCGATGCATGTTTTGCCTCAGCCATACTAAGGTCGATGCATATCACCGTTCACAGTCATGTAGGTCAATGCATGTTTTGCCTTAGTCACACTAAGGTCGATGCATGTCACTATTCATATGCACATAAGGTCGATGCACATTATGCTCATTGCATGAAGGTCGATGCTTGTTTGGGTCTTGTGTTAACTAAAGTCTGAGCACATTTGCTACAAGTGCTTGTAAGGTCGGTGCACATTCTGTTAAGGTTGCATATAAGGTCTGAGCACATTTGCTAGAATGCTTACAAGGTCGGTGTACATTCTGTTAAGGTTGCATATAAGGTCCGAGCACATTCGCTAGAGTGCTTGTACGGTCGGTGCACATTCTGTTAAGGTTGCATATAAGGTTCGAGCACATTTGCTAGAATGCTTATAAGGTCGATGCACATTCCAGCTAGTGCACGCCAAGGTCTGAGCACGTTCCAGCTAGCACGACGGCAAGGTCCGAGCACAATCCAGCTAGTGCACGCCAAGGTCCGAGCACATTCCAGCTAGCATGAAGGCAAGGTCCGAGCACTTTGTGGCTAGAACCTAACCAAGGTCGAAGCACATCTACCTGGAATAGTAAGGAAGGTCGGTGCACATTCTCCTTGAATGCATATAAGGTCTACGCATGTAAAGAAGTCC
The DNA here is from genome assembly GCA_024336825.1 of Amorphophallus titanum. Lineage (NCBI taxonomy): Eukaryota > Viridiplantae > Streptophyta > Magnoliopsida > Alismatales > Araceae > Amorphophallus > Amorphophallus titanum. The sequence goes on along the minus strand of JANBPO010004458.1, from coordinate 4,360,877 downwards.
AAGCACCTTCAGGTCTGAGCATATTCAAGTATAAGGTCTACGCATGCAAAGAAGTCCAAGCACCTTCAGGTCTGAGCCTATTCAAGTATAAGGTCTGCACAATGTCTACCTTCAACATCACAAGGTCTGAGCAATGCTTGCCTTCAACAACACAAGATCTGCTCTCTGTCCAATTTTTTTTGATGATGTCAAACGGGGAGAGTAAGAGAGAAAGGGGGAGAGTAAGCTGAGGTACGTTGAGGAAGTAAGAGAGAAAGGGAGAAAGTTGAGTTCAGGGGGAGAGCAAAGTTGGAAGTTCAGTTGAGGGGGAGAGTTAAGTTGGGAGAGATTGATTTTCTATCTATTTTTGTCCTGATTGGTATCATGTCTGTCATCTTGGCATTTCAAATAAACATTCCTTCTATAATTCAGTCTATTCCTTTCACATATCTGATTCTGCAACTAATTCTCAAGGAAGATGAATTACTTTTCATGAACTAATAAGACTTAACAACTAATATTGTTGCCATCATCAAAAAGGGGGAGAATGTTGAATTCTGTATTTTGATGATGTCACTGTAATATGATTTATTGGCTAATAAGAACAGTTTTATATTGCAGGTGCTCTGAGTCAGAGAAAATTCACCTTAAATCAATAAGGAACATTCAACAGTTAGGACAAGAACCATGGTGTGTCGAAGTAGGATCATCACTGCCTCAATGCAGTCACGACCACATAAGTGATTTTTAGAAGAGTTGCATTGACGCATCAAAGAAGTGCACCGACGTATCAAGAACAAAATCAGCCATCAAGTCACACCACATTGAACCATCAGAGTGGTGCATCACTTAGCCAAGGTTTGGATTTTAAATGCAACTACGTCGAAGCACCAAGAAGCTGCATCGATGCACCAAGTCAGAAGATAGTGTTTGAAGATAGCTGTTCGAAGGATTTATCTTCACATTGCCTCGATGCATATGAGGAGTGCATCGACATACTCAGCTCGGAACCAGCAGTTGGAAGACAACTAGGTCGAAGCACCAGAAGGAGGAGTAAGTGTTGTCAACAGGGCAGGTCGAAGCTGCAAGCCACTGATCCGACGCATCAGTCGTCAGCAGATGTGTCATTACATTCTGCCTCGACCTGAAGGCTTATGCCTCGACACATCTCATTCACTTTTCAATGCACTTAAGGGAACAACCTACTCTGATAGTTCAAGTGTGACTAATGAGCTCTTAAGGATTAATTATGATCACTTGTGATGAGGGATGACAATGAGACTCGACTTGGACTTGTTGCGAGATTGAGACTCTAGGTGATGACGCGACCCAAAGACGACGCGACCAGTAACGACAAGACTGGTTCGACACCTAACATGATTCTTAAAGAGGCGACCGTGCCCCAAACAAGAAATCACGCACTGAAGCGATTAAACCGCGCCGAAAATCACAACGCGAGCTCGACTGTCAGCTTTGAATCCACCGTTCGGGATGGCGCCAAAATCGATCTTATCCTCATCCCATCGCACATCAGATCATCCCCATGTCGTCACCACCTCGCCCACGAGCCTCCTCCGTCTGTAGCCGGATGAACAGAACACCCAAAAAAACAACAACACGAATGGTGAGCTGAATTTCAAAAAATTGCCTAAGCAATGATGAACAAAAAAAATGAAGTAGGGAGAGGCAGAACACATGGAAATCCAGTTCCTCGGGTGAAAATGAGCTCCTGCATGGCCAATTGCAATTAAAAAAAAAAGGAAGAGCCCTGTCCCTTGGACAGGTTGACCTGTCCCCAACATTGGGCAAAGATGCATCGACCTGTTCCTAGTGCTATACACTTCCATGCATAAATGCATCGACCTGATCTAGTATGGTTGACCTTAGAGTTCACATGTGCACAGACCTTGCAATGTTGACGGTAAAATATGCACAGACCTTGTAATGCTGAAGGCAAAATATGCACAGACCTCGTAATGCTGAAGGCAAAATGTGCACAGACCTTGTAATACTGAAGGCAAAATCTACACAGACCTTGTAATGCTGAAGGTAAAATGTGCACAGACCTTGTAATGCTGAAGGCAGAACATGCACAGACCTTGTAATGCGGAAGGCAGAACATGCATAGACTTTGTAATGCTGAAGGCAAAATGTGCACAGACCTTGTAATGCTGAAGGTAAAATGTGCACATACCTTGTAATGCTGAAAGCACAAGTGCATCGACCTTCCCTTAGCCCTGGCATAATGTGCATCGACCTTCACTTGTGTTGGCATGATGTGCATCGACCCTAGTCTAGCCCTGGTACAATGTGCATCGACCTTCCCTTTGCCTTAGCACAATGTGCATCGACCTTCCCTTAGCCCTGGCATAATGTGCATCGACCTTCCCTTAGCCCTAGCACAATGTGCATCGACCTTGGTCTTGCCCTGACACAATGTGTATCGACCTTTCCTTAGCCCTGGCATAATATGCATCGACCTTCCCTTAGCCCTGGCACAATGTGCATCAACCTTCCCTTAGCCCTGGCATAATGTGCATCGACCTGCACTTGTGCTGGCATGATGTGCATCGACCTTGGTCTTGCCCTGGCACAATGTGCATCGACCTTCCCTTAGCTCTGGCACAATGTGCATCGACCTTCCCTTGTGCTGGCATGATGTGCATCGACTTTGGTCTTGCCCTGGCACAATGTGCATCGACCTTCCCTTACCCCTAGCATAATATGCATCGACCTTCCTTCAACTTGGTGCCTATGTGCGTCGACCTTCATTTGGCTTTGTGCCTGATGTGCATCGACTTTCCTTCAATCTGGTGCCCATGTGCGTCGACCTTCATTTGACTTCGTGCCTGATGTGCATCGACCTTCCCTCAACTTGGGGCCCATTTGCGTCGACCTTCATTTGGCTTTGTGCCTGATGTGCATCGACCTTCCTTCAACTTGGTGCCCATGTGCGTCGACCTTCATTTGGCTTTGTGCCTGATGTGCATCGACACAACGCCCCGGGTGCGAGACTCAGACACGCACAGTAACCAAAGTACCACGAACAAGGACTAGCTGAGGTCGCGCTCGTCAGCGCTGGTCCGAACCCTCGCCTCGTGTGCACACTTAGACCATACGCCCTAGGTCTGTCCTCTAGCTGGTAATTCCCCCACCAGCCCGGACTCGACGGTACACGGGGGCCCTACGGTAACCAGCCTACTCATCGTCTCTCTCGGGTGTGCCACACCAGTGCTCCCAGTGGGCTGACACATGTGTGTCGTAGGAGTTACGACTAGTGGATGGGTCACCGGAAGCACAGACTCTCAAGTCACAAAAAATGACTCCGGAGGTAGACGAGTACGAGGATCGCTCCTCGTACAACACCGACTCATGGTGACGTAAGCCGAAGACGTCACATCCCGGGACCCCCACGGTGCCCTACACTTGGTCCCCACATGATGCCTAGCATCAGTCAGACCACGGGTCAACACGTGGATTGAGGTACACTCACCCGGGACTCGAATCGGCACGAAAGAAACCATCAGCTAGGCCTCAGACGATGAACAGTCCATCATTGGCCGCTCAAAGATGCACGGCTAAGTCTCAGTCGCGTGTGGGAGAAGGACGGTCCAACCTGGCCGTCAATCGATCCGAACGGTAAGAAACACGAATAGTTAGACACTAGCCGCTCAGGGGAACGGCGGTTAGGATCCCGCCATTCCAAGGCATGGGCGGTCCCACCGGGGCCACTCATATACCAACGGTGCCAGGAGATGAATGGCCAGACCATGGCCGCTCAGGGGACATGCGGCTAGACCCTAGCCGCTCACCCCCAAAACACTATGTAACGGTAACAAGCAACAGTCAAAAATTTAGGGGATGCGCGGTCGGTCTTGGGCTACGCAAGGGATGTGCGGTCACAGGACAGGCCGCACATGCCCCACTACGCGCGGAGCCAACGGCATCAGGTGACATGCGGCTAGCCCATGGCCGCACGAAGGGTCATGCGGCCAGACCATGGCCTTACACCCCAGTGCACTGTGCAACGGTCACAAGCAATAGTCAAAAACCTGGGGATGGGCAGTTGACATGGGGCCGCACGGGGGGACGTGCGGTCCTACGATAGATCACATAAGCCCACAGCACTCTGAGCCATAGTGCGGTCCCCACAGGGCTGCACATAGGATGTGCGGGCCCTGGTTCGACCACACAACCCTCACCGGCACGAAAATAGTGAACCCGTCGGATTTCGCCCATTCCGGCCCCATACAAGCCCCACTGAGGGGGAAATGAAGAGAAAGGAACCCCCAAGCCCCCTAGCATGTTTCTACCCCCCCCAAAGCGCGAAATCGCGGCTTAAAACGACGGATCGGGTGAACTCTCCCCAAAGCAGGCGCAGCCCTTCCCGGCGTGTAGGCACTCATTCAAAGGGTAATGAACTTCAAACTATTCAATCAAACCATTCAAAGTAGATTTCACCAATCGTCCTTGTGTTCAAAGAGACTTAATCCACATTGTTTGTCCTGTCAAAAAATAATGTTTGAATTAGATTCTTCAATTGATATCAAGTCAAAATGCTTACTCTAGTCATGAAGTTCTTGGGCCGTCCAAACCGCCAACTCCTTGAGTGATTGAAACTCTTCCAAATATTTCCCAAACATTAGTAACCCTCATTTTCAGTTTATTTGGTCATCATCAAAATTCATGAGATATGATACAAGAGGAGGGGGTTCAATAGTCTACATGGAAAGGAGTGAGATAAAACATCGTCTAAGTACAAGAATTAGTTGGAACATCATCTATACATGAGAAGTCAGAAGGAACATTATCTACATCTGGAAAGTACAAGCAACTATCATCTACATGTGAAATATAGATGAAACTTGATCTAAGTGTGAACTTGGACGATGCCGGAAACTTAGATAATGCGCATAACTTGGACGATATTGAAAATTTGGACGATGAACATCGTGAAAGCTAGATGATACTGTAAAAGTTGGATGAAGCTAAGCCTGATGAACAATAAATAGTGGACGATGCAAAATTAGACTTAGAAGATGGAGATCAAGACAGATTTATTTTCTTTTTCTGCATGAATTCTACTAGATTATTTTCTCTCTTTCTGTAAATTGTGTGAGCATTATGGGAAATTGATTTCGCATCAATGGATCTAACTGTCGCCGTGCACAAGGAAAGAAGGTGCTGGTTGTCAAATAGAAGAAGGGAACACAAGTAGAGAAGAGAAGAAGGAAATGGATGGTAGAAGGAAAGCGTGCATGTTGATACGATAAGCAAGGAAACTACAGGATAGCGACGGGGATCCAAGTTCGTGTAGGTGATTCTTCCCAAGGAGATCCGAAGAACACTGATGCCTATTTAAAAGACCCTCTAAGGTGCCCTACTAGGAGGACAAGGTGGAGAGGTAGAAGTAGAGAGGAGGAGGATGGAGATAGTTCTCTTTTCGTGCTCTTCTTTTTAGGATTTAAAATTAATTTCTTTTCATGTTCTAGGTTTTAGGGTTTATTTTCTGAAGAACCTTTCCTTGCTTTTCTGTCATTTTCTTCCTCGTAGTTAGGAAGCAAAAAGAAGAGCTCCTTTTGTTGGTAGGTGAAAATGGTTTCCTTGAGGAGTTCAAAGTTAGTCAGAGAGAAGGCATAAATTGGAGGAGTTCCAGTAAAGTTTTGATCGATGTTTGGAAGTGTTGTACTACCGTTTTAGAGTTTCAATTCTAGTTTCCTTTGCCCTTTACATTGTAATGAACAAGTTTATTATTGAGTTATTTTCTGTTCAAGTTTGCTTCTTAGTTAATTGATGCATGGTTAATCCTTCTCGCCCCCTCGGGAGGAGGACCCTTCCTATGTGGAGGGAGCTGAGTATGAGATTGACACGGAGAGTTTTCTCCGGCTGATGGACGAGATGGCGCCCAATGTCAAGGCCTTCCCTGACTTTGAGTCATGGGCAGGTGCGGAAGGAGCCCGTTCAGGTAAGGGCTTGTGATGTTGATTGTAAGCTGTGACTTCACCCATTTCTGGCCGCTGATGTGACCGTCTAGCTTCTGCAGAGGAGGTAGAGACGTCGGGGCTAAGGCCCCGATTGAAGCACTGGACGGGGAGCCTGGACAAGCGGGAGAGCCAGCCCCCACGGCGACTGGCAATTGTCCGGGTAAGTGTTCGATTACTTTAGAGGGAACCTTCTCGTCGTAATCGCACTTATTGATTAGCCAAAGTTGTTGACTTGGTCTGAGTTGCTTGATTGGCAGGTGAGGATACGACGGCCACCCTGGAGATGATCCAGAAGCTGGTGGACACCGGCCCGTCAGTTGCCCTGCCATCTTTCGGGGACGAGGCTGGGCAGGAGACCTCCGTGCCCCCACCCACCGTAGGGGACACGCTGGGCAGGCTACCGGGGCTGTTGGAGAAGCTTCCTCTCCCACCTTTGCCGACCGTGGTGTCGGCTTGCACGGTGGGGCTGGTGGAGTCATCCAACGTGGGACCCTCAGGTACGTAGCTGAGTACTCAGTTATTTCATGGTGGATTACTCTACTTTACCCACGCATGCTAAGCTTTCACTGGGGGTTGGTTGCAGGGACCTCTTCTCCCTTGGAGGAGGGAGAGCTTCCCCGGGACACAGCCAGGGTAGCCGGGGATGAACTTGCTGTCGCTGCGTCTACTGGGTGCGATGAGGAGTTTGTCAATATCGAGGGGGTATTTGAGGGGGATGCCCCAGCTGGTGAGCTTCTTCCCTAACACCTTTGGCTAGGGAGTTAGCTTTGTGCAAGACTAGACTCGGTAGTAGGCTGACTCAGCTTACTGGTGTGCAGGTGCCTCTGATTTGCCCGTGATTGAGGGTTCATCAGGGGCTTCAACTGGTTCTTCAGGCAGCGGCAGCACGGCCATGGAGACCAACGAGAGCTTGAGTTTGAGCTCTTCCTCCTTTGAGGCTTCTTCTGCTGGAGATGCTGAGATGACGGCGGCGTTGGAAGGTACATGTAGTTCCTTCACTCCCCTTCATTGACTTTAACTTAGGGTTTATGGTGGAGCTGACATTTTGTGTTATTTCCAGGGCTAGAGTCTGAGGAGGAGCGCGTGTCGACTCCCATCGAGGCGGATCTGGGAGAGCTTTCTACCTCTCCGATGATTACTGGGGACACCCGGATGTCAGAGGAGCCTCTGCCCTCTCCGACTCCAGCAGGAGATGCTGCTGAGGTGGAGGAGAGACTACCCTCACCGAGGAAAAAGAAGAGGGGGAAAACTCACTCGAATAGGTAAGGGAACTGCTGACGCATCTCATCCTCACGCTCCCAAGACACCTCGCCACCAGAGTGCCACTGCCACACCACCTTAACAAGGGGAATAACATTGTTCTGCAGGTGTTGCTCTCACTAATCCTTAATACGGATGGGGAACTCTAGAAGAGACAGATCGGGAGTCACCTCGGGCCAAACGGAATCCTCCAAAATATGAGAGTCATCGGGCATGTACTTCCGCAACATGGAGACATGGAACACGTCATGCACCGCTGCTAACTCCGGGGGTAACTGCAACCGATAAGCAACCTCGCCAATGCGCTCCACAATGGGAAAAGGGCCAACATAGCGGGGACTCAACTTCCCATGCCGGCCAAAGCGCATCACCCCCTTCATAGGAGAAACTCTCAAGAATACTCGATCACCGACAATAAAACTGAGGGGCTGCCTTCTTAGATCGGCATAGCTCTTCTACTGACTCTGAGCCCCCAACATGTTCTGACGGACCAAATGCACCACGTTCACACACTGTTGCACTAGCTCTGCTCCTATCATAACATGCTCACCAACCTCAAACCAATCAAGTGGAGTCTGACATGGTCTCCCGTGCAACGCCTCATAGGGAGCCATCCCAATGCTCGAATGATAGCTGTTGTTATAAGCAAACTCAACCAATGGTAGATGGTGAATCCAACTCCCTTGCCACTACAGGCAACATGACCTTAGCATGTATTTTAGCTTCTGGATGGTCCTCTCTGACTGACTGCCCGACTAAGGATGATAGGCCGAGCTAAAGGCTAACTTGGTACCTAGAGCTCTCTAGAAACTCCTCCAGAATCCGGAAGTGAAACGTAGATCTCGATCTGACACGATGGAAATTGGGATTCCATGCAAAGGTACGATCCGCTCCACATAAAGACATGCTAGCTTGGGCACACTCCAACTGACTCTGATTGGTAACAACCGAGCCGTCTTTGTCAGCCTATCCACAAGCAACCAAATGTCGCCATGCCCACTTGGAGTCCTCAGCAATCCCACCACAAAATCTATGATCACGTGGTCCCATTTCCACGCGGGAACCTCCAAGGGCTGAAGCGTACCTCCAGGTCACTGGTGCTTCGCCTTTACCTGCGACAAGTCAGGCACCTGGCCACAAACTCAGCAATATCTCTCTTCATACCAGGCCACTAGAACTATCTCCTCAAGTTCCAATACATCTTCATCGCACCCGGATGCATAGTGTACCTGCTCCCATGTGCCTTTAGTAACACTACATGCCTCACCTGCTCCTCGGCTGGGACGTACAGTCTACCTCTGTCACGCCCCGAGCCAGCGGAAGATAGAACCCGGATGTGGCGTGACGATGTCTATTATCAATCATGTCAATCAGCGTGTCTTCTTCTGTCTTCGTGTCCTTCTTCATCAGAGTCTGCTACGGGGTAGGTAGCGTCAACGCATATCTACAGTCTTGGCCTGTAGCGTCGACGTAGTCCTGTAGTGTTTCTCTAACAGAGACCCACAGGGACCTCCTTCCACTCCTTCAGCTTCTGGACCCAGTATTTCTCCACTCTGAACTCTTCCCTCCAGCTCCGGCCGCTCCCTGCGCCAGGGCTCCTGAAACTGACGGTGGTGAACCACCGAGACGCAGGAGCAATGGTGCCGACCGGGACGGCGATCGCCTGAACATGGATGATGGACCACCTGTAGTCGGAGGTTCCTGTGCAGAAACGAGAGCGCCCTGCGACGAACGATCTCACGCTGGCTTCGACCAGGACGAGGGCGCTGAGGAGGCAGAACGCCCCAGAAGCCGTGCACGTGGCGGACCGCCCCAACACGTACTGAGGGCTGCTGGTGTGAGCCATCAACCAGTACCTCTTTACCTTCCCCCTGAGACTCCTCTTGTCGTCAGTTGTCGACGTCGCCGGCGGCCCATTCGCGTTCCAGCTTCCGGCGCTTCCTGTCGTGCAGCTCCCCAAGCTTGTGCTTCGTGGTCGAGACAGTCAGGGCCGACGAGATCATAAGAACCAGCAAAGCCAGCATGAAGACGATGATCAGGGCGTGGTTGGGCAGGTAATCATAGATCACGCCGGCGCCCATCTGGATACCGACGCTGACGGTCACCATTACGACGAGGATCCCTAGAGCGACGATGTTGGAGGCGGCATTGTCCGTCACGCCGAGTGAGGTCACGAGGTTGCCCATCACAGTGCAGATGAGGATGGTGCTACGTACTAAGCTTGGAGAGCTGGTTGATGGGCCGGGGCAAGGCGGTGTTGAGGTCCACGGGCAGCTTGGTGGCGACGGCGAGGACGGTGAGGGGTGGCGGCATTGAGGGTGAAGTATTTGGCGGGGAACCAGAGCCGCCGAGAACGGAAGCCGCGGTAGGTGTCCAAGGTCATGGCGGCGCCGCAGCAGAGGGAGGCACCGGCGATGTAGAGGCCGATCGATGGCCGGCAGTGGCTTGCCGAACTCGGAAGCATTGAGGGAGCCGTCGGCGACGCAGCCCCCCATTGTCGAACGGTGAAGGGTGGTTTGTGTCCTGGCCGCCGTGTCGAGTGGCTGGTACGAGGGGAAGGCTGAGGTCTGTCAGGGTAGAGAGAGAGAGAGTTTTAGGCCCTTCTGAGAAGCGTACGTTGTAGTTGTCGCTTTCCGGCCGCTTGTCAGGGTCATGTCATTTTTGATAAGTTTAATATTGCGCTGTCGGAGAAAGAATAGGGAATTCATTTTAAATGTCCACTTTGATAAAAGGGTGGATTATCCGCCCTTAACTCATCTCTGAATATTTATTTTATCTTTACATGAGAGCCCTCTCTCTCCCTCTCTCTCTCCTTCTCTTACTCTCTCTCATTTTGGTGGCCTCCGGGGGACCTTCAGCGTCGGAGCAGCTTTCTTCTTCCTCTTCCCTCTTCTTTATGCATCCTCTTCTCTGTGTATATCTCTCTGTTGTCTGTGTGTGTATCCCCCCCTTCGCATGGAGAGGGGGAGCTTTTATACCCTCAGCGGCGGGAGTGTCGATGGCGGGAGCGACCGAAGGCGATGGGCACTGAATGGGAGTTGACTCTCCCATCCTCAGTTGCAGTGGGGTAGCCAGCATGCCTTCACGAGGGAGTGACACCTCAGCTAGCCCTGAGCTATCCCCACTACACGCTAAGGGCCATAGGGCGTGGCATTACATCCATTCTACCGGTTGCACCGGGTGAAGAACAAACCAAGGTGTGACGCTGGATGGGCAGATAGGCGTGCCACTGGAGGCTCAGGATAGTGTGCCGCTGAGGACCAGCAGGGGCATGTCACTGGAGGCTTCAGCCAGCATACCACTACAGCGGCATAGAAAGTGTACCGGCCAGGGGGCCAGTGGGTGTGCCACTGAGGGGGCCACCAGAGTGTGCCGCTGGAGGGCTTGGGGGTGTGCCGCTGAGAGGGCAACTAGGGTGTGCCGCTGGGGGCCTTGGTGGTGTACCGGGTGGGGCACACTGAGGGTGTGCCGCTGAGGGATTGCATGGGGTGTGCCACTGGGATAGATTTGAGCCCGTTGTAGACACGAGTTGCAGTCCACTTGATTTTCTTCGGGGCCCATAGGTTGTAAGCTTCCCGGGGGTTGATTCTTCTTCACTATCATGCTTCCGGAGATAGCTTCACGGCAGCATGCTTATTCAGGGAGCCTAGGTGACCAGTCTCTCCGGGGACTTCTTTGCTTGATGTTGCTGTTGATGTGAGACCGAGCATGGCATATGGACGTGTAATTTTACACGTCCACAACAGCGGAAGCCTAGTGGGCTCATAACCCATAGGTCTTGGAACATAGTGATGGCCAGTACAGAAGGATTCCAAAAATTTGGTAAGCATGTCAGAGGATGATGACTGATAAAGGGGGATCATTTTCTCGGTGTAAGATTATTTGGCTATGTGAGTCATGCTGATTTTCGTGCCATTGCTTGAGGCATTGTGGTTTATGACATCGACAGGATGGAGAGTTAGGAAAATATGACGACAAGTGTGCCGATGAGTACCCTATTCATTCGTTGGATGTAGTGTCGGTGTTTGGTAGTGGACCCAGTTAGGGGTCACAAAGGAAATAACTTGACAGAGGATGAGAATGCAATGATCAGAGTCAATCAGCTAGGTGCTCGAATTGTGTTGGAAGTTGTGTCCTCAAGATAGAATCATGGTCCAGGAGATGTGTTTTCAAAGGAAATAAGTTGCTGGTCTGGTCCACCTAAACTCTCCCTCCCCCACTCAGAAATAAAAAAATATATATTTTCTTAAGGGTTTACCCGGACCAGTTTTAGCCCTCAACCTGGTCTGCCTAAACCCTTCACTGACCTTTCATCTTCCCCTATAAAAACCCCTTAGAAGCTCAAGGGGTAGGGCAATGCATGCGGTGCAACGAAGGCAAGGCAATCCAACAGACGCAGGCATACTCGCAAGGTCAGACGCAAGGAGATTTGTATGTGTGGTTGGCTTGTGAATCGGCTTATATACGCCGAGGGTATGTCACTCATACTCCCCTCAAGCGTTTAGCCATGTCACGCAAGTCCACCGCCATCACACATAAGGCATTATGATAACAGCAAATACACCCGCATCCCAGGTCTATCCACGTGTGCCAACCTACGACGGCCACACATACGCCATGGTATCGCACCTCCGTCCATCATGGGGCCGCGCCCAACCACTCGATCCAAGCTGCGCCCGGCCCCCACCTAGTCATCGGCCAGTACCTCCTCCGATCATCTAGTCTCGCCCTCCCTCGGTGAACCGGGCATGACCCTCGCCTCGAGGAGAGCCTCCGTAAAACACGTGGATATCTGCCTTATCATGGATTGACCCGGGGACCGACCCACGTGTCGAAACTATCCCATAGCTTGCACCAGTTGTAATTTGGCTTTTCTGGCCCACCTGTAAAGCCCACGTGGCTCTCAAAAAATATATTACCACCTGTACCATCCAGTGTGTAACCAGTGCCCCTAACTCTAGCAAACTACATTTCCTGGTAAAGCGCGAACCTATAGCTATGGAATTCCCCCGGGCCCTCTACGCATGGCTTCAGACATATACAGACTTCTCTTCAATATGGAACGAAGGTGTTCAGATTCAATCCGATGTAAATAAACACCGACTGCTTGCAATCGGTGGGGAAAGATGTCCGATACATGACTCCCCACAATCGCCTATGCACTCACACTTATGGAACCTCCCTTCTCTCCACGTGTCGCCCGATCTCCCAAGCCCCACGTGTCGCGTCCTGGCGACGCTTCCCCGTTAAACCTTAGGTTCTATGGGTGATTGTCAAGAAATCGACTGGCACGCCTACACCCCGATTTAGTTACCCTCATCCTGAAAATTTCCCGTGCCATTCAATCCCTTCTCGACTCTCCGTAAGAGGTGAGTGCCCGGTACTGCCCGGAGAGGAATAAGGCTACCAAGGGGGATACCCGAGATATGTCAAACTCCCGTGTTTCCCTTCATCGCCTTATCCCGTCCCTGAGTCCGATCATCGGATCCCAGAAAACCCCCCGATGACAAAAAGGATGGCACGCCTAGTGGGACGTCTCCCACCTTCCTTCTTTTTACTAAAGAGAAAGCATGTGCCAATCCTGAGGTCCTAGTGCCCTTTCCCTATCATTGCAGGAGAGGCAGAGGAGGGTACTCGCTCGCACTTTCCAATAGCTTCTAGTTCACGTTTTGACTGTCGAACCGCACCCGACGTCCGTTAATGACTGTCGCCTCTGTAGCATCCAGCGCTCCAGCAACCATGGCGACTGTCACCTACGGTCCCATTGTCGTTGCCACCCATGCGCGGGTGGGCTATTTGGCGGTGCCAATCGCCTTCGGCAACTTCACCCCAGTCGTCAGATCACCCTACTTCCTGGGTGTGGTCCCCGTGGCTGCTCCACAGCTATCCTCAGCATCTGTGCCTGCCCATGCGGTGGATGCATCGTAGCCACTTCCAGCATCGGTGACTCACTCGAGTGTTAGGCTCGGGCCTTCCGCCACCGGCCCCCGTGGGGATCCCAAATCAGTTACTGCCTGGGCAAGCGTCAGCCGCCGGGCCCAGTCTCGGCCAACTTCCAGTATGGGCCCCATGCCCCAAGCTTTAGCCATCACTACAGCATTTTGCTTGGACCTTTGACCCCGAGCCCCAGTCAAGATAGCACCTGACATGGGTTTTTACCCCCAGGTGCCCGACTTCCCATCATTCTACTCAGGTGTCCAGTCCCAAGTCCCAGCCCAGCCAACTCCCCGCACGGGTTTTCCCACCCGGGGTCAGTGCCCCCTAGTACCCTGCTCTGGCCTTTCGACCCGATCCGCCGATGAGCTGTCATCCAGCCCGGGTCCCCAACCCCAGGTTCGAGGCTCCCCAGCACCCAGACCGGGCACACAACCCTGGGATTTCGCAAGGTCAGTTCCCAATGTGGACTCTCTGCATCGGGCTCTCGGCCTCTCAGCTCCACTACAGGATTCTGTCCCTTACCACTTAGTGACCCCGGTTCCCAGCACATGTAACGACCCAGAGCTCCAGGTACCGATAACCCGATATAACATCGGATTACTGCCACTAGGACTGGGGAAGTCACCTAAGAGGCTGATGAGGCCCTTGAAGGGTTGGAGGAGTTTGTCGGGGGGGAGCGTATAACGAATTGGAATTACACCATGCGTAATATTAATTAGAACAGTGATTTAAACTGAAGTGCGGAAGTAATTAAAATATATCAGAGTGAAGTCAATATACAATAGTCCAGAATTTCAAATACACAAGTCTGACAACAACAAAACAGTCCCTCCGTACAATTACACGGGACATACCCCGGTCAAAAGCACACAAAGGAAGGACAGACCATAGCTAGCGCTCTAGGCATGGTCTCCAAAAACACACGATGGATCGACGGACGGCTGGGATGGCTCACCTATAGGAAGGAAAGATGAGTCACAGCCAGACTCAGTAGGGGTCACGCGGATCCCTACCTTACACTAAACACGCAAGCATACAGTGGTAAAGGCAATTAGAGCATGCATTTAACGCAGTAAATAGGCAATGGCACAATTAAATCACAGTTATAGCAAAGTAGGAAAGCCTACCTAAGCAGGTAAACATGCCGAATTACATTAAATAATAGTGTTAGGGGCTAAATCTACCAAGAGAGTGAACCCCAGCTAACCATGTGATAGGAAGAAGGAAGACCACCAGAAAGAAGAAACCAGATGCATCCACTGATGCCTTACACTGCGTCTCTAGCACCTCGCAGTCAAGCTCGTGACACAACAGTACCGCACTGAGTAACTAGTCAGAGTAACACTCGTCAACGTAAGTCCAAGCCTCTGACCACGTATACACACACTGACTCATGGCCATGAGGCAGGCCTCTAGCTAGTTTTCCCTCCCAATAGGATGCTACAGACTATGCGAGAGGGCCCATGGAAACTAGCTTTAAAATCGTACAATGGGAACACCCGCCACCTCTCCCAGGTGGGCCGACACGGATGTCGTCGTGCTATGACTAGTGGTTCCATCATAAGGAAAGAGAAAGCTACTCTTTTGCGATATAAAATAATGCTACAGTGTACAAAATACTTTAAATGTGGCATGTATGAATCATGAAATGCATTAGAAATTACATAAACAATCTTTTGAAATCTCTAGGTATATAACGGATCAGGACCATCCCGTTACATACCATAACGGACTGGGGCAGGACCACTATACTCAACAGAACTCATAAAAAATCCACAGTCAACAGAGACTATAATGCACCCGGGCGGGCGCTATAGGACTATAACACACGGGGGTAGGGGCGTTAAAGTCAATAGGCACACAATACGACCGACAAGGGCTATAACGCACCATAACAGGTGCATTAAAGACACCCAAACTCAGAAATCCACAGGAAACCCATAGTTTTCATGCATGATATAACGCACCCATACCGCCCCGTTAAAGAACTATAACAGCTGCTCTTTTCTGCTGGTCGCCTCTTCACTCTTTTCTCTCTGTCTCAAATCCTTCTCCTCTCTTCTCTGCTTTCTTTCCTCTCACGGACTCCCTCTGCTCTCATAGACTCTCTTTTTACTTCTGCTCTCACTTCTCTCTGCTACTCTCTCTCTTCTTCACTCTTGAACTCTCTTCTTCTCTCTGCTCTCTAATTCTCTATCTCTCTCTTTCTTTCTTCTTCTTCTTTATCTCTCTGCTGCTCTCTCACTCCTCTTCTTTCTAGATCGAGTGGGCTCTTTCTCTGCTTCTGCTTCTTCTAGGTCAAATGCTCGATCGTGCTTCTCCAGGTGGAGAAGTCTTCTTTATATATCAGCCGCAGATGGGTAGGCGTGTGTCCTCCACGAGATCCCACCTCTTGACCACGTGGCAGCACCATAGCCTGCCTCACTCCACATGTCACAATCCTGGCTCAACCTCCAACCTTGGATCACGAGCCATCCTTACACTCCACGAAATGATTCTGTCATAATAGAGACAAATCATCAGTTCAGATAGTCAGAAGTATACTGCTAATAATAAAAAAAAATTGCACGGGGTTGGTTTGAGGAATATGCACGGAGTGTATATGAACGTGCACGGACTTGAAGGTGAAAGGTGGACAACATGCACAGACTTGATAAAGCCATAAAAGGTATACACAGACTTTGACAAGGTTTCCTGGCGTTGACATAAAACATGCACGGACTTGCTAAAGAAACGTGCATTGACTTAGACAAATGCACGGACACGAAAATGAGCAAATTAAAAACCTACACGGACCTAGACTATGCAAGGACTCAATGTTTCAACAAATATGAATGGGCTTCGTTAAAAAGAGCACAGACTTAGTCTTCATAGAACAAGACATGCACGGATTATGCACGGACTTATATGCATGGACTTATGTTCGTATATGAACAAGGTGCACGGACATGGCTTAATCGTGCACGGACTTCATTTTGGTCCAAGGAAGAAAAAGTGCATGGACTTAACAATGCTCAGACTTTAACTCAAAATAATGTGCACGGACTTTACAGAAACATGCACGGACTTAAGTGAACATGCATAGACTTGATAAATGGAGAAGTGCACAACGTGCACAGAGTTCATCTGTGCATGGACGCACAATGTGCACGGATGCACAATGTGCACGGACTACATACACAATTGAACGAACATTCTTGGACTTGTTTTGAACATGCACTGAGTTAGTTGCGTGGAAGCCTAAAATGTGCACGGATGCACAATGTGCACGGATGCAGTTTTTTCTACTAAGTCCAAAACATGCATGGACTCATAAGGACGTGCAAGGACTTTGCAAAAGAAGAACCAATGTGCACGGACTCAATTTTTCTACTAAGTCCAAAACATGCATGGACTCATAAGGAACTTGTTAGAAGGCTGCGTCCACGCTGTCGTTCAGCAGCGTTGACGCAGTGGACGTCTTCTGATACTTTGAGGAGTATGTTTAGCAGCGTCCACCCATGAGCCTGCAGCGTGTATCCTGCCTTGGGGAGATGATTCTTTCTGCTCTGCTGCGTCCACGCTTTAGCCTACAATGTCGATGCAGGCCTGATGAAACTTCTTGGTCTTGACGATGTTGAAGGCTGCTATACTGCTGCGTCCACGCTGCAGTTCAGCAGCGTTGACATAGTGGTGTTCTCTTCAACAAAATGACTTTGAGGCTTTGCTGCTGCGTCGACCTTTGATGATGCAGTGTCAACCTTTATCTTAAAGTTGATGAAGGCTTGAAGGCAGCTGATTCGACCTTTGAGCTGAACTCAATGAAGGCTACGTCGACGCCGACAACTAATGCGTAGACGCCTTAAAGTATGCAATAGCAGCGTTGACCTTTGCTTGCAACGTTGACCTTTGGTGTTAAAGGTCGACCTTAGAACATGTAGGGTCGACCTTTAACCTGCAAGGTCGACCTTTATCATGAAGGCTTGAAGGCTGCGTCGATGCCAACGCCTGGATGCATTGATGCTGGCTTGAAGAAGATGCTAGACTTGAAGATATTGAAGGCTGCTGCTGCGTCCACGCTGTTGTTCAGCAGCGTTGACGCATTGGTGTCTTCAAGAGCCACGTATACACTTAGCATCATCGACCTTAAGCCTTGATGCGTAGACGCTGTCTCCCGATAGCATCCACGCAGTTGTCTTCTAACACAATTCCTTCAACGTGTCTAATGATGGCTGCATCCACCTTTGAGCTTAGCAACGTCCACCTTTAACTTGCAAGGTCGACATTTGTCTTGAAATCAATGAAGGCTGCGTAGACGCCTTGAGTCTGGACATCGATGCTGGCTTGAAGCGTGGCTTGGTCTTAAAGACGCTGAGGGCTAAAGGCTGCGCCCACATTGTCGTCCAGCAGCGTTGATGCCTCATTCCATCAGAAGCTGTCTCTGATGCTTTAACTGCTTTGATTGTTGCTTCTGTACTACGTCCACGCTGCACTGTTGGAGCATTGACGCTTTGGTTTGACTTGAAGCTTTGAACTACACTTAAATGTGTCGACCCCTTGGCTTGATGAATGTGCTTTGATGCGTAGACGTTGTCTTCTGGTAGCGTCGATGCCATGTTCTTACAGAGTCAACCTCGTTGCATTTTCTCTTGAGCTTCACTGGAAAAACATAGTTGTATACACATAGAATGAAATGCTTTAATGGAAAAACGTAATTGTATACACATAGAATGAAATGCAAGCAAGCAGGCCAGAATATTAACAGGCTAATGGTGACTAAATTAAGATTCACACAAAGTCACTGTGTTGCTATCATCAAAACATAATAATGACGACGTCATGACTTTATGTCTAAGCCGTTAAATATCCTTCTCCGACATCATGACCTTCTGCCTAAGCCGGTAAATATTCTGCCTTGGCGTCATGGCCTTCCGCCTAAGCCAAGTTGTGTCTAAGCCGTTAAATATTTTTATCTGACGTCATGACTTTCCGCCTAAGCTGATAAATATTCCACCTTGACATCATGACCTTCCACCTATGCCAAGTTATCCGACATCATGGCTTTCCGCCTAAGCTGGTAAATATTCTGCCTTGGAGTCATGACCTTCCGCCTAAGTCAAGTTGTACGGCGTCATGACTTTATGTCTAAGCCGTTAAATTCTCTTATCCGGCGTCATGACTTTCTGCCTAAGCTAATAAATATTCTGTCTTGACATCATGGCCTTTCTCCTAAGCCAAGTTGTACAGTATCATGACTTTACGTCTAAGCCGATAAATATTCTATCTTAGCGTCATGGCCTTCCACCTAAGTCAAGTTGTACGACATCATGACTTTACGTCTAAGCCATTAAATACTCTTGTCCAGCGTCATGACTTTCTCCCTAAGCCGGTAAATACTCTGCCTTAGCGTCATGGTCTTCTGCCTAAGTCAAGTTGTACAGCGTCATGACTTTACGTCTAAGTCATTAAATACTCTTGTCCGGCATTATGGCTTTCCGCCTAAGCTGGTAAATATTCAGCCTTGGCGTCATGGCCTTTTGTCTAAGTCAAGTTGTACGACATCATGACTTTATGTCTAAGTCGTTAAATACTCTTGTTCGGTGTCATGACTTTTTGCCTAAGTCGGTAAATATTCTATCTTGGCATCATGACCTTTCGCCTAAGTCAAGTTGTACGACATCATGACTTTACGTCTAAGCCATTAAATACTCTTGTCCGGCGTCATGGCTTTCCGCCTAAGCTAGTAAATATTCTACCTTGGCGTCATGGCCTTCCGCCTAAGTCAAGTTGTATGACGTCATGACTTTATGTCTAACTCATTAAATATTTTTGTCCAGCGTCATGACTTTTCGCCTAAGCCGGTAAATATTCTATCTTGGCATCAAGGCCTTCCGCCCAAGTCAAGTTGTACGACATCATGATTTTATGTCTAAGCCGTTAAATACTCTTGTATGGCGTCATGACTTTATGTGTAAACTGTTAAATACTCTTGTCCGACGTCATGATTTTTCGCCTAAGTTGGTAAATATTTTACTTTGGCGTCATGGCCTTCCGCCTAAGTCAAGTTGTACGACATCATGACTTTACGTCTAAGCCATTAAATATTATTGTCCGGCATCATGACTTTCCGCCTAAGCCAGTAAATATTCTGTCTTGGCATCATGGCCTTCCGCCTAAGCCAAGTTGTACGGCGTCATGACTTTATGTCTAAGCCGTTAAATATCCTTGTCTGGCGTGTGTTATAGTCCATCCCTCCTTCAAGAACTTTAATCCTCGAAATTTGAGGAACAAACAGGGAACAGGGAAGAACAACCTAAAAGCTGGCAACGCTTCCAAAGCTCCTACTAAACACAAACACACCATAACATGACAACAATACAATTCTGAGGAACACTGCAAGATCAAAATCACAAGTGAAATCATCACGCTTTGAATCCCAACGCATATCGATTCTCAGAGAGGAACATAGCATACAAAGGAACACAAGTCTGACACATCCAGTCATGGCATCATCGCTACCGTCTCACAAATCAAGGAGACATGGCCCATGCCACAAAACAGCCATCAATGAAATCTCATACTCGGCTGACAGAACAAGCATCAGCTCTTCACAAGGGAGATAGTCATCTCGGCTGACTACTACCACTCATCGACTTCCGCGCCATAAACATCAACAGGTCTGGCAAGTAGAATGCCAATGGCACCACCGGACCATTATCACTGCCAAGTCGGTCCTCATTCAGATACCATATCTGATTTGAGTTTCATGCCAACTCCACCCTTTCAGGGGAGTACGGCAAAACCAACCGACAAAATCTCATGATCCTTGGTCCAAACGATTCTAAACTCAGACTCACAGGGAACTCTTCTCATACTGCGACAAGCATAGTCCATCACACAATCTCATAATGGACACCTGCCAATTCTCAGCTCCATTCTCAACATAGAACCATGGGACACAACCACAAACTGGGCCACTTCTAGGCACCATCACAGTTGATCAATCGGCTAATCACCCAAGCCACTCTCAGCTTACCAACAAGGATCCACAACACCTCTCGAAAAATACATCTCTAAGACCATAGTCCCAAGAGCACAACTCCCAATGAAAACAAAGGGTACTCGATCGATAGGGTACTCGATCGATACATCCGCTGCCATATTTCCCAATTCTCTAACTTGCCAGTGCCAACAATGATGATGCCTCAAGCAATGACATGGCAACCAACATCATCAAGGCTTACATTGCCAAGACAATCTCACATCGAGGAAGCAATCCCCTCGGCTGGTCAGAATCTTCTGACCCTACGATCCTTGACCTGTGGATTATAAGCCCACCACGCTTCCGTTGCGCACTCGATCTAATGCACACAGGTAGCAAAGACAACTTGACATCTGCATTTCAACACATCTCTCGGCACCATCGCAATTCATCAGCTGCAATTCACCACACCTCAAGTACTGATCATGCCAACTGTCGATCACCTGTTGTGCCCCCCTAGGCACAAGCATGTGTATTTTGTTTTGATGATAGCAACAAAGTGTTGAGAGCATGCATTCATGTTCAAGGGCACAACTATGCACGAGTGCAATTTCTGGTAGTTTCTCATACCTCGTGCACATTGGCATCACAATGTCTTTAGTGAAACATCACTAGCCGTACTTCATTAAGATGAGTCACATTTGTACCCTGAGGAGGTAGCCTAAAGACTTCCTAAAGGGGAGCACCGCTCTCCTTGAAAACGAGGAGGTAACCTACGTGTTCCCTAAAGGTGAGCACCGCTCTCCTTGAAAATGAAGAGGTAACTTACGGGTTCCCTAAAGGCGAGCACCGCTCCCCTTGAAAACGAGAAGGTAACCTACGGGTTTTCTAAAGGCAAGCCCTCCCCTTGAAAATGATGAGGCAGCTAAGGGCTTCCTAAAGGCGAGCACCGCTCCCCTTGAAAATGAGGAGGTAGTCTAAGGGCTTCCTAAAGGCGAGCACCACCCCCCTTGGAAACGATGAGGTAACCTAAGACTTCCTAGAGGTGAGCATTGCTCCCCTTGAAAACGAGAAGGTAACCTATGGGTTCCACCAGAGGCAGACACTCATCCCCTCGCAAAGACTGACGGCAAGTAGACCAACCCAAGGGAAGGCGTGAGCGTTGCGAGGACATGCATATAGAAAAGCAACTAGGAGCGTATTACACGAGCGTCTCTCAATAAAGAGGTACACGTTCAAAATAAGTCCAAAGAGATTTTATTCCTTAGTCAAAATACAAAATTGCCAAGGCACAAGAGTCGACTCTAGTAAAGCCACCACCAGAATACAAGGGATTCTATCTTTTGATCAAGATACAAAATGACTGGAGTACAAGGATGGCTTTTGAAAAGCCATCTTACTGACTCGCAAGAAAATAAGGGAGTGGAGACACGATCCCGCCCCCAGCTTCGCGTGACGATGACGGATGACCTTCCCTCAGTCCGCTTGTTCCTAGGTAGTAGACGAACAGAGAAAGTTGTCTATGCCAGAGAAGAGAAACGAACTCCACACCTAGCATCTCTTTTGATCCGAGGCAGCGGACCAACTGGGGACACCAGCGACAAGGGGCCTGCACCAGAAATGAGGACTGGTCGATCCACCCTTGGCCGATGGGGGACAGTGGAGCAACAAGGCCCACCCATTACGGAAGCCAACCCAGTGTGGTGGCCATGTTTGCAGACTGGGAGACAAGGTCTGCTACCCCGTCCACCGCCATCTTTAGGCAGAAGAGTACGCCCCTTGGCCAGGAGAAGTGCCTCATCACACACCTACGAGTGTAAAGGAAGACAGTCATTGCTATCCAACAGGAAGACGACAGGAGAAACAATGTCAAAAGGCAAGGGGGGTGTGGACACTCAATATTTTTGCGGATGGCAAGCGCACTCTAACTCTAGCCATTTTGAAGCGGACGGAGAAAAAGAAGAAGGTTGGAAATGAAAGAATAAATAATGGTGAAGAAACAAAAAGGAAGAGAAGTGAAAAAAGAGAATAAAAGAAATAATTAAAAAATTAAAAAGTAATTAAAATTGCACCCCTTTCTCTCTCCTCACCCCTCCACATCATCCTCCACCTCATCCATCACCCTCCACCTCATCTAGAGACCCTTCACTTCCCTAGGAGCATTAATTACCCTCTCTCCTAACTACCACCAAATCTCCTCCCTCCCTAGGAGAATCTTGGCTCTCCCAACATAATCTCCCTCTTCCCAACACAATCTCTCTCTTCCTCATTTTCTATGCATTTTCTTCTTTGGGTGATTTTGGGATTTATTCTCGATTTGCGTGCCTCTCTCGTTTCCTGGTCCAAACGGCTATTGATTGAAGCCGGAGAGGTACCATTGGATTGGTCGCATCACGAGGATCGCGTTGATGCCCACTATTCCTCGATTCGCGGAGTGCGGAGTTGAGCCGGGCCGTGAGGCACCGTTTCTCCCTCTCATCGGTTCGCCATCATATCACCACTTTCGTTGAATTCCAGGTTGGGAGATGGATTCCATACTTCGTTAGGACACCGCCAGTACCACTTGCGCCATGGTCCAACACCTGTTACCTCATATTTTATGCATATTCTTATTTAGTATATTTTAATTTATTTTTAGCCTTTTATGTTGAAATCAATTCCATGGGCATCGTATTTCATTTCTAGTGGCATGCTTAGGCTTGGAATGTTGGTTTCGCTAGGCAGGATGGTTTGGTTTTGTAATCCGTCGCGTCCCCCGTCTATTTCGATCGATCGGGAGGGGTTTTCGATTCCAAACTCCAGAGTCATGAAACCCATGTGACATAACATGCCTACCCTGGTGCGTTATGGTCCCTTAACGCATCCCAAGTGGTGTGTTATATCGTCCGTGTCTGAGTTTTCTGTGGAATTTAATGTTCGGGTGGCTTTAACGAGCCTGCCTTGGTGCGTTATGGTCCTTTATTTTGAGTTAAAGGTCCGTTGCCTTTAACGCCCCTGTCCCCATGCGTTATGTCCAATATGACGCCCCTGTTGAGGTGCGTTATATGCCATGGTTTCCTGTGAAGTTTAGACATTCTGGAAGGCATAACGGCTCATGAGAGGTGCGTTACATTCATTATAATGCCCCACCCTTGGTCCGTTATACTCCTCGTTTGTTGTGTTGTGTGGCTGGTGACTTTAACGCGCCCGTTCCAGTGCATTATAGTCCTGTAGCGCACCTGCCCTGGTGCGTTATAGCCTGGTTTATCTGTGGATTTCCTGAGTTCTGTGAAGCATAGCGATCCTTCCCCGGTCCGTTATGGTGTGTAACGGAGCAGTGACAGACCGTTATATACCTGGAGATTTTAAAAGTATGCATGTGTAATTTCTATACAATTCATGTTTCAGATGCGCCATGTTTAAAATATTTTATATACAGTGGCATTCTTCTACATCTTATAAGAGTAGCTTTCTCTTTCCTTGTGATGGAACCGGGGCTCGAACCCCGCAATAGTTGATGCAGTCACGCATTATGCTACGTATCTGACTTATTGGCTTTGCTCATTCACCCTCCCTTAGGGTGATGAGACTGTTATCAGGCTAGAGGCGATTTATCCCACTTGTCTGATGGCCTGGGGGATGAAATTGTCCCTGTGCCCAGTGACTTTATGCCTTATTTACAAGATGCTGGGGGATCTGCACAAATCATGCATCTCCAGAAATTCACAGATAGTTGGTCCGATGCACTTCTTCAACTCCTGGGTCTGCTCTAAGGCTGACCTGAGGAAGCTCCCCGATCGCTTCAGTCTGATCGTCCTGCGCCGAGGATGATCGAGTTTGCCAGTGCTGAGTCATCTTCAATGGCAGATCAGCTTTTTGCTATCAGAGGTAAATTGACCACAGTTCCTGCGGACTCCCCTGGAGTTTTACATTTTTGGAACCTGGCAGCCAGCTCAGGCCCGCTTGTTAATAAGATGTGGCAATGCCGCTTGTTCGAGACAGAGGAGTTCATTCATCTGCTCACAGGCACCAAGTGCATAAGGCCAATCTTGGAGTCAGAGCTGATTCATTGGGCACTGGCCATTTGCCCCAGTGTCCTCGTCTTCAGGAAGAGAGGCTTGCTGTGGTTAGAGCCGTACTATCCTTTCCGCTTCGGCCAGAATTTTGGGTACAATCAGAACATCCCCTCCTCCTTCGCACGGTTTAATCTTCCAAACAGGCATCGGGCTAGCCAGATGACCGCAGAAGAGGCTCGTATATGGTGGGATTACTTCCACCACCAGGAAGATATGTCTTTCAGGGTGCCGTCCCCTGCTCGTTCACCCAGAGTGACTCCAGACTTCATTAAGTGGTGGAATGCATGGACAGGCTTCTACCGGACTTCCCGTAAAGATTGCTGGGATGGTGTTAAACGCCACCTTCTGGACTCTCAGTCGGAGCCGATATTGGACATCGATCCGACTTACTTGAAGAAGCTAAAATCATGGTCCAACACTGCGGTGATGGCATATCTGGAGGTGCAGAAGGCTGTAAAGCGTTGTTCATCTAAGGCTGACCCGAAGATGCCAGCAATTCAGAAGGATGATTACGTCAAAACACTTCGGGGGTTATGCCGGGTCAACAGTGAGTGGGCAGCACTTCAGGCGATTCCCATCTCGGCAGAGGAGTATCTTCCGGTAGTGGCGGACTGGCATCCAGAAGTTGACCGTCTTCATCCATATAGGACTTTCATCAGGAGAGAGGATAGGCGGGAAGGCCTGTATTCCAATACTCCCTGGATATTTGCCCTGCTCCATTCACATGGGCTTTCTATTACTGGCTCATTGGAAGCCATCCTGGATCACCAACTTTTGATATCCTTTAAGTATGCTGACGGTTGGGGTCTGGACCACCTCAGTCGGGTTTGGGTGGCACTCACTCACAATCCGCGGTGGGCACACTAGAAGTGGTGTGCAAGTCCGGGCACTCGGCTCACCATCCAACAAGCATTCAAGACGATACTAAAATAGCAAAGCATGTAACCAGCCAAGGGGTATCAGTCGCTCACCTGACCAGTGTGAAAACACCGATCCCGATCGGAGGCGAGGGCGAGCGGGGAGGCGTGGGTACGCACCCGCACGTTGCGGCGGTGGCACTTGACCTGAAATTAAAATAGTTACAGCACTACACCTTACGCAGGAGGGGGTTCTTGGGGTGGGGGTTAATGATTTACAACCAAAACTACCTCCACGTAGGGAGGGGCCTTCATCTGGCCAAGCGAGGGGAGGGGATGGAGCTAGAAACTTGATGCGTCGGGCTCCTCGTCGGTGCTACCAGCTTCTGGAATCGCTGGATAGTCGGACGAAGTGGGTGCCGCCACGGACACTCCGGAACTCCAAACGGACTGAGACCAAAGCCAAAACTCTCCGACTTGGCCCAGGAAGATGCTCTAATTTTTTGAATTAACCCTGAGATGGTAAATGGCTGGTGCAGATCTTGGAACAGTGCCAGACAGAAATGGTGTTGGCCGCTCCCAGGGTATTACTGCTGGAAGATGGAGGCGCCATGGATAGTCCTGAGCTCGGATGGAGGCAGGGATGTACCGTGACGACCATGGACAAGCCTTCTTTCAGACGGGACTGACGGCAACCTCAGGCGATGTCGGGGCTGATCATACTGGCCAGAAAGGTGGAGTTGGGTCCGTTCAGGAATAGGGGAACCAACCTGGCGCGACTTCGGAAGAAAATTTGGAACTCTTGATGTCGGGGTCCGAACTGCGTTACGCTTCTTGGGGATGACAGAGGACTGGTAGAAGGTGCCCTCAGCCAAGTTGCACACCCAGATATGCCAGGGAGTGACCGTGGTGGAAACTTTTCTAGGGCTCTAGTTTTTTGCCTGAGAGTTCTTGCGTAGTCGGGGAAGAATTGCTCTCACGGACAGCTCAGAGCTTGGACAAAGACAAAACCACCACGCTTGGAAATCCCTCTGGATGAACTTTCCAGTGGTATATGGTTTGCCACCAGAAGAGTTGGGGAAGTGTTGGAGAAGATGCAGTTTCCAAACCCCTTACAGTCTGCCTGTGACCTGCCACCGGAGCTGCAACCTTGTGGTGACCAAGAGAGTAAGAAGGGGAGGCTGCACAGCAAGGGGTTGATGGCTAATGGTTATGGGAGTGGAAGGATGTAACTGGGGTCTCTTGGAGGGCTAAGGGGGCAGAGGTGGATGGGGTGGGGTGAGCTAGAGTTGTTGGAAAGTAGGGCTGGGATGGGAGTGTACTAGAGGGAGGTGGGATGGGGAAGAGGGGTGAGGTTGGAGGAGAGAGGGTGATCTCTCTCTCTCCCTCACATTCTCTCTCCTCACTCCCCCATTCACTCGGTTCGCAGTCCAAACGGACCCTGATTGACGCGTGGGAGGTACCGACGGGACGGGCTCGATGCAAGGATCTCGCTGGTACCCTTCATCTCTCGGATCGTGGAGCGTGGAGACGCGTGCGAGTAGAAGGACGGTGTGGCCCCCGTCGTCCGATCTGCACCGATTTGCGATCTTCGCCGCGCAAGAGGTAGGGGAATAGACTCCTCATCTCGTTAGGAATCCGTTGACGCCTCTTGCGTCGCCATCCGTGACCATCTTCCTCATTTTTCACGTAATTCTTATTTTGGGAGATTTTAGGGTTAATTTCTCGATTTACGTTCCTCTCTCGATTTCTAGTCCAGACGGCCGCTGATCGAAGCAAGGGAGGTACCATTGGATTGGTCGCATCACGAGGATCGCATTGACGCCCACCTTTTCTCGATCCGCGGAGTGTGGAGTAGAGTTGGGCCGGGAGGCGCCGCGTCGCCCTCTCACCGGATCGGCATCGAATCACCGTTTTCACCATAATCCAGGTAGGGGGATGGATTCTTTACCTCGTTAGGACACCGCCGGTATCACTTGCGCCGTAGTCCGACGCCCTTTGCCTCATTTTTCGTGCATGTTCCTGTTTAATTCATTTTTAATCTTTTAATGCCTGAAATTATCTCGAATGCTTGAATTTATCTCCATGGGCATCGTATTTTAATTTTGGTGGCATACGTAGGCTTGGAATGTTGGTATGGGTTAGCAGGATGGTTTGGTTTAGTGTTTTCTCGCGTCCCCCGTCGATTTCGATCGATCGAGAGGGGGTTACGATTCTGAACTCCGGAGTCACGAAACCCAGGTGACATAACGCGCCACCCCTGATGCGTTATGGTCCTTTAACACATCCCTACTAGTGCGTTATGTCATCCGAGTCTGAGTTTTCTGTGGATTTTCATGTTCAGGTGGCTTTAACGCGCCTCGCCTGGTGCGTTATAGTCCCTTTGTATTGAGTTAAAGGTCTGTTGCCATTAACGCCCCTACCCCTATGCGTTAAGTTCATATGACGCCCCTGTTGAGGTGCGTTATATTCCGTGATTTTCTGTGGATTCTGTCATTCTGAAGGGCATAGCGGCCCACGAGAGGTGTGTTATGTTCACTATAATGCCCCACCCTTGGTCCATTATACCCCCTGTCAGTCGTGCGATGTGCCTGTTGACTTTAACGCCCTTGATCCAGTGTGTTATAGTCCTATGGCACGCCTTCCCTGGTGCGTTATAGTCCTATTTTTCTGTGAATTTTCTGAGTTCTGTGAAGCATAGCGGTCCTTCCCTGGTCTGTTATGGTATGTAATGGGACAGTCCCAGTCCGTTATATACCTGGAGATTTTAAAAGCATGATTTTTTTCTTTCTTTTTTTTCCTTTTTTTATTTTTATTTTATTTTTTTAAAATATTCAAATTTTATTTTTTTAGATTTTGGAGGCTAAATTAACCTGATCAACGAGGGCCTTAGCCTAACCGTCGGGGATTCTTCCGGGGCACGATATGTGATTACAGGGATAGTCCTCCCCCTTTTGACTGAGGCTTCAGCTCACAAAGCGGTGTTTCACGAAGGGTCATGCCCAGGGCAGGTATCTGGTCCTTGAGGAGGGAGGTGGAAGACGGTTGGGGGGTTAAACCTGACGCAGGGGTGCAGAGCATGGGGACCTAATTTCTTCCCGGAGCATCACCCCTCAAGGAGTCAGTGTATTGTACTGGGATTTTTGGCTGGCACGCTTACGCCCCGGTTAGATAGCCCACGGGGACTTTGCCCTCTTGTCGTACTTTAAATTGTGATTTTCTCCCACGATGCTGCACTACCATTCACTGTTTTACGTGAACCTCAACTCTGGTTAGGAGAAGCAGGCCCGGTTACTAGGGTCTGGGGCATTTTTCACGGTGTCTCTTTTCTTCCTTCTTTAACTTTTCTTTTTGAGCCCTTACCCACATTTGAGACCTCTCCCATATTGGGGAATGCCCAGGTCAGTCATCTAGTCCATCAGTCCCTTGCCCCTGTGTCAGGTCAAAAGGAGGAGAGCAAAGGACCGTCACCTTTCCCAGGCATGACCGAAGGAGAAACGGAGCTCATGCGAGATAGAACGCTCGAGCCAAAGGGGGCCGTGTGATGTATGTACGGGTCGTGCCGTGGAATCATGTCCGGCGGCAAGAGAAAAGGTTATCTTGTTGTTCAACAGTTGTTTTAGCCAGACTCTATCACGGATAGAAGCATTTTAAATACAGACCATTCCATGCATGTGACAATTCTTCCCCTTCGGTGTTTACAAGAAGATACGCATTCCCGGGATAGACTTGCTTTACCACAAACGGTCCCTCCCAGTTCGGTTGCAGTTTGGACCTAGGACCACCCGTTCGAATGAATTTTCGTTTCAAAACCATATTACCCACTTCGAATTTCCGTTCAATTACCTTCTTTTGAAAATGGCGCGAGACACATTTTTGATAAACAGGGACGTGATTGGCCGCATTCAACCTCTTCTTGTCTAAGAGTTCCAGCTGGACGAGTAACGCCTCTCAACGTTTGTCAAGATTAAGTTCCTTGTCGAGCTGTACCCTTAGGGAAGGGATCAAAATTTTGTACGGGAGTACCGCCTCCATCCCATAAGTAAGAGCAAATGGGGTCTGCCTCGTGGGAGTGCGGACAGAGGTGCGGTAGGCCCATAGAGCTTTTGTTAACCGTTCGACCCAATCAGCGTAGCGGTGTGACTCGCATGTTTTCTTGATGATTTTAAGAAGGGTTTTGTTAGGAAAATTAAAGGCAAGTGAAGTAGTAACATGGCTATATAAACTCTAACATTATGTTCTTAACGTTTACATTAGTAAGTCAACCCGCTCAAAATAATAAGATGGACATCGTAGAGATGTTTTTATTTCATTGTTATCATTACTTTGGAAGAGGCTAATCACCTAGCCATTCAACATTGTGCGTATCTTTCGTTGTTATCTCTCCTTAATATTTTATATTTGCTAATTAGTTAGTCAACCCACACATTATATTTATACCAGACCCGCCTCCTCCGTTATCATCGTTTCCCTTTAAATATTTACAACATAAAGACTATTGACGATCGTTATTCCTCATCCTTATTCTCATACATGATATATCCTTTATCTTCTAATGAAAGTAATGAAAAACACATATGAAACGGTAAAATTATCTAGTACGGTCATGTGATGGTAGCCAAGTTGCTTATCGGAAAAACCCCCAAAAGGAAGTGTGAAAACCAACTTCCCAAAGATAATTATATACAAGGTTTTCGAAGTTTCAAACCATTGGTTATGTAATTTTTATTGATCAACCATATGGCGTGCGTAGAAACGAAGGGTGTCCACTCCACCATTGGTGGGGGACCTCCAAAATGATGAGTTGGAAAAATTAAAACAAGAAATTCCTCCTCTTTGTCACTAATGTGTATGCCACTCCGATACACGCCACGTGGCTCGCATCCCGCCAAATCTATCACTCTCGTTGGATTTCCAAATTGCAAAGCACCATCCTTTCTTCGGCACCGTTAGCAAAGCGACACCATGCTCGAGGTTGCGATACGTTTTGACCTGGTGGCATTCCCTACGCCCTACGCAAATTGCTGCAGTGGCCACGCCATCTTAGGTGATCTTTTCAGGTGTTTATCCTTATCATCCTCGGCATGTTATAAAAAGGGGTCCTACGGCCTCTTCCACGTATGCGAAGGTAAAGTTAAGTAAAGTTAGGTCACTAACCGGGAAAGTCCCGCTAAGAAGAATAAAAAGTCACGTAAATATCACTAATAGAGATGAAATTTTTAAATGGACTATTTTCATCGCAATTTTATCTCAAAATACTGACGAAATTTTGACGCATTACATATTCATTGCTATAGTAACAACAGAGTCAACATTTCGCAACGGAAAAAACCAATCGCTATTTCATCCCTACTTTGACACGTCTTTGGCATGTTATAGTTTTTGTCGCAAATCTGCCGTTGATTTGCAATGGATTTAAGATGCATCTTTTTCCGTCGCTATAGAAAAATTTTATGATGGAAATTAGCCCGTCTCAAAATCAGACATAAAATGGTGATGGATTTGTGACATAAATCCATCACAAAATCACATTTATTAACTAAATTTAAAAAAATATTTAATTAAAATTATGTTATTTTACTTAATTAAACCTTCGACACTGAGGGTAGCTTAGCCTGCGGCGCCGGTTTACCCTCTCGAGCTACCTTACGAGCGACCATATAATCGGACACATCCTTGCTTTTGCCACGCCACAGGCGTAGGAGGAGCTCTGGGTCGATGTTGAGAACAGGCACGGGCTGTCAGCTCAAGAATCCCCTCTACACTGCGTCCTAGCAGTCGGTCTTGTGAGACCGAGAAAAGGTCGTGCGGGCGTTCCACCACTTCACATACTTAGGTGTCACCTGAGGGACGCGGCCGGGAGCTCGTACTCTGAAGGCAGCAGTGTCTGCCCGGTGGAAGAAGTTCCACTAGACTCTGGCATTCTCTGCAACTAAGCTTCCTCGAAGAGCCCGCGTCGCCAAGCCGAACTGGGCACTGTATATAGGAATGTGCTAGTCGTAGCCAAAGTTTCAGCCAAAACGGAAGGGGTAATACGGCTCCAGCAATAACGTCTCCCCTTTCCTAAATACCAGCATGCTGGGACGGATGGATAGCGCCCAGTCCCTTAATTTAGGTTCCAGCAGCGGGTGAACCACATTCGCCTGGCTAATCGGGTGGATGTACTTCTCCACCTGGTCGTCTTTGCACTCTCTCCTACTGTTTAGGCTGGAGTGCACAGCCAGCGCCCAGAAATGAATGGTTCTGAAGGCATCTTGGGGGACTGTGGTCAATCGGCCCCAGATATCGTACAACCGCAGAGAAGTAGGTCTCGACTCAGCACTGGCAAATTCAAGCATCCGTGGCACGAGCCCCCAGTCTTGAATGGCACGCAGGGAGAACTTTGGGAACAGAGAACAAACCCACGAGTTGAAAAAATGCAGCGGGCACACATACCGGGCCTACCGCGGGAATTGGTGACATCCCCCAGTAGGCAGAGGGTAGCTGGACAGAGAGACAGCTTAATCCCCCATGCCATCAGGCACGCTAGATAAATTGCATCTGGCCGGATCACCGTCTCATCCCCGTACGGCATCGCAAACAAACATAGCCAGTAAGTCAAATACGCCGCATAGTGCGTCAGTGGGTCGACCGCCATCGGGTTGGGCCCGCTCTGTCGCCCCTTGGAGGGGAGCTTTGCATCCGTCTTGGGCTTTGCACATTTCTTACGGGTAGCAATGGTGCTGACACAGGGGAAGTCCTCATGCTGCTTTGGCCCATCATAAAAATACTACAGCCACAGGGCCATCTTGACCCTCTTCCTGTCCCCACGGCGAGGTTGCCTCTCACCATGGGCTGACTGATACAACTCTCGGTACGCCTTCATTAGGTACCGATATGAGTATCCCATAGAATAGTAGCCATCCCCGTCAGTTTCATATTTGATCAGGTCCGGGAGGCATACTTCTTCATAAGGCTCCCCGTCAATGGGCAAGCCGCTGAGCTGGCTAAGGCTCCCTTCTTTTTTATTGGTTTCCATGCTTCATCATCATCCCCTTTAGATTTAGATATATTCTCTTTTCTTTCTTTTTTTTATTTTCATGTCTTTGTGACACGTTTACAAATTGGCGATCACAGTGGGACGCTTGTGTTTTTTATTTTGATCACCCCTCCTCTTGGCACCCTCATGTGCCCCTCCCTTTGGCACCCTCGTATGCCCCTCCTTAGTGCTCCACGTAGCACTCTCCCCTTGTGCACCACGTGCACACCTCCTACCGGATTAGCCAACTTCTGAACTGTCCATATCATTTTAGAAAGAAAAGTCAATTACTGTTAGCTAAAAATTGATTAGCGCCTTTTTCAAAGGCGCTATTTGCATAATCAACGCCTCATACCAAGGCATCATTTCTTGATTGTAATAGTTTTTATTCTTTACTTCTGATTACTGTTCACAAATATTTGATGCCCCTCCACAGAGGCGTTGTTTGTCTATTTAACGCCTAACTCCAATGCGTCATTCTTGATTATTGTTATTTTTCATTACACCATGAATTGTTATTGACGCCCCTATCAAAGGCGCTGTTTACATATTCCGCGCCTCACACCAAGGCGCTATTCCCCTGTTTATAGTGATTAGCGACTGAAATCAAGTCACTGTTTACTAAGACCGCGACTTCTGTCAGGTTGTCATTTAGTTCTGTTTTCACAAGAACCCTGCTTATTGCTGTTGTTGTCACCTGTTGGCTTCATTTACTGATTTGTTTGATTATTATTGCTTGATCTGCCTGCATTAGCTTGCATTCCAGGACATTTGGTTGAGAGACCTCCTCTCTCTACACTCTAGGATCTCACACCCTTTTCTGGGAATTGGAACAACCCTCTGTTGAGCATTCCATCTCTTTGGACCAAAAATTCCTCTTCTAAGACCTCCGTAAGTCCCCGCACCCGTGGATTCCCTCACGGACGCCGGGCTAGTTGTACCATTTGAAGTACCCAAAGTTTTAGTTGACCCATACGTTGGTGAGGAGAGAGAAAGAGCTTAGTTGACCGGGAGATTACACCCAAACTTGCAATTAGGACTCACATTGAAGAGAGATAATTCATCACACATCTAAAATCCACTTTAATCTCTAAAGAGAAACTTAAAACCTTGCATTCATCACAACTTGTGTGAATAGTTGCTTGATTGAGTGGTTATCTCCTCCTTATACTTGTTAGTTCAATGCATTCTCTTTCCTTAAACATGCAACTTCATTCAGGTAAAATCGTTAACATGGCCAACTATAGGTATTCTTATGATGGTTATGAGGAATGTCAATTTGACCAATCTTATGAGATTCCCCCTCAGGACTCCACTCATTATGAGGGAAACTATCCTCCCTCTCATCCTTATTACTCTCAAGTTCATGTGGTTGATACCACATGTTAAGGCTACTGGGGTGATTCTGGAGTGTGTCGGTCGTAGACCAAATGGTGGTGTACAAACTATTGACATGTTGTTAGTCGAAATGTGATTCACATTAGCCTGGGAAACTGGTGCTGGGCTGGCCAGGTGGCCTCGGAAGGCATGATGACCAGGAACTGAGATTAGGATAGGAACTGGAGATTAAAGTTAGGTCTGGGACTAGGACTGGTATTGGAACTGGGATTGTAACTGGTGCTGGGGACTGGAACTGGAGCTGGCTGACTGGCCTTTGAAGGTGTTGCAGCTGCGGTGCTGGGACTGGCAACTGGTACTGGAACTAAACAACTAGCCTGTGGAGGCATTGTAGCCGCGATGCTAGAGCTGACAACTGGTACTGGAACTGAGCGGCTGGCCTATGAAAGCGTTGTAGCCGTGATGCTGGGGATGGCAACTGGTACTGGAACTGAGCGGTTGGCCTGTGAAGGCGTTGTAGTCACGATGCTAGGGATGGCAACTGGTACTGGAACTGAGCGGTTGGCCTGTGAAGGCGTTGTAGCCGCGATGCTGGGGATGGCAACTGGTACTGGAACTGAGCGGTTGACCTGTGAAGGCATTGTAGCCGCGATGCTGGGGCTGGCAACTGGTACTGGAACTAAGCGGCTGGCCTGTGAAGGCATTGTAGCTGCGATGCTGGGCTGGCAACTGGTACCAGAACTGAACGGCTGGCCTGTAAAGGCATTATAGCTGCGATGCTGGGGCTAGCAACTGGTATCGGAACTGGGTGGCTGGCCTATAAAGGTGTTGAAGTCACGGTACTGGGACTAGAGACTGGTACTGAAATTGGGTGGCTGGCTTGTAAAGACGTTGAAGCCACGGTGCTGAGACTGGAGACTAGTGCTAGAACTGGGTGGCTGGCCTATAAAGGCATTGAAGCCACGGTGTTGGGACTGGAGACTGGTGCTAGAACTAGGTGGGTGGCCCGTAGAGGCGTTGAAGCCACGATGCTGGGACTGAGGACTAGTACTGAAACTGGGTGGCTGGCCTATAGAGGCGTTGAAGCCACGATGCTGGGACTGAGGACTGGTATTGGAACTGGGTGGCTGGCCTGTAGAGGCGTTGAAGCCACAATGCTGGGACTGAGGACTGGTATTGGAACTGGGTGGCTGGCCTGTAGAGGTGTTGAAGCCACGATGCTAGGACTGAGGACTGGTATTGGAACTGGGTGGCTGGCCTGTAGAGGTGTTGAAGCCATGATGCTGGGACTGAGGACTGGTACTAGAACTGGGTGGCTGGCCTATAGAGGCGTTGAAGCCACGATGCTGGGACTGAGGACTGGTACTAGAACTGGGTGGCTGGCCTGTGAAGGCGTTAAAGCCACGATGCTGGGACCAGAGCTGGTACTGGGACTGGGGTGGCTGGCCTGTGAAATTAAATAAGCACACATGGCATGCAAATAAAACCCCAATAAATATGATAAATATGAAGACTCAAGGGGGAGTCTCTAGACTATCTCCGAGCCAAAGGGACGCTGTTGTGGCTCGCGTGGTGCTCCGTGTGTGGTACCGACGGCTCCCTGAACTGGGCCACTCATGTGCTCGGGTGTCCGCACCATATGACCGCTCTGATACCACTTGATGTGGCAAAGCCCAGAGATGTTGATGACTGATGCAATGAGTCAAGGACTTAGACCCGTAAGCATACAAGGACTAACACGGACTTACATTAGCGACTCACTTGCACGGCGCGTACGATCTCCCAATGTTGACCGAGGGATGATGGCGAGGGTCCAAGGTGGGACCCAAATGTTCTAGAGGACCTAGTAGGCTTAGGCTGACCCCTAAGGATCTGGGATTCCCAACTTTGTGGGGATCCGGCACGTCGGGGCATGGGTTTGGGTGGCACTCGCTCAGGGTCCACGGTGGCACACTAGAAGTGGTGTGCAAGTCCAGGCTCTCATCTCACCGCCCGACAGGCATTCAAAGGGGATACTAAACTAGCAAAGCATGCAGCCAGTCAAGGGTACTAGATGCTCACCTGACCGATGTGAAAACACCGATCCCGATCGGAGACAAGGGTGAGCCGAGAAGCGTGGGCATACGTCGACACGCTGTGGTAGTGATGCTTGACCTGAAACAAGTTGATTACAACAGTACACCTCGCACAGGAGGGGGGATCTCGGGGTGGGGGTTAAGAGCTTTACATCCAAACACTACCTCCACGTAGGGAGGGGATGTAAGCTGGCCAAGCGGGGAGGGGAAATGGAGCTAGAAGCCATTGTGCCCAGCTCCACCGGTTCTGCCAGCTTCTAGAACCGCCTGATAGACACTCGAAGATGGTGCCGCCACGGTCTTTACCGTCCTCAGAATAGGCTGCAACTGGTGCCAAAATCTTCTGACCTGACACAGGAAGACGCCTGATTTTTTTTGGAACTTCCTGACGAGGTCACTATCTGGGGAAGGGTCTGGAGCAGAGCTGAACTACTCTGGTTCTGGTTGCTCCTAGAGTGATGCTACTAGAAGATGAGGGCGCCACGAACACTCCTGGGGTCCATTTAAGGCAGGACTAGAACCGTTGCAATCTTGGGCAAGCCTTCTTCGATACGAGACCAGCGGGACTACCATAGGAGGCTGGGGCAGGGCACGAGAACCATAATGGTGGGAGGGGTCAGTTCTAACTCAGAGGGAACTGACCTGCGCACTCCAGGGAGAAAACTTGGAACTTGGTGCTCCGGGGTCCAAATGTTCTTCTTCTTCTTCGTGTTGACAGAGGACTTGGAGGAGAAGATCCCAGATCAAGAATCACATCCAAACTCGCATAGGAGTGGCCGTGATCGTTTTCACCGATTTCTATGCAAAACCCTATTTTGATGAATTTTAGGCTAATTTCTTGGTAATCGTTCTTCCCTCTCGGTTTTGGTCTAGACGGTCGCTGATCGAAGCAAGGGAGGTACCATTAGAACGGTCGTGTCGCGCAGGTCGCGGTGACGCCCTTCTTCCCTCGATTCGCGGAGCGTGGAGGCGGGTCGGGCCGAGTGGAGCCGCAGCGCCCCTTCGTCCGCACGTGCCTCTAATGACATTCCCATCGCGTAAGTTGTAGGGGGATGGAATCTTCTCCTCGCTAGGAACCCGTCGGTACCACATGCGCCTTGGTTCGACGTCAGTTTTCTCAATTTTCGTGCCATCTTCCATGCTAGTGTAAATTAGCCATAAAACCACGAGCATTGTCTTTTGATTTTAATGGCATGTTTAGTTATGGAATGTTGTTATGACTTGGTAGGATAGCTTGAAAACCAGTTTCCCCGTGATTCCCATCAATTTCGATCGACCGGGAGGGGGTTTGGTTTCGAACTCTCTGAGTTCACAACCGAGTCGGTGTAACGCACCACCCCAGGTGCATTACAGTCCCCTGACGCGCCATGGCTGATGCATCACCTGAATGGTAACGGGCCAACCTTGGTCCGTCACTTGACCATTGACAGTTCCTTTGATCGTTGACTGAGATAGGAGGTTAGTCTGACGGCCTAGCCCTGGTCCATCGTAGTCGCGTAACACGCCATCTTTAGCGCGTTACATTCTGTTCAAAAACTGTGGATTTTAGGTGTTCAGGTGCCTTTAACGGACCTGACCCTGTGCGTTAGAGTTGTGTAGCGCACTTGCCCTGGTGCGTTACATTTTACGTGTAAAACTATGGATTTCCTGGCATTCTAGTAAGTGTAACGGCCCCTAGGAGGCACGTTACATGAGTGTAACGCCCCATGCTTGGTGCGTTACAGTCTGTGTGACTGTCATTGTGTGTTCTGTAAATTGTTCGGATGAGTGTAATAGACCGAGGGAGGCACGTCACAAGCAATGTAACACCCCTACCCTGATCCGTCACACCTTGTAACAAGGTGATCTTAGTCTGTTACGTTCCCTGACATTCTAAAAGATGTATGCTTAGTTCCTAATACATTCCATTATGCATGTACACCATGTTTAACCTATTTTATAAAACTATGGTATTATTTTAGATCCCGATAGAGTAACTTTCTCTTTCCCTGTGATGGAGCCACTAGTCGTACCCCAGCGACCGAAGTGTCGACCCACCTGGGAAAGGTGGAGGGGTAGTTCCCTCTAAACGATTTTTAAGCTAGTTCCGTGGGCTCCCGGCCAGTAGTAGCATCCTACTGAGGGAGAAAACTAGCTAGAGGGCCTGGCTCAGGCAGGAGTCAGTGTGTGCACACGTGGTCAGAGGCTTGCCCCCTAACCCTAGCCAGCCCACCAGCATCCCACGCCCCTGCCCTCTCTCCCTCTGCAACCCAGGTTCGCCACCCCTGTGCTCCGTGCGTCCATAGTAGTCCCGGAGTCGCTCTGTCGTCGCTACGTCTTCCCGTGGATCAAGAGGTCCTGTTCTGCTGCCCTCTGCAACAAGCCTGCAGTAGAGCCTCCATTGGCAGACCTTCCAGCGGTGTCCACAGTGTGAACCAACCAAAGTTATCTTCTGTGGAGTTGTTCTTCATCGAGCCAGCTTCGCTCCAGAAGTGGTCCCGCTACAATCCGACCTCAGCTCCGTTTGCGTCGTCCATTCTCGTGCAACTATGCGAGATTCAGGTCTGAACCTGAGTACCCTTTAGTAGTAGCTCCACTGTCCACCCCTGTGCGAATCAGTCAGAGCTCTCTTCACGAGAGTTCTTCTTCTCTGAAGCACCGACGAACCAGAGGTGGTCCTGCCTGGTTTCAACAACACCTCCGTCTAGGGCGTCCAATCTCTCTCAGTCGCGCCAGACCTGGAGTCCCCTGTTTGCCCAGGACAGATTGTTGCCAAGTCGGCCCTGACACCCCCTCCTCCTCTCTGTTTTAGGTCACATAGTCTTCAGTAAAGTTGCAGCTTTCAATGAAACGAAACCAACGCAAGTGGTTTCGTCTCGTTCTGACGTCAGCACTGGAAGTTCCACCATGACCATCGGCCCCCTGTCCTGCTGTTCACCCAAGAACCTGACGCCAGCCATTCCTACGACCACGTCTAGCAAGGTAATCAGACGGCCGCCATCTTCTGAGGGTTCTTCTATCTCCCTGTCAACAACATCCACGACTTGGTCCCGTCGTGTTTGGAGTTCTACAGCGCCCGTACCGGTCGATGCACCACGATCGCGCCAACCAGTCCTGCGTGGCAGAACTGCACAGGCCCACAACGGTGGCCGCCGTCTCCATCCAGTGACATCAGCTCAGCGCCAAACCTTTAGGCATCCTTCGACATCCCTCAGGCTTCGTCCGAGAGTTGGCTGCACCTCGATCGGATGCCCGAGCTCCTCATACGGTCGACCGCTCATTTCCCCCATCCCGCGATCCCCCCTCCTGCGCGAGGGTAGTGCATGTAACTGTTTTCCCCTCCCCGTGAACCTCTCCCTGCGTGGAGTGTAGTCAATGTACTAGTAGGGATCGTCGCCAAGCTTCCTCGACGCAGCGTGTCCGCCAGGTGCGCACGCTCCTCGGCGCGCCCTCGTCTTCGACTGGAGCCGGTCCTTCGGACGGGCTAGGTACGTGCGGCTGCCTCTCCACTATGCTTGTCTAGTATTAGCTCCAGCTGTAGCGCCCGTGTGAGGAGTGCCCGGTCCATAATTCCACTAATCGTGAGTTCTTGCTGCCGGTGAGTGAGTGCACATCT
Source organism: Amorphophallus titanum (assembly GCA_024336825.1). Classification (NCBI taxonomy): domain Eukaryota; kingdom Viridiplantae; phylum Streptophyta; class Magnoliopsida; order Alismatales; family Araceae; genus Amorphophallus; species Amorphophallus titanum. The sequence continues at coordinate 4,321,818 of JANBPO010004458.1, read as the reverse complement.
AACTAAGAAAGCCACCAGCTCCAAGCTGGTAAATGGGACTCTCAGTCCACGGGCCACAGACACGGTCCACACAGAAAACACGAAAGCACGGTTCCCAAGGTAGCTCACAAGCCGCAAAGCCGATTCCCAACCTCAGGGGACCGCGGGGAACCTCCAATCCCAGGCTGGATGACTGGACTCGCAGTCCAAGGCCTTACACACGGCCCGAAAACCCACTTTCCAAAAAAACACGCAACGTGCAAGGGAGCCCCACCGCACCCACACTGATACACGGTGACTCGACCGAGCATAACACAAAAGCCCGGAACACATGGGGTCGCCCGGACCCACCACACCTACGGGCACGTTGATCGAGGTAACACGACACCTCTAGACATCCCCGAAACATAGTCACAGAAACCACGGGATGTCCGGAACACTTGTAAGACCAAAGGTCGACCGCCAAGTCACAACCTGGTTGACCGAAGGTCTACATAACACAGCCGGGGTACGAGAGGGTTGCCCAGACCCTCAAACCCATGGGAATACTATTCGAGGTAAAATGACACCTCCGGACCCCCAAAACATGGTCACGGTACCCACGGGGTGTCTGGGACACTCACGGGCCAAGGGAGGCGTGATTAGCCGTAGACTACCCACCCTAGGTCACCCGACGGGTCGCCATCCTGAATGCGCTAGCCTTGCATAGAGCATTCAGAATGCGTCACACACACCTTGCGTGTTCAGAGAAGAACGCGCTAGGCCCCTATAGCGTGTTCAGACAGAACGCGCTGGCCACCTGTAGCGCGTTCAGAACAGAACACGCTGGCCAGCCCATAGCGCGATCAGAACATGGTATACCCCTATAGCGCGATCATAACCGCCTTACTGTTCATCTTCCTCGATGAACGTGGTTGATCGGGGCGGTGCGTTAACTAAGAACGCGCCCACCTGGGCGAGCGCGTTCTCAGTCCGCGCCCGAAAAGGGCGAAAAGCACGAAAAAACTCATTCCACGCCCCCAATGACCCCCAGGTGAAGGGGAAACAAAATGAAAAACCTTCCCCAAACCCCTAGGCATGCATCTTAACCCTTGGATCGGCCAAAAACGCCGTAAAACGGAAGATCCAGTTCACTCCCCAAAAATGTCATTTTTCCCCAAAATGCCCCATTTAGCCCGCTTAGCTCACCACGGCCTACGAAACTCATGGGAAAGGAAGTACAAAGGTTAAGGATCTGTCCCCCTACCTCCACCGAAGAAATGACGTGCCGTGGATGCCGATCTACGAAGAAAATGCCTTGAAACCCTCACCGATTCACGAGCACGTCCCCGAGCTTCCACGCGCCACCGACCCTCGATCCTCGACCCGTCCTCGTCGTCCTCGCCCCCGCGCCGCCTCCGCCTCGCCCCCGCCTCGCTCCGTCGGCCCTCCGCCTCACCCTGAAAATTTCAGCAATGACTTATAGCCACAATGGCAGAGACACCTGACGAGTTCCATTATGCGCATTGGCTCGTTTGAGTAGCTTTCCTTGTTAGAAAACAATGTTGTTCTGCAAGATATCTGGGATGCAGTGGCTATGGCAGGAGAAGTTGTTGGCCTTCAAGCAGAGCAAGTAGTGTTAAGGCCCACCTTCTCTCCTGCTCCTGAGGGTGAGTGACGTCAACTTTCACCCTCCTTTCTTTTCTTTTCCTCATGATTAGCTGAGCTTTTCCTTATATTTCATCTATATGTGGCTTCGACTCATCCTTCCTTACCCTCCCCTTTTTGTTCACAGCGAGCTTTGTTACAGTGGTGGACGCTCTCATAAAGGGGGAAAAGGCCCTCGGGTAAGCGAAGTGGGTGAGATCCTCCAAGGAGGAGGGGCCAAGCACCCGAGTTCGTCTCCGTGGCGCAAGAAGGAGCTCATCACAAGGGCAGCCAGGTGACTTTTGTAGAATTTCAGACTTGCCCTTAGAATATTTTGTGGCGTTTCATTGACGACTCCCTTTCTTTGGTCTTCAGGTTCTTCTAGTACCAAAATCATACGCATGTTGGGTCTCCTCTGGAGTTGTTCAGTAGTATGTAGACTGCTGTGAGTTGAATGTGTTTTGAATGATTGGCAACAGTGGAGTTGACCAGGCTAACTAAGAATGTTGACTTTAGTGTCATCATATTGACTATGGTAATACTGAATATTTTGATGAATTTTTACGCATGCCAGATCCTCACATGAAAGCAAGTTTAGTCATTTCATCAAATGGTTTGCATACATAAGTACTCATATTCTTAAGGTCTATGCATGCATCAGCCATTGGTAGCTAAAGTCCGTGCATATGCTCACAAGGTCAGTGCATACTTCCGTTCAGCGTCTCATAGGTCTGTGCATGTCTTAGCCATATAGAGGTCAGTGCATGTGATCACCTAAGTCCGAGCACACTCACACTAAGGTCAGTGCATGTTTATACATGACGCATTATAAGGTTTGTGCATACACTGTAGCAGCCGTTGCACATATGGCATTTTGCACACTGAGGTCAGTACACACTCTGTTCAGGTCTGTGTATGTTAATATTAAGTCAGTGCATATTAGTTATGGCTTGCATCAACTAAGGTCGATGCTAGCTCTAGGTCGGTGCACGTTTTACTCCATGCACAAGCACACATAGTCGATGCTATTTCCTGTTGCACACTAGTTAAGGTCGGTGCATGTTTGTGTCTAAGGCATATACACGGTCGGTGCATGTTTGTGTCTATGGCATATAAAGTCGGTGCAGGTGTTGCATATAGTCGGTGCATATTGTCATTTGCACAGACTCATGTCGGTGCACGTTCCTGTAGTTTACATATAGAAGTCCTCCCAAATTTGGAAGAAATGGATAGAACAAGCTCAATAGCCCAAATCAAAAGATGATAGGACAATGTAGCCTTGGAGGATTATCGTAATCAATTAGTTTACGACAAAAACTACAAAAAAATCAGGTCAGGGATTGCTTACGGTCAAATAGGAACTGCAAGGGGTAATAAACGGTCTGATACAGGACCGTCTACTCCCAGCCCACGCTTGTCCCAACGGATCAAGAAAGAACGCCTTACAGTCTATCGTTGGACCGCATGAAGAGGGAAACGGTCCATATGAAGACCACTAGGAAGTAAGACCACTAGAGATTTAAAAGTCAACTGGATAAAGGTCCCAACCCGACCAAGGGTATGCCTGGACAAAACCAGGGCATGGTCCTGGATCCTAGGGTCAAGTAGGAGGTCTTAGTTAACTCAGTACTAGACTAATTCGACTAGAAACCTAATTGGGTCGAATCAAACTACAATACCAGAGGCAGGAAAAAATGGTCAGAGTGACGACCGCATGGGTGGGTTTGCGGCCTAGGGCATGACCGCATAAGGCCCAGACAAACAGGCCATGCGAACGTGGTCCGCCCCACATGAAAATCACGATTTGATGGTACAGGCTTTGATGGTACAACCTGTCTAGCGTCCTAGTGGGAATCCTAGGCTCACGGGGACTTACAGAGGCCTTGACACAATAATAACTAGTTCGGCGGAAGGAGTATCTGACGGAGAGACATCCATTGTTCAAGAAATTAGGCTAACAAATCATGCGAAACAAAAAACAAATGTGATCGGTCCAGTCAATCCCACCGGAGTGGTATGACCTTAAAACAATTCTGGACGATAACAGAAATGAACACTTAAGCTAATTATTATTAGAGCATTAGTCTACTTCCATTCTCAAATATATGAAAAAGATGGTTGTGAATAGAGCAATGTTAAGGGAAAGAGTTACATTTAAATTATATGTTTCATTGCCCTAATTACAGTGCATTTATATCATGTAAATATCCTAACCAACAAGCTATTTAATAGTACAAAACAAGTCGGGGCGAATCAATACATGTTACTGAACAGGGATGGAAAATGGTCGTGAGCAGACCACTTGAAGACCACAAACGGTCGACAGAAAGGCAGCTAAGCATTAGGAAATCTCCTGCTCGATTTAAATGATTTTTTTATTTTTAATTTATCTTTATTTATTTTGATTTTATTTGACTTATTAATTAGGCGTGCCAGTCACTGTCGTGACAATTTATTATGCGCTTATCTGACTGATCATACAATTATGGGTGATCGTATCGGGACCCAAAACCCGTCGTACCATAAAGGCTACGATGTTAATTACGTCCCTCCGAAAGAGGGACAACCCTTGATTAATCGTCAAAATAAAGACCATGGGGTCCATATAATAAGCTTCTACATCATTGATGCCAACATGTCCTACAGAGTGTTATTGGGTAGGCCCTGACTTCACGAAAATTGGGTCGTCCCTTCAACTCTCCATCAATGCATCAAATATGCTAAAGATGGGGAACAACATATGGTCTTTGCAGACCTATCTCCATTTACTCCAACAGAATGCCCCCTGGTTGATGCTGCTCTCTACTTCAGGGGGATCAGTACCTACCCCGTGATTAGGAGTAAGAGCAATGGCTGGCTCTCAAAAGAAGATGAGGGTGACCTCTTCTCTGTTGACGAGGAAAAGGCCAAGCTTCATCGATTTTTCCTCAACTCCAAGTCAACCACAGATCGCCCGAGAGGCATAAAGTCGACTTCGAGGCTAATCTCATTAGCCGAGTAATCGATAAGAGCATATGTCTGCCGCCAAATTATTTCCAGCTCGCGTGTGCCTCAGATGAGCACAATGTCGAGTGGCTCACGACATTCATCGTTACTTATAAACGACAACTCAAAAGCAAGAAGAGGGCTAACAGGGACAAGCCCATTATTTTCTACAAGGGAGACATGGCCCCTCAAGCTCCACTGGAAGATGACTTGGCTGGCCCAAGCGAGTTGGCAACACCCTTGAAGCCATCCAAGTCTTGGACAACCTGCGGCCGCATATTCGGGAGATGTGCCTTAGGCAGCATATCCCCCAATGGCAAGCTCCCACACAGCAGAGGTACTTCCACAATTTGTGGACCCCTTTAGAGGTCCGGGGGCAATCCCCGTTCTCCTATAAAGATACCAGGGGGCTCGACTACGACCAAGACCCAGATTTTCGTGTCTACTATGCGGTCAACATCGTAGGCCCAATGTAGCCGGTTGGTGACCCAAATACTATCAACACCAAATTCGACAGTTCTGGGGATGAGGAAGAGGACATCTTAATCTCACTCCCCACCAGATCCAGTACCCCAGTTCAAGCACTCGGTGAGTCTTTGCCGTCTGTCCATGAAAATATTGAGACGGAGGAGGCCCCCGGTGCCTCCCCATAAGCCAGGGAGCCCAGTTTGCCAAACTTCCCCAATGAGAAAGGTTTCCAGGGGAAAGACCATGAAGCATTGCCAGCTTTAGCAGGCAACTCCAGTGAAGCTTCGATGGCACCGGCTAATGACTGTCAGCCCAGCCTTGGCAGTCTGGGACAACCGTAGTCCGAGCTCAGTAACGACAATCTTCCAGCTACATCAACTTCAACTGTGGCTTTGAGGACCCCCACGTATACGAAGTTGACACTGACGATGAGGACTTGATCGACTTTCAACCCGCTCCTCCCGAGCTGGAGGATGGTGGCTAGGCAACCGTCGATGAACTTGTCAAAATTAATTTGGGCGAAGATGAAGTTCCTCAGCCCACATTCCTTAGCTCCCTCCTTACCGAGGTAGAAAGGTAGGACTATAAGCAACTCCTGCTCTAATACAAAGACTGCTTCGCCTGGACATACAAGGAGATGCCGGGATTGGACCCCTCCATAGTGGAGCACGACCTAGCTATATCTCCCTCAGCCACTTTGGTCAAACAGCCCCAGCAGCGCATGTGCCACGAGCTGGAACTCCAGGTCTCGGTCGAGGTCAACAAAATGGCAGAGGTCAACTTCATCGAGTCGTGTATCTACCCAATCTGGCTCGCCAACATTGTCCTAGTCAAAAAGAAAAAAGGTCAAGTCTACATCTGTGTCGACATCCGGGACCTCAACAAGACTTGTTCGAAAGATGATTTTCCAGTCCTGATCACATAAACAATGGTCGACATGACCACCGGACATGAATCTCTATCTTTCAAGGATGGGTCATCCAGTTACAACTAGATTCGGATGTCCCTCAAGGACAAAAACCACACAGCCTTCAGATCCCCCAAAGGGATCTTCAACTATAAGCACATGCCCTTCAGTTTGAAGAACGCTGGTGCTACATACCAGAGGGCCATGACTAAAATATTCAACAAAATTCTGCACAACATCGTCGAATGCTATGTTGACTACCTTGTTGCCAAAACTAAGTGGCAGGAGGACCACCTGCACAATCTATGCCAGGTCTTCGAGCGTCTTCGGCAATATGGGCTCAAAATGAACCCTATGAAATGCACCTTTGACGTATCCAATGGCAAGTTCCTCGGCTTCATTGTCCGATACCGAGAGATCGAAGTGGACCCCAGCAAGATCAAAGCAATTTGGGAGCTCCCACCGCCCAACAACCTCACTAAGCTCAGGTCATTCTAGGGCAGGTTGACCTACATTCGTAGATTTATCTCCAACCTTTCTGATCGATGCGCGCCTTTCAGTAAGTCGATGAAGAAAGACGCCCCATTCATATGGGACTCAGAATGCCAGGCCGCTTTTGAGCAAATTAAGGAATACCTCCTTACTCCCCTGGTCTTGGGGGCACCAGTCAAGGGTAAACCCCTCATACTCTACATTGCCGCAATAGATGCCTCGTTGGGGGCTCTATTGGCGCAAATCAATGAGGAAGGCAAAGAGCAGCTGCTCTACTACCTTAGCCAAAAATTGATCCATGCTGAGTACCGCTACTCTCCTATGGAGAAAGTCTACTTGGCACTGGTATTCATCGTCAAGAAGTTTTGGCACTACCACCTATCCCATCGGGTCGAGCTCATATCCAAGTACAACCCTCTCAAGTTTCTCCTCCGACAGCCCGTCCTCTCAGGTCGACTGGGAAAATGGGCTCTCCTACTCATAGAGTATGATATTACCTACGTCCCTAGAAAAGCAATCAAGGGGCAGGGCATGGCTGAATTCTTGGCAGCCCATCCAGTACCGGACGATTCTCCCTTCAACGCGGAGCTCCCGGACGAGGAGTCTCTTGCTCTTCAATCACAACAACTAGTTGAACAGAGCGGAGATGTCTTGCATTACTAGTAGCCAGACGCCCTCACTGCCAATTTAACTTGTAGGGAGCTATACTTCGATGGTGCTTCCTGAGGCACTACTCGGAGCAACCTCAGCTTAGGCATCACAGCAAGTGCCGGAATCATCTTCTTGACTCCTCAGGGCAGAGTTTTGTACAACTCCTGCTCCCTCATGAAAGCTCTGACCAACAATAAAGCAAAATATGAAGCTTTAATCATCGGGCTTCAGATGGCTCTCGACATGGGCATGAAATGCCTTAACGCCTACGGGGATTCTCAGCTAATAGTCTGACAAGTCCTCGACATCTATGAAGTGGGGAAATCAGAGTTGGTCCCATACCACGCCGCTGTCACCCGACTGACTCAGAAGTTCTATTTCTTCGACATAGAGCATGTCCCCTGAAGCAGCAATGCCTAGGACGATGCCCTAGCAAAGTTGGCGACAGCCATTAAACTCCCGCCTGAGGGTAAAGTCGACATCACTGTCAAGCACAGAATACTGATGCCGACCTCACTCAAAGGCAACTCCGGTCTCACTATCTATGAGGTCCAAGACCTCGACCAGGACACTCCTCCAGAAGAAGAAGAATGGCGTCAGCCCATCATCAAGTCTAAGGAGGGGTGGCTCCCCTCTGACTGGGCTCAAAGGGTCCAGCTACTCCATCGAGCAGCATCATATCAGTTGATCGGCGACTCCCTGTACTGGCTTATCCATGAGAAGGACAAGTCCATTCTCTTGAGGTGCGTCTTGTAATAACCCAGAATATTATATGAATTATTTCTAAATTATTTAAGATTTTTTTGAAATTTATTTATTTATAAAAAAGCTTAATTAATTTAAGAAATTAATATTTAGTCCTCCCCATGTGGAACCACGAACATCGCTAACCAGTATGCCAAGTAGGCGGCAAGGTGTGTCACGTCCGGCAAGCTGTGGGGGTTCCACCCTTCCTGTGGAGCATAGACGTACCGACTGTAGGTCCTGAAGCGTAGCTCCACCTCTATATACTCCTCCCAGGGAGTCTGGTCCGTGGTGAACTTCTGATAAAAGTAAAACGGCTTGTTCTGGAAATGACGGACCCATACATTCAGTGGCACTCTCGGAGTCCGCGCCGCCCTCTCTCGCCCTGCCAGGGCCAAGTCCCTCCTAGTCTTCATCAGATACCGATAGCTGAACGGCACTCGGTACCTCCCCTGTCCATCTCTGTGGCTGGGATGAAGGTCATCAAGCACTATCTCCTCGTATCCCTCGTCGCTGACCGGCAACCTGGAGATCCTGAACAGAGATCACAAGTCCAGCGAAGTCTCTCCCTCTGCTATGGCCACTGTGTTCCAACGGTAGTTGAAGCTAGCTGCCCTTGCAGCAGCCCAGTGTAGCAAGGGTATGCGTACAAGGTGGCAGTCACCGCGTACCTGATCCCGACCCAGTCCAACAGCACCCGGTAGTGATGGGTGACCCCCATTAGCCACTCAGTGGCACCCTGGCGATAATAGTGCGATGGAATCATGGCCCAGCGACCATACCAACTCTTGACAGTCTACCTCATAACCCCGTCCAACATGCTGTGGTCATCATAACCCTCTCCAGCATACTGCAAGCCTGCGAGCTCCAGCAACAATCTGGCGGTCCCTTCTATCTCGGTGCGATGATGACCGTGCAAGTCCCAGGAAGCGAGGGCCAACAGTCCGACTCTAACCCTAGATCTCTCCACTCCACCAAAGAATCTCAAACACTCAGCATTGGAAAACTTTCGCTGCCTCCAGTAGTCCTCTTAGAAGCTTGGGTACCTGTAGAAGGCAATGCCCTACAGGCTGTCCCTGCCGATCAAGATGGCCCGCTCAAGTCGACGGCGGGCTCCTGAAATCTGTGAGTCGTCATCCTCCATGCCAGGCAGAACGTGGCTCTGAAGAAACTCAAACAGGTGCCGATCCAGGGGGAACTCCAACGGATACCCTCTGCTCCTGTCATAGGTGTACATGCCACCAGCCTCCTGAATCCTAGCCACCTCCATGGTCCCGACGCCAGCAGCTCTCTCACCAAGGGGACCTTTAGTCATCACTGTGCGCCCACTATCCAGCTGCCCTATGCTAGGCACAGTAACCACTGGCGGGCCCAGAGAAGGTGGCTGTCGATCAGTCCTCCGCACCTAGTGATCCTCCCCTCGGGCCATCCGTCTCGGGACCCGTCCATCTCTGCCAAAACGTGCCATAGCTACAAGATAAAGTATGGAAAATTGGTCAGAATACCAGCAAAATCAACACAGCAAATGGCGTTAGCATCAACAAGCGCAGATATCTTTAGATTTAACAGGAATTAATCTGTTTTGGTGATACAGTTAAATATTACAGGGTTTTGGCATCCTATCTTAAGGGCGCACATAATAAATAGCGGCTGACGGGTCAGGCACTGTTTCTTTTTCATGCACAGGCACTTGAAACATCAAATTTTTTTTCTGTAAACAATTCGCGTAAAGACCTCAGGTATTAGCGTCTTGTTTCCCAGGGGCAGAAAAGAATGGGCATCCCACATGGTGGGCACAGATTGATGCGGGACAAGTGAGCGACTTGACACGTTGGATGCAATCCTAGACTTCTAGTAGACGATAAGACTCATTGGGTGACACGACTAGCAACGACACTCACAACTCGGCACCTAACGTGACTCCTAAAGAGGCGAATGTGCCCCAAACAAGAAGCAACCACTCACAGTCATCCCTGGCGAGGGAAATGAGTCGATCTGCACAGTTGAGAAATTGACGATGAGTCTTGGGTGGTCAGCTTACTCTTGTGCTCGGAATGAGTCGCGGGATGGGTCTCGCTCTCACAACTCACAGCGGTGACTAAGATGATCGGGCTAGAATCCTAACACGCTCATGAGCAGCGACATGAGAGCCTATACTAGGAAAGCAAGTAACTAAGGAGGGGGTGGCGAGTGTACCTCTACGCTCAGGGCATGGGGAAGATTTCCCAGCCAAGACGGTGACTCCCGGTACAAGGGTTAAACATAATTACAGTAATGAACTACAAGCCCACTCCATGTAGGGAGGTAACAGGCTACACATCGACTCCGAGGGGCACCGAACTTGGGTTGGCGGGTAGCATCTTGACAGGTCTCGTGCGGCGGTCTGGTTCGACGGCTTGATGGTTGGCAGGACAGTGGCCACAGACGTACAAAGGGGCCACGTCCTCCTGAAGGCTTCTAGAGGCAGTGGTCCATTGGGATGAAGGCGACAGGTTCCTGGTTGACCTCCTGGAGCGGCGACGGCTGAATCGACACTGGTGAACCTTTGGATGAATTAACGGTGCCTCCTTTGTGAAGCCTCGTTTCTGGAAATGGCCTGCGTAGTTTGGCAAGAATGGCCACATCCAAGTTTTAGTTCTATCGGATCTGGGATGTGGGAGAGAAAAATCTCATTGTGGACATCTGTCAGCAGAATAGCTCTCCGGGATAGCACTTCGGAAGAACGACTGCAGTGGCTCGTCGGCGGCACGAACGGAGGTGGTGGTGGCGGTGATAGCTCTGAGATAACCAGAAGAGGGGATAGAAAGGTTCTCAAACCTTAGATCTGGAGGAGGAATAAGAAGAACTAGAGAGGGAGAAGTTGAACTAGAGAGAGGGTAGGAGAGAGGGAGGGGTTGCTTGCTCCAAATGACAACAATTTTTTCATCCCCTGACATCTCTGCCACCCCTGCACAATCCAGATGTTCATGTTAATAACCAGAGTCAAACAAAAGCCGCAGCATACGCCCAGTGTTAGAAGCTCTTACCTGTACGGCTATCTCTGTAGCTTGCCACGACTCAAAGTCAGAGAATTCCTCCATGTTTAGGGGAAGCTCGCTCATCACGCGAATAAACCCCTCCATGTCGATCTCACACTCGGGCCCCTCCTCAGACGGAGGATCCACCTCTCGAGGGGGGAAGAAGGTCACCTCCACACCGGCTTCCAGCGGAGCTGCGAAAGACAGAACCAGCAAGACAAGATTAAACCACCATGGCTAAACCAAGAAAGAGCGAAGAGGCCAAAGCGATACTTACTCAAGGCCGTCTCTGCCTTGGCTTGCCGGCCAGCCTCGAGTCCCCCAAAGGGCCCGCCATCCCCAGCTGCTGCAGCCTCTACGTGAGGGCGTTTCCACCTAGGCTGCAAACCTTCGCCCCCGCTCCCTAAGGACGCCTCCATGGAGGGGTGATCCCCCTCTGCCGTAAAACCTATCAACAGACACAACAACATACAACGCCTTAGTTATATGTCCCAGAAAGCAACCAAGTTAAGGCAGCATGCTAAAAGAAAAAACCTTACCTGAGGCCCCGAAGGGGGTCAACGGCAAGGGCACCAGCTGCTCCGATCTCAGTGCCAGTGCCCGGGCCGCCTTTACGACGGCCTCCCGAATGTTCCTCAGAGTGTGGGCACACTCGATCTGGGACATAAACTCCAAGGGCCCGACTGACCCGATCGCATGGCCGATATGTCACCTCCAGTCATTGGTCGGTGTGTCGGCAAAGCTCCCTTTAGGGAGCACCCGGTCCAATGAACCTCTACTCCAGAAGCCGCAATCTGCCAGGAACTGGGTCCACCAGCTCCTTAGTGCCCTCAGACGAGGCACCTTTTCCCCAGTCGTCGCCGCTGCTACCGGTGCCTACCTCAGGGGCTTCAGCGCCCCACCATTGCCTCAACTCCCGGACGATGAACTCCGGCTGCCCCAGGGCCACTGTTCCACAAGTCGCTCGACCTCCCGATGAATCTGAGCGACACGGGTCCTCAAGTACCCGTCGTCCAGCGAAATGGGAGGTAGATTTTCCCTCAGTAAATGACTCTCCTCCGCCTTCCTGATCGCGGAGGCCTTCTGCCGATACAGGTGGCTATGCTGGAACCACCACCTGGCATAGTGGACATCGAATCGTCTTCAGCGTCCCTGGCCCGGCATCGAAAATTGCTCCAGCTCCCGACTGTAGAAGAAGTCCCACCATGTTGCCACCAGTAGGTGGGTGTCCTTCCCTCTGTACTACCTTCCTGTCAAAGGAAACTCCCGGTTTAGCAAGATCCCCTGGTCGTAGCCAAAATTCTGGGCAAACCGAGGGCTCGTGGGAGGCGGGCCGAGGTTCGAGTCGCGCCGGTTCCTTTCCGGTACTCGGATCCCGGGTCGTTACAGTTGCCAAAAGGAGGTTAGATCCACTATGAGCCTCCTTGTCATGAAGTAGGGTCACGAGAAATCCTTGTGGAACTTTGTTGGCTGCTTATGTAAGGAGGCTCTCTGCAATACCTCGCCTGGACGTCAGCATTATCGAGACAACGCTGAGTTTGAAGGGAAGAAGAAGGGGGAAAGGAGTCTCATCAAGACACTAAGCAATCAACAAGATTGTCCAAGACTAGCACCATAGAAGAAGACTAGAGAGGTGCCTCTTGAGGAATCTCTTGCCCTTCTTATAAGGTCTCCAGGGACCGACGTGTCTGCCCAAACAGGCGAATGGTGGAAAGCTCAACCCCCACTGTTGGTACACTCTGTGGGAAAACCAAGAGCCACACCAATGTCGGCTACGCTTTGTTTCTCAAGGCATAAAATGACAACGCCATGATGACAGTGACATCACCTAGGGTGTAGGAGAAACTACCTTGAGCACCATGAAAAGTTGTAGGCAGTGGGATTCCCCGTGTCAGAGATATGAGAAGGTTCATGAAGACTTCGCCAGATTTTTCCCTCACCAGACCTCGTGCAATTCCTTCTGAGCACCGAGCATACTCAATGCTCGACAGTGGGGGGATAGTGAGGAGGAAAAAATGCAGCCTAGGTGGGACCCATCAAGGACTAGTCAGCTCACCAGCAAGATCTTCGCGTTCGTGCATTTTGGGCGCCATAAGATTCACCAACAGACGAACGTGGATGCCGCCATTATGGGGGTTGCTCCAACGAGCACTGGATCGCGCCCACTCCACCGAGATACCTGCCACGATGCCTTCCCTCAAGGAGCAGACAAGTGGATAGCAGATGATCCCCACAATCAAGAAGGACATCACTCTACTTACTACATTATCGTTAAGTTAGGAAGGAACGGCACCACTACAACTGTTATAAATAAGCCCCCAGACGGACCTAGACGGGGGACCTACACACACAGACACCTACGAGCAGGGACTTCAATGACACAGAGAGTGAACAATACAGAGAGAGGAGATGATAAAGAGTTCTCCACCCGGTTGCCCCCACCCTAGCTCCGTCTCTAAGCACTCTCCATGTCTATGAGCATTCTCCACGCCGCTACACATCATTCTCACTCTGCAAGCTCTTGTCCCTCTTTCTCTCTCTTAAGTTTTCTCTTTACTCTCTAGCTCATTCATGACTTAAGCATATGAGGATTGTCTCCTATGATCATACCTAGAGATCCCTCTGACACTTCGTTTAATAGTTACAGGTTTTTTTCGGGGTGGTCGACTACTCTTCTTCGTCAAACAAATCTTAAAAGTGTAATACGAGATGAAGGCCACACTCAGCAGATGGTGCGTCTTCATGTTGTACTGGCATATTTGGAGAGCGTCCTGGTAGCTGGGCGAGTGTCTGCACCCTACACTGAGGTCCCTCCACCATCGAATGTAATCTGAGGCAGATTCATCATTCCTCTGCTTGGTCATATACAGTGCTGCCTGGGTGACCTCTTCTTTGGCTGGCTTTAGTTTAGCAGCACGCTCCACTCTCGGCTCACTCATTATTGGCAGAGTCAGATGGTCGCGGCTCGAGCCAGTCGGTTGTGGAAGCGGGGCCACGGATGATATGGCGCGAGATGTGCTAACTGCCCCCTGACATATTCGGGGAGCCAGGAGATGCGCAGGAGGTGTGTGATGCAACTGCTGAGAGGGAGTGCCCCCTATATAATCACATGTCATTCGGGGCTTAGCGCCGCTTTGCAAAACTTCAGGAGGTGACCTGGCCTATCCGGATATAGCTAGGTATAGACCCATTTCGCTTAACTTCCTTCTTAGAACTTCGGTCTCCTAAAGCTTTTAGTATAGTTCTGCTACCATGGCAGGGTCAGGTTGAGGGGAGCTAGAAGTGCTGCCTTCCATCTGGATTTTGGGCGGGGCCAGTAGTGTCTCGTTATCATTGCTGGGGGAATCCTGTGCTTTAAAAATTGGCATTCTTGCCCCCATGTTCTCACGTGGAGAGGGGGTATGGCGCGCCTCTCTGATGGGCGTTGAATAGTATGGTTCTTCATTTCTTTCCTTAGCAGCTTGGCTCGTGCCGGGAAGGCTAGATAATGTATCACAAGAGAGGGTAACCCCCTTCCCTTTGACCTTCAGCTTCCTCCTTTCATTCTTCTTTACGGGAGGCCTCGGTCCTTCTGGTGGTAGCGGGTGTAAAGACACCATATTGACCGCCCTTTTAAGATCGGGCAACTCGTGAGGAAGTGGAGGGTCAACCTTGTGGTCGCCCATCTGGAGCTCCCCCCTCCGGATCAGCCGTTCAATGGCATCTTTGAATGGATAACAATCTTCAATAGAGTGCCCGATCATTTGGTGATACTGGCAGAAGAGGGGATCATCTTTTCTGCTAGCATCCGTCGGCCTCTTCGGCTCCAAGAGGGTGACTTTGTTGTACTAGGTGGCCCATTCAAACAAGGCCCAGATCTTCTCCTTAGGAAAGTAATATAGCTTCTTCATTTTGGTCCACAGAACTAGGCCCTCTTGTGGTTCATTGGGTTCCGCAAGGGAAGGGTTAACAAGCCCCTTGCCTCTATTCTTCTGGGGTTCAAACCCCTTGAAATCGATCGTGCAAGCTTCCTTCGGCTCCGGTCGCTTATCGACAAATCGAGTCCTCTGGCTTGCAGAAGTGGGAATGTGAGGACAGCTGGAGAGGAAAGCCTCGATCTCGGCCACCACATTGTTTAGCCGATCGAAAGCAGAAGTTGTCAGAGAACTTGGCCGGCACGCTTTTAAACCCTCCCCGATATGCCTTCAAACCTTCCATTGCGCGCCTGGCCAGTCTTCGCCGGTACACCTCCCCAGGCCTTCGCCGGCATGCCTCCCCAGGTCTTCCCCGGCACACTCAAATCCCCCTTCACCGGCACGGTCTAAAACCCCTTCACCGACACGCTCTTAAGCTCTTCCACGGCACGCCCATGGCCTTCCCCGGTGCACCTATCCCCTTTCAGCTTCAACCCCGTGCAACCTTAACCCCGTGCAGACCATGCACGGACTTCATCATTTTGCACACCCAAGCCCTGCACAAACTTTACACAAGTCCTGGCCCCATGTGCACAGACCCTGCACTGACTTTGCCTTTGCCTTCATCTCTGCACGAACCCTGAGCAGCTGCATGGACTTTGCCCACATGTGCACCGACTTCACTCCCATATACACTGACCTTCCTTCAGCCCTTGGCCCCTCGTGCACGAACCTTGCCTCCCTGTGCATCAACTTGGCCCTCACCCTTCGCACGAGCCCTGCACACCTGCACGGACTTGCTTGGGCATGCTCGGACCGGCTTGTACACCTGCACGGACCCTGCTCACATGTCCACCAACTTGGCCTGTAGCTACATGGGCCCTGTCTGCACGTGCACGGACTATGCACGGACTTCACCCCTCCGCATGCACAAGCCTTGCACAAGCCCTGCACAGACCTTGTATAACCCCTGGCCCCATGTGCATGGACCCTGCACAGACATTATTCCCCCCTTGCATATGCATGTACTGACGTTGGCCCTCACATGCATGGACCTACACGGACCTTGTCCCGCTTGCATACATGCATGGACTTTGGTCCCCACCCTGCACGGACTTTGTCCAAAAAAACCTGCATGGACTCAGTCTAAACTCGCACGGACTTTGTCCTTGGCCGCATACATCTGCATGGGCTTTGTTCAGAACCTATGTGGACCTTCGTCCTGACTCCGTGCACGTGCACGGACTTAACACCAGACATGCATGAACCTTACCCAAAACCTGCATGGACACTGCACTGACCTTAATCTGCATGTGCACTGACCTTAGTCTGCATGTGCATTGACTTTAGCCCACGTGCACCGACCTTAGTCTGCATGTGTACTGACCTTAGTCTCTATATGCACTGACCTTAGTCCGCGTGTGCACTGACTTCAGCCCATGTACACTGACTTGGCCTGCATGTGTACCAACCTTGCCAGCATATACATTGACCTTGCCCTTTGCATATTCTATAACTATACTGACTGTCCCTGCATATGCACTGACCTTAGCCCATGTACAAAGACCTTCTTTCAGCCTTTGGCCCCATGTACACGGACTTCGTTCGCACATGCATGGACCTTGCACTGACCTTGCCCCCATAATTAAAAAAAATCATAAAACCTCAAAGTAATGAAAAATGTGCAAAAATCTAAAATCTAAAAATATGTTGTGCATCCGCATGAGCATTTGCATGATCATATTTCTCTTTCTGTTTGCATTTTGCTTGTTTGCATGAGCATAGCACGTTTCCTATTCCTTTTCTAAATCTTGTTAATAAGATTTAGCCCTCTGACCCTGCATCGAGGAAGGTACTATCTGCTTTTGGCAGGGGGCTAAAGACATACTACACTAACCTTTTCCCTTTAGTGTGGTTGGAACAGGTAAAAAGGATGATGGTGTCAGGCCAAGCAAGACAAGTACACTGAAGAAAAGCTCATTGCATTGCCAAACATGTTCATTACATTCCATTGCAACAACATCCTAGGGGCATACCCCCAGTGTACAAAAGGGGCAGCTGCCACTCAACTGCGTCTCTCTCTCTCTATCTCTCCTCCTAATCAGCATCAGTGCGAGGTCGGCTACGCCGACTATCAGCCTCGTCTCCATCTCCACTCACTCTGTCTCGCTGCCGTGATGGCCGCGAAGCCCTCTAACCAGAGGCAGCTGGCTGAACCGCCTCCTGTCCTGGCGGAGATTGTACCATGCCCATAAGCTCATCCATAGTAAAATGCACGTCTCCCACGATCTACAGTGACTCAGACGGAGTCACAGGTCCGACTCTCTTTCCTGGGGCACCTCTACCCTGGTACCTCCGTAGCACTCGTCGCCGCAAAGTCTCAAGCTAATCGAGAGCTCGCTGCTCCCTCGCTACCATCGCTATCTCTGGAGCGCGTGCCTCAGCCTCTCTCTCCTTCACCTCAACAAGGTGACCCTCGAGCCTCTCAACTGTGCTCGTCTCTCCTAGTCGGCGAGTCAGCTCCTTAATGCGGGCCTCCTGCTCCCGACAAATGGCCAGGCTGGCCGCCAACTCTTTCCTCTACAAAAGAGAACAATCATTTAAAACATGCAAAGATGATGAAGAAGAGAACTGCTTTCAGCTTGAGTGTTAGGTTCTTACCACCCCGGCCAGCTCGGCCTTCCGCTCCTCGGCTCGCTCGATCGCCCCGGCTAGGCGATCCTCCAGCTCATCCATGATGTCAGCACAGAGTGAAGGGCCGGCCTCTCCACCTGCTCCTACCCTCACGTAGGCCAGCTCTCCTTGCTGCAAACACAAGGGGCAAGCGGTTAGTCAAATCAAATCTAATCAATTCCAAATCAATCGGTTTGTTTTGACCTACCATCTCTCGGATCTCATGTCATAAGTTCATGATCATCTGATCAAGAACGACGATCCGACCTTTGAGAATCCTCACCGCTTCAATCTCAGGCATCTACATCGATTCACAAACTCATTAAGCTCCAACATTTCAATGAAAATATCACAATTGAGAGCTAAAAAGAGTGAGAAGGAAGTCCCACGCCACCCGGTCATACGCCTTCATCATGTCTAGCTTAATTACCACATTGTGCCCACCAACCTTCCTCCCAAGATCAGCAAACAGTAGCCGAGACAGAGCCAGATTATCAATGATGTGCCTCCCCTTAACGAATGCTGTGGCGACCCGGGATCCGAGAACCAGAAAGGAACCGGCGCGATTCGAACCTCGGCCCGCTGCCAACGAGCCCGAAGACTCAGAAGGGATAAAAGAATAGGTGTGGTGTACATAGAAATATGAAATAAAGCAGGACAGCAGATATAACAGAAATAAACAATCCAACTACAACAGAGTCCAGTCCAACAGAAAGTACAGTCTAAAGTAGTAAAACATACCACACGCCAAGTGAACACTCAGCCCGGCAAGCTGGCAACTAAGAACCTCCATGCAACGTCCTCAAACTTCAAGGAAGAACTGCCACACCTGAAAACTAGGGATGAGCCTCCGATCACTGGCTCAGTAGGAATCTCGCGGAACCCCAACCGAGAAAAACTACGACGGAAAGGAAAGCTACGCTAGCTAAGCAACTACAAAAGTAGGAAAGTAATTATGGTAGCTGGTAAAACCTCGACTCTACAGCTACTCCTACTGGCAACAGAAAAACACGAACTGGTCTCTCGTCGGGGGACAACCAAGTCACGCACCCGACATCTCGATTCCACAATCGAGAGACTACCAGACACAAATCATCCTAGCCACACTACCAGGAAACGACACGATGCCTCGGTCGCAGAGGCCTGCCCTCTCAGCAGGGCCCAAGCTGAGACTACACAGTCTGAAAACATGGTCACGATCTCGCTGTCGTGAACTCTACGCCGACTAGGGAGAACACTCAGTGACGCTCACTGAAACCCCAGACCTCGGCTATGGGAACGCTCCCAAAAACAACACCCGAGACCTCGTCTGGCAGACAAGAACAGAAACCTAGGACACGACAACTCACGTCACTTGATGGGAGCACCGCCCACTAGAAGAATGACTGGATCCGTCCCCTGACGTCTTACACCGCGTCACGAGTGTCTAGCTAACACACCCCGAGCACGAGACTCAGACACACTCAGCAACCAGGAACTCACAATAAGGACTAGTTGGGGTCACGCTCGTCAGTGCGTGTCCTCTGCCCCCAACTACTTGTGCATATACAGACCATCTGCTCTAGGTCGGGTCCTCTAGCTGGTTTTTTCCCCCGTCGGACTCTGGCGGTAAAGGCAAGGGGCCCTACGGTGACCAGCCTAAAAATCGTCTCACTCGAGTCATGCTCTCCACCACTCCCAGGTGGGTCCGCACACGCGTGCACAGGAAGCTACGACTAGTGGGGGTTCACTAAACGTGAACACAGAAAACCACGCACGCACCCATCGCGAGTGACGCGACTTTGGGCCTTCCTAGCCGGTACACCCCTGACCAACCTTAGAGAGACTCTCCCTCCGTTGGTCTCCTCAAGTTTTTTTTTCGGTGTTCTCATTAAAGGTTGGTTTGTACTGTACGACTAGTTGTAGGGAGTTTTTCTATTTTTTTATTATTACTTGTTGATTTTACCGTACTCCTGATTAGGTAGTGTTACCTTCCGTGCTTGCGCGTACCTTTCCGCCTTGTTTCTTTCGTGCGAGGTGGGGGTCCGCGGGATCCCTACTGAGTCAATGAAATGAGGCTCACCCCTATGTTTTCAGGTGAGGTGGGGTCATTGAGAGGTGCATCCGAGGTTCCTCGTGGTTCGTACGGTCAGGGTTAGTGGCCAACTGCCAGAGTCGGGGTATGCCCTGTGTACATGTACTTTTCTTTCTGTTGACTGTACTTATTATTAGACATGAGATACACTGGACTTTACAGTAGTTATTTATTTATTTAATTTTTTGTATTATTTAGCTATTTATTGTGTTATCTCTGCAGTTATTTTAGCTTCTTGTGTACCCTCACACCATCCTTTAACCCTTCCGAGTCTTCGGGCTCGTGGGTGGCGGACCGAGGTTCGAGTTGCACCAGTTCCTTTCCAGTACTGGGATCTCGAGTCATTACATGCTCTGATCTCAATCTTCCAATTGTTGTTCGAAAAGACAATTGCCAGTGCGCGAAACATCCTATATCTAACTTCATTACATATTTGCATTTGTCTCCTACCCATCAATCCTTTATTTCTGCCTTGTCTACTATTTCTTTGCCTCATTCTTTTGCAAAAGCTGTGAAGGATGTAAAGTGACAGCAAGCAATGGAAGTAGAGATGCAAGCCCTCGTCAAGAATCAAACCTGAGAACTAGTTGTTCCTCCTGTCAAAAAGTGGGTAGAGGGATGTAAATGGGTGTTTACTGTTAAATATAACCTTGATGGGTCTGTGGAGAGGTACAAGGCACGACTGGTTGCAAAAAGGTTCACACAGACATATGGAGTGGACTATGAGGAGGGATTTACCTCAGTAGCAAAGTTAAAGTCAATTCGAGTCATCCTTACATTGGCAGTTCAACGGTCCTAGAAACTATTTCAGCTTGATGTCAAAAATGCCTTCTTAAACGGAGATTTACATGAGGAAGTGTACATGCATCCTCCCCCCGAGTTTAACACTCATGGGAAGATGTGCAGTATTCAAAAAGCTCTATATGGCTTGAAGCAATCTTCTCGAACTTGGTTGACCGTCTCTAGCAGACTATGTTGCGCTTTGGTTATACAGAGAGCAAATGTTGATCATACTCTGTGAATGGACAGATGGGCGTGTTGTTCTTCTCATTGTCTATGTTGATGATATGGTTATCACAGAAGATCATACAAAGGAAAACACAAGAACAATCTTGCAAAAGAATTTGAGATCAAAGATATGGGGCGGCTTCGATATGTACTGGAGTTGAAATTTGCATACTCTAATGGGGATGTTTAGGTGTGTCAGCGAAAATATGTGTTGGACTTGCTCACAGAAACAGGAAAGTTAGGTTGTCGCACACCTAGTACTCCCATTGAGGCCAAATCTTCAATTGACAAATCAAGATGGCGATCTTCTTTCTGAGGATGATAGAGGACATTATTAGAGACTAGTCAGAAGACTTTTGTACTTGACTCTTACTCGGTCGGATATTACATATGTTATGAGTGTGGTCAGCCAATTTATGCATGCTCCTCGCGTCCCACACTAACAAGCAGTGGACCGTAATCTGAGGTACCTTAAAACATCCCTGGGCAAAAGTCTTCTCTTTACCAAATCTAATTATCTGACACTTGCATATTTTACTGATGCTGATTGGGCTGGCTCTAAAGAGGATAGACAGTCTACTTCTAGTTATTGTGTGTTCCATGAGAAAAACTTGATTACCTGGCGTAGTAAAAAGCAAACAGCGGTTGCTAGATCCAGTGCTGAGGTTGAGTATCGTGCTATGGCGCATGGTCTGACCGAGCTCATTTGGTTGAAGTTACTCAAAGACATTGGCATTCGGGTTTCCCTTCCGCTGAAACTTTATTGTGACAACTAAGCCACCATAAATATTGCAAACAATCCTATCCAGCATGATCGTACCAAGCACATTAAGATTGATTATCATTTCATTCGGGAACACCTCAACTCAAGTGACTTGTGTCTTATGTTTGGTCTGCCAAACAAGTAGCCGATGTGTTTACCAAAGGTCTCCCTCATGACAAGGGAGCATACCAGTATAGGAAGTGAATCTGGAATTGAAACCCATTTTCCTCATAACAGCAAGGATAAAATCCCATTCCATCCTGTCATAGGCTTTAGCCATATCCAATTTAGAAATCACATTGTGGCCTCGCACCTTCCTGTTTAGGTCCATCAACAGCTGACGGGCTAAGGCTACATTATCCAATATGAAACGGCCTTTCACAAAGGCCCCCTGCTCCAAAGAGATTATGTTGGGTAGTATAGGAGCCAGCCTTTCAAAAAGAATCCGAGAAATGATTTTATATGTAAAGTTACATAAGCTAATAGGTCTAAAGTCATTGAAAGACTTTGGTTCATGCACCTTAGGGACCAAGGTGATAAGAGAGGAGGAGATTCCACGAGGGAGAGGAAAGCCTTTAAAGAAAGCACTGACAGCTTCAATAACATCCTCTCCCACAATATCCCAGGAGGAAGTAAAAAATTCCCCCGAGAAACCATCTGGGCCAGGAGAGCTTGAGCCTTTTAAAGACCAGACAGCCTTCTGGACCTCTGCAGCATCAGGAAGGGCACATAGAGATATATTCTGGGCCTCTGAAATCAGCTTAGGAATGCAGTCCAAAAGAGAAGGATCAATCTCATGCTCTTCCGAGGAGAAGAGTTGTTTAAAGTAGGATTCTGCATGGGCCTGAAGAGCAGCTTGATCACTGCACCATTCGGCTGGGTGACCAACCTTGAGCTTGGTAATAATATTCCTACGTCTATTGCACCTAGCAACCGCATGGTAGAATGCAGTATTCCTGTCCCCACTTTCTATCCAGTCCATCCTAGATTTCTGATTCCAGAACAATTCCTCCCTAAAGAGAGCTTGATTGAGGCTGACATTGGCTGCAGAGAGGCCCTCTTTGTTGGCTGGAGATGGATCAGCATTAAAAAGACACTGCTTGATTTCAACTTCAGCTTCAGCTCTACTGTTGTTCAAAAAAATATCCCCAAAGACTTCTTTGTTCCAAGTACGAAGAGTGTCTTTAACAGCCTTCAATTTGGAGTGTAACCTGACCAGGGCATTAGGATGATTGGAATGGACATGCTGCCAGGCATCAGAAACCAATTGTTTAAAGGAAGCATGAGTACTCCACATTTTCTGGAATAAAAACTGACCAGGATTTTTAGGCACACAGTCAAAGGAGATTAGTAGTGGAGAATGATCCGATGGACCTCTTGGCATATGTTTGACAGTAAGGTGCGAAGCCTCAGCAGAACAGATGCTATTAATAAAGATCCGATCAAGCCTCGCACGAATGTTAGCAGCTCCTACTCTATTATTAGTCCAAGTCATACTAGAGCCTTGAAAGCCAGCATCAATCAAACCAGCAGAGCTTTAGAAAGAGTTAAAATCTAGCATAGAGGCTAAAGCCGGGGGATCACCACCCACCTTCTCAGATAACCTGGCAACACAGTTAAAATCCCCTCCCACCAACCAAGGAACCGTGACCGAAGCAGCAAAAAAAGTAAGGTCACAGAATCCTGTGCCCGGCGGTGAAGCACCCGGCGGCGATGAAGACGCCAAACTCGCGAAGGGCTGGCAAATGCCTGCCCCGGCCCAGTTGAATGCGGACGAATTCGTTGCCGCCATGTGGCGCCACAATGTGCGCTACGGAATCGACATTCCGCTGGTCAAGCGCCAGTTGCGTACACCGGAAAATGAAGAAGTCGAGTTCGCCCACATGCTGCAACCCGTGCCGGGACGCGACGCGCGCGCGCAGGAACTGGTCGATACGCTACACCGCAGCAACGCCCCCAAGATCCTGCCCGACGGCCGCGTCGATCTTCTGCAATTCCAGAACCGATTTCCCCACGTCGACAAGAACACACGCCTGATCAAGAAAATCCCGCGCGTGGCCGGCAAGCCGGGGCGCGATCTGGCGGGCGCCGAACTCGTACCCGACGCGCCCAAGGATATCGACCTGCATGCCATGGTCGGCCTCGGCACGCGCATCGACAACACCGCGGAAGGCGAAATCCTGATCGCCGATATCGGCGGTTTTGTACAGGTCGATCCCAAGTCGCGCATCATCACGATTTCGGAAAAGATCGTCAACAAGGAAGGCGTCAGCCTGCGTACTACGGGCAACCTGGTGCTGCCGGGCGACCACTACGAAGAACACGGCGTGGTACAGGAAAAGGCATCCGTCGAAGGCAAGCACATGACTTATATGGCCGACGTGTTCGGCGATATCGTCTCGCGCGGCGGCAACGTACTGATCAAGCGCAACCTGGTTGGCGGTTCGGTGCGCGACCCGGGCGGCACTATCATCGTCGACGGCAAGGCGTCGCGTTCCGTCCTCGAAGCACCGGAAGGTGAAATACGTCTGCACTATGCCGAGAATTGCCGCATTGCAGCTGCGCGCGTGCACATTACGCAAGCCGTGCATTGCGAAATTCTGGCTCGTGAGATCAGCATAGAAAGCGCGGAAGCTTGCGCCATCGTCGGACAAAAAATGGAATTGGTGCATGCCACCACGCGCCATGACATTGAGACCACCATCACCCTGCTGGTACCCAACATCACGGCATTGGCCAGGCAACTGGAGGCGGCGCGCAATCAGCAATCATTGTGGGAAGACGTGATCCGCGCCAAGCGCGCCGAGCTGGAACAAATCACCGAACAGCCCGAAATGAAGAGTTACATGGTCTTGAACGCCAAGGTCAAGGCCAAGGCAGTCAACATGACCGTGGAGCAAGCGCAGAATTGGGAGCGCGTGCAAACCCGCATCGCACCGCAACTGCGCCGCGTCAAGCACCTCAACGAAGACTTGCAAGGCGCCAGCAGCATGCACGCCGGCTGCGCACGCCAGATCGAACATGCCGAGCAATTACTGGCCGAAGCCTCCGGCGACGTCAGTTGCCAGATCGCCGACATCAGCGGCGAAACCGTGATCCGCGCCATGAGTCTTGCGCCCGAACAAGGCCGACTCGAAACCCTCGGTGCGCGCGACTTGCGCAAACGCTTCGCAGGAGCGGGCAGCGACAGCAAGGTGCTGTTCCACGAAAGCGAAGGCGAATTCTTCTGGATCATGCCCAAGCCGAACTGAAGCGGTCAAAATGAAGCACATCACGTGTCGCTTCGGCAATACCTTCCCACGGGATTACGCAACAACGAAATTGCCTTGAACGAAAGCACGGCGTAATATCGCTTCAAGAGGCGGAACATAATACGCATAGGCAGGCATGGCTTGCCACAACACCGGCTCTTGGGGACAAATACGGATGAAGCGTCTGTCTTTGCAGCACCTGCTGCTGGGCCTGGTCATTGCCACCGTGGTGGCGCTTTATGTGCACGCCCATTGGATGGGCCGGACGCAGCGCATCGACAACATCCCCGGCGCCATCGAATCCTCGGTGGATGACCGCCCCGAAGGCGGCAAGACCGTGGCTGTACTGGAACGGCGCGGCGACACCCATATCCTGCATTGCCACATCGCCGCCGGCTACCAATGGCCGTTCTGCGAAATCGACATCCGGCTCGGACAAGGCGAGCACGGCATGGATTTGACTGCCTTCGACAGCATCAGCCTCAACATCACTACCAGCCGCAAGGGCCCGGACAGCGCAGTGCGCATCTTCCTGCGCGACTTCAACCCGGAATATTCCAAACTGGCCGACGGCTCGACCTTGAAACCGCATGAAGTGGTATTCGAGCCGTCCAGCCAAACCATGCCGGTGGAATTGAAGTTGTCGCAATTCATGGTGTCTTCATGGTGGATGCAGGAACATCCGACGAAACTGGAAGAACTCGGCCCGCAACTGGATAACGTCACCACCTTCGCCGTCAGCACCGGCGGCGCGGTGCAGCCGGGCGACTATGACATCACGCTCCAATCGGCCGAACTCCATGGACTATGGATTTCCAAGGCCACCTTCCGCCTCGGCATTATTGTGGTGTGGCTTGTCTGCATCGTGCTTCACCTTGCGCTCGAATGGCGGCGCGACCGCTTCAAACTCAAGGAGTCGCTGCAGGAATCGCATGACCTGCACAACTACAATGAAGCACTGGAAGCGCGCGTGGAAGAGCGCACGCGTGCACTCTCGGTCAGCAATTCGCGCCTGATCGAGACCTTGCAAAACCTGGAAAAAGCGCGCGACGAACTGGTGCAGACCGAGAAATATGCCGCACTCGGCACCCTGGTCTCAGGCGTGGCGCATGAACTGAACACGCCGATCGGCAACGCCCTCCTCGCGGCGAGCACGCTGGGCGAAATGACGCGCAAACTGGAGCAGCAGGCGCAATCCTCACTGACCCGCAGCGCGCTCAACAATTACATCACCGACAGCAAGGAAGGCACACTGATTCTGGATCACAACCTGCGCCGCGCCGCCACGCTGATCTCCAGCTTCAAGCAATTGGCCGCCGACCAGCATTCCGGCCAGCGCCGCAGTTTCCGGTTGCGCGACATCATCGACGAAACTGTGCTCGCCATGGCACCCATGGTGCGCAAGTCGGGCCACACGCTGGAAACCGACGTGCCGGCCGACATCACGATGAATGGCTACCCCGGTCCCTTGAGCCAGGTCATCATCAATCTGGTCAACAACAGCCTGATGCATGCCTTCGGCGAACGGCGCAACGGCAAGATGCGCATCGAAGCGCAACTGGCGCCGCTGGGCATGGTGGAAGTTCGCTACAGCGACAATGGCGCCGGCATGGTGCCACACGTGCTCGCCCGCGTGTTCGAACCCTTCTTCACCACCAAGCTGGGTAAAGGCGGCAGCGGCCTGGGCCTGCACCTGGTGCACACCTTCATCACGCAATTGTTCGGCGGCAGCATCACCATCGAATCGCAACCGGCACGCGGCACCACGCTGCACATCATGCTGCCATTGCGCGCGCCCAACATCAACGAGCTGCGCGCACGGCTAGGCGTGCCGGCCGACGTGGCGGAAGACTGCGAGCGCTTCCTCGATGGGCGCGACCCGGCCAGCGTGGCCAGCTTCGACGGTCCGCATAGCCGGCGCGACGTGGTCGAGCTCGCGCTATTCCAGCGCGAAATGCGACGACTGATGCCGGAGATGGAAATCGAATTGGTCAGGATAGACAGCTACGCCAGCGGCATCGAACAACTGCGCCTGGGCCGCATCGCCGCACTCGCCACCACATCGTGGGGCACTGACCTCGCCCCCTACAGCGACGACCTGATCCTGTCCGACGCCTTCATCGAGGAAGGCCAATCGGTGGTCGGCCTTTACACCAGCGCCACCAATAGCCGCGCCCTCAAGCTAGGTACGTTGGACGACTTGCGCGAGCTGCGCGTGGTCTCGAACCGCGACTGGAGCGTGGATTGGCAAACACTGGAAGGGCTGGGCGTCACGCGCCTGCTCGACGTCAAGACCTGGCGCCAGATGGTCTACATGGTCAGGAGCGGCGAAGCCGACGTGGCGCTCTCCCCTTTCCCGTCGCACAGCGATTTGAAAATCGAATTCGACAATTGCGTGCTGGTTCCGATACCGCACCACAAGGTCAAGCTGGCCGGCACGCGCCACTTCGCCGCAGCGCGCAACAAGGTGGGCGAGCAAATCGCTGCAACCGTTTTCCCGGCGTTGACTGCCTTGATCAAACAAGGGGCGATCGAAGCCGCGCTATTGCAATGCGGCTTCCTCAACCCGGCAGTTGAGGCTTGGGTTGATATTGCTGAAGATAGAGCGGAAGCTTGCTGAAGCTGCCGCACCCTCGGGTGCGAGGGATGAACGCCGAGGCACCGCCGAAACAGCAAACATTATCCGAGCAGATGCAATATGCCGCTTGCCCCGGTGGCATGCGCGAACGTGTATCCCGTTCCAGTCAGCTCCACCAGCGTATTGCCGGCAGCCATCGTGCCGGTATCCGAAGTCTGCCCAGCCACCGACTCCAGCACGTAGGTGTTGCCCTGAAACTGGAACCACGTCACCGTATGCGCCGCTCCCTGGATACCGCTGCCCGCTGCGCCGTCGGCTGCAGCCACCCAGGACGACAACAAGGCGGCATTGCCTCCGGAATTTGACACGGCGCTGACGGTGACTTGAACGAATCCGGACAAGGTATTCAGATCACCGCTAAATGTGATCGTGTCGGCTCCTGTATTGGCCAACCCTGTTACCTGCACGATTGCAGACAGGGAAGATCCGGATGAACCGACGGTGATCGCATCGACGCCCGAATGGCTGCCGAGGGCGACGATTGCTGCCGTTCCGCCACCCAGGATGACGTGGACCGAGGAAGCGGACAGCGCCTCGATCGTTTCAATGCTTCCTGCGCCGCCGGCAATGGATATCGCGCTTGAGCCCAGCGTATTGTCGATGACCGTGCTGCTGCCGGCTCCCAACGTGACCGTGTGCGTTGAACCGGAAACGCCCGCGCCCAGGGTGATGGTGTCGTTGCCGTTGCCAAGAGTGACGGTATCGCCGGCGCCGCTCGCCGTGGCGCCGGTGGATGTGAACGTGACGTTGGCATTGTCCGCGCTGGCCGAAATAGTGATGCCGGTACTGACCGTATCGCCGGCGATGTCGACAGCCACTCCGGCACTCAATGTCAGGCTCGCCAAGGCCGGCAGGCTCGACGCGTTTACCACGACATCGGGACTGCCGTAACTTTCGTTGGTGAATGTGGCGGTCGACAACGACGTATCCACGATGTTGCCTATGGTATGGTGAGCAGCGCCAGTGTCGCTATCAATTGTCAATCCGGTGCTGTTGGTGCTTAAGGTCCCAATCGTCATACTTGTGGAAAATTCCATCAGCGTTAATGAGGACAAGGCGCTGTCATTAAGGTTGACTACAGTTGCGGACTTTCCAAGTGAGTAGTTTGTGATTGAAAGACTGGGAGCCAAGGTATCGAGATTGGTGATTGTTGCATTCTGACCGCCCGCAAACCACAGATTATTCAGGGCCGAATCCTGCAGCGTGCCGATAGTGGCAGCAAGCGTGCCATCGCCGAGCATATCGACCTGGGAGAACCCAAGCCCGCTCCCGTTTCCCGCAACCAATTGACTCAAATTCGACACGCTGCCGGTTGCCATTGGGTCCAGGATGACATACAGTGTTTCCCCCGCAGCTTGTGGCAGGCAAGTCAAGGTGCTATTAAATGTGCTGTCCAGTTCCACACGGAAGTTTCCCGTTCCACCGTCACTCTGAAAGCTGGCGCCTATGTTGGTAAAGGTGAATGCGCCGGCACTGCCGTCATTCTCGATGCTGACGATACCGACTTCGGGCAGGTTGCCCATATTGAAGCTGCCGTTCGTGTTTCCGCTAAAACCGAGATTGAAAAAGTTGCTGACCTCGGAAAGCACAGCATCACTGGTCGTACCCATGTTATTCAGAACAAGTTGCGAAAGACCTGAACCGCCGTCAAGCGACGCCTGCGGCACAGCAGAGATGATGGCGATGTCGCCACCACTGCCGACGAAGGACTGATTCGGCCCCAGCTGGAAGGTGGTGTTACCCGATTGCGTGGCATCGATATGCGCATAGGGATTCAAGCCCAGCATATTGTCGTCAAAATAGTCGTTTCCGATGACAGTAAAGGTCAAAACCGCCGGGGCAACGAAAACCGGCGCACTGCCCTGAGACTGCGATAGCGAGTAGTTGCTCGTTGCGCTAAAGGTAATGGAGGTTGCAGCGCCGAAGTGAAACTCGACGTTGCCGGGCGTCTCCCCCAATCCTATGGGTTCATTGACGACGACCGTGGTCGCCGTATCATCGGTGACCATGACGGAGGCCACAACTTCAGACAAATTCACCGTCAGCGTGCGAGTGCCTGCCGCGGCGTCAACCGTGACGTTGGATGACTGACTGGTGAGATTCAATGTGGCCAGTGCGTCGCTGTCGATGGTGGTGGTACCGCTACTTTGAAGCTCCACGGTTGTGATCGTGTTGGCCGTTCCCGTTCCGTGGTGCGCATCAACCACCTGGACTTGTCCGCCGGCGGAAACGCCCACGTAGGTAGTCGCATTTCCGCCATCAACAATAACCTGCTCTCCCGTGCCGGCCGCGACACTTACCGTGGAACCTCCCGTTGTAGCGATGGTGTAGCCGCTTCCCGCCAGGCTGTCTACCGACAACGCGGTTGTATTACCGGCCGTGACCGTACTGTTTCCCGCAAAGGTGGCGACGCTGGCCTGGCTAAGGCCAACCCAGCCGCTTAGGTCCAGGCTGCCCACGCTTTCGTACGACGTAAGATTCAAATTCGTGATGCCGGTTATGGTCGCGGCAGGAAGCACCATGGTCGAACCCGTCCCCTCGTCGTAGAGATTAAAGGTGCTCGACAGTCCGCCGCCAGTGATGACATCGCCGGTCGTCAGGGTAGCCGCCGAACCGCCTGCCGCGATGCCGGCGCTGTTGTCCAGAATCCCGTAAAAGTGGTTGTTGATACCACTCACGGCCGTAAAGTTGTCCTGACCGGTCGTGAGAGTGAAATAGCCTGGTAGGGGTGTTGGACCCGGTGTCGGCACAGGCGTCGGTGTGGGAGTCGGTGTGGGAGTCGGAGTAGGCGTTGGGGTCGGGGTGGGCGTGGGCGTGGGCGTCTCCAATTGCGACACAGCAGCGGTCACGCTGCTCTTATAGACCGACAGATCCGTGCTGCTGCTTACCCCGGCCAGCAAAGTTCGCGCGATTGCAGCAGCATTCGCTCCCTTGTAATCAGCCACTCCCTCCGTATCTGAAACGCTGGCCGTGAACTCACTGGCAATGGCCACTTTGTTTGCCACGGTGCTTGCATCGAGCATGCCTTGAGCGGTGGTGTTGGTCTGCGTACCGGCTGCTATGGCAAGCGCGGCGTCGCCCAGGCTCAAGGTGCCGTCGGCAATGGCGTTGCTCCAAAATGACAAACCGGCGGTGGCCGGTGCACGATTCAATACATGCTCGAATACCGAAGAAACGAAGTTTTCGATACTGCTCATGCTCGCACTGTTGACGGTGCCATACAACGCGGCCGACTCCGCGCTGGTCCCAAAAGCGTCGATCAGGTTCTTGATTGCCGGGTTTTTGCCATAGGCGCTGGCCAAGCCGTTGATATCGAGCGGCGCATTGATTGCTGCGAGCGCATTTTCGAAGTTGGTCAAGCCTGTTGCGTCGGCCGGGCGGCCGAAATAAGAGATGTACAGTTCTTCTACAACAGTGCTATAGCTGGATGCGGACATGAGTTGGGCTCGTAAAACAAGTTGTTCAGTTAAGAATTAAGGAATATCCGGCGCGCAAAGCTTTCTGCCGATCCATTACGGCTGGGACGATCTGTGCGATTGGTTCACGCAGAAACTTATGAGGCAGGCGTCTTGATTTTTGTTTGTCCGGGAGCAGGATTCCCAGGCGCCATCAGCTTATTTTTTTGAAAGTATTTTTCTTGAGCATCGATTTTGCTTTGAGAAATACTGATAGTCAACTGCTTTTAGCCAAACATAGGAATAATTGCTACCGCTAGCCAAGCCGGAAACCACATGGCGTGGCAGATATAAATACATACCTTTTACAACGCATACGATTAAATCGGCTATGACATAGAGACACCATGCTCTTATTTTCGGAACAACGCAGTGAGCCCTGAAGATTTCAATGCGCTCTGGCTGCGTGCGCTGGAAGAAAAGTGCACGGGACTATATCTCGCGTTCGCTCGCGCTCTGGCCTGAGGCATTCATCAAGTTGGAGCGCAGATTGACGACAGCTTTTTGCAGTACGCGGAACTCCTCCGGTTCCAGGCCGGAAGCCTTGGCCGTTATTTCCCGATAGGCAAACGCCTTTTCCCGCAACTCCCTGCCCGCGTCGGTCAGGGACACCCGCACGCTACGCTCGTCCTCGCTGTCGCGCACGCGGCGCACATAGCCCATCGCTTCCAATCGCTTCAGCATGGGCGTCATCGTGCTTGGCTCCAGAAACAGCTTCTCGCTCAAGCCCTTGACGGTCTGGTTGTCCTCTTCCCATAGGCAAATGACGGTGACGTATTGCGGGTACGTCAGCCCCAACTGTTCCAATACGGGCTTGTAGACCCGGGAATAGGCGAGATTGGTGGAGTAGATGGCAAAGCACATGAAATCGCCCAGCTTTGCCGTGTTCCTGGCGGCATCCGGTTTATTGCTCATTTGACACCTTCGAAATGTTTAGGTGACTGAGTGTGGTCTTTTCCTTGACTACGACAGTACCCTAACGACTCAATCTAGAACTGCCAGTGTCCTTGTCTCTGGTTGCGTAGCGGCTATGCCTTGACTGTCGATTTCATCTAGCGATCGAGTGATGGTTCGCTTTGCCCAGAGTGTTGTCGTTGTCCACCGCTCCAGTTTCTATTTGTCTTGGCTTGATCTCATGGTTTGCCCATGACCCGTGGGTGTCTGCTGACATCCTATGAGGGCAGTAACCATGATGGGATGGCCAGGAGTGCTTATGCATGTAGTGTGTATGTCTATATGTGTCACCATTGTCAGGTTCCAGTCAACTCGGGGTCACCCAGCAGTTGACAGGCAACCTTGTCTGTGTCTCAATGGCTTTGTCCAATTCAAGACCATGTTTCTAGATATTCTACCTCGATTTACGTGTCTAGATGTGCTGAGGGTTCTTGGTGTCCCCTCAGGTCTCCGTGCGGTGTTTTCCTAGGGTGTTGTTTTCCCTGGCTTAGGATTAGACCGATTGGCTGCTTTGTTCTACTGTGTACGATGATCCTGACTTAGAGTCGTAGGACTCAGGGACCGTTGCAGTTGTAGGTCTAGTTGCCTTGCCCCGAGGTTGTAGGCAGTCTCCTGTGCTGCCTTCGGTGCTTCGAAGTGCGTGTTGCAGGGTGTTTTGACTTATCTGCACTTCGACCCTTGTGTTTTGAAGTCTCCGAGTTTTGTGGCTCCTCTTTGGTAGGTGCCTTACAGCACGCTTTGGCGTGATGGCTCTTGTAGTGACGCACTTTTCCCGAGACACAATTTTTAACGTAGTTTCGTGGGCTCCCGACCTCATCGTAGCGTCCGTGGGGGAGAATACTAGTTAGAGGCCTGGCTTCATGGTCTACAGCCAGTGTGTGCACACGGGGTCAGGGGCTTAGGACTCACGTCGACGGGTGTGACCCTGACTGGTCCTTGCAGTGGTGGTTTCCACGTGGGCCTACGACTCGACCTTAGTTGTGGCAGACCACGTTTAGCTGGTAGTCAAGGCACTTGTGGAGCGAGTTGTGGTGCAGTGTAAGACGTTAGTGGACGCAGCTGACCGCTCCTCTTTTGAGTCACGTGTTGTGTGACTCTCGACATTTCTCGTGCGTCGTGACCTTTCGTGTTAGCCCTTTTGTGGCTGCACTCAAGGTCAGTGTCCTATCGCATGCGTGACGTTCTTGTCATGCGTGTGGCAATGTGCACGACATCCTTGTCGTGTTGTCTGTCGTCCGTGTCGGTTGTCCGTCTAGCCTTTTCCTAGGTTTCTTTTGTCTGTTTTACAGGTTCCTTGCGTCGACAATTCGGCAACTCCTGACTCTGTCAGCTCTGAGTCGCCCTCCTGCCCTTGCTTGGAGTAGTTTGGGGTACCGAGGTTAGCGCGCCCGCACGCTGCGCCGGTGTAGCTCTAACCTGAAAATCAGAATAAGTACAACACTACACCTCTCGCAGGAGGGAGATCTCGGGGTGGGGATTAATCAAAATTACACCAAAACTACCTCCACGTAGGGAGGGGCTGTAATTCGGCCAGGCGGGGTGGGGAACGAAGGTGGTCGGGAGCCAACTGACTCCTAACTTCGCCTTCAGGTTGCTATTTCTATCTTCTATGACCAGTGACCTTTTCGGGAATGTAGAACCTTCTTGGGGCGTCCGACGGTGGCGGGACTAGATGCGTTGGAAATCTTGACGTGTTAGCTTGCTCCTGGAAGAAACGCCGGCTCGTTCTGATCTCGGATGCACCAGGTACGGTAGATTCTGTAGAACTATGCTGGGCTTCTCTGTTGTAGGCCAGAGAGGGCTTGGACGAGGCCGTACTCCCAGATGGAATATCATATCGAGGTGAGACCAAGTCCCACTGAAAGAGGACTCCGTCTAGTGCTCCTAAACCAAAATTCTCTTCCTGAATCACCCGATCACGCCTGTGGTGGCTCCTGGATGTTGACTAGGTTGAGCTGGTCGTAGGGATAGAATTCTGGACTCGATCCTCCGATGGCGTAACTGTCCGATCTGAGGCCAGAACACAGCGGGGATAGAGTCATCATGAAGAGGGCCGTCCCAGGGATCTTTCAGAGCTAGAATGGTCCCGTTCTGAGGTGTGAGACGTTGGTACCGCTGATTCTTGTGAAGTCGCGCTATGCAAGACGTCGGCTGGACAGGGGAGGCTTGTCAAGGGCGTATCTCCCAGTGGGAAGATCATAAAGAGATGAGACCAAGCTTGACTGAAAGCTGACTGACCTCTGATGAACTCCTCTAGAGGGTTCGGGCTGAAGATGGCAGACTAGACCGTGGTACTCCCTATGGTGGGCTGCTTGTTCTGGTCATTGGTGACTTGGACTGCAGGATAGCCGTGGGTTTTCGATGTCGGTGCTCTCGACAGGGAACTCCAAATGGGACAGGACCACCTTTGGCTGAAATCTGGACGACCCTAGTAAGGAATCTCTAAGGGGCTTGATCAGAAGATGGGAGATGAGGCTGGAGCAGCTTCTGGAAGGCACACAGGTCGCTGGCCGGACCTGTCTTGCGCAGTCGATGGAGAACGGCTATCTTGGACAGCCCCGATGTCGGATGGACGCAAGACCACCTCACCTGCGAAGCTGACTCGACTAGATTTCCAGCAATGTATGATATGCCACCTGAAGATGCGTGATGCGTCCGGGGAAGACTCTGCAACTCGGAGCTTTTCTGCTGACTGTGAACTAGTGTAGGGCAGGGTGATAAGATGTGAGGGTAGGAGTGAGGGGAAGGGGCTGGATTACACTAGGATGGAGAGAGGGAGTGTGGTCTGAGTGGCCAAAATTAGATAGAACCGGTGGGCCCCAATCTAGTCATGCCAATTTTGGGGTCAGAACCAACCAATTTCCTAAATTTAAATTTTTTGTAATTTTATTTAACACAAAGGTTAATAAGTTATTGGGTTATATGAAAGGGGATCCTTTACAATCATCCGTATGCCACAAAGACTTGAGTACTGACAGCCCAACCCCTCGTGTAGCCTCTCCTGCTGCATCCACTTGCCTGTTCATCATAGCCCCACCTGCCACCACCATACACCTGCGACTCAGACACCATGCCCCCCATGTAATCCAAGTTTCCTCTAACTCATACTATCCTCTGTCCTCGCTGCATTTTATTGCCTTGCTCCTCTTTCCCTCTTCCTCCTTCCCGTCCCCTTTCTTTCTTCCATCTTCATTCTTCCTTCTTCCCCACCTTCCTCTTCATTTTTCTACATGTTTTCTTTAAAAATCATTGGAAAGTGGTAGTCTTCTGCCAGAACAGGCCGGACCCCATTCTAAATCAGCACACCTGCTTGCAGGACCAATCCCAGTTTAAAGAACCTTGCTCTGATCTTTCATTTTCAGTTCAAAATTCCACAACTTCAAGGACCACTGTCCTCAATCCTATGTCCGATATGAACCCATACTCTTCTGCAGCAACCTAACATCCTCATTTTCAGTTCAAAATTCCCAAAACTTGAAAGGCCGTCGACCTCAATCCTATCAGTTACGGTCCCATATTCTTCTGCAGCAATATAGCTCTTTTTTAGTGACTGGAAATTGTATTTTACGGCATGTTGTTCACTAGTGACATCTATAATTCAGTAATAACAAGAAAGAAGGCCAACCACATCAGGATAAACTAGAAGCAAGATGACAGGCGCCCCTAAAACTGGAGGAGTTAAGGGGTACTCCTTAATTTGCTAGAAGGCCTTCTAATAGTCTTCGTCCCATATGAAGGGTGCTCCTTTCTTCATCAACTTGCCGAAAGGCAGGCATCTTCCAGAAAGGTTAGAAATAAATCGCCTAATATAGGCGAGCCTTCCTTGAAGAGATCTGAGCTCTGTCAAGTTCTTGGGCAGAGGCAGCCCTCTGATGGCCTTGATTTTATCAGGGTCGATTTCTATGCCCCGATATCTGACGATGAAGCCAAGGAATTTGTCGCTGGAGACGCCGAAGGCGCACTTCATTGGGTTCATCTTGAGCTGGTACTGTCGAAGCCTTTCGAAGACCTGACGCAGATCGGCTAGATGATCTTCCCGCCTCTTTGTCTTGACGACCAAGTCATCGACGTAGCATTCGACAATGTCATGTAGCATCTCGTCGAAGATCTTGGTCATCGCCCTTTGGTAGGTTGCGCCGGCATTCTTCAGACCAAACGACATCCTTTTGTAGTTGAAGATCCCCTTAGGAGATCGACTCTTGCCGACATATTTTCGGCTCTCATGTCAGTGAATGCCATACAGCTTCCTCCGGAAAGGCCCAGTTGGAATACCGCGGTTGATCAAACAAAATATTATGTATTCCACAGGCAGCCGGGCCACACCATCGAAGGATGTTTTCAATTTCGAGATCTGGTCTATGATTTAAATGAAGGACATAGGATCGATTGGGCCGAAATGCATAAGGCCATCGTTGAGCTGAAAGAAAAAAGAAGGTAGCCACCGAGGCAGCAAGTGTAGCAGCAAGCACCGTAGCCACAGCAGTCGCCGCAGCAGCAACCACAGCAGGTTCAAGACTTGGGGATCAATCAGAACCCAATGTCGAACCATCCACCCGCTCCGCAACCTCAGCCACCGGCACCAGCTCAGGTGAACGTAGTTCAGCCTCCGGCCCCCAACGCCTGATGGTCCTTTGACGACGACAGCACGGCCCATCAAGTCTCTGCCTTCCATTACAACTACCCCTCCACTTCCACCGTCTTTACACCCATACACCAAACCCCTCCTCCGTCCGCCACACCATTCATCCATCCATTCACCATCCCTTCCACGTCCACGCCAATACCCTCACCTGTGCCTCCACCTCACCCACCACTTCTCACCCCCACCACTACCACCACTACCCTTCCATCTAACCCTCCTCCCACGCCAACAACCATCATCACCATCACACCTACCGCCAATCCCTCACCCATTATCCTTACACCCCCATCTACACCCATCATCACCACGCCCACCTCCTCGCCCATTATCCTTCCACCACAACCCATTACCCCCGCTCTCACTTCTCCTAACCCTACACCCTTCGCCGCACCACTTATCCACCCCGCTCACCTTATTCTGCCGTCATCGGAAGCCGGGCCGGCACAAAACCTTACCCTACAGAGCGGGCGATTGTTCCAGAGAAATTATTCTTCTACTTCTAACCCCCAGTCTACCCAGTCGGTCGTAGATCAACAAGAAGAAGCTGAACCTCTGCCGGGTACTCAATATGATCTACTGCATCATTTGGATAGAGTGCCCACCAAAATATCTATACTTGAGCTGATTAAAAGGTCCACCCTTCACCAGGATGCACTGAGAAATTTTCTTCAGAAGGTGATGGTCAACGAAGATATGGCAGTTGATAGCCTCCCTACAGCACTGGCCACGATTTCCAAAGGACCGGCAATTACATTTTCTGAGACCGAGCTGGCCCCTCCGGAAGCTCGACAGATGCCGCTCTGCATTTCTATTATATTGAACAAAGTTAGTGTGGACGCCGCCTTGGTAGATACAGGGGCATCAATTAATGTGTGCCCACTTAGCACTCTCAGGGCCTGCAATCTTTCAGAAGAACTTCTACGGCCAACCCCTACAA
Source organism: Amorphophallus titanum (assembly GCA_024336825.1). Classification (NCBI taxonomy): domain Eukaryota; kingdom Viridiplantae; phylum Streptophyta; class Magnoliopsida; order Alismatales; family Araceae; genus Amorphophallus; species Amorphophallus titanum. Next base: position 4,284,661 of record JANBPO010004458.1, on the reverse strand, counting down.
CCATCGCAGCATATGACAATTCCAAACTCATATGAGTCTTCGTCAGAACTAGAAGAACTATGATCACTTGACGACCCTTTGCTACTAGAATTCACCTTAAGTTCCAAGGGTTTTTTCTTCTTTTCAGACTCATCGACCCTCTTGAGATTTAGCTCATATGTCATAAGGGAACCGATGAGTTCGTCGATGGTGGTAGTTGCTAGGTTCCTAGACTCTTCCATTACCGTGGCCTTGGTATGCCAAATCGGTGTCAGGGACCTAAGAATTTTCCTAACTAGCTCCTACTCACTGTAAAGTTTCCCTAAGCTTCTTCTTCTTAAACTATTAGTGAGTACCATCAACCTAGCATACATCTCAGATATAGTCTCATCAGATTTCATTTTGAAAGCTTCGTATTCAGAGACTAGCATGTTGGCTTTAGTTTCTCTTACCTGAGATATCCCTTCATAGATTACCTCTAGCTTGTCCCACATTTTCTTGGCTATGGAACAGGAGGATACACTCAAAAACTCAACTGGGTGTAGAGCACACTGTATAGCATTCACAGCACTCTAGTTTAAGGTTGACCTACGGATCTACTCCCTAGTCCAGACATCCTCATCCTCAGGGAGCTCGAAAGGGCCTCGGCTAATAACCTTCCAAATCTCATAATCCTTCGCTCAAAGGAAGACCTGCAAACGATTCTTCTAGTACGCATAGTTAGTTCCGTCAAAGAATGGTGGCTTACCAGTGGAGTGACCCTCAGCTGTTAGACCTCTAACATCCATTTTCAAAATCTCTCCCAGATGTTAAGCCCAAAAGGAGAGTTAGGCTTTGATACCACGTGATGTGTGAAAGGATGAACTATAGATCTAGAGGGGGGTGAATAGATCAACCCCAATTTCGAATTCTACAGCTGCTAATGACAATGTGAAAATAAAAGAAATTGTTGTGAACAGAACAACTAAAATAGTCTGAATTAACAACAAGGAGATCTACTATGGAATAGCTATCATTCACTAAGAACTCCAAAGACAATAGATCAGACAACTCAGTATAGTACCTAGCGGAGGTTTGATTCGAAAATCTCCTCACGTAAGGGTCAGTTTTCCAGATAGACGTAATCTATCCTTCTGACTGAGCCTTTTTATATACCACTGAGTGATTGGCCACAGCGCAGATATGAGATGAATAAATTTCAGAACAATTTAGATCAATGTCGAATTATAAAGAATTAGCACACTCTCCTTAGTAAATCTGATTACGATGAATTTGGGGACCAAATTCTTTTTAAGCCTATACCACCTTGTCCAAACATGCTAGTAGGGAACATGAGGGTTTCATCCTAGAGGATGGGTTCCTATTCAAGGGCCCAAAGCTTTGCATACCACGGACCTCACTCCGTGACTTCTTGGTTTGGGAGTTACATGCCGGAGGGCTAGCCGGCCACTTAAGCTGATTAGGTATCTGAATTCTTGACAAGGGAATGGCTCGTGGAATGCATGGAAGGCTCATGATCCAAGAATAAAGGATTAACTTTGCTCGTGACACGTGGAAACCTTCGAGCCTAGATGTTGACACGTATCAAGTGGGGAACAGATCTCGATAAAAAGTAGGGCGGGAATTGCTGCTTCCATACACCATTTTATCTTATGTCTATATATTCACCAAGATTAGTAGAGAGAGGATGATGATGATGGTCGATAGTGAAAAATTCAAGAGAGGAATATGAAAAGAAACAGAGAGTGAGAGAGAGCTCGAGGAGAAAAGGTTGAGGTTGCTTGAAGACCGATTTCTCTGGACTCTGGATTAGATCCAAGCCAACTTGCTCCTGCAAGAGCTACAGTCTGTCTGATTTCATTTTAGCTTTCCGATGTTGTTGATTCCATCTTTTGTTTTATTTTTTAAACCTTTGTACTAGAAGCAAGCTGTGTTACTCAGCGTTGGAGAGGATTGGTTCCTCTGGACAGCAAGCTGTGTTGCTCAGCTTTGCAGAGGATTGGTTCCTATGGACGGCGTAAGCTATAAGGCCCAGCGGTTGTAGGCAAGCTGTAATGCCCAGCGTGTTAAGCTGTGTATCAACGGGAATCCTCACTCTGGTTTAAGTGGGGGATGGACGTAGGTCTGCAGGCTGCAGACTGAACCATCTAAAAATTCTTTGTGTTACAGTGGTTTGATTGTCCATTGTGTTTCGCTAGATGCTTGCTTAGGCCCGATCTGAATCTTCTGTCTAGTGAGGTTTTTATTGCTCACCCTGTGTTTGATCACTATCTTGAGAGAGTCCTATTAGTTATCATTTCCCATCTATATAGAGAGTAGACCAGAAGCCTAGTCCATCTGATCTTTCATTTGACATTCTAAGAGAGTGCATCTAAATTGTCTAGGCACCATCATTTTTACTCCACATCATTATCATCTACTATAAGTTTTAAATTGGGTAAAGTTTTTATAAGGGGATTCATTCAACCCCCCTTCTGAATCCGAGCTTCACACCCATCAATTGGTATCAGAGTAGGTTTCTGATTGTCCAGATCCAACGATCTGCAGAGGATCCTGCTACTTTTGGTGCTATACTGGTCTGTGATTGTTTCCTGGTGCATTACTCATTGAGTGATTACTGTTTCAAATCTGGTTGATAATATGTCTCCTCCCGTGGTCTTTGATGGTTCTAACCTCAGTAATTGGCTAGGCGGCCTTTGCGTTTACATTAATTCCATTGACCCTAATTTATGGAATTTGGTTTCAAAAGGCCCACACCAATTATCTCATGATGAGACCAATTGGTCTAGTGAGGACAGACTGAAGAACCGTGATAATATCACAGTTCTCAATATCTTGAAGGCCTCAGTAGATACTTCCCTTAACTAAGGACCCAAATGACTCAAGACTTGGATAATTAACTCTAGGACCTAGATAGTGGACTCAAATAAAGAAAAATTACACATGATATGACTCAAAAAAAAGGAAAATACATAAGTAAAATAAAGATAATCATGAGGACCACATCTTCAAGGGGTCACGAGGTCGGAGACGCCTCGTGCCATAGGGAATGCCGGGAGATGTCCTCATCAGCTATATTGATGACCTGGCTTTTTCTTCTGCAGCGGGTCTTATTGATCTTGGATATAGGCGTAGCCAATTTACTTGGATGAATAATCGTCTAGGCAGTGCGGCAATTAAGGCCCGTCTCGACCGGGTTTTTTCTACAAGTCCCTTGCAAGTGGCTTTCCCTAGTCTCTTTGTTCAACATTTGCCTCGAGGCCCTTCGGACCATGCTCCACTGCTTCTTGGGGTCGAGAACGGGCAACGGTGGCCATCTCAATTCATCTTTCAGTCCATGTGGACTAAACATGACTCCTTCAAAGAACTGGCTTCTACTGTCTGGCGGGGAGATAGGAGCTGCCATTACAATCCTTATGTTGTCCTGCAGAATAAATCGAAGGCGGTTAAGAAGGCTCTACAACAATGGAATAAAATGACTTTTGGTGACCTTAAAGATAATATTCACAAAGCGGAGTTGGATATTTTGGTTGTGCAAGAAAATTTTGATAAAAATCCTACTGAATCTACGAGGTCCACTCTTAATGAAGCTAATGCCCATTATAAAAGGGCCCTCCATTTTGAGGAGATCTTTTGAGCTTAGAAGGCCCGTATGGAATGGATGTGCAATGGTGATAGAAATACTGCCTTCTACCATGCTGTTGTCCAAAGCAACAGATGGAGAAATCTCATTCACAGGCTCAAGAATAATGATGAGTGGTGTCAGGATACTGAGGTGCTTAGGACGGAGGCTGCTCGTTACTTTGAGGAACTTCTTACTTCAAGTGATCATGTCATTGACGAATCCTTGCTTGAGATTATCCCACCTATCATATCTGATGATCAGAACATGAGCCTCTGCAAAATTCCTTCTACGGATGAAGTCCGATAGGCTGTTTGGCATATGAATGGCAATGGCGCTCCTAGCCCCGATGGCTTTACTGGGATCTTCTTTACAACCTATTGGGACATTGTCGAGAATGAAGTGGTGGCTGCTGTCTGGGGTTTCTTCTGTGGCTTGCCTCTGGCACGAGGTGTTACCTTGACCCTAATTGCTCTTATTCCTAAGGTCTCCAATCCATCATCTTTTAGTGACTACAGACCTATAAACCTTTGCAACTTCTATTACAAAATTGTTTCCAAAATAATGTCAGATCGGCTCACAGGCATACTTCCGCTGATCATTTCTGAAAAACAAGGGGCTTTTGTCAAGGGGAGGCTTGACCCCGCCTCGATCCGACGTCGGATCTGGTCACAGCGGACGTTTTCGTCGGGTCGCACGCAGTGAAACAGCAAACTCCAGTCCGTGGACGGCTACCGACGATCACCCCGGGCGACCGCCTCGCCTTCCGCAAGGCCGATCAGCACACCCCCGCCCTCGGAACCACTGGAACCACCCGACCAGAGGACACCGGTGCTGCAATAACTTCCCGGCTTCCCCGGACCGCCTCTCAGGACGTGAAAAAACATTAAAGACTTCAACATGGCTCTCTTGTGCAAGTGGTTGTAGAACATGGGGGCAGGTGACAGTGGACTATGGGCAGAAATCATCAGGCAAAGGTATTATGGTAGAGCAACGGACATGGCCCCTGCATCTCAGCACGGTATTGCACCCATCTGGCGGGGTATTCTGACATGCAGAGACGTCATTATATCTAGTGTCAGGGTTCGTCTAGGTAACGGTGAGAAGTGCCTTTTTTGGAAAGACAGATGATGTGGGTACTTCACCTTGGAGCCTTTGTTTCCTAAGCTATATGCTATTTTGGCAGTGCCTTTGGCTTCAATCTCCTAGGTCTTTGACTTGCATCTTTCATGAGAAACCTAGACACCATCCTTCAGGAGGAATCTAAGGTCAGAGGAGATGGATCAACTAGAGGGTCTCTTTTCTTTCCTTCTTGAATATACTCCAAAGCTAACCAGAGTTGATCAGTGGTGCTGGAGATGGGACAAGGAGGGATGCTTCTCAGTTAGATCAACATACCTTCATTTCCAACGGTGGAGTACGTCATCGTCTTGCCCCACAAATTTGGGAGCCCATGAGTCCATTGAAAGTGAAGCTTCTTATCTGGAAGATTTAATACGGGAGGCTACCAACGTGTGATAGGCTTGCACCTTTTCTCCAGCATATACCCACCATTTGCCATTTGTGTGAAGAGGAGGATGAGACAATGAGTCACCTCTTCGCAAGATGTTCCTACTCTAGGGAGGTCCAGGATACCATCGTCCAAAGGATCCAGTGTGTGTTCGGGATGCAGGGGAGTGTCCAACATTTGATGGGGCAATGGCATAGAAATTGGTCTCAAAAAGGAGACAAAGTTACTCGGTGGCTTATCCTTCATGCTACTCTGTGGGCTCTATGGTGAGAAAGAAACAACAGATTCTTCAGGGGTGAAGCTAGAGCTATGGACAGGCTGGTTTCTTTTATTTGTGAGAGAGTAAGAGCGTAGGCGAAACTCCTTTGTAATGTGCATTCACAAAACTCCTCCATTTTTGTTTTGTTGGGAGGTGAACATGGATCACACCGGCTCAGTGTCAACCTCTTTTGCTGTATAGAGACTTTTGGGAACGCACTTATATTACTTGTACACCTCTCTTTTTTAATTTTAATACAATCGTGGTACTACCCACAGACCCTCTGGCCTTGCTGGCCCTCTACCAGCAAGGGACCAGCCCCCACATCCTCCACTCGGCATCGCCGAGTCACCACGGGTTCGGGGTGAGCATCGGGTGAGTCGGCCGCCAAATACGGCCCGTTTGAGTTCCGCATTGTGCTTGCTAGTAGGTCCAAGGTTGTGTCACATCACATACAGTTCTCACCCCTCAATGGCAAACATCTGAAACTCTATCATGCTGTGCCGCTATCCTATGAAGAGTCGGTAGATAGTGATGGCTAAAAGAGGAAAAAGGAAAAAAAGAAAGTGAAAAGAAAAGAAAGAAAAAAGAGAAAAAAAGAAAAAAAAAGAAAAAGAAGAAGAAAAAGAAGAAGAAAAAAAAGAGAAAAAAAAATGATGATGAATGGCCGAATGAGAAAAGAAATGAAATGACAAGAGAAAGGGTGAAGGATTCCGAAAGGGAACGTCACCCATGCATTATTTTGAATCAATCCGGACCTTCCGTCTAGGTAGATTATCAAATCTCATATCCTTGCGTTAATATTAAATCTCACATTAACGATGAAACCCACATCTCCAGCGAATGGCTTCGTGCCCGAGCTGCCATCCATATACATTCCCTTGAATCAATCCGGACCTTCCGTCTGGGTAGATTATCAAATCCCATATCCTTGCGTTAATGTCAAACCCCACATTAATGATGAAACCTATGTCTCCAGTGAACGGCCTCATGCCCGAGCTGCCACATACCTCTCTCTGGGTCAATCCGAACCTTCCGTCTGGATAGATGATTAGATCTCATTCCTTTGCGTTAATGTCAAACCCCACATTAACGATGAAACCCATATTTCCAGCAAACGGCTTCGTGCCCGAGCTGCCACATGCATCCGTTTGAATCGATCCGGACCTTCCGTCCGAGTGGATTATCCAAATCCCATATCTTTGCGTTAATGCTAAAACTCGCATTAACGATGAAACCTACATCACCAGCGGACAGCTTCGTGCCTAAGCTGCCATATGCATCTTTTCAAATCGATCCGGACCTTCCGTCCGGGTAGATGATCAAGTCCCATATCCTGGCGTTAATGTAAGACCCCACATTAACGATGAAACCTATGCCCTCGGCAGACGGCTCCGCGCCCGAGCCGCTACACCCATTCGAGTCAACCTAGGTTCTCCGCCTAGGTGGACGATGAGACCTCATGCCCTTGGCCCTCAGAGTCAAAGGTCCCAGTTGAACACCATGATGAACATAACAAAAGAAAAGAAAAGAGGGGTTAAAAATAGAGATACCCCGCCAGACTTGTTCGAGCATTCCGAACAAGGGCAAAAATGGCTAAAACCTGGCTGTGGTGAAAACCTGAAAGGGCACTGCAGGCAAAATTGGGTACCCCGCCACGTGAAAACCCGAAAGGGCGCGTGCTCTTGCAAATGTTATTGGATAGGGTGGATAGGAAGTTTGATTACCTCGAGTCCCTGATTTCCCCTTGCCCACCTCCTCAACAGGATGAAACCAAGCACGAGCCTAAGGAGGTAGCAACGGGTAGTCCCAACCCGGTGCCGTCTGTGGTACCATCCCAAGGTCCTCCTCCCATCATGGAGGGTCCTCTTCCCCCACCCGTGCAAGCTCCTCCTTCTGTGTTGCTTACACCCCATGTCCGTTGGGAGGATAAGGGAAAGGATCCACTTATCGAGGAGCCTAGTGGGTTACGACAGCAGTGTTATTGCTACCAGGGGTTTGGCCACTTTGCCGGACAGTGTCCCACTCGGACATCACGAGCTCTAGGTGACATAAGGGTCGGAGAAGCCTTACCTTCCAAAACTTATTCGGAATCACCTCAATAAGGGCTACCCATGTTTCTAATGGGTAAGCTACTCATAACCGAGCCACTTCTTAGCTGGCTTAGGACAAGCTTGGTCCCTACTCCATCTTGCAACCCATCCATGGACCATGCACCACCACTAGTGCCCGTCAACTGATTCCACACGACTTTCCAGTCTAGTCACCATGTCGATACATTGGACGGCCTTCTTAAGGGGTTAGATCGACAGTTACAGTTGACGCACTTATTAGCCCCAGGCTTCGACCAACCCACGACTCGTAGCTTCACACATCCCGCGTTGCGGTCGATTACCTCCGTATACACTGTGGGTCATATCACCATGGAGGTCCTGCTATTCCTTCGATTGCCGGCCGAGCCCGACTTCATTCCTTTCATCCCAAGGGAGGAACCATACCACACACCCATGACCACCGTCCCACCTACTCCAACGCATGAAGGTGACCATCAACACCTTCTAGAATTCCATACGTGGGACCATGAGATGAGGGAATCCACATCTAGGGGTCACCACTTCTTTGATCCCTTCGATCCCTTTCATGAGATTCGAGAATCCATATTGAGGGGTCACCACTTCTTTGATCCCTTCGATCCCTTTCATGAGATTCGGGAATCCATATCGAGGGGTTCCACATCCGTTGATCCCTTCTATCTCTTCCTTAGTGGGCCACTTTACCCACGACCCCTAATCCACATTGTCAGGAGAGTCCCCAATCACACCCCTCCCACTCGGGCCGACCCATCTGTGGTCTCTAAGACAAGATATTGGCCCAGGTCACACACATATGGGGGTATTATAGAAGGTGAATCTGGCTCCCCTAGCCCACCTAAACCACCCAAGCCTCCTAGCCCTCCCACACCCAAGCCCAATGGGAAGACGTTGCCAGATTGGCTCACACTTAGATGTCTAGGAGACCATGATGCCACCAACATTTGTTTGAGTCTTGTGTATGCATGGCACACGTTCGGATGTCCTGGCCCACCATTTCATAAATCATTATACAAATGGGTTATTTCATGCATAACACATCTAAAAAGCCCACAAAATCAACCAAATTCATAGGACTTTTCTCAATTTATAAATCCAATAAGAATCTGAACTTCACGGGTCTTATAATGAGCCTGAGTTGGGTGTTGGGAAGTCGTGAACCCAGGGCTGGAGGCCCGTGTTAGGTGTCAGCCTAGTTGTGACCCAGGGCTGCGATCTCGACTGAGTAACTGGAGAAATGGCCGAGCCCCGAGGTGCAATGCTTGTGTTGGGAGCCGACTGGTTGTAAACCATGGGGTTGACACCTGCCCGGGCAGTAAAGAGTGCGGGGACCTTGCATGGGGCCATAGTAGGGGAGACCCTAGGCCTGGCACTCGCACGGGTCGTTGGCACTGGAGTAGCCCATGGTGGATTAGCCGCACAAGCAAGGACTAGAGTTGGCTATGGTCCAGCCACAGTGACTATGCCCAGGAAGTTGGGCAAGCCAACAATAGGAGCGAAGCAGCTGAATACAATCGGTGTTGCTAAGTAGCCCCCCTTGCATGGGTGGCAATGATGATTGGGCCATATGTAACTGCTGCCATTACTTTGCTAGTTCTCGGTCGCGGGTCGAAGGGACTTTTGGCGAGACGTACGGTCACCCGACAGGAACCAACTGTGGAAGTGCGAACTCGAAGGTATGTGGATGCCCTTCTCTAACTCTCCTAAAAGAAAAGGGAAAGGGTATGACAACTTGAAGGCGGGTACTAGCTCCTCTTCAACAAAAGAAAAAAGACAGGAAACGTCCCACCAGACATGCCAACTTTGTTTCGACACACTCGTCGCGATGGTCAAGATGGCGTCAACCACTGATGGCACGCGAGACCGGGAGAAATTGTAGGAGAACGAAAGAAATAGCGTGTAATTGAGACACATATAAGCAATCATTCTGGGACACATGACACTTATGGACTGGACTGACCGGGTGACAGTGATATAAGGGGGGTTACTGGGTGTGGTGTAGGTGTGCCAGTCGATGACTTGACAATCACTTATGGAACCAAATTTTAGTCAGGGGGATGTGCCTCCATAACATGACACGTGGGCACGGAATGACGGGCATCACATGGATTGGATGGAGGTTCCGTAGGTGCAAGTGTAACAGGCGATGTAGGAGATCGTGTACAGGATGTCTTCCTCACCGACCTCAAACGATTAGTGTTTATTTTACATCAGATTGAATCCGAACATCTTTATTTCTTTAAATGAAAAGGACTGAGTACCCTAGAAGCCATGACGTTGGGAGGACTTGATTCACACCACTATTGTAATACCATCGTTTCACCAAGCAGACAAGGAATAGATAGGCTAGTGTCTAGGTTAAACTGGGCGAGACATGAGCTTGATGGGAAGGTTGTGGACACAGACTCAACTAGGAGCTGGCAGGTATTGGCATGAATAGGTGAGCATCTGACACTGGCTCAACAAGGAGTCAATAAGTACTAACTCAAACTAGATAAGGCCCCGGTGGGAAGCGTAAACCCGAGAGGTCAGTCGTAAAAGTGGGCCTGGTTTCTGATTACACTTCATTAGAGGGGCCGCAAAGGCCTTACAGAGGGGTACTAAAGACCCAAGTACAACAAATGCAAGTCACAGAACAATTTCGTCATAGGTACTGGTCCCCAGGTCATTGCATGGCAAAGCAAATTTCCATGGCTTTATAGAGGGTTCCCCAAAGGGACTACAGGAGTTACGGAGGGATCAGTGCTGGAGTGGATGCAGGGGTGTTGGTGCTGACTGGTGGAAGTGTAAGCCGGGTGTAACTCAAGATGAGCAGTTAGGTATCAGTTTCGGGCTGAATGTCAGCGTGTCCAAGGCCACCAGCATGTAAGAGATATATCATGTGGGAACGGTCTTCGGAGAGTTCGCTAGGCTAACTCCAACCAACGGGTGGGATACTCAATCGTCGGCTCAGAAAGAGCGGTCGACGAGCGGTCTCGAGGCGTTGATAGTTCTGACATGGAGGCGTCCCCATTGTTACCATGACACATCATACGTAGGCGAACCCGGTGCGTGGGTATTTTTGCCGTTAGCATAATGCTCCATACGTAGTAAAGGGGAGACTTGTATGAATTGGCTAGATGTCATACGATGGGTGTTGATGTGACATGCCCCCGGCATGTGTTTAGCTGAACAAGTCAACCAACAAATGCCTTCGAAGCTCCACAGGCTAAGTCCTTGTGCATGCCTATCTGGATTTATAGATGTGCATGTGCATGTGTCCCTTGGAATTTCTAAGGGAGAAATTATAGAGAATGCTGGAGAGGAAGAGGAAGGGTTAGGGTAGTGGGTTTACGTGGACCACAGTGATAAGGTCAGCTCCGCATAAAGCTGCTCTTAACGGGGACTGGGTTGAGGGCTAGAATTTTTTTTTTAATTTTTGGATGGGTTTACGCGGACCAGGCTGGGGGGCCAACTTGGTCTGCATAAATCCCCCCTGGGGGGTTTATGCGAACTAGTGTGATGGTCCTCTTTTTTTATTTTTTTATTTCTTCTCTTTTTTTGAGGGATAGAGAAAGCTTTAGGTGAACCAAGCTTGGGGGGGGCAACCTGGTCTGTGTAACCCCCCCAATGGTTTACATGGATTAGGCTGGGGTAGGCCAGCCTGGTCCGCATATGCAGACCGCCTTGTGGTCCTAAAGAGGGAGAGTTTAAACAACTATAACCCCCCTATGGCTATTCTGGGCCCCACTTTGACTCAGTGTGAACTGGACACGTGGAGGATACAGGGTTGACTAGCTAACGTGCTGAACAAAGACCTGGTACTCTCCCTCGTGCGACGTGGCTTGCTCCATTTGTGAACGTCACCTTTGTGGATTTTGTGCTCCCTTTGGACCGGTGAGTTGGCTAACCCTTGCATTGTGTTCAAGATAGATTCTGGAGCAGGGTCTAGAAGCCATGAGCATGGCGTTGGTAACTCGCCCCGGGGAGTGGGCACGGGTCTAGCGTGGGCTCACCCCGGGGCGGGCTGCTACCATGGGCTATGACCCAAGGGTTTGTCACTGTCTTTTGTGGTGTCGTGTGACACGGCCATGCTTCTAGGGTTACGGGCTTTGACCCGGGGAGCCAACTACGAGGTGGCACTGGTGTCGCCCGCATGGTGTTCGGGAGTAGTCCCCTCATACACTGGGGTGTCAAATGGCACTACTAGTGGATCCTATAACTTGCGTATGATAGGGTAGTCGGGGCTGGTAGCTTGTAGTTGTCGGATGAAGGCGTGTTGGCAGAAAGCCTGGCCTTGACGTGGTATGCTGTGCAATACAGCGGGTTGGTATGCAGCTCTGAGTTTGCCCAATGAATAAAAAGTAAGCGGCCCATCGCTACATGTCGGGGTGTCGAGGTGATCCCCATCTTCTATAGAGTCACCGTATAGCGCAGCAAGTGTCCCGGAACTGTGGGTTGGCCCCAAATCATTGTAGAATGGTTGGAAAAATAGGTGCTCATAAGGTGTTTGAAATAATTCTCAGCCCTTGATTAGGGCCGGGCCGCATGGGTTGGTTAATAGTCTCCGGAGCCCAAATTCGGTTAAGGATCAGAATCCATTAGTGTTGACTTGCTGGAGGGAGGTGTTTTGTGGATGATCCCCGACCTCGTTGTTGAGTGCCGCATGGCGGGGTTTGCTGTTGGGAGCCCTCGGGTTGGCCTGGGCGACTCAATGTTGGCGAGCTAATGCCGCATGCTGGTTGGACAGAGGTGGTCCCCACTTGTCATCACCTACTCCTCGAGACAGCTTAAGGACCATGAGAAGAACTACTCCACTCACGACCTGGAAATGGCAGTAGTGGTCCACACTTTGTGCATCTAGAGACACTATTTATATGGAGTCTGATTTGAGGTCTTTACCGACCATCAGAGCCTCAAATACATATTCGCTCAGAAGGAACTCAATTTGAGGAAAAGGAGGAGGTTCGAGCTATTGAAAGACTATGACTTCATCTTATAGTACCATCCAGGCAAGGCGAATGTAGTGGCGGATGCTCTCAGCCGTAAATTGATGGCGTTGAGCTTGCATCGAGAGTGGGATATGATGGAGGGTGTGATTAAATCACGACTCGAGAAAAGGAAGCAATTCGGCCTCTTAGCTGGGTTGTCGGTCAGACCTGCATACGTAGATAGAATTGCTGAGGCACAAAAGTAGGACATGGCATTGCAGAAGCAGCTAAACAATGAGGACTTCCAGGTGGAGATTGATGGACTGATCATATTTCGAGGAAGGATTTGTGTGCTAGATGATGTGGATTTAAAGAAGGACTTGATGCTGGAGGCTCATAGGTCAAAGTTCTCCATCCATCCTGGAAGTACCAAGATGTTCCAAGATATGAAGAAGATGTACTGGTGGCCGGGAATGAAGTGAGACATTCTGGAGTTTGTGTCCAGATGTCTCACGTGTCCGCAAGTGAAGATTGAGCATCAAAGATCGGGCGGTCCTCTCTAGACCATTGAGATGGCACAATAGAAATGGGAACCAATCACCATGGACTTTGTGTCGGGTCTACCCATGACCAAAAGAAAGTGTGATACAATCAGGGTAATTGTGGACAGGTTCACCAAGACTGCACACTTCCTGCCTATCAACAAGCAGACTCCAATTGAATCCTTAGTGAAACTATTCATCGCTAAGATCATTCAGTTGCATGGTGCGCCTTTATCTATCATCTCTAATCGGGACCCTCGATCCACTGTGAGGTTCTAGAAGAGTTTGCAGCAGGCCATGGGGATAGAATTGCGGCTCAGCTCGGCATTTCATCCTCAGACCGATGGACAATCTGAGCACACTATCCAAACACTAGAAGATATACATGCCCTACAACTTCTGCTGATTTTTTTACCCCTCTTAATGCAAACTTAATTTTAGGTTGTGTAGCATGGGGCCTTCTGTGGAGATAGCTGTCCATGGGGCCTGTTCTCTGTGTCTGCGGGGCAGCACCAATGTCAGGACGTCATGCAGCTATACTGGAGTAGGTCCCTCCTGAACCCATGGGTGCCTTTCCTTTTCTTCGAGCGACTTCTTCACGCTCCCTTGCTTCAGTCAGCTCCGGATCAGAATCCTCAGTGCCTTCCTCATCATCCTCCCTCCTAACCCTTCTGCCAGAAATCTCCTCAGCAATTTCCTCGCCATGCGTGGATATCTTCGCGGGGTCGGGAACACTTCCCTGGGAAGGCAACGGCTACTGCAAGCCATCACCACTACTGAAGAGGGTCGAGGACACCCAATCGACCCAATGGAAATAGAAGATGCAGAATCGGGGTGCTACGGGCATCCCCGCCATGAAGAAGAGGCACCAAGGGCCTCGGTGTTTGAAAGATTGACCTTCCCTGGTCAGCCGGCCAGACGTGCAAGGAGAAGAAGCAAGAATATACAAGTCTACACTTGCAATATGGTCAGACTGACCAGCCATTATGGGGCCCTACCCTAAGAACCTGAAGAAATTGCCCGAATTGTCGAGAGGCACGGCCCTATCATAAGAAGAGGACAGGCCGCCAACGAGGCATTGCAAACCCTCATAAAGGCGACAAATCCAAAAGAGGCACAGACTGCCTTAGCAGCCAATGTAATCACAACTGAAGCAGACAGTGGAATGCCATCCACCTCGTGTGAAAAGACACCGTCTGAGGAGCGGGGAAGCCTCCCTAGTCCTTCTACCAATGATCCAACATTATTGATGTTGCTGCAAAGCTATCGATAAGAAATTGAAGCATTAAAGAAGCAACTGAGTGAGAGGGACGCTCGTACCTCTGCACCCGGGGAACTCGAAGCTCCCCCTGGGACGTCGGGCGGTAACGGCCAGACCATTGAAGTCTCGCCACAAGCGATTGCTCCATAATCGGTGTACAACCACACTGGGGGCATTCCTCCCCCGCAACAACAAATTACAGCTGCGCCACAACCTCCAATCTTCCACTTCCAAGGGGCTCCTGCCACGCCCCATGCGGCCGTGTTGACAACGCCGCACATGCAACAAGCTCACTTCTATCCAAGCCCAGTTGACCCGGCGGTGATGAACAAACTCATGGTCAAACAGATGATAGAAATGAAGCTGGCAGAATGGAGTGATGGCGACTCCACCTCATTTGATGTCTACAGGGTGCCATACCCTTCCCATCATGCTGCCAAGAGGCTGCCCCCTGGCATTACTAAGCCTCCAAAGTTTGAGAAATTTAATGGGCAAGGGTCTCCATGTGAGCATATTGCCTACTACACTAATGTAATGGGTGTCTTGGTGGTTGATGAGTCCTACCTGCTGAAATTCTTTGGGTCCACCTTAACAGGGCTCGCCTTCGAGTGGTACTAGCCCGGGTCTATCCTTGACTGACCGGACCTGCAAAGAAATTTTAAAGAAAGGTTTCACATCGCCGAAAGGGAGGTGATGGTAGCCGAACTAAACTCAGCAGAGGAATGATGGGTCCGCCCTAGAATACATCAAAAGATGGAGGAACCTCAGCATGAGGTGCAGGTGACCCCCACATCAGGAGGACACCGTCCAGATATGCAAGCAGAACCTACGAAGAGAAGTGCTGGCTAGAGTTGCCCGTCTATTCTTCTCCCACTGTGTCTCCAGGTTTGGCCTTCCTCGCACCATAGTGTCAGATAGGGATGTTCGGTTCACCAACTATTTTTGGAAGACCCTATGGCACATGATGGGCACCCAACTGAAATTCTCCACTGCATATCACCCCCAGATCGATGGTCAGACTGAGGTTGTTAATAGGAGTTTGGGGGATCTTCTTAGTTATCTAGTCCATGATCATGTCAGGGATTGGGACTTGGTCCTTCCACTAGCAGAGTTTGCCTACAATGATTTGGTCAATAGGTCTACACGCATGAGCCCATTTGAGTTTGTTACTGGCTGTAGACCTAGGAAGCCCATAGACTTGGTCCCATCCCCCATCCAGTCTTGGGTGTCCGAGTCAGCGGAATCCATCACTGATCACATTAGGCAGTTGCATGAGCATGTACGCCATCATATTGAGACCAGCAACGCACGGTCCAAAGAGTTGGCTAATGCCCATAGGCACCATCGCGAGTTCCAGGAGGGCAAGTATGTCATGATCAGGGTCAGCTCTGAACGATTTCCCACGGGAATCGTGAAGAAGTTACAAGCTCGCAGTGCCAGTCCTTTTCGAGTAGTGAAGCAAGTTGGTTCTAATGCACATGTTGTAGACCTTCCAGAGAGTTACGGGATCAACTCCACTTTCAACATCTCAGACCTAGTCGCTTATAGGAACCCATTGGTGATACCCAGTGAGCCATTTGAGCCATCTCCACCCCTTGTGAGTGACACCACCCCAGAGCGTCCACTTCCGGCCTTGTTACCTCAGCAGCGTGAGCAGATAGAGCATATACTGGATGAGCAGGTAACGACTATCTGGGGTGGGGTGTACCAATGCTACTTGGTGCGTTGGAGGGGACGACCCGCATTCGACGACACTTGGATCACCCGGGCCGAGTTATAGAGGATAGATCCAGATATGCTGGATCGATACCAGAGTGACCCGGACCCTTACTCGACGGGGTCGAGCTTCTCCCACCTGTGGAGAATTGGCGAGGACACTAGAGCCAGAGCTCGACTCGACTCAGCCAGTCGTCGATACCGGACCCGTAGCATGACTCGGTCGACGGTGACATCTTTGTGGCTAGGGGACAGTCTAGAGCCTCCATCGGAGCTTTGATATTTTAGTACGTATTTTTATACATATTTGTATATGGTACGTATTTAGTTGTATTTGTTGTGTATTTGGTATATATTTGACTTGCATTTGGTGTGTGTTTTTCTTTTGGATTTAAATTTGGTCAATGGGAGAATATTGACCAGATATTTATATTTTTGGGTTTATTATGGTCCAAGGGGATTAATATGGCCCAAGGGGGATTAAATAACCAAGCCCCTTTTATTGACTTGGAGAGAGGGGCGCCCCTCTCTTTGTCTCTTTTCACCGGATCGGTACTTGTGTTTGGTGGTTTTTCCCCGTCCCCGGCAGTGTCTCCTTTCCCTCCGGCCAGGACAAAGATCAGAGACCCTGTGGTCTCCCCCCTCATCCCTTCCAACTCCTCTTACTCAGCTACTCCTTGGCCTTCCACACCGTGGCCCACCTTCGCCGGCACGGTCCCTGGCCGCTATAACCCAACCCCCCCAGTTGCCCTTTCAGCGGTACACCCATTTGGTCCCTTGACCGGCACACTAGCCCTGGCCCATCAGCCCCAGTACCCTTAGCCTGTTCACCGGCCCCCCCTTCGTCATTCCTTTCACATTTTTCGAGGTCTGGTTGAGGTGTTGTCGTCTGCGGACGCCCACCCCCCGTTTGTTGGGTTCCGCCACTCCATGTGGGCGCGTTCCCCGCTTTTCCCTTACGCTCGGGGTCAAGGGGAGATGCTGCCGAAATTTTGTCAGAATGACGACCCAACAAAAAAAGGGGAGCGACAAACAAACGGAATAACAATTAACGAACACTCCTAACCAGGGTAATTACAAAGAACTAATTGATATAAAACTACATTCAATTAAGAGACAGAAGAAAAGAAAGGCCTTAAGGCCATCAAGAGGAACTGGCACATCATCCAACCGGCTTTCAACGTTTCTGGCTGCTGTCACTGCGTCCACGCACCGTCCCAGTGCGTCAACGCATCAGCCTGCAGCCTTAAGTACTTTGCTTCTGGAAGCCCTGGAATGGCCCTGTGCGTCAACGCACTGTCACAGTGCGTTAACGCATCAGCCTTGTCTGCTTTTACCCCCTCACCGGCACACTCTTCCCCTCCGTCTCTCTCACTGCGTCAACGCACTGTCACAGTGCGTTGACGCATCAGCATCGCCTTGTCTCCTTCGCCGGCACACTCCCCTCCACCGTCTCTCCTACCGTCTCTTCCTCCTCACCGGTACACTCCCATCCGTCTCTCTCCATCGTCTCCCTCTTTCTCTCTCCTGCGTCTCTCTTCCTTCACCGGTACACCCCCCTTTCCGTCTTCCCCTCCGTCTCTTCCCTTCGCCGGCACACTCCCCTCCACCGTCTCACCTCTCCACCCCCATCGTCTCTCCCTCTCACCGTCTCTCCCTTCGTCTCCTCTTTCTTCTCACCGTCTCTCCTTTCTTCCCTCACCGTCTCCCCTCCGCCGGCACATTATAAATGTAATATATGGCAATGTTAATAATGGCAATAAAGACCCAAAAAAAAGGGATAATAAAAGGAGCGAAGGGATAAATCAATAAGTAATGATAATGATAATAAGGGGGGGATAATAAAAGGAACAAATAAATAAGCAAATAAGCAATGATAATAACAACGAAAGGGAGGTAATAAAAATGAGCAAAAAATAAAGATATATGGCAACCCCATGGATTCCAATTTAAAAATTGTGGACACAGAAACTCAAATGTCCACGGGCCAGTGAGACACATTTGTGGGCACTTACAATTTTATGTCGATATGCATGTTGAATAAACGCATGCTAGTTGTTATATATGTAAGAAATTATTGTGATCATTGCTTTTGATGAACTATTCTCTGTTGAAAAAAAATCTGAAATATGCATGACGAATTCTTTGATTTACCAATTTGTTTGACAGCATGAGCGAATAAGTGGAAGCAGTAATGACTCTAAGAGTGATATTTGGAGTTTCTGGCTTGGGAATACTTGAGTGTGCAATAGGCCATTTTCCTAACGTACCTAGTGAGCAGGATGGTTGGTTGTGCTTTTACGAGCTTCTAGAGGCGATCGTTGACCAACTACCACCTACAACCCATCCGATCAATTGTCACCAGAGTTCTATGCATTTAGATCAGCCTGGTATGTACATTCCAGTTTTTAAGTTTTGTAGTCAAATGTATAATAGATCATTTTTTAAAGTTAACTCTTATTGATTAATTATTTTCAAGTTTACTTTTCTGTCTGAAATCAAGATTAAGATAGATGTTTGGGGACCACTATCCAATGGGCATTTATGTTGCATTCTCTTACTAATTCTTTTTCCAAATTTGTGAAATTTCATTTGGTACTCCATGATCATGGCTTGGGCACCACATGATGTCTCAAATATGGCCCTATGTTTGTTTGTACTTATTACTAGCCATACCACGTAAGGCTCTTCCTGACCTTTTGGCTCATGACTGAGCCAGAGGATTATACATACTCAATGAACTAGAAAAATCTTTAGTGTTTGATCTTGAAAGATTATTGGAATTGATATGGCCATGTGCATACCTATGAAAAAAATGTTAGTCATTTCAAGTGTAGTGCATAAACTCAAGGCTCGTATCAAGTTAGTAGTCAACATAGTTTCTTGAGATAGGTATGTAGAATCAATTTGTGGGAATGATCTTTAACCTTAAGGAATCAAATCTTAACACTCGGTCCACTTCTTGGTTTAGGCAATTGTTAAAGTTAAAGTGTGTTAGTTTCTTTTTGTCTATTTGTTATCACTTAATTAAATGTTTTGCAGGAGATGTTATACCACATGCTTGTACATTTCTTAATAGCTTCTTAGCCCGACCGCCATCCGTGGAGGCAGACCACCAGGGGTCCCCATCACAGTGGGCCCCACCCCACCAGAGCCGAAGGTTGGAGCAGCACGTGGGCCCCACGAGTGCGCGTGCCGACCTTGTCAAAGCGGCCCCGAGCGCTGCCCGTCAACCCGAACGCGCGATACTCCCGGACCCGTGTGTAGCCTTTTACCTCCCTGCGTGGAGTGGGCAGAGTTTTCACTTCTGTAATTATTATTGATTGTTATACCGGGAGTACGAGTTTAGTAACAAAACATGTTTTCCATTTCATTCATAACTATATGTATACATGTGTACAAAAGTGAGAGGAGGTGTACAACGCTAATCTCTCTAGCTCTCTCCTCCCACTGCTCTCGGCCTTACCTCTGTCCCTAGGATGGTACGTGAGGGCCTCATCGGCCCCTGGCTAGCAGCCGACCTCTCGACTAGCACACGGTCCTCCTCCTGTATCCTCTGGTGCATAGAAGAGCCCACTAGGTAACTAGTGTCTGAGTAAGCGCTGGATCGACCCTCGGCTCAGGCCCGCTCTCGACCCCTTCGGTAGCAGTCCTCTGCTACCCTCGCTCGCTCCTCTACTGCACCTAGGCGAAGCCTCACCTCGGTTAGCTCTGCCCTCTCACGGTCATGCTCCCGCCTCTCCATCCTGAGGCGTAGCTGTAGCTCTACCATCTCTCGGGGTAGCTCCTCTGTCATGCAAGGTGGCTCCTCTCTCTCGTGAAACCGCTCCTCCAGCTCCGCAACTCACCGTCTCTCCTTCTCTAGCTCTATAGTACCTCGGCGCCTCTCCTCCTCAAGTTTCGTGACTCGCTGGTCACAGATCGCGAGCTCGGTGCCTGCTAAGGCAGCCCGGGTCATCACCTCCTACAGATCCCATGCGTACATTATCATACCACATGTCATAAGTTTTAAGAAAGATTAACAATAATCGTATTGCTTAAGTAATCTTTCTTACTAGTGCTAGCATGTCACGCTCAGCTGCCTCAGCGTGTGTCACCACTCCCACCAGTCGTTGCTCTAAGGAAGCAATCTGGGCGCTCTGATCCACTACGCTCGAGCTTGAGGAGCCTCTTGTCCCTCCAGCTGCTGCTCCCTGCTGGGCACACTGCATTTATTGAGATTGTCAGTCGCCAGACATCAATAATTTAAGGAATAATTAATGGCATATAGATAGCATATACTCACCAGGACCTCTAAGTCCGCTCATGTAGCTACGTGCTGGGCCTCCACCTTGTGGCGATGGACCTACATGTCCGCCACCACTGCATCCCGTGCATCCAGCATGTCTCACAAAGTAGTTGCATATCTCAATAAGCATATAGTTTTTTTAACATGCATTCATACGTACCCCCACTACCCTCATCTGGGGTCGACCAGCGTACGTCTCCCAATAACGCTACAAATATGCCAAACTATTATGGTGCATGGGAGACGACTGGAGTCCCGCCTCTCTGCCAGTCTGCAAATTGCTCTGGGAACCGAAGTCGCCAGTCGATCGCAATATTACGCCCTCGGGGGACCCGACTGATCACAGTGGAAACAAACCACCGGCAAGGAACACGGCCTGCCAGGGTGACTACCACCACACCTCGAACACGACCCCGCACGCAACTTCGATAGACGAGTAACAGGTCCCTGACGTTGCTGAGAAGAGGTGTGCCGGCGAAGAAGGAGAGACGGTGGGGGAAAGTGTGTACCGGCGAGGGAGATGAGACGGTGAGGGGGTGAGATGGTGAGACGGTGGGGAAAGAGAGAGAGACGCAGGGAGAAGAGACGGGGGAAAAGAGAGAGACGATGAGGGAAAGAAAGAGAGACGGAGGGGAAGACGCTGGGGGGGTGTGCCGGCGAAAGAGAGAGACGGTGAGGAAGACGCTGGGGGAAAGGAAGAGGGGAGAAGGTGAGACGGTGGGGGAGTGTGCCGGTGAGGAGAGACGGAGGGGAGAAGGTGAGACGATGGGGGAGTGTGCCGGTGAGGAAGAAAGAGACGCAGGAGAGAAAGAGACGGTGGGAGAGACGGTGGAGGAGACGGTGGGGGGGAGTGTACCGGTGAGGAGAAAGAGACGCAGGAGAGAAAGAGAGACGGTGGGAGAGACGGTGGAGGAGAGTGTACCGGTGAAGGAAGAGAGACGCAGGAGAAAGAAAGAGAGACGGTGGGAGAGTGTGCCGGCCAAGACCAAATGAGGAGGGCTGCGTCCACGCCGTGAGGGCACTGCGTGGACGCAGTTAAGGAAGAAAAGGCAGGGGTGGCGTGCCGGCGAAGGCCAAGAGGGTCACTGCGTCCACGCAGCCTGGGCAAGGCGTCAACGCAGCCAGTGGGACGGAAGGAGAAGTAAGTGTACGAGCCAAAGGAAGTCAGTGCCTGCCCTTTTGATGGCCTTAAGGCCTTTCTTTTCTTCTGTCTTTTACTGGGTATGATTTTAAGTCAATTAACCCCTTAAGGTTATTCTGATTGGGGCGTTTATTGAGTGTCATTCCACGCATTTGTAGCCTTTTCAGTCCTTGTTATGCCTTTATTCCAGCAAAATTTTGGCAGCATCTCCCCTTGATCCCGGGCGTAAGGGAGATACAGGGAACGCGCCCACATGGAGTGGCGGTACCCAACAAGCAGGGGGTGGACGTCCGCAGACGACGACACCTCAGTCAAACCTCGGAAGACACGAAGGGGATGACGGGGAGGAGGCCAAGGCACAGGCTAAGGGGTACTAAGGCTGGTGGCTAAGGCTAGTGTGCCGGTCAGGGGGGGGCAATGGAGGGTGTACCGCTGAAGGGAGACAACTGGGGCATATTGTATGGGTTGGGGACTGTGCCGCTGAAGGGTGGTAACTGGGGGTATGTCGTTGGGCTAAGGGCCTATGCCGTTGCAGGGGCCAAAGAGGGGCTGTGAAGGAGGCCTCAATGTATTTCCAGGCGAAAGGATAACTGGGGAGCTAGGTTGAGGGGGAAGGCCAAGAGGAAAAGCCATCGCACACGGGTGTTAACCTGGCAACAAGAAGAAGTGACGACATGGGGAACCAAAAGATCCAGGAAAAACTTTTATTCATGCATAAAACCGAGGTGGGATAGTCGACCCATGTTTGGCCCGGCTGTCCAAAGGAAATTGGGCCACGGAGGTCGGAATGTGCTGATCGTAGCCGAAGTTCCTCCCAAAGCGGAAAGGATAATACGGCTCCAAAAGTAAGAGACCACCTTTCCTGTAGACCAGGACACTGGGCCGGATAGCCATGGCCCACTGAACAAGCTCAGGCTCAAGGAGGGACCGAATTGCGTCAACGCCAGAAATTGGATGCGTACAAGTCTCGGTCTCCTCCATCTTTATCTCCCTCTGTGAGTGCACCAGTGGAGCCGAACCTGCTGCCAGACTCCAAAAATGAATACTTCCAGCCGCATCCACAGGCACCTTGATCAGTCTGCCCCTTATTTTAAATAACTGATCAGCAAAAGGAGCAGGCTCGGCGCTAGCAAATTCAATCATTCTTGGGAATAATGTGTCTGCTTGCAGGGTCCTCGGGGCCAACTCTGGGAATAAACTGCATACCCAAGCATTGAAAAAGTGAAAAGGACCTACAGTCCTTGAAGAGCGGGGAGTCCGGTGCCTGTACAGGTCCCCCAATGACTTATATATCAAGCAAAGTGCTGCCGGGCAGATCGACAGCCTCATTCCCCAAGCCATCTGGCAGGCTGGATAAATGGCTTCGGGCCTGATAACTGTCTCATCTCCCTGGGGGAGAGCAAAGGTGCATAGCCAGAAAGTTAAATAGGCAGCACAATGAGTAATGGGGTCCACCTTTGCCGGGTTCGGACCATCTTTGCCTGCTCGTTTCAATGAGGCCGGTAAAGCTGATTTATAGCGGGGAGCTCTTATCTGCTTACCGGCAACTGGCCCAACTGAAGGGAAATCAGCATATTTGAGCGGGCCTCCAAAGAAGAACTGAACCCACTGCCCGATCCGGACCTTTAATCTGCTGCTCTTCTCACGGGGTTGATAACCCCTGGAAGATCCCCTGCTGTAGGCCAAGCAGATAGAGCGGTAGGCCTTCATTAAATATCTGTATGAAAAACCAAGGGAATAGCGGCCTTCGCCATTTGAGCAGTCTTTATCGGCATCCTCCAAACAGACTTCTTCATACGGTTCGCCATCAATGGGCAAACCAGAAAGCTGAGACAGGCTCCAAAGGTCTAAGGATGTTTCACCCTCTGCTGTATAAAAAGTGTTGAACTGAGGGCAGAATACTTCAAACATCCCACAGCACAAGCCTCGGGAAATGGGATATCGGAACCTGGAAGCATAGACACTGTGATAAACTCCAGCTCTGATCAGTAAAGGAGC
This sequence comes from Amorphophallus titanum, assembly GCA_024336825.1. NCBI lineage: Eukaryota > Viridiplantae > Streptophyta > Magnoliopsida > Alismatales > Araceae > Amorphophallus > Amorphophallus titanum. The sequence continues at coordinate 4,261,345 of JANBPO010004458.1, read as the reverse complement.
ATACTCCTTCAGCACAAATTCTGTGAACTCCACCGCTCCTACGCGGAATAGATGGGCGTCCGTGACCTTGACGTCACCAAACCAACCGGCAGCCAGCTGATATTTAAATTGCACAGCCAAACAGTTCAGCACAAAGGGGCGCCGCGCCGCGTGCGCACCCTGGTCGATTTCCTGGCATTGAAGTTCAGCAACCGGATCGCGTGAAGAAGATTTTGAACCACGAAACACACGAAAAACGCGAATGGGAAAAGCGGCGCGGCCTTCCGCGCGAAGCGTATTCTCCCGATGAAAGAAAGCGCTTCGCGCATAAATTAGCCAAGCCCTAAAGTTCGTGTATTTCGTGGTTCAAATGAATTTGAGCGTCGTTTACATTACGCCAGTCATTTATGAATCCAGAAGCCATCGAAGGACACCTGACCCTCGTCATCATCCAGTGGATGATCATCATCGCCGCCGCTTTTATTTTTGGGCGGCTCGGCAAACGTTATCTGCAACAATCGCTTTCCGTCGGTGAAATCGTGGCTGGGATCATTTTAGGTCCGTCCGTTTTGGGCGCGCTTTGTGTTTGGCTCGGAAATCATTTGAACGCGCCGGACATCAGCGCGTTGCCGGCCAGACTTTTTCCGAAAGAGACTCAAACTTCCCTGCAACTGCTCGGCAAACTCGGTCTGATTTTTTTGCTGTTTCAGGTCGGGATGGAATTTGATTACAGTCATCTGCGTTCAAAATCAAAAACTGTCACCGTGACGTCCATTTTCGGGATGGTCGCACCGTTTCTCTGCGGTCTTTTGGTCGGGCCATGGCTGCACAAAAATTTTGCGCCGGACACGCCATGGCTCGGATTTGAACTTTTTGTGTGCGTCGCACTTTCCATTTCCGCGCTGCCGATCATGGGACGCATTTTGATCGAGATGAACCTCGCGCGCACGGCGCTCGGCACGATGACGATCAGTATGGCGGCGGTGGACGACGTCATCGGCTGGGTGTTGCTCGGCGTGGCGACGGTGCTGGCGACGGATCAATTCAACGCCGCGCAGCTCGTGATTCAAATCCTGCTCATCGTCGGATTTTTTCTGCTGCTGCAATTCGTCATCGGCCCGGCGTTGCAACTCGGCAAAGAAAAGCAAACGACCATTTTGAACGGCAGCGACGCGTATCCGATTCAGCGCACGGGCGAAGCCACGCTCGGCTTGCAAGTCTATCGCGCGAACAACTGCGCCGCGTGCCACACCGAACAGGTTCATCAAGATGGTGTTGCGTGTGATTTGGTGGTTACATCGGCTGGAAAAAATCGTGATGCCGTATTAAAAGCGATTGAAGAAAGTGAACCCAATCATAGTAAAGACTCTGAACATTTAGTCGCTTTGCCGGGAACAATTTTTGTCGGAATTACTGAAGCCCAAGCCAGTGCTGTAGCTGACAAAATTTCCGCCGCCGGTGGAAAATCTGAAACGCACATCGTTCCAACTGGCGGCGACATTTCGCGCGGCTGGGGTGTTCGTCAAAGCGTCTCGGCGGATTATCTTTACGACACGCCGGTTCAACCTTCCACCAGAACGGCCCGTACCCCGGCAGCGCGTTCGGCTACCGCACCAAAGAGGAAGAGGCCGAGTGGCGCTCCCGCGACCCGCTCGACCGCATTGCGCGCGAGATGGTCAAGCTCGGCCTGATCGACGAGGCCGGAGTCACCGAGCTGCGCGACCGGGCGCAGGCCGCGATGACCGCCGCCGTGGGCGCGCTGCTGGAAGCGGACCCCGAGAACGCGGGCAAGCGCCGCATCCGGCCCGAGCAGTTCGATGCAGGCTTTGCCGAGAACGATGCCGAGGCTTCGCAACGCGTCACGGAGCCCGAAGGCACGACCTTCGCACGCTGGGGTGCCAACATGGCCCCGGTTCGCAATTCCGGCGCGCTCGCCAATTCTCCGATCTTCAACTATCCGTACGATCGCAGTCGCGAAGCGCTTTGCACGCTGAGCCGCACTGAAGCCGTCGACCCATGGCTCGGACACAAACTGCGCTATGTGAATCCGACGAACGGCGGCTCGCCGAATGTGTGCCGCCGCGCAACGGTCTCGCTCAGGCATTGGCATATTGCGGGCGTGTTGCTTCCGTTCGCCGTGCTCGCGGCGATTGAAGTACTCGTCAGAGCAGGCCTGCTGCCGCCGAATCTGATTCCGGCACCTTCGGATATCGCGACGGCGTTCTGGCAGATGGGACCTGCGCATCTGCTGCGTCATATCGGCGCGAGTCTGGCCCGCGTGCTTGCCGGCTTTTCGATCGGCGCGGCGCTCGCGATTCTGATCGGTGGCGCAATGGGACTCAGCCGTCGGCTCGAAGCACTGCTCGACCCGACGTTTCAGGCATTGCGCGCGATTCCGTCGCTTGCATGGGTGCCCGTGCTTCTCCTTTGGCTCGGTATCGACGAGGCGCCGAAGATCACACTCGTTGCGATCGGCGCGTTTTTTCCTGTCCATCTGAGCGTGGTGTCGGGGATTCGCGGCGTTGACCGCAAGCTCGTCGAACTCGGCGCGGTTGCGAGACTGGGTCACATCCGTCTGGTGCGACGTGTCCTGCTTCCCGCCGCGCTGCCGCAGATCTTTACGGGACTCAGAACCGGGCTTGCCGTCGCGTGGATGTTCGTTGTCGCTGCTGAACTGATCGCTGCGACACGGGGACTTGGCTATCTGCTCAGCGACGGGCGCGAGACCGGGCGCGTCGACCTCGCGACCACGAACCCGAGCGGCCTCATCTTTTCCGACGGCTTTTCGGCGGGGCAGCGGATTTCGAAAGTCGGCAAGCGCCTGTTCGATATCCTTGCCAGCCTGATCGTGCTGATCGTGGGGCTGCCGCTGATCATCGTCGCGGGAATTGCGGTGGTGCTCGATAGCCGCGGGCCGGTCTTTTACCGCCAGCCGCGCGTCGGCCTGTTCGGCGAACCCTATGACATCTTCAAAAGGTCACCGAGATCACCGTGACCCCGCACGCCACCGACCCGACCGCCAAGCAGCACCAGGGCGAGTTCGTCGGCGGCATCGCCGATCAGGTCGTCGGCAAAGACATCGACACCCTCAACGTCACCCGAGTCTCCGGCTCGTCGCTCACCAGTGGCGGATTCAAGATCGCGCTCGAGGCGATCAAGGAACAGGCCCGGGAGTCCTGATCGACGCCGTCGCGGCGCTGCCGGTCGTCTGGGGCTTCGAGGCGATCGGTGCGCCGTGGCGCATCGAGACACCGGATGCGCTGACCGACTCCCAGCGCGCGGCCGTGCTCGAGCGCGTCACGCGCTTCGATCGCGACTGGTCGCGGTTCCGCCCCGACTCGCTCGTCACGCGGATCTCGCGCGAACCCGGTCGTCACCGGCTGCCGGCCGACGCGGGACCGCTGCTGGAGTGGTACCGCGAGCTCTACGAGGGCACCGGCGGACGAGTGTCGCCCCTGGTGGGACGCACGCTGGAATCGCTCGGCTACGACGCGGCCTACCGGCTGACCCCGGCATCCACCCACGTCGCGACCCCCGCCTGGGCCGACGCCATCTCCTGGGACGGCGAATACCTCGACAGCGTCACCCCGGTGCTGCTGGATGTCGGCGCGGCCGGCAAGGGCTACCTGGCCGACCTGGTGAGCGGGCTGCTTCTCGATCTCGGCGTTCCCACCCACGTGGTCGACGCCAGCGGCGACATCGTCGCCCGCGGAGCCACCCGCGAGGTCATCGCCCTCGAGCACCCCGCCGACCCCACGAAAGCCATCGGCGTGGTGCCCCTCGCCAACGGCGCCCTCGCCGCGAGCGCCGTGAACCGCCGCGCCTGGGGCGATGGCCTGCACCATGTGATCGACGCGGTCACCGGGCTGCCGACCTCGTCGGTGATCGCCACCTGGGCCCTCGCGCCCGACGCCCTGCACGCCGACGGCCTGGCCACGGCGCTGTTCTTCGACGCCGATCCCGCGCTTTTCGCGGCTGACGGCGTCTCGTTCGTCCGCATGTTCGCCGACGGCCGGGTGCAGACCTCGCCGTCGTTTCCCGGAGAGGTGTTCGCATGATCGCCCGACTCGACCGCATCCTCGGCAGCGTCACCATGTACCTGCTGGTGATCATCGCCCTCGCCATCCGCACCTTGGCGTTCGAGCCGTTCAACATTCCGTCCAGCTCCATGGTGCCGACGCTTCTGGTCGGTGATTTTCTTTTCGTGTCGAAATTTTCCTACGGATACGGTTCGGCCGGAACCTTCTGGGGCCTGGCGCCGTTCGAAGGCCGCATCGGCGGCCACACGCCGCACCGCGGCGATGTCGTCGTCTTCAAGACGCCGCATGACAACAACACCGATTACATCAAACGCCTGATCGGCCTGCCGGGCGACGAAATGTCCGCGTAGCAGATCAGCTAGTGCAACTACATACTCCCCAACGCCAGCAGCAGCATCAGCCCCGTGCTGCCACCCAGGCCCGTGGCCAGCCAGCCCGGCCCTAAAGCCCGCAGGCCAGGCCAGCCCATCGATAACCCCACTGTAGGATCAAGAAAAAAATAATGAAGAGTATGACCATGAGATCTTCAATCCATGAAGGATCAATAAACATTCCATAAATCCATTTAAAATCCAAGACATTACAAAAATCCATCAAGGATCTGTCATCAAGTTATCAAGAACATAAGAAGAAATCAAAAGCATTGATTTACAATGAGGAGCAATCTAGAACATTTCAAGTTTTCTTAATCTTTTTGAACCCGGGGAAGTAGGAGACATGCAAAGTCTCTTCCTGGCCTTGGAAGCTGCTGCCATGGCTTGAGGGAGCTGCTTCTTGGCCTTGGAGGAGACATTAGGAGGGAAGGGAGGGGATATTTATAAGAGGAGGGTGCCAACCAGCCCCTTGCATTATATCCTTGCAGTAAGACACCCAACCATGTGTGTTGATATGATAGGGGCAGAGTATAATTTTTCTTTTGCCCCCACCCCAACCATGTCATTTAACTTGACAGTGACATGATAGGGGTGTTTTTGTCCATGTTTCTCCTTTTCTTGCTACTTTGAAAACCCTAACACACAGCAGCTGCCAGCCTCTTTATCTCTTCTCTTCTTTTCTAATTGCACACGAAAGAGACGAGGAAGGGGGTAGGTGGGCCGAACATATCTCACCTTCTAGGCTTGCACACGAAAGGGACGAGGAAGGGGCATAGGTGGGCTGAACATATCTCGCCTTCTAGGCACCCCCATCTCTCCTCCTCTCTCACATCTCTTTCTTTTTTTTCTTCTGCCTGCTCTACTTCTCTTCTTCCTTTTTCTGTTTGTTTGACTGCACACAAACTAGCATTTTGGAGGTAGTGCCACATGCTGCACGGGCAATGCAGCAGCCTGCTGCAACACCCGGCGGTACAGGATTCAAAAAAAAATCAGGCCGGCCTCTTGGAGACTTGGACCTACATATCGTACAGTCCGATTAAAGATCAGACAGGTAGAAAAATAATAAAAAAAGATCAGATGCACTAACCCATCTTAAATAATGAGCTGACCACTTTCAGCACATTTAGGGTGTCCGTTCTTTATTTTTTATTTTTAACCATCCGGTCATTGATCGGACTGTATGGACATGTAGGTCAGATCGAGGCTGACCTGAAAAAAAACTTGCTTGCACCACAGGGCGGCACAGCAAGCTGCTACACTGCCCAGTGCAGCAGGTAAAACTCTTCCAGGAGACACCCCCCCCCCCCTTTATAGTTTTTTCTTTTCCTTTTCCTTAAACATGATATGCAGTTATGATACACTGTGCAACAAGCCGTGGGAGCGTGCCACTGGGCGGGGTGTGTCACTGAGGGTGCACTAGCAACAGTAAACAGTAAAAAGAATAAAAATAGAGTAAGAGTAAAATTGAAATAACTTTGAAAACAAGAAGAATTAGAGGATGAAGAAGAAGAAGAAGTTGAAGATCATGAAGAGAGGAAGAACTTTGGGAAAAGGAGCAGTGGGAGAAAAAGAGCAAAAGAGGGAGAAAATGTGAGAAGAACGGAGGGAGACGCGGGTACGGGATGAACAGTAAAATGTTAAAAATTAAACTTTAAAAACTAGAGTATAACTTAAAAACAAAGTAGAACTAGCTAAAGAGGAAGAAGAAGAAATTGTAGAGCTTTAAAAAATGAACAACTTTCATAAAAGTAGCAAGATGACCAGAGGAGCAGAAAGGGAAGAAAAAGGCTAGAATCCCCCTCGCGGTGGCTCTTGGGCTGCTTTTTGTAATGCACATGGACCCCCACATTCGTGGCCTTCAACATTAGGTTTGAACTAGGATTTCTGCCACCAAAAGAGTCCTTCTAGTGCCAAACATGGGAAGATAGCTCCGTTTAGGCTTGCTCGATTTCGCTTGGCTTGTGTCTTTAAATGGCGTTCACCGTAGTGGTCCTTATTTCCACAAATGGCGTCTTGTGTCTGGTAGCTATTTCAAATTGGCGTCCATGTCCCAGTCCCAAATTCTTTATTTTCTTATTTTAATATTTTTGTTGCTTTATCATACAAAGATTTGGCGCCTTCTCGAATGGCCACTGATTCATCTTTCCTTATTTTCAGCCCTTTTCTTTCTATTTCATACAAGGGAATTGGCGCCCTTCTGAGAAGGTGCTGATTCTTCTTTCCATAAAACTGCTTCAAATTGGCGGCCACCTACATGCCACTAATTCTTGAAATTGGCGCCCTTCTGAGCAGGCGCTGTATTTAAATGGCGACAAAGTACTAGCCATTAATTCTTCTTTTCTAAAGTCATGCTTCAAAATAGCGTCTATCAGAATGCCGCTAATTCTTTGAATTAGCGCCTTTCCAAGAGGGCGTGATTTAGTTGGCGTCCATCAAGTGGTTGCTAATTCATATGTCTTCAAAGAAATGGCATCCAATCTTCGGACGCTAATTCCTAAAATGTCAGAAAAATTCAAAAAATGAAATGTGATAGTTATGCAGTTTGATGCTTATGCTCATTCATGTCTCACAATGCTATTTTAACTTAAAATGTAGGTTAGTTGCGTGCAGACTCAAACTGATTATGAGAATGAGGTTTAGTAATTTTAATGCACAACTATGCTCATTAATTGCTCAAAAGTGATGTATGTGATGCACATTATGGTATGAAATATGATACTCATCACAACTCCTCCACTTCCAAGCGAGAAAAGAAGAAAAAGGATAAACTCGTATTTCACAATCGCGCTCAAATATTCGCGCCGATGGCGGTCGCCGTCGTGCTTGCGGCATCGATTTCAGCCCATGCACAGACCTGGGACGGCAGCGACAGCACCGACATGTCCGACGGCAACAACTGGATTGGTGGCGTTGCTCCCGCCCCCGGCGCCAATATCGTCATCACCGGGCCGGCCGTGTTGATGCCGACCATCGATGGCGACACCGTGACGGCCAATGTTCTCTATGTGGGCCACGACGCGATTGATGGTGGCGCCGAGCTCGACCTGATCAATGGCGCCAGTCTGACCACGTCGTCGGCTTCCATCGGCGAAGCCAGCAACAACAATGCCGGCAACCTGCTGGAAGAGGACGAGGGCCTGGTTGCCCTGTCCGGCGCCTCGGACTGGGCCACGGGCTGGCTCAATATCGGCGCCTATGGCGACGGCACCGTGATCGTGGAAGACGGCAGTACGCTCACGGCGACAACCTCGCTTCAACTGGGCACGCATTACAATGCGACCACGCTGAACGAGGGCCTGGGCACGCTGGAGATTTTTGGTGCCGGTTCAAAGGTAACCAGCCAGGGAACCACTTTTGTTGGCGCTTCCGGCACGGGCGGCATCGATGTGATGGATGAAGCCTCGCTGGTGACTGGCGCAACCATGCTCGGACAGAACTTTGACGGCTATGGCGTCATCAATGTCACCGGCCAGGGCAGCCGCTGGGATGTCGCTTCCGGCACCACGGTTATCGGAGGCAATGGCCTGGGTGGCGTGATCATTTCCCATGGTGCCACCGCCTCGACGGTTGCCATGGGCGGCGCCGGACGCATCAATATCGGGCAGAGCATAGACGGGCAGGGTGTGCTGTACGTTACCGGGGCGGGCAGCCAGCTCGATGCTGGCCAGATCTGGGCCGGCCAGAGCGGGCTCGGTGGCGTGCAGATCGACGATGGCGGCGTGGTCAATGCCACACATCTCCTGCTCGGCACGACGGCCGATGGCATGGGCCTTGCTACCATCAGTGGCGCCGGCAGCCTGCTCGACGCCAGCACTTATGCGGTGATTGGCTATCTGGGATACGGCGAGGCCCAGGTTGGTGATGGCGGCACACTGCGCGGGCCGGTACACATCGCCTTCGGGGCAGGCAGCTTCGGCGTGCTGACGGTCGGAGGACTGTCGACCCCCGAAGCACCGGGAACGATCGACGCTCCGAGCATCACCTTCGGCGACGGCACCGGCCTGTTGGGCTTCAACCACACCGACGCCGATTTCGATTTCGCACCCGACCTTGTCGGCTATGGAAGCCTGTTTCAACTCGCCGGAACCACTACCCTGTCGGGCGACGGTTCGTTGTTCACCGGTGAAACTGTGGTCCAAGGCGGCGCGCTGCGGGTCATGCAAACGCTGGGGGGCACGGTCGACGTCGGATAAGAGATCAGGATAGAGGGAATTACATAACAGAGCTCGAGTGTTGGGGGCTGCTAGAAAGAAAAACTTCAGAGTTTAAATAACTGTTCCAATTGAGTCTTCCTGGTCATGGATGATAGGATAACTCTCTCGGTTTGAGGTGGCATTTAGTGAAGGTTGAGGTGTTGCTCAGGATGTTCATCTTGTATCACTCAGGCATTTAGAGGAGGATGAACTTGTGGTCAAGCACTTTGTGTGATTGAGTGCAATTAATGTTTATAATTTTCTCATCTGTCCTATAACACATTACATTCTGTTTGGTTATAATCTTGCCTGCCTTTTTCCTTTTCTTCTTTGGCTGATCTTAGGTATTCTTTTATCTTGTAAGATGGAACTCTTGTCCAGTAAGTTACGTATCTCATTTGTTGCATGCTGCCTGTAAACATATATTATGCTCTAATAAAGTTGGTGGTATGCTCACCTTTTCCTCGGAATGTGTTGAAAGAAGATAGAGGTATATCTGGTATCGTCACGCTTTACAGTACAAGGTTGTATAAACTTATATGCATAGACTTAACAAAATGGATTGTTTTATATGTCATTGTGTTCAGATGCTTCGAAGAGAGTTTCCTAGGATTTCTTTTTCCTAGGAGTCTGTGGGTCACCAATGGAGAGGAGGCAGTTGTGTGACTAACTTCCTTTAGCAAGAGGTGGGGTCCCTTTGTGGCATGGTTTGCAGGATCAATCACAATCTGGATCGGCCAATTTGGGATTTGCCAATGCTAATACAATTTCAGTGGGGCAATCCAATCCCTATTTTAATTAAAAAAAGAAAATATAAAAGTTATTTGTCTTGGATCAGTTGGGATAGAGCTGAAGTCGACCTACCTCAAGCCAATTCTGAGCCAATCTCAATCGTGATCTCAATTGAATAGGACCCAGTCCTTTCCGGGATCCAATCCAATTCCATGATCCTTGGTAGTTGCAAGGTAGGCTTTGACATGGTACAATGCCATAATAGTCAACGGGAGAGATTCATAGAGGTAGCTGGAGTTGCTCGGGGCATTTTCAAGAGGAACAAGACTTGGTTGGCACTTCCTTATGTGAAGCTTAGTATATATAATAAATTTTAGAGAATCCCTCCCCCCAAACTGGTCAGATTTTTGTCATCTTTAGACCATAAAGAGGACTTCCACTGGCATTCTCTTGCTCCGTGGTTCATATCTAATCATCTCACAAGCTACCTTCACCACACTTTTCCTCTCACATATCTAATCTGATTTCACTCTCTGCTTTGCTTCACTTTAGTGATTGAAGATCTTTAACACTAACAGGCACCTATTGATTACATTTGGTGGTCTTGGGGGTTTGGAGGAGTGCGTCGAAGAGGACAAGAACATGAAGGTACAGTATCATCTGAAAGATTTGATTGTGCAGCACTACATAGTGTTGGGTGCGCAATAGGATCTAGAGGGGGGATGAATAGATCCTTTTAGAAAACTATACCCAATTTAAAATCAATCGGACCACTTAATGAACTGTAGAGTAGTGGAACACTAATGTTCCCTAACAAGATATGCTGAACTAGATTTAGACAATACTTCACAAGAGATAATCACAACACACAGTGTAGAAGATGGCTCATACCAAGCCTGGATGGAACACTTAGTGGGTGTGTGTGTGATCAACTTAGAGTGTGCATGTGTAGTGTGGGAACATATTAGAATGTGTGAATCTGAAGCATGCAAGTTTCTGTGAATGGAGATAGAAGAGAGGGATCAAACCACAAGAACAAATCACTGCACAGTGTTTTTAAGGTGGTTTGGTTGCAAACCTGCAACCTACATCCACCTCTCACTAAACCCGGTGAGACTTCATCACGCTGCAAATGCAGCAACGTGGACAAGTCCTCAACAAACGCTGATACGCAGTTTGACACGAGGACACAGTCCTCAAAACACACTGCTACTCGCTGCAACACACGGGGACAAGCCCCACACACACACGCGCGCTGCTACTCGCAGCAACACACGGGGACAAGCCCCACACACACGCGCCCCACACACACACGCGCGCTGCTACTCGCAGCAACACACGGGGATGAGCCCCACACGTTGCTACTCGCAGCAACACACGGGGACAAGCCCCAGAAGAAAAGAAAAGGAATGCTGCAAGGATGCAACAAAACACGGGGACAAACCCCAAAAGAAAAACACGCTGCACAGGTGCAACACCACACGGGGACAACCCCCCAAGTGTCACAAATGCTGACTAACAACTTGTACGAGGAGCAAGCTCCTCACGGCTGCACAACAGCCTAAACCACACTTCGGTCCCTAAAACAGAGTACCAGACGAACGCTGTCAACACATCACCACACACGGAAAACAAATGCGGAGATTTGAAGGAAAAATACAAAACGAAATTGAGAAACGAGACTGTAGCTTCAGATCGGAATCTAGAAGCTATATATGGTAGATCTAGGCTCAAATCTGAAGATGTAGTTCTGGTCTCCTCTCTTTTCTTTTTCTCAAATGCTCAGGGCGTCCTGCTCTTTTCTTCTCAAGTTCAGCTGCTCACTCTAAGGGCTCAGGGCTCTTTTTCTTTTCTTTTTCTCAGCACTGGACTGGCTCAGACCAGTTGTTGGGTTGCTCACCTCTCTTCTTTTGTTCCTCTCAAATCTTCTTCTAAAAGCTCAGGTCGTCTCTAATGGCTAAGGGCAGTAGCGGCCTCTTCTTCAGACAGGAGGTTCATGTTATAGAAGAGAAAGATAGAAAGTTCTTTCTTTTCAGAGCTGTTTTCTGATTGGTCCTCTTTCAGAGTTGTTTTCTGAGAAGCTAATTATGGAGGAAGCCCATAGGTCAAGATATGCTATTCACCCCGGTGCTACCAAAATGTATCAAGACTAAAAGAGGAATTTCTGGTGGCCCAATATGAAGAGAGAAGTAGCAGACTTTGTATCTCACTGCCTCACTTGTCAACAAGTCAAGGTGGAACATCAAAAGTCTGTTAGAAAACTACATCCATTGGAAATTTTCGAGTGGAAATAGGAGAGCATAGGGATGGATTTCATCATGGGTTTGCCAAAGACAAGAGACAGACATGATGGTATATGGGTGATAATTGATCGACTAACACAATCTGCACATTTTCTACCTATTAAAAGTCGATGGTCTATGGATGTTCTGGCAGTCTTATACATGAAGGAGATTGTTAAACTACACGGTGTCCCTGTCACTATAACATTTGATCGAGATCCCCATTTCACTTCACAATTCTGGAAGGTCTACAACATTCCTTGGGGACCCGATTAAATTTCAGCACTATTTTTCATTTACAAACCGATGGCCAGACTGAAAGAACCAATCAGGTGGTTGAAGATATGCTCAGGACATGTGCAATTGATCACTTCGGTGGAAGTTGACACGACCACTTATCTTTAGTCGAGTTTGCCTACAATAATAGCTATCAAATTAGCATACAAATGGCACCGTTCGAGGCATTGTATGGACGGAGTTGCTGTTCACCGATCTGCTAGAATGAAGTTGGGGAGAAACAACTTCTTGGCCCAGAACTTGTCAGGGATACAACCAAGAAGATAAACTTATCAGAGAGACTCCAGATGGCACAATCAAGACAAAAAGCTTATGCTGGTAATAGAAGACGAGACCTAGAATTCCAAGTAGGAGTCCATGTGTTTCTCAAAGTTTTCCCAAGTCGTCGAATTAGAAGATTTGACATCAAAGGTGAGCTTACTCCAAGATTTATTGGCCCTTTCGAAGTTCTTGAAAGGGTTGGCGAGGTCGCTTATCGGATAGCTTTGCCCCCGTAATTATCTGGAGTACATGACGTGTTCCACGTCTCGATGCTTAAAAGGTACATTCATGACCCATTTCATATTATAAGTCATGATGATCTTATAATACAAAAGGACCTGACATACGAGCAAAGGCCACGTAAAATACTTGATCGCGAGGTTCGTCAGCTTTGAAACAAAACCATTCCCATGGTAAAAGTCCAGTGGAATAAATGCCTAGAACAGGAAGCTACATGGGAGACGGAAGCAGCTATGCGCAAGAGATTTTTAGAACAATTTAATTGTAAGTAAAGTGCACTCTCCATAAATCCCATGCCATGAATTCAGGGACCAAATTCTTTTTAAGTGGAGGAGAGGGTAGCACCCCTAAAATTTAGCTAGATTTTTTAGATTTTTTAGAATTAATTAAGTATTTAACAAGGAATTCATATGCTACATGTGTCAAACCCACTAACAGATCTAAGACATATAATTCAGAAGGATCACATACCTGGTCACATGCCATTTGGAGGCAGACAGCAAAAATAGAAATGTTCAATTACATGTTCCTATTAAAATCTGCTACATTACTAGAACACCCATTGTTGACAGATGTAAACTTCAATATGCTACATCAAAATTGCATATGGCTAAAGCAAAAAATAAATATGCTGCACATGTCAAACCCAATTGATAGATGTAAAACTATAACACCTTAAGCTATAGTCAGAAGGATCACATACCATGTGACATGCCATGTGAATGCATGGTAGAAAAAATACCTATTCAATTACAAGCTTGGGCATACCTGATCAACAGAAATTCATAGTGTCTGCTAGTTGCTTAGGCAACTATTGGGCTCAAACTAATTTGAACAATGATAGCATTGCAAAGTGTTTACTCAATTTCCAAACCCCACATTTCAAACCAATCACAACATATATGTGTAGATAATTAATCTACCCGCCCCAACAAAGCAATATATGTGTATAGAGCATGAAAGCATGTAAAGGAAAATGGGGCGATGAAGAACGTACCGTGATCCACACCAAGGATTGGCAGAAGGTAAAAGATGATATAATGAATGAAAAACCTATGACATACCTTGGGAAACAAAGAGAGGAATGCGGCCGAAGAAGACCACTAAGACATGATCAGGCGCAAGCAATGGGGTGCGGGAAACGACGTGGATCACACCTCCTCACCTTCCAACCGGCCAGAGGGCGAGGGCCTCGTGTTGTATTATTGCTTTCCTATGAATCAAAGACAAAACAAAGGCCAAAAACCCATTAGAATATGTAGTGTAGTATCAGCCCGTTTGCATTAAATAGCACGAAAGATTGAGGGAGAACACATCGAAGGAGGATTTTTAACCCCTGTAAGAAGGAGCAAATAATAGGTGTGTGTATTGTGAATGAGTATGAATGAAAAGGAAGAATTAACATGCAGTATAACTGCAAGAAACAATGACGTAAGACGTGCAATCATGCAATAGATGTGCATAAACTGTAGAAACTGTGATAAAACCTGGAAAGAGAGAACGAATAACTAAAAGAAGGAGCAACAAAAGAGAGCCCTAAGTGACTGGAGATGAAGTTAACACTTCCCTAAACAGCCTGGGGTCGAAGAAGAAGGTCGATGGTGCGACATGGCTTCGCCCCAAGTCCAGAAAATGCCCCCCTTGCGCTTGCGCGACAAGGCCGCTACTTATAGAACCCAAAAACTCTAGGCTCAGTTTTAGAGGATAATGTTGGATGGCCTGGGGAACGTGAGCTACAATATCAGAGAGTGGATCCAAAGGGGGGTGAATGGATCCAAACGCGGAATAAAACTATAATCGGGAAATCAAGTACCCTTTCGACCCTTGTCATCATCGGCAAGTTCGGTCGCTATCCTGTCGACCCTTCCAACAATCGGCAAGTTCGGTCGCCACCTTCTCTGAGCCTCCACAATCCAGTCCGTGGGAATGGCCTGGTTGACGTCGTCGATCTGGCCCGTGCTGAAATCGCCGTGGAGAAGTTGTGACCTCAAGGGTTCGGGAAGCGAATTGAGCTTGGCCCGGTATTCCGGGGTATCGCGATAGGGGTTGTCCGACAGGGCCGCCGGAATGAACGTGAACGACAGCGGCTTGCGCGGAGAGTCCTCGCCGTCGAACCAAACCTCTTCGGGCCCATCGACCCATTGCGGTGTGAGCCCAGAAGGGCTGTCCACCATGACCGCGTACCGCAATTCGCCCGGCGTGGCCGGATCGGGGTGATGCAGATCCAGCCATGGGGCAAACCATTCGGTCAGCCAGTAGCCGTCCGAAGTGCGAGGTGGATTCGATGCCAGCACGACCCGGCAGCGCTGCCCGACAGGCCCACGGTTCCACGCCAGCAGCGAAGCGACCTGTTCCCTCAGGAACTCGCCAGCCTCGTCGAAGCCATAGAAGTCGCGCTCGCGTCCCGCGTGCTTGTTCCAGTCTCCCGGTTCCTTGATGCCCGCGAGCTTGACGTTGCGCCCGTCTGGCCAGTTCCATTCACCAGCGTCCGAACCGTTGAAGCGCGCACTTTCGCCGATGATCTGCTTGCCAGCCTCCACCAGACCATCGGTCTGCGAGGATTCCCGGCGGAACACCATCGAGCGCTGATGCTCCTGGGATGACAACCCCATGAGCAAAAAGCTTTTCCCTCCGCCTGCTTGGCCACCGTAGAGCAGCACGTCAGCCTTGGAGAGATACGCTTCGGTCTGCGGTCCCGGCAGCGGAACGAACCGCATCTTGGCCGCAAGCGGTTCTACTTTCTTGACGAGATCGTCGCGATCTTCAGGAGAGAGGGCGCCGATTTTCGCGGCGACCTCGTCAAGCAGGCTCATTCTACGTGGCGTCGCCGTCCGCAGCGCGGTTCATCGCGACGTGAATGTAATCCACGTCCATCGTGATCGCGCTCGTCCCGTCCGTGTTGGAGGCATAAACGGCCGGCGTCAGATCGACGCCCGGAGTAACGGCCCCGGACATCGGCGTGCCGACCTGCAGGCCATTGATGAAGAACGACGCCACGCCCGCTGCCGAACCCTCGATGCGCAGGGTGATGAAGTCGTCCGCCACCGGAGCCGCAGTCAGCGTCTGGATGGCCGCATCCGTGTTGTTCGCCACGCCGACCAGATGGAAGGTATCCGTTGCCATGCCGGTATCGAACATGAACCCAACCGCGTCAGTGGCGTTGGTGGTGATCGTGTCCGCCGATCCCGCCGAGATCATCTTCACCCGCGGCACCACCCTATAAAAAATAATTATTTTTTAAAACAATATCTACACTATCAAGCAAACATCACAAGATGATCTTTTATTATTTTTCACCATCTTACATCACTCATTGCTTGCTTTGACGCAGATTACATTTTAATATCATTTTAACATTCTGTCCCCTTTGAAGCATCCTCGGTGTTCTGATAAGCAAGTTGTAACGAGTTAATGGGCTTCGGGTAAAGAGGAGAAAAGTTAGAGGAGATGAGATAAACAGGTAGGGGCAGAAAATAAAGTCGAAACGCTGTTCGAGGGTTATCATTAATTATCCCAATTTAAAATCTATCTCAAGTAGTCCGGAAACTAGAAAAAGATTATCACGCACCCAACCGACAACAGTTAGTTACCATTTACCGACGTGAGACGAAACCTTGACCGGAGTTGTTTCAACTTCAACCCGGCTTCATGACCCGACCCGGCCGACAGAAACCTCTGAATATAATAATAATTTCCCGCGCTGTTTTTCCTGGTTACGTGGCTTCCGCACGGCAGTCCACAAACCCCCAGAACAAAAAGCCGAACCTTCCGGTCCCCGTCCCCGTTGACATCATCATGCAAGAGCAGAAGCCTCCGAAGCTTTAAAAAGCGTAGGAAAAAACAATAGAGAGAGAGAGATAGAGAGAGAGAAAGGGAATTAGAAGAAGAACAAGGGAGAGGGACACACAGCGCGGTCGGGAAGAGCTGGAGAGAGAGCGAGAGAGGAGACGGAGGAGAGGACAAGGGCTGGAGAGAGGAGGGTTGTTGGGTGGGGGGAGTAGAGAGCAGAGGAGAGGAGGTCCGGAGGAGAAGAAGTGGACGGGGGGGGGGAGGGGTATGCGGTTGTGGTTCTTCTTCTTCTATCTCTAGAAGGGGTGGGAAGGTGAGAGGAAGGGGGGGACCATGCTGCAGCTGCTGTTCGCCGTGGCGTTCTCGGCGGCGCCGCTGACGTTGTACGTCCCACCGGTGAGGAGCCTGAACCCGTTCGTGGAGGCGGTGGAGGCGTTCCTCCGGCGGACCGCGCTGTACGGGGTGCAGGTGTACCCGCGGCTCCGCCTCGCCGTCTCGCGGATCATGGCCTTCTGGATCCGCGCCGCCCGGAGGTAGACAGATCTGTAGCGACTGGTCCCACCCCTCTGTAGAGCGTGTACATGTCTGTCTCCGCTTCCAAGAGAGCTTTTTTTTCTTAAAATCCCCTTCCTTGTTCCTGAACGCCGAGTCAGAGCTGGTGGGGGGGGGGGGGTTCCGTCATGACAACGCTTCCTTAGGGTTCCACTTCTTTTTCCTTAAATTTCCTTTTTCTTCTTGTATCTACGAGGGTTTCTGAGCTGCAAATATATGGGATGTTTTCCTTCCCCCCCCCTTTTTGACCTTACGCTCGTGTATCCTTTGTATATGTGAGACTCTCTGACGATTACAAAAATACTTCAAACCTTTAGTAAAACTCAAAGTCATCGTTCTCGTACTTGGTCTTCAACAAAGTCAAGGTCAAATCCCCCGCCAGTGTCAAACTGTGCAAATCCTCTGGCAGTAACAAGCAGTACCAAACTATTGCAAACCCTCGCCAGTGCCAAACTATGCCAAACCCTAGACAGTGTTAAACTGAGTCTAAACCCTATCCAGTACTAACGTGGGGTCTACATCTCCCTTAGTATCAAATTGTGAATGATCCCCAAACCCTCATTAAGTGTGATCGCTAGTGCTTGCACAAGTCCATCATTAGCGTCGCGCCCGGTATCAGAGGTCGTTGACTTTTCTTTCGACAGTTAAACTTGGGTGATCGGATTACATCCGATGTAAATAAACACCGATTGCGGTCGATGGGGAAGTGCCATGCACCCAAACCCAAAATCATTTGATAAAACTAAATATGTGGAATTAATAATGCACAATCTATTTAAATGGGCACAAATGTGCACCCATACCCTCAAACATGATTCCTGCGTGAAACAGTGGGTTATAGAAGTCATTTATCTTTTGGGGTCACAAAACATTGCTTGGTGCTTTCCGTGATGTGAAGACCTAGTAAAGAATAATCATGAGTAAATTATCCATCATGAGATGATAAATTAACTATTTAAGTCATGAGATGGTTTAAATAATTAATTTTATGTTAAGAGTTAACGTGGTTAAGCTAAGAAATAGTTCTTGAACTTAATGAGACTAAAGCCAAATTGACACTGGGCCTAGAGGGTTACACACATTAGAGTTTCAGGTGATAGGGGCATAAATGTAGTAATTGACCTATGCGGGTTTTTGTGAAAAACTCCAAGATGAGGTCTATATATATGTTGCATGCGGAAATCCTTGGGCCAAGCATCCATGGTTTCCAGGGTGCCGCCCCCTCTCCTACTCGGCTACTCCAGCTGCCACCCTCCTCTCTCCCTTGCTCCATCTCAAGAGCTGAGACCAGTATAGGGGCTCTAACCACGGAGAAGTCATTTACGGACTGTAGCACTGGGAGAACGCCATTGTCCAGACTCCTATGGATATCACTAGACTATGTGCCTGTGCGGTTCCCTGCCACAAGGGACCAATCCACTTCGGTGCAACCTATTCATCGCAAAGGTAAAATACAGATCTCCTTTCATAAGGCACTTCATGTTGACACCCGTTTTCAGCTTACAAGTTGAGCCTTTCTCTTATTTATCTTTTATAATGTCCTAAATTTCTCATTGTTTCAGAGTCTTCCTTGATCATATTTTGAGCCCATTTTTGTTCACTTTCTCAGCCCATTAAGCCCTGGAGGCCATTTTTCACGATTTATCACTTTTTTGCCTATTTTCCTGGTCACCGTCAATCACTCGACCGCTGGACTTAATCAGGGTATTTATTAAGGCATGATAAATGTGAACATTTACTTTGGTGAAAATGGCTTTGAGATAGGTTTAACCAAGTTATCAACCTATTTGTAATGCCGGTGTTTTCTTATCATCAAAATCAACTAGAGAGACTTAACACAACATCCACTCGAGGGTGCTTCCGTCTAGGCTGCAGGCCCCCATCTCCGCTCCTTGAGGATGTCTCCGTGGAGGGGTGATCGCCCTCCGCCGCAGAGCTTGTCAACAAGCACAGTAATACACAACACCTCAGTCACATACCCCAAAAAGTAATGAAGCTGAGATAACGTACTAAGGGAAGGATCTTACTTGAGGCCCCGAAAGGGGTCAATGATAGAGGAACCAGCTTCTGCGGCCTCAGCCCCAACACTCGAGTAGCCTTTGCAACTGCCTCCCGAACATCCCTCAGAGTGTGGGCGCACTCAATATGGGAGACAAAGTCTGTGGGCCCAGCTGATCCAATCGCGTGGCCGATGTGTCGCCTCCAGTTATCGGCCGTCGTATCTACAAAGCTCCCCTCAGGGAGCACGCGGTCCAGTGAGCCCTTCATCTTGAAGTCGTAATCAGCTAGGAACTGGACCCACCAAGTCTTCGGCGCCCTTGATTGGGACACCCCTGCTCCAGTCGTCACAACCACTGCCTGCACTTGCCTCAGGGGCTTCAACACCCCATTGCTGCCTCGACCCGCAGACACCGAGCCCCTACAGCCTCGGGGCCACTACTATGCTATCCGCTCCACTTCCTGGTGGACCCAGGCAACACGAGTCCTCAAGTACCTATCGTCCAATGGGATGGGAGGCAGATCCTCCCTCAAAGATGACCTTCCTCAGCCTTCCCGATCGCTAAGGCCCTCTGTCTGTACAGGTGGCTGTGCTCGAACCACCACCTGGCGTAGTGGACATCGAACCGTCCTCGGCGCCCCAGTCCCAGCATTGACAGTCACTCCGGCTCCTGGCGGTGGTACAAATCCCACCACGCTGTAGCCAACAAGTGGGTGTCCCAGCCTCTGTACTATCAGATCGTCAAAGGAAACTCCCGGTTCGGCGGGATCCCCTGGTCGTAGCCGAAGTTCCTCGCGAACCTGTGCGGGTAGTATGGCTCCAAGGAACTCGTTGCAGACTGGTGCAGCGCCAATACCACCGGTTGGGTGGTCATCACCCACTATGTGTTTAATGATGCGTCCGGCTCCCTCTGGTAGGGGAGGGCACTAGTTGTCACTCCAGTTAAAGGCACCAGGAGTAGGCTGGAATCCCTCGTGGCACAGTCAAAAGGTAACCCCACCTCGCCCCTGTCGGGTAGGTAACACAGGGTTCTCCTATCCCCCTCCAGCTATGCCTCAGCTTCCCCGTTTGGCTGGCCGGTGAAGCTGAACAGCAAAGGTGCCGTAGGGTTCACCAAGGTCCCCCAAGTCACCAACCCTGG
The DNA here is from genome assembly GCA_024336825.1 of Amorphophallus titanum. Classification (NCBI taxonomy): domain Eukaryota; kingdom Viridiplantae; phylum Streptophyta; class Magnoliopsida; order Alismatales; family Araceae; genus Amorphophallus; species Amorphophallus titanum. The sequence goes on along the minus strand of JANBPO010004458.1, from coordinate 4,241,466 downwards.
AAACAACAAGCTGGCCCATGCACTGAGGTATTGGGTCGGTAGAAGTAGACTCCTCTCTCAAGGCGTCGGATGTGCTGCTAGTGTTCCCAGTCCCTAGTACACAGTGGCCAACGTCGCAGGAGCCCGGGCCAATTATCATACCTCGGCCAGCAAGCACTTCGGCCACAGTCGCTCGACTCTCAGCAGGCCATCCTCCCCGTGCGGGACCACAAACGTTGCCAACCAGTAAGCCAAGTTGGCTGCCAAGTGCATCACGTCTGGCAGCCCATGGGGGTTCCACCCCTCCCGCGGTGCGTAGATGTACTTTGAGTACGTCCGGAACTACAGCTCTACCTCTGTATACTCCTCCCACGGAGTCGGGTCTCTCACGAACTCCTGGTAAAAGCAAAAGGACCCATTGTAGAAGTGGCGGCCCCACACATTCAATGGCACCCTAGGAGTCAGTGCCGATCTATGTCTCCCGACAAGGGCTAAATCCCTACAGGTCTTCAGTAGATACCGATAATTGTGAGGAACTTGGTATCGCCCCTACCTGTCGGTGTGGCTGCGGTGAAGGTCATCCAGCACAACCTCCTTAAATCCCTCGCCACTGATCAGCAGCCCAGAGATCTTGAACAGAGATCACAAGTCAAGTGAAGTCTCTCCCGCAGTCATCGCCACTGTATTTTGTCGGCGATTAAAGTGCTCCAGCAATTCTTGCAACAGCCCCGTATAACACGGGTACGCATACAACATCGTAGTCATGGCATACCTGATGCCAGCTCTACCCAGCAGCACCCGACAGTGGTGCACTATCCCCATTAGCCACTCACTGACTCCCTGACGGTATCGGTGCGAAGAGATCACTACCCAATGATCGTACCAGCTGACAATGGCCTGCCTATGATCCCATCCAAAAGACTGTGGTCATCGTACCCCTCTCCAGCATACTGTAGTCTAGACGGCTCTAGCACCAACCCAGTCGTGCCCTTTGCCTCTGTGTTCGGTGGTGACCGTGCAAGTCCCAAGTAGTGGGACCCATCTGTCCAACTCAGACTCCAAACAGATCTTCTCCGCTGAAGAAGCCCAGGCACTCAGCACTAGGAAACTAACACTGCCTCCAGTAATCTCTAGAGAACTTCAAAAAGTTGTAGAAAGAGACCCTATGTAGGTTGTCCCTGCCTACCAGGATCGCCCACTCAAGTCGGCGACGCGCTCCAGCAACCTGCGAATCTTGCTCCTCCATGCTGGGAGAGACGTAGCTCCTGATGAACTCATACAAGCGGCGAACCAAGCGGAACTCTACTGGGTAGCCTCCACTGTGAATATAGGTGTATAAGCCACCTACTCTTGAAATCAAGGCCAACTCCACGGCCCCTACTCCGTTCGCCCTCTGGCCGACTAGGCCCTTGGCTACCGTCGTGCGTCCCAGATCAAGCTAATCTGCACCCACTGCAGTAATGACTGATGGGCCCAAGGGAGGCATGGGCCTCTCAGTCCTCCGTACCCTGTGGTCCTCCTCCTGAGCCACATGTCTCGGGACCCACTTATCTCCGCCAAATCAGGCCATAGCTGCAAGAAGCACCACAAAAATGGTCAGCACATCAAAAAGTTGATATATGTAATGCAATAAAATAAAGGCACATGAAGTGTCAAAATACAACTACAACAACCTAGAATGATGGGCTCACGGGCCTTACGCCCTCTTCTCCGCCTCCGACGCATGCCCCGTGGGGGGCATTTGTTGTACCCGGACAATTTCCCAGCAAAATGCTCAGGAATAAGGGTTCAAAAATTTACTCGAACACTCTCAAGGCATGGGCTACCCAACCTTTCCTACAACCCAGTGCGCTAGACCCAGGGCCCTAACCAGTTAGCCGTGACATATGGCTACACCAGCAACTAATTGGGACCACTCCCGACCGCTTAGTTGCAGGCTTTGCCCACGCTCTACACGACCACCTAGGAGCCGTGCCATATGGCACCCAGTAACAAGGCTAGGGTCTACCCCAAGACACCTTCTTCTAATCTCCCCAAGATTCCCCAAGGTCAAAGGAAGACTTAATGAAGTCAGCCACAGGCTTTGGAGGCCTACAGCATACATGTACGGCTCACACGTGTGTGTCGGGCATTTTCCCAAACACCTTGTGGTGCGGACACCCGAGCACTTGACAGGTCCGGGCCGACGAGCCACCGGTACCGTACGCGGAGCACCACGCGAGCCACGGCAGGTTCCATTTGACTCGGAGACAGCCTGGAGGCGCCCCCATGAGTCTCGTTATTTATGGGATTTATTTAGACTTTATTTGGGTGCTATGTACTTGGAACTTAGTAGCAATATATATAGTTGAACATCATAAAGGATGTACAATCAAGTTGATACGATACGCTCGGCTTGAATATCTACCCAGCTGCACCTTTTAGCTGAAATCTTTATCGAGTCAGAATTCCCTGGTAAAATCCTTTTTTCTAGAAAAGCACCCGTCACTCAATCAAAAATATACATAGGACAGTCAGTAGAAACCTAGTCCAAACTATTTTACTGTCCCTAGTCGGAAATCATTCCATCAAAAAACTTGTGACTGGACATATATAGTCGATGCATTATTTCTTGAGATTGACCTCTCTCGAAACACTTCCTCTGATAGAATGCAGTCGAAAAAATCAACTGGACTATCACAATCAAAGTCTTGCAACTAAATATCATTTGATTACTCTCTTCAACTGAATTAATTCAACTAAATTATCAAGGCGAAAGGCTTTCGACTGAACAATTCTTATATACTATCTTTCAACCGAAATATTGCCTGAGCTCTACCGAATATCTATTGATATACGAATGCAACTCAAGGTGTTTATCATTGAACTGATTCAACTATCTTTCATCTAAGTGCTTAATTAATCTGGTAAACTCAACTTTGAAAGTGCTTAATCTGATAAACTCAACTTTGCCCTATTGTTTCTCTTTTAAGCTAATACATTCTTCACCATAAAACGTTTGCCCTTTGTAGTAACATATTGATTGACCGATGTACGTCTTCACTCTAAGACTCTGTCAAATCCACTTTTATCTCTTCTGTATCAACTATCAGACATAGCTAGATAGGATTATCAATGCAAATCAGTCTACTTTAGCTTAAAAGGGAGAACGCTCTGCCACTCCCAAATAAGGGGCATATTTCCCATGCTTATCTCTGTAATATCATAATTTAATATTCAAAAGAAATTACATCTAACGGTTGATCTTAGATCAAAATGACTCTTTTGAAGAAATGGTGCAGACGATTACATCTAGTGCAGATAGCGTGATATTTTTGCCTTCAATCTTCTGACAAGAGTGAAAGATGCCTTGATCACTGTTCACAATGCAATACGGGTTTAGACAGGTAACCTCTTCCCTAAGGCCCTATTTGATTACAGAATAGGTTAAGTGGATAAGTTAAATCACTGGTAAGATATTCCATAAAATATACTAAAATATTTTGATTGGGAGATAAGGTAACTCAGAATATCCTTAAAAATTGTGAAAAAGTTTAACCCTTCTTATTCTACCTTTTTAGTAGAACAAGTTGTCCCGAGATAAATCAGGATAAGAGCCTATCCCATGAAATATCTTGTATGAGTAACCAAATTGAATAGGATAATTTCAGTGGAATATACTGATTTATCCAAATGTATCCCCCAAACAAACAGACCCTAACAGATTTATTTAGCGATACGATCTTTCTGGCTGTGGATCCTGATCGTTCTCGTCGTGCTCGCCGCGGGCGGCGGCGGAGTCGTCTGGAGCGCGTTCGGTCCCCAGATTCGCCATGTGATGGGCTGGGAACCGCCGATCGATTACACCGGCACCGGCGACGGCAAGACGACCGAGATCACGATCCAGCCCGGGCAGTACGGCTCGGATGTCGCGAACAGCCTGGCCAAGGCCGGAGTGACCAAGACCGCACAGGCGTTCTACGACCTGCTGCTCAAGCAGTCCCCGGCCCCGGTGTTCGAACCGGGAACGTACAAGCTGCAGCAGCAGATGAGTGCGAAGGCGGCTCTTGCGGCCCTGTCCAACCCGGCAAACCGTGTCGTATCCCAGGTGGTCATCCCCGAAGGCTTCAACCTGAGCCAGATCGAGGCGCGCCTGGTCGCAAAGACCGGCGTGAAGCTCACCGACCTGCAGGCTGCAGCCGCCGACTACAAGCAGTTCAAACTGCCAGCCGGTGCACCGAGTCTCGAGGGCTTCCTGTTCCCCGCGACGTACTCGTTCAGCCCGGGAACAACGGCCGTGCAGGAGTTCCAGGCGATGGTGACTCGCATGAACCAGGCGCTGGCGCAGTACAAGGTCGCTCCGGCCGAAGAGCTGAAGGTGCTCACCCTTGCTTCCATCGTGCAGAAGGAGGCCGCGACGCAGCCCGACTTCTACAAGGTGTCACGAGTGTTCACTAACCGGCTCGCCGACCACATGGCGCTGCAGTCGGATGCGACGGTCAGTTACGGCGCCCACAGCAAGTCGATCTTCACCACGGCCCAGCAGCGCGCAGACGCGAGCAACAAGTACAACACGTACGCTCACACCGGACTGCCGATCGGACCGATTTCATCCCCCGGGAACACCGCGATCGACGCGGCACTTCATCCGGTTGCCGGTCCGTGGCTGTACTTCGTGCTCGTCAACGGCAACACCGGCCAGACCGTGTTCTCGACGACCGTTGCGGGCCAGGATGCCGCGGTGAAGCAGTGGCAGGCGTGGCTGAAGGCTCACCCGGGCTACGGCAACTAGTGGAGCGCACGCGACTCGCCGTTCTCGGCAGTCCGATCGCGCACTCCCTGTCACCGACGCTGCAGCGCGCGGCATACGGCGTGCTCGGGCTCGACTGGGAGTACGAGGCGATCGAAGTATCCGGGGCGCAGGTGGCCGAGTTCGCGCGAACGCTCGACGCGAGCTGGCGAGGACTTTCGCTGACGATGCCGCTGAAGCGCGACATCCTGCCGGCCCTCGACTCGCGCTCCGAGCTCGTGGTCGAGACGGGTTCGGCTAACACCGTTCTGTTCACCGACGCCGGACTCGCTGGGTTCAACACCGATGTCTTCGGCATCACCGAGGCGTTCGCGCGCCACGGACGCACGCGACTCGGGACGGTGGCGACGTGCTCGGGCTGGACGATGTCGACGCCACGCTCGCGGGCAGCACCGCGCTGGCCGACGACTGCCTGCGCATCGCGCTGGAGGCGCTCGAGGCCGATTTCGCCGGCCGCCATGGCCATGTGCGCGGCCGCGATGGCGCGCCGCAGCGCCTGGTGGTGTTCGCGCTCGGGGCGATCGCCATGAACAACGGCCTGCAGCACTCGACCGAGCAGGACAATCCGGGCGGTCCGCACAGCTAGCAGGCCCCTTCCGGCGCGGACGGCGCTATGCTGGGGCGAAGACCCGATCCGCGCCGTCCGACATCGATTCTGAACGCCGTGATGCGGCGGAGCCGCCGGCGCGCGAGGCGGTGCGCTGGCTGTGGCCGGCGTTGCTGCTGGCGGGCGCGGGGGCGCTGGGCCTGGCGATCTACCTGATCGACGAGATCGCCGAGGGCGGACATCTGCGGCTGGACAGCGTGCTGCTGCTGGCCCTGCGCCGGAGCGGCCATCCGGAGATCCCGCTCGGGCCGAAGTGGTTGCTGCAGTCGGCCATCGACATCAGCGCGCTCGGCGGCTTCACCCTGCAGTGGTTGCTGGGCGGCGCGGCCTGCCTGTTCCTGGCCGCGGTGCGCCGGCGCGCGGAGGCGGCGTGGCTGGCGGCCTCCCTGCTGGGCGCGTCGGCGATCGACGCGGTGCTGAAGGCGGCGATCGACCGGCCGCGGCCGCAGATCGTGCCGCACCTGGCGCAGGTGTCGAACGCCAGCTTCCCGTCCGGCCACGCGATGATCTCGGCGGCGGTGTACCTGACCGCCGGGGCCATGCTGTGCGAGGCCCTGCCGCACCGGCGCGGACGGCTGTTCGTGATGGCCTTCGCCGGCGCCCTGGTGGCGCTGATCGGCGCCAGCCGCATCTACCTCGGCGTCCACTGGCCCAGCGACGTGCTCGCCGGCTGGTGCCTCGGTGGGCTGTGGGCGCTGACGGTGTTCGCGGCCGATCGGTGGCTGCGGACGAGGGCGAGGCGATAGAGACGGGGCCTGCGAACGCGCGGGACGCCCTATTCCCCCGCGCGCAAGGTCGCCGCCGGCCGCCGTCCCATGGCCACGGTCGCCGCCGCCAGGCCGCCCAGCGCCGCCAGGCCCGCGGCGCCCAGCACCAGGGTGGCGACGCCGCTCCAGTCGACGCTCCATTTGGCCTCGAACACCTTGACCACCACCGGCCAGGCGGCGGCATAGCCCAGGGCGACGCCGGCGACCCCGGCGATCAGGCCGACGGCGCCGTACTCGATGCCATAGGCCGCCAGGATCTGCGCGCGGGAGGCGCCCAGCACCTTCAGCGTCGCGGCCTCCTTGGCGCGGCCCTGGGCCCCGGCGCTGATCGCGCCCGCCAGCACCAGCAGGCCGGCCAGGGCGGCGACGGCGGCCGCTAAACCAAAACACATGGTGTGTTAATGCTCAATTTGCATAAGATCATACTCATAGAGCTTTGATACTACACTTTTGGCTAATCCAATTCGCTTGTCTTTGCTTGTGATCTTTTAAAGGGTAATCAAAGTAAGAACCCCCTTCATCGGCCGGTCGGTTGGAGGAGGAAGTTGGATCCACATCTCACCCGCATACATGGTATTTTACACGATCATCCTTTCTTCTTTTGAGGTAACTCCTCTGGTGATCACACTCCAAGATAGCATCTCATGCTCCCTTTTCCCCCTAGTTATCTCCATGTTTTAGTTTAATTTTTTTTCATTAATCAACCCCCTTTCATGCAAGTTGTTTAATCTTCTTCTTTTTCTTAAAATGTCTATGTGACACGTTCACTAATTGGCGATCATGGTGGGACCCTTGCCATTTTTATTTTGAATACCCCTCCTTTGGCATCCACGTGTGCCCCTCCCTTTGGCACCCTCGCGTGCCCCTCCTTTCAGCACCCGCGTGTGCCCCTCCTTTGTGCTCACGTGGCACACTCCCCTTGTGCATCACATGCACACCTCCCACTTGATTAGCCAATTTTTGAACTGTCTATAGTATTTTTAAGAATAAAAATTTCATCTCTGGTAGCTTTTTATTACTTTCTGTTCATTAAAAAATTGATTCAGCGATTGCCCACCAGTCGCTATTTCCTATTCTGCGACCTCTTTCAAAAGCGCTCATCTCATTTTTTTCCATATTGTTTACTATTTTTATATTCTGCCTCACTTCACAGAGGCGTAATTCTCATGTTTAGTGCCTAACTCCAAGGCGCCAATTCTAAGTCACTGTTGACTTCCTCCTGCGGACTTTCACCGTCTGCTGCTATTAGCGCCCCTCTACAGTGGTGCTAGTCACATTGTCAGTGCCTATCGTACAGTCGCCATTTCACTAATACATCGACTACTTCCTGGTCGCTGTTTCCCTCTGTTTTCACAGAACTGCTGTATTCGTTGTTGCTTTGGTTTGATTAATTGTATTATTATTTATCTTCATATTATTGCTTAATCCTATTTGCATTAGCTTACATTTTTTTGGCATTTGGTTGAGAGAGCTCCTCTATCTACACTCTTAGGATCTCTTAAACTCTCTTGGGAAAGGAAGGACCCTCCATTGAGCATTCCATCTCTTTGGATTAGAAATTTCTTGACCAAGGCCTCCATAAGTCCTCACACCCGTGGATTCGATATTGCTCCATTTCACTTTCTTGTCGACATGCCACACTAAGAGCTTCTTCTATCGTGCGGTGATTAAATGCCACCAATCTAGTTCTCAGGGACGGTCAAAGGCCCATCACGAACTTCTTCACCTTTCGCCGTTCGTCTGTCGCAATATGAGGTGCATACCTGGCCAGTTCTGCAAAACGAAGCTGAGGTGAAATCCCGTAAGGGTATCTCAGGTAAAATTGGGTAACCCCTCAGTGTGAAAACCAACAAGGGCGCACCAGAAAAAGTAAAAGGGGGCCAGTTCTGGCGAAAACCTGCAAGGGTGGTAGAGCTGGTAAAGAGAAAAAAAAACTCTCTTCCTTTCTACTCCTCAATATTGAAAGCTGTCGACCGTGACATCTTGTCGATGGAAAACTCAACATCACTCCATAGCAATGGTGGCCACTACACCCCCGAGGCTCAGTCATTGCTAGTCTCCCGCCCCAGTATTCGGCAACACACCTCAACGGTCAATCGAGCAATTCCAGGCCTTCGACTACTACGCACCAGCAGTCAACCGGCCAGCTTCGATTCCAGTCTCTAGCCCCAGTACTCAGCTACACACCCCAACAGTCAGCCGACCTATCCCAGTCTTCTGGCTACTACACATCAGTAGTTAGCTGGCTAGTTCTAGTTCCAGGTCCAGTTCCAGTTCCAGTCCCTTTATTCTGGCTACTACACATCAACAGTTAGTCGGCCAGCTCCAGTTCCAATTCCAGTCCCCCCGGCTACTGCGTAGTGGCAGCTAGCCAGCCAGCCCAGCTCTAGTTCCCAAGATCGATATGAAGTACATTTTTGGCTAACAATATGCCAGTAGTCGATTCGTCGGTACACAGCACATAGTCGACATACTTCGGAGTCAACCAGCAACCCTAGTAACACAAGCCACTACGCCCATACGGGTCGGCCCTCAGCCCCCCAGTTCCCAGCAACCTAGGCCAACACCCCCATGGAGGTCAGCCTCCAACTGTCAGTTTCTAATTCCCAGTTCCTCGAATAATCAGACATGTACACATTACCTCCCAGTCCCCCAATTCCTTGCCAATCCCAGTCAACATATTGTTGGCCCAATTAGGAATGCAAGCAAGAGGAGGGTGAGTTGATTGCGCCCCCTTTTTGAAAATCGAATGCAGTGATGATTAGATGAGATTAAAAAAAACTCTAATCATAAAATAATAAGAATTAACAGAGTAAATATCAAGCAAGCTCTCACAGCTCTCCAACAATAATTTGTATGAACCACTCAGATAAAGTGTGAAATGCACACAGATTATATATAACACTCCACTCACCGCATCACATATGCAACCGAGAACGGACAGAGTAATATGGCAATCACACCAAAAGCAAACCACAATGCAAGAATTTTTAGGTGGTTCGAATGCACCCAGTGTAGTCCAACGTCCACCCCTCTCAACCTGAGAGGATTTCACTAAAACCACTACATGACGGCATCAAAACGATCACAATGATCATACACGGGCACAACGACTGGTCAAGCTGCTGTCCGACGGTGTCGTTGCCTACACGACATCGTCGATTAAACCCTCTCTATTTTCGCCCAGTCAAGATAATGCTTGATATGTATGATGTTGGTTTGCTATCTAATGATATGCTTGTTTGTGATAAATGGAGATGTCTTTTGGTACTTCATTGTAGTGTGTTTGTGATAAATGGTAATTATTTTTTATCTTATGTTTAATTTTGATACTTTATCCCAATGTCACTTCCTACTAAATTTCATTTATATGTCATATTAATGTTGTTTCACATATCCTTAATGATCATGATAAACCTTTGTATAGAAGATTTTATATATACTTCTTGCTAGTTGATTCCCATGGACTTGGAACCTAGCCACTACTTAGGCAGGTACCTAAGCGCTTAGGCACTTGGGGACCCCAAGTACACCTTGGGTCACCCTACTGCCTTGACAATTATGCCTAAACCTTAAAAGAATGACATTTTCTAGGTGATCATTGCCTAATCTTATAGCCAACCTTCAGAACATTCTAACTTATTATGTCAAATAACCCACCCATCGATGACATGTTTGTGGTCATTCTTTCATGAGTGAATAATTGAGATCATTATTTATTGGGTTTTTTAGTTTTTAGCCGCTAAACAAGTTTGAAATTAAGAAAAGACCTCCCTAATTCACCTATTTAGTCAAAAGTCCCCAAAATCTTCAAAGCCTCAGTAAAACCCCCTCAAGTTAAATGTATAAGAGAATATCCCTTCCCTTCACTCAGTTAACTTTCTGTTTCCCAAATTACCCTCCCCAACCTCTATCTCTTCTGTTCATTCTCAAGTGTTGCAGATCTTAAGGTCTGGGCCATGTCTTCTTCCTCATTGTGCACAGGCCCCTCTTCTCACGAGGCCTCTCTTCTCCCTGGATGCCCTGAGTCTATCCTCTCCTCCACCACCCATCGCACTAGGCCACTCTAAGTACAACAAAACACCCAGCCTTCCTCCTTCTCCTCCCTTAAGCCCCATTGTTCACAATTGTTCTTACGCTTGATAGATCCAGATTCTAGTGAGAAGGGAATAGAGAAGAGATGATCACGTCAAGACCCATGTCTGAACTTCCCTTCATGGATTGGTACCAGGAACTGTTCTCTAGTTCCGTGCCAACAACGACAACACCCATGGGCCTGTTCATGGTGATGACAGAGGTAGCCACCAGGCTGGGAGTCGAATGAGAGTGACCAATGATCAATCTCGAAAGCCTCACCTATGGTGGTGAGGAGGAGACACAGGCCTGCGTGGCGGCCATCACCAGGGCATCGTCGGAGTGGGGCTTCTTTTAGGTGCTGAACCAATGGATCAACTTGAAACTCTCGGGGAATATGAGGCGAGTGCAGGTGAGGGTGTTCGAGAGGCCTTTTGAGGAGAAGGTCAGTGTGGACATGCAAAATTGCACGTCCATATGTCCGCATCAGTCCAGTAACAACGACAAATTCTCAACGGGAGAGGGTAAAATGGTAATATTTTCTGATATGGTGGGAAAATTTTTAGAGATTTTTATAGATGATTTCTCAATTTTTGGAAATTCATTTGATGGTTGTCTGGAAAATTTGAAAAAGGCCCTCGAACGATGCATCGAGTCAAATTTGGTGCTTAGTTGGGAGAAAAACCACTCCATGGTGAGAGAAGGAATTGTGCTTGGTCATATTGTGTCAGAGCATGGTATAGAGGTTGATAAGGCAAAAAGTTGATTTGATCTCTAACCTTCCTCCTCCTACCTCTGTAAAACAAGTTCGATCATTTCTAAGTCATGCTGGATTTTATCGTCATTTCATTACAAACTTCTCTACCATTGATCGGCCTCTAACTCAGTTGTTGGCTAAAGATGTCCCCTTCCACCTTGATGATTCTTGCCTAGAGGCCTTCAATTCATTAAAAGCGGCCCTTACTCAAGCTCCGATTCTACAATCTCTAGATTGGCCACTTCCATTCGAAATCATGTGTGTTGCCTCTGATTACGCGATAGGAGTTGTCTTGGGGTAGAGGGTTTACAAGCGCCCCGTAGTGATCTATTACACAAGCCGCACCCTTGCGAAAACTCAAGTACATTATACCACTACGAAAAAAGAATTGCTTGTTGTTGTGTTCACCCTAGAGAAATCTCAATCATACCTTTTAAGGGCCAAAATCATAGTTTACTCTGATCACTTTGCTTTAAAATATTTACTTTTCAAGAAGGATGCTAAACCCCAACTCATTAGATAGATCCTTTTACTGCAGGAATTTGATTTGGAAATAAGAGATAAGAAGGGGTCTGAGAATGTCGTCATTGATCATTTATCAAAGATTGTTATTCATGATAGTGCTCAATGCAAGATACCTTCCTAGATGAACATCTTTTAGCTGTTTCTCATCTCTCAACCCCCTGGTATGCTCATATTGTTAATTACCTTGCGATAGGTCAAATTCTATTGGGGTGGTCTAAACAAGAGAAGGATCGTTTCTTTGCTAAGGTGATGAGCTATTTCACATGGGTCCTAATCAAATAATTAGAAGATGTGTTCCTGAAAAATGAACAACAAAGTATTTTGATTGTTTGTCACATGCTAGCTTGCAAGAGACATTTTTTAGGAAAGAAAACTGCAGTAAAAGTCTTACAAAGTGGATTTTATTAGCCCAACTTGTTTAGGCATGCGTATGAATTCAATAGGACATGGTTGAGGTGCAAAGGTGTGGGCAATGATTCAAAGAGAGATATGATGCCGCTTAGTCCAATCTTAGTAGTTGAATTTTTTGATGTTTGGGAGATTGATTTTATGGGATCATTTTCGTCATCATTTGGTAATGAATACATTATTATGGTAGTTGATTATGTATCAAAATGGATTGAAGCGATTGCCACTAGGACTAATGATCCATGTAGAAGAAAAGAGGAAGGGTGTCGACTCACCATACGCGATTGGATCCTCTCGCTCAAGTGACCCTCGATGTCGGTGAGCCTTTTAAAGTCATGGCCAAGCTTGCTTCTTTTCGCCAGGCGGGAAGATTCACCTTCCATGTCAAAAGGCCAAAATCTCTCCTTCTCTCCCTTTAAAGCTTTAATTCTTGTAAACCACCACTTGATGTCCTTTACCAAGCTAACTAGGGTGGGTACTTATAGGAAGGGAGAGAGCAAAAGTTACATCAAAAAAAATAATTTTTGAGTTGCCATTGTGGACTTTGAAGAAGGAACCTTGTCTTATTGTGTTGTGTTCTCTTCTGCTTCTGTGAATCGTCTGGTGTGCTGGTTTCCTTGTACAGTGGAGTGCAATTCTATTTTTTTTGTAAAATAATTCTATTTTACTGTGTGCAGATTCAAAAAAAATGAGACACTGCTGTCCCACCTTCTCCCACCTCTGGTCACTACGGTGATCAAACCCCCCCCTGATGTCATGCATTTTATTATATAGTATCTACGCTACTAGAGCATGTCAAGAACCTTGCGACTTGGATGAATCTGGAGTTTGAGTTCCCCTCTAACAAAAATAGTTGTAACTTTAGAGGAATATGGGACGTACGGATAGGCCGTTAAGTTGTGGTAGCATAGGGATGACGATTCCGTTCATTGGGTCGGTGCGTGGATAAATGGGTCCCGACTCAGTATCGACTCATCAAATTAGTATCGAGAATATTATCCTTGGCTATTTTTTATTTTTAATTTATTTTAATTTTTCCTTTAAACTCAACATGCAATCATGTAGGACCTTAATATCACTAAGGAACACCATTCATTTACCTCGATTGTGAAGGCCACTATGTGCTAATTTCAATAGATATGAGATATTCCATTTTAAGTTGAGTACTCAGTTTCCTTGAAGCCACTTTGGGTAGTTTCTCTGGAAAAGACCCTTATTTGGATTTGTCAATAAATATTCTTTTTCTTTTACTCCGTTTGACCCACCTTGGCTGCAGCACTTTCACAATGACTGGTAACCGCTCCCCCAATGGTAAAATATGTAGGTCTACGACCCAGGTACTTCTGCGCAGAGAAGTTGGTCCATTTTTTTGTTCGTGCCTGAGTGCACATTATCCTTCCTTATTTGTTTCACATCCAAATGGCCGTTGATTTTGGAGAGAGTTCTTCAAGGTTGCTCTGCTGAAACTCTGAAAAGATTCTAACCATGTAATGTTGAGAGCGTGTCTCATCACACCTTGGCATCTACTTTTCAGTCCATTCCATTACACTTCCATTCTATTCCGCTCCGTGTCATTCCCCTGCAAAACAGACACCAAGGCAGGGCAACTGTGACACGTCGTTTTGCCATGACACTGAGTAAATCTCATCTCCTGATTGCAAAACTGTACAGGTGATGTCCCGCCATTGATGTCTGTCTCATGAGTGTCCTAATTCCAGATGGTCTTGATGACCATTACATAAGTAATATACCCACTTTTTTTTTGTTTTTGTTTGTTATTGAATGTTCACAGACTTTTGTTACTGCTTACTACAGCCACTACACAATGGCTGTGGCAATTTTTCCCTTCTTACATTTGCATAAGGTCATCTTCTACCCATTTTGATCGCTTTAATTTCAGACTAATATAGATCAATGGGCAATCTCATACTAAAAGCATAAGCTTATTGGAATTTCTGCTATTCTTGTCCCTCCTTATCAACTATTTTTTTTTTGAATGAAAGTTGACTGTACCACCAATTTTATAAATTTAACGGAGGAAGTACAGTCAGGGCAAGAAGAGGAGAGGTTCCTCGCCCAAGAAACCCTTCTTATGAGCTATAAACATAGATTGGATGTATTAAACCTGTGGTGAGGCATACAGACTTTATGTTTGTTCATGAAAGGATGCTTAAACCTCAGGCATGCAATCATTTGCTGAAATTTACTTTGTCATCCTAATGACTGATAAAGCTGTTGGTATTGGCTTCTGCAGCTCAAGACCGAGAACATTTGATTGGGATTACAGATGGATGGAATATCCAGCAAAAGCCAAACTACTGAGGCATCCGTCTGATCAGTCATTGGCTACATACAGAGGCCACTCAGTCTTGCGCACTCTAATTCGCTGTTACTTCTCCCCTTCCTATAGGTAGCTAATCATTAGTAACTTATTTTCTTTAATTTTATTTTATTTTGAATGTCAATGATAACTCAAACTGGCACAGAGCAAACTTTGCAGAGGCAGAACACCCATGACCTTCCCCTGCCTGGTGTTCGCACAAGCTCCTTTGTTTGTCACATTGCGATTGGAATCTGCCTTTTTACTCTTATTATGGTTTCAATTTTCTCCCAAATCTTAATTGAGTAAATGTGTTTTAACTGTTTAAATTTACACAACTCTTGTCTAATAGGTTGCAGTTTAGAAATTATGATGCCATTTTTAATCATCTAAGCAAATATCAAGTTATTGAAAACCTTCATGTGCCATTCATTTTCACTTGTTACAGCACGGGTCAGCGGTACGTCTACACGGGATCAAGTGATCATTGCGTCTACATTTATGACGTGGTATGTACATTTGTCTAATCAATGCATATATACATGTACATGCGACTGTTTGCATCGAATTATCAAGCAATTTAAATAATGCTGTTTAATTCGACATTGTTCATTTTAGCATCCATTTTTCCACCCCAGCCATACATGTAAGTAGGAACAGTTATAATTTTCAGATGAATGTTATTCTTTTCAGATGAATGTTCAACTTCATTTACAAGATTTCATGCTTAATAGGGGAGTCGACTCCAAAAGCATTTGGAGCTGACTCGGCAACTGCTTCGCATGACAGCTCACCTGGCAGTAGATGTAAGCATAATGGTAACAAATTACTCAATACAAGTGACAAATGGATGATAAGGTTGACAAATAGGTATTCATGGGTGAAAAATGACTACTGAGCTGGCAAATGATCGTGATAGGATGAAGAGAATTTGACTCCATCAGACCATGGAGTCAATGTCAGCTAAAGCTCAAGTTTTGTAGAAGATGTTTGCCAGTCAATTCAGAACAACGGTCACTAATGTCTCTTAAGGTTGACAAACAGGTAAGTAGTGGAGACAAATGGTTGATATGGCTATCAAATGAATTTCATAGTGAAAACCATGAAGAAGAAGGAATTTGAAGAAAAAGAGTTGACTCCAAAATCACTTGGAGCCGACATAGTGACTGTTGCACAGGGCAGTTCACCTGGCAGAAGAAGAAAGCAATTATCAGTAACAAATGTTGAATATCAGTGACAAATGAGGCCTTAAAGGTGAAAAATAGGTCATAAGGCTTAATAATGAATGGCAGAGTTGAGACCATGAAGAATGTGATAATCAAGTCGACTTCATAAGGCTTTGGAGTCGACGTCAGGCTGATATAGATCGCCAAGAAGCTTATTGCTAGCAGTGGTGAATAAGGGTGACAAATAAGCGTTAACGGCGACAAATAGGTGAGCAATGTTGTAAAATGCCTAACAATGGTGAAAAATAGTTGAAGGCGACGGCTCATGCGGAGAAGAAAAAAATACAAAGGCGATGGCTATTGAACCTAAGGGTGACAAATAGGTGTATATCACTAACAAATGAGTGATAAGGGTGTAAAAAGGCTTGGTAAGACTAAAAAAGAGCCCGGTTCATGAGAAAAGGAAGCTTCACACCTGAGTTCAAGGGCAAATGACTTTTCACATAATCCTAGGCCACCTGACATACTCTCATAAGACTGTTGACACATGGACCAATAGAAGAATTTTCTTCTGGATAAGATAAATTCAGAAAATCACATTATCTGGTGTATAAATATATGTCTTCTTCCTTCGAAGAGGAGGTAGCTGCAAGGGCTGAAAAAGAGCAGGAAAAAAGTGCATTTGAAGAAAATCTGAGGGAGATCTTGTGAAGAGAGAAGAACACAAGAAGGGCAGTGAAATTGGAAGAAAAGAGCGAGAGATCTGTGAAGAGCTAAGTAGAGGAGCTCGAGTGAGAATAGAAGAAAAAAAGAGATATCTATGAGTATGATGAAGAAGAAGAGAAGAAAGGCTGCCAGGGAAGAAGGGCATTCTCTTGAAGCTGCATCCAAATCCTACCTCTCCTGCAGCATTTTTACTGAGGATTAGGGACATCATCTTAATCATCAGATCTTGAATTATTTTGTGTTGAACATTGTTGGTTGCAGGGCAGGCACAGGGTGAGGCCGTCAGCGGTCGTGAGGGCTGGTGCTTTGCTGCCCCTGCCCCCATGCCCGGACGATTCCCGGTGCTGCCAGGACAGGCCTGTGGTGGCCCCGCAGCACAGGCACCGGTAGTTGTCACGAAGGTACGTGTCAGCTCGCACCGACTTCGAAGGCGCTGTCATGCTGCTTGTCCGTTCGTGATGCCCTTGCGGAGCTTGCGGCGCTCCCGCTCGGATCGGCCGCCCCATATGCCGAATGGGACGTTGTTGTTGAGGGCGTAGGCGAGGCACTGAGCGGCGACGGCGCAGCCGGCGCAGATCGACTTCGCGTCGCGGGTGGAGCCGCCCTTCTCGGGGAACCATGCTTCGGTTCCGATTTGTGCGCAGGCGGCGTCATCCATCCACCGGGTAGAGGGGATCATGCGAGACCCCTTCCGGGGTGCGAGATGTCCGGGCAGTTGATGCGCTGGCATTGATCGCACCGCATAGCCTTGCTGCGAGCGATGGATCGCCTCTGGCCCTGCAATGTCTCCATGCCAGAAGTGCCGGGGTGCGTTCCGAAGCGGCGCTGGAAGCAGTCAGCGCAGTAATTGGCTGTGTGGCGCACCCACAGATCGTGAGTTGTTTCGCTGCGTCCACAGTCGCGGCAGCGCTCGACATTCATGCTGTGATCTCCAATGGCTTCCGGCCGGCTTGGTGGAGTTCTTCGGCCGCGTATCGGTTGCCGATGACGTCGCGGAATCCGCCACGGTAGGCGGAGACTTTGGCGCATTTGCCGAGGTACATGGTTGGCATGCGTAGCCATTCCTCATACCTGGGGTCGGTGATGTCGGGGACGTATTCGGCCCATCGGAGGACGGAGGGGGTGTGTACGGTGTCGCCGTCCGGGTATTTGCGGGTGACGACAGCTCGGGCGTACTCCGGGGCGACGCGACCGTTCTCGGGCACCCAGGCGTCCACCCATGTGCTGCCGTCGTCGGAGAACTCCACGGTGATGCCCCGGTGTTGTCCGGTGGCGAGGGCGAGACGTTCGGCTTCGTCGAGGGTGATGAAGTCGGGGTCGGGGTTCCACCTGGGGGTGCGGCGGGGGGTGTCCTCGGGGAGGATGATGGTGGTCATGCTGCGACCTGCTTGTCGGGTCCCACCGAAGCGACCAGGTTCAGTTCCTGCCGGATGCGGAGGATCGTGCGGCTGTTGACGTTCAGCCGCGCAGCGATCTGAGTGTCGTTGAGCTTCAATGCGCACAGGCGGGTGACGGCCTCGCGGCGCTCAGCGGGGGAGAGGCGAACCTTCTCGCCGAGAACCGCGAGCTGCACAGCCATCTCGTCGAGGCCGTCATCTTCGTCAGGCACGGGCGGTTCCGTGTCATTGTCGATGTCGTCCCAAGCCAGCGGGGGGAGATCACATAGAACCGCACCACAGTAGTGAGGTCTCCCAGTGTGAGGTTGAAATCTGCCACCCCTAAAGGTGTCTCACATTTTTTGTTAAAGCCTGCAATCTTCATATCTCTGACCTTAGTGAGGTGTAGATCAAAATAGTATTTCTGATAGATGAGGTATGTCATAATGTTTACCATGGCCCCTGGATCTATCAATATCCAGCGTAATGGCTGACAGTTGAGGTATCCTCTCATGTACAATGGCCTATTGTGGCTGGGATTTGGAATCATCATGTCATCTTCTATGAAAGTGACTACTAGCCCAGAATTCACTTCTGTCAGTAGTGCTTCATACTGTGTCGGTGACTGCAAAGCGTCAATAATTGCTTGGCGGGCTTCCTCAATCAGGGAAAAGATCTCCCATATAGAGAACCTGGTAGGGAGTTTCTTCAACATTTTCATGATTCGGCTGCCTGTCCGAAAATTAGAGAGCTGCATCTCTTCTGCCCAGTGAGGCTTTGGAGGCTCATGAGATGCCTGCGGCATTGCCTGCCCATTTTTTGTCTCAGTTTCTTGATATGTTTCTTGAGGAGCTTCTTCTATAGAAACGGTCTTTAGTACTATCGGGGGACCCTTCTCTTCTTTCTCAGCTTGCCTGGGCTTCAGTCCCGTTGATTGCTGGCGCTTGTTATTTTCAACTGGTGCGATGTACTAGTTTCTTGCCTTACAGACTGGACAGGAATTCAAGGAATGACGGGGCTTCATCCCTCTTCTTCTCTTCTCTGTATAGGTTTACAGGGGGAGGAATCTGGACACCTCGCACTTCTGGCTCTGGGATCTGATAAGGCTGCTCTCCCCTGAATATAATATTGTGGTTAGCTGGCGACGGACGTCCCCATCTTCTCCCAGAATGGGTAGCATGTGCTGAGGTTGAAACTTCAGCGTGGTTGGCTTCCAACGGCGTGGCTGATACCTCGGCATCATCACCTTCCCCTAGCAGAGCGAACAGCACCGAGAGAGTATTGCACTGTACTGTCATAGTTTTCTTTTCTTTTCCGTTCCTGGGCTGTCTTTTCTTCTTTTGGGACTTCGGATTTCTCGGCTCTTGCCCCCAGAAGGGTTCGGTCTCATCTTTTTCTTGTCTTTCTTTTGGTTTCTTTTCAATGGCCAATCCTTCCAGTTGCTCCCAGAGTATACAATCTTTCACCAACAGGGGCCTCGGCTCAGTCTATTCATATTCATCCCGTTGATGTACTGCTGAAGACGTTTTGCCTCAGGGCTTATTTCTTTACATGCAGGAAGTGGAGCCTGTCTTCTTCGATTGTGGGTAGGGATTCTGATGATCGGCCTTGTCTCAGTTACATGCCAAACTAGCATCACTGGAGGCAGACCTGGCCTTGGAGTAGTGTTCCAAACAGATGCACCAGGTGTGCTATTGAGCTTTGATTTGAATTCTTACTATTAAGTTCCTACATAAGGCTAGCGTTCATTAATGATTCTAGATTCTGAATCTTTGGTTGACTCTATGAAAGGAGAGCTGGCTCAACCCTGGGTGAACGACGCTTCGCAGCCTTTCGGGCCTCCAAATAGGCCATCACTTCGGTGTTATTCAAAGATTTCAACTTCTTTAAATAAGAAGAGTCGATATCCAGAGCTGGCACCAGTTGGGAGTCCAAAAACCTCCTTTCTGCAATGGCCCAACACTCCTGGCGAAAATTTTTGTAGAAGCCTGTCCGTGCATTCCACCACCATATGTTCTTTGGAGTTACACGGGGGAAGTGAGCAGGAGTCAGGACCTTGAACGAGGCTGTCTCTCGACGATGGAAATAGTCCCACCATACGCGGGCCTCGTCGGTAGCTACCTGCCTGGCCCAAGCCCTATTCGGCAGTGCAAATTGGGTAGAAGATGAAGGGATATGCTGGTCATAACTGAAATTCTGACTGAATCGCAATGGGTAGTAGGGCTCCAACCATAAGATGCCGCTCTTGCGGAAGACCAGAACTCTCGATCTTATTGCCAGCGCCCAATCAACTAGCTCCGGCTCCAGAACTGGCCTTGTACACTTGGCACCGGAAATGTGATGAACATATTCTTCTGTCTCAGAAAGATGACACTCTCGCATCTTGTTCACCAGTGGGCTTGAGTGGGCTGCCAAACTCCAGAAGTGCAAAACGTCGAGCGCATCTATGGGGACCCTGGTCAGCTTTCCCCAGATAGCAAAAAGCTGATCCGCTGTCTGAGTCGATTTGGCGCTGGCGAATTCTATCATCCTTGGAACAAGTTGTGTTGATTGTAGAGCCCGAGGAGCAGCTTCTGGGAACAATGTACAGACCCAGGCATTGAAAAAGTGTAGCGGGCCAACTGTCCGTGGATTCCTGGGGAGACGAGATCGATGCAAGTCTCCCAGCATCTTATATATCAAGCACAGCGCCACCAGGTAGAGTGAAAGCTTCGTGCCCCAAGCCATCAAGCAAGCAGGATAGATGGCCTCGGCCTTGATCATGCTCTCGTCACCTTGTGGGAGAGTGAAGGAATAGATCCAATAAGTCAAATATGCAGCACAGTGAGTGACTGCATCAACGCTGATAAGATTGGGGCCTTCTTACTACCCCTCTTTCAACGCGGGTGGGAAAGCGTCCTGTTGCCAAACCCTCTTCTTCCGCCTAACAAGAGTCAGTGCTACCAAGGGGAACTCTTCATATTTTCACTCCCCGCTGAAGAAATATTGGAGCCAAGTGCCCATCCTCAAGCGCCTCTTTGAAACATGAAGGTGAACACGTGTAAAACCTGAAATGTTGTTTGTAAAATGAAACAAAAGAGAGTTCAAAAACCTAAAGAAGGTGTTCATTGATCCTGATGTTGGGTTCATTTTGGCATATGTGAGGTAACCGGCAGACTATTGAACCCTAGCCCATGACATTGGCTCAAGAAACGGGACAAAATTAGTGTGGTCTTTAATATGACAACTAGAATTTAATATCATCTTGGTAAAGTGTTAGTAATATAATTAGGGGAATTATGGAAATTCTTTTCCTCCCGTTATGAATGTGTTCTGATTGCTTTTGTGATCGGCACTGGAAGGTCTTCTCCAATATTCGGTGAACTTATTAGAGTCTTCAATTTGATTGCTGGTGTATTTAGTTTGGCAATGGACATGCTTCAGAATACTGATGTGTTATTTTCATTGGAGACCCTATAGGTTTCTTCGTCACAATCTGGATTGCTGCTGTGATGTTCAAATCAAATGATATTCTGAGAAAACAGACAGCACTAAAGGTGATGCAACAAACTTCGGTTCCATTTTGTTGGGATTTTCTGGCATTGTACTCTGCACATTTTCATCATCTAGGAATGTTTGATTAGTTACGTATTTGCCATGCGTGACATAGTATTGTCCATGTTTAGGTCCAAGGAAGAAGTTTTTTATGGTGATTGTTTTTTTTCCTCCTTTCATAAGCTTTAATATGTATGTGTGTATCCATGTCTATATATGTGTCAAACTAAAATTATGGAAGCGATTAAATTTTATTTGAGAGTATGAGTGGAAAAGTGGGGGAGCACTTTTGGGAGCAGGAAATCATATAAAAAATGAGTGAATCCAGCTTTTAAGCCTCATATGCTCTAGTTCCTCACCTTCCATATATTTCAGCAGATTGCTTGGACCAATATGAGGAGTAGCTTCTGTTTTGGACTTCTGGCAACCATTCTCTTGACCATTCAAACCAGTGAGTAGGACAGTGGCCTGCATTTGATAATCCACGTGAAGAGGTGACCCCTTCCAGATGGCTTGGGATGCCAGAGGAGAAAACATGGTGTGCATGTTATCAAAGGTGCTTGAGGTGCTCGCCTAGGTGATGAGGTGAGGCGCCATCAGTTCGCCTCGCCTCAACCAATCTCGTCATGGTGGTTAGCCAGGCCCATCCCATTCCTATAACCCAACTGTTGACGTGAAAAATGTGATACGCTGTTGACTAATGGAAATTTAGATTTGGTCATCAAGTTTTATTAATTTCACGATTTTTAGGTTTATTAGACAATATGGGTTTTTGTTCTATACCTTTCCCTACCAACCGTTGTTGATGTTAATTTACATCGGTAGAAAGCTTGAACACCTTTGATTAACTGTCAAAGAAAATCTTTAGTCTCTATCAATATCCACTGTGACATTAAAGGGTTTTATCTAATGGATATGATGATGATGATCGCCCGTTAGAAATATACTCTTGCAAGAAAATTAAGGGTACACTGGAAGACTCCACTATCCCCACCGTGCAGGCCGACACCACGATTGGCAAAGGTGGGAGAGGCAGCTTTGTCAGTAGCTGCGGTAGTCTACCCAGCGTGTCCTCAACGGTGGTTGGAGGCACGAAGGTCACCGGTCCAGAGTCATCCTCAAAAGATGGTAGGGCCACTGACTGGCCGGCGTTCGCCAACTCCTAGATCATCTCCAAGGTGGCCGTCGCATCCTCACGTGCCAAACAAGCAACTCAAATCAAGTCAATAATTCTGGCTTGCAAAAAGGAGTTCAACAATAATGGGAAGATCCCCCCAACGTCAGTCAGACACTTACCCTGACAACTACTAGCCACCGTGGGTCCTGGCTCGCAGGCCTGGCCAGGCACTTCACCTTGTGCTGCAGCAAGGGCCCCAGTCCCTGGTGCCTCTGCCTCCCCTGGATAATCCAGATGGTCACGATAAATAGCCCGAAGCAAACCAAAGCCGTGGGAAACGCCCAAGGTTAGTGGCTCTTACCTGCATTGGCTCCTCCCGTAGCTTCCTATGACTCAAAGTCAGGGAAGTCCTCCATGTTAAGAGGGGGTTCGCTCATCAGGCGCATAATCTCCTCCATGTCAGCCTCCCCTCTGGCTCCCTCCTCAGGTGGAGAGTCCACCTCCCGAGGGTGTGAGAAGGTCGTCTCCACACCAACTGCCAGCGGAGCTACAAAATACAAACAAATCCAGCAAAATAGAATTAGCCAACCATCCTGGCTAAACTAAATAAGGACAAAGGGGTCAAAGTGACACTTACTCAAGGTCGTCTCTGACTCAACTTGCTCACTAGTCTCGGGTCCCTCAGACGACCAACCAGCCTCAACCGCTGCAGCCTCTACACGAGGGCGTTTCCCCCTAGGCTGCAAGCTTCCATCCTCACCCCCTGGGGATGCTTTCGTGGAGGGCTGATCCCCCTCTACCGCGAAACCTGTCCACAAATATAGCATTATATAATGCCCCGGTTGCACACCTGAAAAATAACAAAGTAAAGATGGGAAGTGCTAAAAGAAAGAGCCTTACCTGGAGCCTCGAAGGGGGTCCACGGCAAGGGCACTAGCTACTCCGATTTCAATGCCAGCACCCGGGCCTCCATCGCAACAGCCTCCTGAATATCCCGTAGAGTGTGTGCACACTCGACCTTGGACATGAACTCCACCGGTCTAGCCAACCCAATCGCATGAGCGATGTGCTGTCTCTAGTCATCGACCGCTGTATCGGTAAAGCTCCCATGCGAGAGCTCCTGGTCCAGTGACCCTCTGCTCCGGAGGCCACAATCGGCCAAGAACTGAGCCCACCAGGCCCTAGGTGCCCTCGATCGAGACACCTTCGCTCCATTCGCTACCATCGATGCTTGTCTCAAGCGCTTCAGTGCCCCTCCATTGCTTCGGCTCCCAGAAGATGAACCCCGGCCACTCCGGGGCCACTACTCTATAGCTCGCTCGATCTCTCGGTGGATCTGAGCAACACGGGTCCTTAAGTACCCCTCATGTAGCACAATAGGAGGCAGATCCTCCCTCAACAAGTGACTCTCCTCTACCTTCCTGATCACAGAGGCCTTCTGTCGGTAAAGGTGACTGCGCTCGAACCACAATCTGGCGTAGTACACGTCAAATCACCCCCGATGTCCCTACCCCAAAATTGAGAATTACTCTGGCTCCCGGCGACAGTAAAAGTCCCACCAGGCTGCTGTAAGTAGGTGGGTATCCCTGCCCCTGTACTGTTTTCTTGTCAGAGGGAACTCCCTGTTCGGTGGGATCCCCTGGTCGTACCCAAAGTTCCTTGCAAATCGATACGGATAGTACAGCTGCAAGGAACTCATCGTCGACCAGTGCAACGTCAACACTGTCGACCTGGTGCTCAGTATCCACTCGGTCCGTGGCCCTGCATCGGCTGCCCCCTGACCGGGGTGGGTGCTAGTCGCCCCTCCACCTGAAGTCCCCAGAAAAAGACCATAGTCTCTCGTGGCACTATCAAACAGTAGCCCCTCCTCACCCTGGGCGGGCAAGTAGCAAAGGGCTCTCCTGGCCCCCTCCAGCTGTGCCTCTGCATCCCCATCAGGCTGACCAGTGAAGCTAAACAGAAGCGATGCCGTTGGGTTTACCATGGTCCCTCGTGTCACCAGTCCTGGAAATAATAGCTCGGCCCACACACTGAGATAGTGGGTCGACGGAAGTATACTCCTCTCTCTCGGTGCTTAGTGTGCCGCCAGAACCCCCAGTCCCTGGTATATGTTGGCCAGCGCAGCAGGAGCCAGGGCCAACTATCGCCCCTCCGCCAACAAATAGGCCGGCCACAACAACTCAGCTCTAAGTAGCCCATCCTCTCCGTGTGGAACCACGAAAGTCGCCAGCCAATACGCCAGGTACGCTGCAAGGTGTGTCATGTCTGGCAAACCATGGGGATTCCACTCCTCCTGTGGTGCATACATATATCTGGAGTACGTTCAGAAGCGTAGCTCCACCTCAGTGTACTCCTCCCATGGAGTCTGATCCCTGGCGAGCTCTTGGTAGAAACAAAACGGCCCGTTGTAGAAGTGGCAAACCCATACATTCAGTGGCACTCGGGGAGTCTGTGTAGCTCTCTCTCTCCCCGCTAGGGCTAAGTCCCTCCAGGTCTTCATGAGGTATTGATAACTGTAAGGCACTCAGTATCTTCCCAGTCCATCGCTGTGGCTGCGGTGGAGGTCATCTAGCACCACCTCCTCGTACCCCTCGCCACTGATTGGCAATCCAGAACAGGGACCACAAGTCAAGTGTGATCTCTCCCTCTGCTATTGCCACTGTGTTCCACCGACGGTTGAAACGCTTCAGCAGCCCCTGTAACAGCCCGGTGTAGCATGGGTACGTGTACAAAGTAGCGGTCACCACGTACTTGATCCCAGCTCGATCTAGTAACACCCGGTAGTGGTGAATGATCCCCATCAACCACTCAGTAGCACCCTGGCGGTAGTAGTGTGACGGGATAACCACCCAATGACTGTACCAGCTAATGACGGCCTGTCATATAACTCCATCTAGGATGCTGTGGTCGTCGTAGCCCTCTCCAGCATAATGCAAGCCAGTGGGCTCCAACACCAACCCAGCGGTCCCCTCTGTCTCTGTGCGGTGATGACCGTGCAAGTCCCAGGAAGCAAGGCCTAGTGGCCCAACCCTGACTCTAGACTGCTCTGCCAAGTCGAAGAACCCCAGGCACTCAATATTGGGAAACTGCCGCTGCCTCTCGTAGTCTTTCGAGAAGCTCGGATAACTGTAAAAGGCTACACTGTGCAGGCTGTCCCTACCAATCAAGATAGCCCACTCAAGCCGGCGACGGCCCCCTGGAATCTCTGAGTCTCCCTCCTCCATGCCAGGAGGGACATAGCTCCTGATAAACTCAAACAAGTGACGATCCAAGGGGAACTCCAACGGGTAGCCTCCACTCTGGTCATAGCTGTACAAATCGTCTACCTCCAGAATCCTCATCACCTCCACAATCCCATCTCCGGCTACCCTCTCACCAATCGGACCCTCAGCCACTGCGGTATGGGCCTAGTCCAACTGCTCTACACCAGCCACAGTGATCACTGGCACGCCTAGAGGGGGCATCTGTCGATCAGTTCGCCGCACCCAGTAATCCTCCTCCCGAGCCACATGCCTCGGGACTCGCCCATTTCTACCAAAGCGTGCCATAACTGTAAGATAGGGCGCACAAAAAGGGTCAGAACATCAGCAAATCAACATGAATCCATGAGGACCTGGTGATATGTTTGGGCTCATGCTGAAAATTACCTCTTTGATTTTTTACCCGGAGAATGGTTTGATTAATTGGTCAGTCTCTTCCTCTGCGAATCTCTGCAGTGCATCGCCGTTGATTTGTGGTCTGCACTGTTGTTCCTCGTTGAATAAGATTCATAGTATTCAAGAATAGCCTTCTCATTGTCTGCCTCCTCCTCAACCCTTCTGTCGCCCACTTTAAGATTATCAATACGAATTCTCCTCTTCTTAACACATGCCACTGCATGAAAATAGGCTGTATTTTTGTCCCCCTCTTTCAACCATAGTTCTTTAGCTCTCTGCTTCCATTTTATTTTCTCTCTAAATGAACATTCCTCATTGTTGCTGAACTTCTGCTCATTGTCTTCTATCCTCTTCTGGTAATACACCTTGATCGTTCTTTAAATAAAAGTCTTTGATCGTTCCTGTCTAATATGTGCTGTTGCTCCAAAAATCTCTCCACTCCATATCTTCATTTTGTCCTGACCCATTTAAACCTCCTCATCAATGAAAGGCAGAGTGGCAGACGTGTATCACCTGGTGCTTCCATCCATCATTCACATACCAAATCCTTGAACTCATTTTGTCTAATCCATGCTTTCTCATATCTGAACAAACTACTCTGCTTCTTGACACTGATTCTTACTGGGAATTTGGTGGGTTGGATGGATTGGTTTGAGATCGACCCGAATCAGCCGATCCCACACCAGGATCGACCGTTCCGGCCCGATCCCAGCAAGGTCTTGCTTATCCTTCTCTGTTCAACCTTGTAAAAAAAGGAAAAAAGAAGAAGAAAATATGAAAAAGAAGAATCGGAGTGAAGAAGAAGAAGAAGAAGAAGAGAAATGAAGAAGGGGGAGGGGGAAAAAATAGCTTACCTGTTCACGGTCGCCATCGCGGCCATCGCCACCTGCCGTCGATGTCTCTTCTGTTGCCATCACCTCCACCGGCCACTACCTCTGCCACCCTAACTTCCTTGTTCGCAATCGACCACCAGCCAGGCAGCCACCTCCCCCTCCTCGTTCTGCTGCATATTTCCAGGGCACCAGCTGCACGCCAACTGCCAAAAGAAAGAAAAGGCATCCTCGATGGTCGAGATGAAGGTAAAAAAATTGTATAAAACCCATTGTAAAATAATGTAGGAGCACAAAAATCTCTAAAAACACATAAAGTCGGCTCAGCCAGGATCGGCTGGGGATCCGCTCGGATCGGCCGATCCAACCGATCTAGACTGGTTTTTGGATCGACGATCCCAGCCCAATCCCCGATTATGCCTTCCTTGGATCAGACTTTTTCCTTGGTGGTCGTTTACTTATCTTATTTTCAAATTTATGTTGACATTCTTGATTTACTAAGATTCTTTCCAACTTTGATTGCGCTTCTCCATCTTAACCAACCTGTCTTAATCCTCTGTGTAACGTCGTCATAAATCTCCCCATGCTCTTGTATGATAGACCCGAAGTATCAAAAGCTACTACTCTTCGAAATGTTAAACATATAAATGGTTAACATCTATTGAACTCATATGAAATTTCACAATTATGATCACACACGAGCTCTGTGTTCTTCTCGCATTCATTGATAAAGGAAGTGATGGGAAAATTTTCCATGCAACCAGAAATCATTTATCTACCAATGAACTTCTTTGATTCACATTATAGTAGGATGCACATAGCGGCATAGCCTCAATGGTTTCAAAGTAATAATGCCAGTGAACATTGTGTTTTTATTTGTGGAACAATGTTTTAGAAAATCTTTTTTTGTGGAACAATGTTTTAGAAAATCCTCAATAGCTTAAGCTTGGACATTGATGAAATCTCATCCTTCATCAAGCCATACTCTATTCATATATGGCTATCGGAACCCTTTTCCACTGACATTGGAATCACGATTCAATTACTGGTCACCAAGCCATACTCTATTCATATGGGCAGGCTTTCCACTGGTGTTAGAATCACAACTTCAATTACTATCCACAGGTCTTCAGGTCACGACTTCAACAACTATCTCTTCATGGATGATTGCATTGAATATGATGATGATGATGATATTCATCACTAATCCAGCTTGTGGGATTGTCAAACTGCTGACAAAAGTTCCTCAGGCCAATTGCTAATGAGAGGAACCAAATCCCCGCCCTTGCGCACCCAGCCAGACGTGCACACATGCGCACACAGACATAGACACACACACACACACAAACAAACAAACACACACACACACACACGCAATCCCCAATAACTACCAGTTTTCCTGTTAGATAGGTCATGATAAGGGATCCCAATACAAGGCCAAGTGTTCCACAACCAAGGTATATTTGATGTCCTATCTGCCCTCCGGCTCATCAAGGTAATCATGACAGAATGTCTACTTGTTAAGATCAGGATTGGCACCTTTTACTAGGTACTAAGAGTTACCATCTGGTTCAAACAACCAGACCTCTTAGAGTTTAAGTCCAGTTCAGTAGCACTTTACCGATGTGGGTTCCTATCTGACAAAGTTATCAAGGAGGCAAGCAAGAACAAATGCCAACTGGTTAAGAACAGGTTTAGAATTTATCATGAGTTACCATCTGGTCGAAATAGCCATAGCTAAAAATAAGATGCTGATATTTTTTGGCATTTACATCCCATTTCACTACATGGAAACCACTCACATCATTTAATTTTGGTAAGATGAGTAGATGACATGCCAGTATGTTTAGCTATTTTGTATTTTTTTCTCTTCTATAAACTCTCAAAAAGGAAAAGAAGAAAAAACTATTGTGCCACAGTCAGATGGAGAAAATGGGGCATGAATCAGATAAAAATGTTGGGTTCACTGGTGAATAGCACAGTCTGCCAAAAAAATGTGAATAACATGAAATCGGTGCAGAACTGACTAATGGCATATATGAAGAAAATGTAGATCTTTAAAAAATAAACAACTTTGGTGTAGGGCACTTAATGAATAGAGGAACAGAAGGGGATAAAAAAGGCCGTGTTCAGGACAGCGCAACAAAAGGAGTTGAATGTTGGAAGAAAGTTGACCTAAATAGGCCGAAAGTTGACTTGGAAGGCCGGATGTTGATAAAATAAGCCTTGGGGCTCTAAAAAATCATGATCTCTAAAGTCCAAAGGTTAGGTAATGATGAAATGGGCTCAAAATCCATCGAAGGAAGTCTCCAAAATAATGGATAATTTGGGACATCCAACATGATGGATAAGAGAAATGACGTAACTTGGGGGCTAAAAATGGGTGTCAACAGATATCCCTCCTTGATGTCCGCTTTGCAAGGGAACGAGCGAAAGTGACACCGAGGTGAAATGAAAAGGAGATGGAGCAAAAGCAACAGCGACGTAAAATAGAGATGTAGTGAAAATGAAGCGGAGAGAACTGAAAAGTGGGCATCAAGGTAAAAGACACTCATTACAACCAACAAGTGACAGGAATTCTCCCGAAAATATCGAACTAGCCACCCGGAATGACTGATAAGGATGAGACATGTCTGCAGAACTAAACTAAGGGAGAAAGGAAACACGACCAACGTTATCGGGGACACAATCCACAGACAATGAGGGGATCAGAAGAAACACAACGTAAGAGCTGGAAAAGGAAAGAAAACTAAGATCAAAATCCAGACAGAAATCACGCTGGTCAACTAGACCAAGCGGGCAAATCAGAGAAGACGTTCAAATTCAAAGTGGAATGAAGATCTCTTATCCAAGAGAGTTGAGTGCAATTAATCATTGCTGAGGAGAAACCTTGAGAGAATTACGAGACGTGAATGCTCAAAATGACGTGATACATGCTGGGTTAAAATAAAGAAATCATCAAAACGAATACAAAGAAAGATAAAAATAGAAAGTACTCAAAGATAATATTGCTAGACTGAGCGAGGACGGGGTCAAGAATCTTCTTGCAACCACAGCGTGCGAAACAGAGTCCATCATCCCCCACCAGACTCAACCGAGCGGCCTAACCAACGATTAACCGTATGCTTCTAGATCATCATCATTTTTGTTAAAGGGGAACGTCAGATCCCAGAACACATGGGCAAGCAGCCGGTCCTTGAGAGATTATAATAATGTAGATACCATATAGTAATACAATAATGAGGAGGGATAGAGAGCCATACCTGACTTACCTGCCAAGCGAAATGGTATTTTTTTATATTTTCTGATTTTTAGATTTTTATGAGATTTTCATGATTTTATTTATTCAGTTGGAAACACTTGAGTTTTGAGCTTGTTTTGGACTTAATCGGGCTATTTCTTATGGCACGATGAATGGGAACATTGCTTTGGTGAGAATGGCTTTGAGAGGGTTTTTAACAAGTTATCAACCCATCTGTTATGCCAAGGTTTTGTTATCATCAAAATCAACTAGGGAGACTCAACATTCGTGATAACCAGACGGTGTTCGTGAGGCGTTTCACGACGAATCATCATCCACGGCATGCAGAATCTTCGATGGATGTAGGGAGATGGTTCCCTAGCCCGAGTACTTCATTTTTCCCACGTTTTTTAGGCTATGGTGAGTCAAGCAAGGGCTATTTCACGCCGGGGGTTAAAAGGCATGATTTTAGGGCGTGTGATGGATTTTCTAATTTGGTTGTATTTTTGGGGTTTAAACGCACCCTCTAGGTGGTCTAAAGGCTGAGGAATCATTTTCCCTTGTTTTCTCCATCACCTTGGGGTGATTGGGGCATGGAAACGAACCCCTAGGTTGGGTCCGAACTGCATTCTACCATTTTCAGTCGACCGACCGTAGGGGATCGGTCGACCATTCGGGCGTTCACAACAAACTGGGAGCTCTACCAAGTTTGGTCGACCGAACTGGTTGGCCGATCGACCCCTATGGGTTGGTCGACTGAAATGCAGAGATCCAGCCCGTTTTGGCCCACAGTCGACCCGGTTGTGACCCAATAGTTGACCTATGGCACCGTGGTTGTCCCAGACACCCTGTAGAGACCGTGATAGTATTTTTGGGTGTCCAGAGGTACCATTTTATCTCGATTAGCGTACTCATGGGTTTTAAGGGTCTTGGTGACCCTCTTGTGTCCCAAGCTTTCGTGTTACGCTTAATTGAGTCCCCGTGCATTGGCCTGAGTGTGGAGGGCCATTCCCGCACGTCAATAGCTTTCCCGAAAAGTGGTTTCCATGTGGGCCATACGCATGGCCTATGGACTGTGAGTTTAGTCACCCAGCTTGGGGCTAGAGAGTTTCTTAGTCCCTTTTGTAAGGGATTAGGGTTGGCAATCGTGCACCATCTTATTAATTATTTTACCATGTTTCTGACCTAGGTGTTGACACCCTTTTTTTGCCTATGAGTTGGGTCATTCCTCTTACCATGTTGATGCCTCGAATTGTCCATTACTCATTGGAGCTCTTTCCAAGCATGTCTTTGGGTTTAATTTATAGGTATCTCCCTCCCTGGCTCGGTCTGCTGAGATTCAGGGCTTAATGGGCCTTGATTTTACTTAAATTATATAATTTTTATCAATTTCCAGCGTCTAGGCAGTACGTAGTCTATTGCTGGGCCGTTCAGTTACTGAGCGGTCTGTTTGGAACCATTTAACGATTTATTGGATGTTTATTTGGTTTTCCTCTGGTATCTCATATGGAAGATTAAGGCATGGATTGGCATCGCATATCTGGAAGACCAAACATCCCCTTAAAGTGAACCTGCTGCCCTGTTGGCGGCGATGACACCTGATATGAGGGTTTATATGCATTAGTGGCACTTGACATGCCTATTCATCATGGCTAAGTGGTTTTCCAACATGAGGTGAAATTGGGAGGCTCTAGGCACACTGATCGAGTTGTGGCATCCAGAGACCCACACCTTTGTGTTCCCAGTGTTTGAGGCCTCGGTGCTAGTGAAGGAAATCAATTTCCTTTTCCAGTGGGGCAACTTAGACATGGGCGACCTGATAGACCTCCCTCCCTGGGAGGATGTTTTGGCCGAGATAGTGTCTGACAAGCGAGAGGTTTGGCGGATGACAGATCAACGAGGGATATGTTGACACCCATTTTTAGCCTACAAGTCGAGTTACTTCTCTTATTCACCTCCGTAATGTCCTAAATTAACTATTATTATGGAGAATTCTTTGAGCCTATATCGAGCCCATTTCTTGGCCATTTTTCAAGCCCATGGAGCTTTGGAGACCTTTATCTTCAATTCCCCAACTTTTGGGCCCGTTTCGGGTCAGTTCGGAACTCAAACGGACGTTCGAGATGAAGCCACATAGAAGTTGGAATTCCCCCTAGTCATGGTAGCAGTCATGTGGTGACCGCTACATGCCATTTTTTAAAAAAAAAAAATGAAAATCATTAGATAGAGGTCTAGTAAAGACCGCTACCATCAGGTAGCGGTCTTCACTAGACCGCTACCCCCCTTTCTGAGCCTGTTTCACCCCGTTCGGCCCTCTAATGCCTGGCAGTCACCCCTAGATCATTTGCCATTTCCTTGTGGTCCTCCCATGAATGTTTGCCTCCCCTTGCGGCCCTGCGATAGATCATTTGATAAACAAAGAGTCCAGAACTTCCTCAACTCTGATTTCTTCATCGTGGGACTCTTTGGAGCCCTTGTTTGATCCATTTTCTCTGAAAAGAAGCTTCCAGATCGACTCTAATTGATCCAGGGATCTTATTCCCACTATTAACTCTAAGGTTTATCAAGCTATATCTCTATTTTGGGTCATTATCTCGGACTAAAACTCCAGAAGTTTCTACAACTCCTATTTAAACTGCCCAGTTCATAGTTCGCGATGGGGGGCTCTTTTTCAATTCAGGGTAAAGCCATGCTGCACCGACTACTCAGTTCTTTAACCCTGACTTGAAGAGGGAAGTATTAACTTTATTTTTCACGCTCAAGGGCTTGATTTCATCCTTCTTACTCTTAGTTCTTGCCCTCCCAATTTCACAAATCATCACAACTACACTATTTTTCTGCTACACCTACACTTTTCTCTATTTTGCATGCACATTTCCCGCAGTTATACTGCATGTTTTCTCCTCCAACATCTACCAAGGACTGGGAGTTCTGGCAGCGCACCTAGCACCGAGGGAGAGGAGCATACTCCTGCCGACCCATTACCTCTGTGTGTAGGTAGGACTGTTATTTTTGGGACTGGTGATGCGAGGGACAGTGACGAACCCAGTGGCACCGCTTTTGATCAGCTTTCTCGGACAGCCTGACGGGGATGCAGAAGTGCAACTGGAGGGGGCTAGGAGTGCCCTTTACTACTTGCCCGCCCGGGGCGAGGAGGGACTGCCTTTCGACAGTGCCACGAGGGACTCCCGCCTTTTTCTGGGACTTTCAGGTGGAGGGGTGACCAGCGTGCACCCTGTTCGGGAGGTGGCAGATGCTGGGCTGTGGACAGAGTGGATACAGAGTGCCCGGTCAGTAGTGCTGACGTTACACCGGTCAGCAACAAGTTCCTTGGAGCCGTACTATCCACACCGGTTTGCAAGGAACTTTGGGTATGACCAGGGGATCCCACCGAATCGGGAGTTCCCTTTGGCAGGCAGGCAGTACCGAGGCAGGGACACCCACTTACTCGTGGTGGCATGGTGGGACTTCTACAGTCGTCGGGAGCTGGAGTAGTTCTCGATGCCGGGATAGGGACGCCGAGGGAGGTTCGACATTCACTATGCCAGGTGGTGGTTCGAGCACAGCCACCTGTATCGATAGAAGGCCTCCGCAATCCAGAAGGCAGAGGAGAGCCACTTACTGAGGGAGGATCTACCACCTATTGCACTGGATGAGGGGTAGCTAAGGTCCACTATCGCTCGAATCCACTGAGAGATCGAGCGAGTCATGGAGCGGTGGCCTCAGAGTGGCCGGGGTTCGACCTCTAGGAGCCAAAGCAATAGAGGGGCACTGAAGCCCCTGAGACAGCTGTTAGCGGGAGTGGCGACTACAGGAGGGAAGGTGTCCCGGTCAAGGGCACCTAAGGCCTAGTGGGCCCAGTTCTTGGCCGACTGTGGCTTTCAGAGCAAGGGTTCACTGGACCGGGAGTTTCCGCATGGGAGCTTTGCCGATTTAGCGATCGATGACTGGCGGTGGTATATCGGCCATGTGATCAGGTCCATCGGACCTGTGGAGTTCTTGTCCCTGATTGAGTGCGCCCACACTCTACGGGACATTCGGGAGGCCGTGACGATAGCGGCCCAGGTGGTGGCCTGAAGCCGGAGCAGTTGGTACTCCTGCCATCGACCCCCTTCGGGGCTCCAGGTACGACCTTGCTTGAGACACTCCATCCCTTTTTCTTTTGTTGCTTTCTGGTTATAACATTGGGTAATTGTCTAATGCTGTGTCTATTGACAAGTTCGGCGGCAAAGGGGGACAACCCCTCCACGGAGGGGTCCTCGGGGAGTGGGGAAGGAGTTCCACAGTCGAGGCGGAAACACCCCAAAGTGGAGGCTACAGTAGCCGAGACTGGCGAGTATTCTGGAGGACTCGAGGCTGATGGGGTAGCTGAGGCATAGACAGCTCTGAGTAAGTGCCATTGCACCTCATTTGCTCCTGGTCAATTTAGCCATGGTCGTGGGCTAATCCTACTTTGCTTGGTTTGTGTTTTGCAGCCCCCGTGGAGGCTAGGGCGGAGGTGACCTTCTTACCCCCTTGGGAGGAGGACCCTCCCTATGTGAAGGGAGCTGAGTGTGAGATTGACACGAAGAGTTTTCTTTGACTGATGGACGAGGTGGCACCCAATGTCACAGCTTTCCCCGACTTCGAGTCGTGGGTAGGTGTGGGAGGAGTCCATTCAGGTAAGGGCTTGTGATGTTGATTATGAGTTGACTTCGCTCATTTCTGGCTACTGATGTGACCATCTGGCTTGTGCAGAGGAGGCAAAGACTTCGGGGAGCAAGGCCCCGGCTGAGGCACTGAGCGGAGAGCCTGGACAAGCGGGAGAGCTAGCACCCACGGTGACTAGCAGTTGTCTGGGTAAGTGTCCAATTACTTTGGAGGGAGTCTTCCTATTGCAATCACATTTGTTGACTGGTCGGAGTTGTTGACTTGGTCTGAGTTACTTATCTGGCAGGTGAGGATGCGGCGGCCACCCTGGTGATGATCCAGGAGCTGGTGGATGTCGGCCCGTCAGTGGTCCTGCCATCCTTTGAGGACGAGTCTGGGCAGGAGACCTCCATGCCCCCACCCACCGTTGGGGACACACTAGGTAGGCTACCATATCTATTGGAGAAGCTACCTCTCCCACCTTTACCGACAGTGGTGTCGGCTTGCACGGTAGGGCTGGTAGAGTCGTCCAGCATGGGACCCTCAGGTACGTAGCTGAGTACTTAGTTATTTCATGGTGGATTACTCTGCTTTACCCACTCATGCTAAGCTTTCATTAGGGGTTAGTTGCAGGGACCTCTTCTCCCCTAGAGGAGGGAGAGCTTCCCCGAGACACGGCCCGGGTAGCCGGGGATAAGCTTACTGTCGCTACGTTTACTGGGTGTGACGAGGAGTTCATCGATATTGAGGGGGTCTCCGAGGGGGACGCCCCAGCTGGTGAGCTTCTTCCTTAACACTTTTGGCTAGGGAGTTCTCTTTGTGTAAGACTAGACTCGGTAGTAGCCTGACTCGGCTTATTGATGTGCAGGTGCCTCTGATTTGTCCGTGATAGAGGGTTCATCAGGGGCTTCATCTGGTTCTTCAGGCAGCGACAGCATGGCCATGGAGACTGACTCGAGCTCAAGCTCGAGCTCTTCCTCCTCCGAGGCTTCTTTCACCAGAGATGCTGAGATGAAGGCCGTGTTGGAAGGTAGATGTAGCTCCTTCGCTCCCATTCACTAGCTTTGACTTAGGGTTTGTGGTAGATCTGACATTTTGTGCTATGTCCAGGGCTAGAGTCCGAGGGGAAGCGTGTGCCGACTCCCATCGAGGCGGATCTGGGAGAGACCTCTACCTCTCCGATGATTACTGGGGACACCTGGATGTCAGAGGAGCCTCTGCCCTCTCTGACTCCGACAGGAGATGCTACTGAGGTGAGGGAGAGACTACCCTCATCGACCCCGAGCGGGGGTGTTACAGGCATGGCGGGGGCCATAGCAAGTGAGAGCCAGGATATTTCTCAGGTTTTTCACCATGTCTTGTCATAGGGAAGTCTTGAGCATTGCTGACCTGCTTTGTGTTTGGTGGGGTTGTACAGGTCCTTCTAACGTGCTGGCTGAGGTGGGCCACTCCTCCCGGGAGCTGGGGATCGAGTGGCCTACATCTATTTTGCCACCGGAGCCGCTGCTGGACGCCAGCGTGGGTGCGGCCTTGCTCCAGTGAGCCCGAGGCTATGTAGGAGGTGATCCCCTACCTTCCCCGGGGGAGCTCCGTCAGCGGTTGAGGGAGTGTACCCATGGCTATCTCGGCCTCGAGTTCCCGTGTGAGCTATGGATGTCTGACTTGGCCGGCATCTGGGCAGAGTACCTGCGGCTTCTAGAGGCGTAGGAGCGGAGGGCTCGACGGCTAGCGGCCATCCGAGAGCTGGAGGAGCAGCGGGCTCGACTGGCACTGGCGACTGCCGAGCAGGGGAGGTGTGTTGACGCGGCTGTGTAGCTTGCTCGGGATCGCGCCGCACGGCTGAGGGAGGCAGAGAGCAGAGCTGAGGCCTTGGAGAAGGCCCTGGAGGACCAACGGCGAGACGTGAAACTCGCTAGGGTCGAGTGGTAGACTGCCGAGACGGGGGCCGATGGTGCGGACACCCGAGCACATGAGCGGCCCGGTTCAGGGAGCCGCCGGTACCACACACGGAGCACCACGCGAGCCACACTTCCATAAACTCATTTGGGTTATTTTTCTTTGGTCATTGGCGTTGTTTTGCAGGTCAACAGGCATCTTAGCATGAGGCCCATCCCTCCTGGCCGGCCGGAAGGGGTGGAGGAGTGAGTTCCTCGGTTCGGGATCTGGAAGCTTTTACGGTTCACCTACGATCGTTCACCAGGGGTTGCGATCTTCCCCAAACCGTCTCTCTCTGTTTGTGGCCGATTGAAGACCATCCAAGCTCTACACCGAGCCTTCTTTCCGCATTTTGCTTCAGTGCTGGTAGCGGCCTATCGTCCAGCCATCTTCACCGGTCGGCGGTCATCAGGAGATCATCTTCTTCCTGCACCAGCGCTGCATTGTCTGGGCGAGTGGATCTCCCTTTTTTCCAAGGTACGTGGTGCGCCTCTCTTTGCACTAGTCACCTTGGTGGCGATCATGATCTGATAAGGTGTGTGGATGATTGATTTCATCGCGTTATTTGTTTCTTGTCATTGCGTTATTTAGCACATCTACTCACTCACGCACCCACACGCGCCTTTCTTTAGTATCAGGGAGAATAAATAGTATCTACACTCCTGGCTTTAGATTGTCATTGGGGAGGAAGCCTTCGAAAGAGATGAAGCTTTGATGCAAGGGAGACTCCTCCTTAAGCCACAAATCCTGCAGCACCTTCCCATTGTAATGGAAATCGACCCCTTAGCAAAGAATCATAAGGGGCGTTTTATTGGGAGAGATACATGATTTTAATTTAGGATGATCATTTAGAATGAGATAAACCTTGGAAATAGAATCCTTCTACACTTGGAAAGCCGTCGAGATCCCTTCCCTGGTTGAAAAGGACTCCAAAATGGAGAAAGAAGGGGCTACGGATTCTCAGAGAAATGGCGTCGGACATTGTGGTCGCCCATTAAATGGGCATCCACACAAATGGACGTTAATTTGAAAGTTCAAATGCGGAAATAAGAAATAAAAAGAAATTCACGTTCGAGTGCCCAGACGCTTATTCTTAAAGAAATCTGAATTTCAGACAAATCGGGGGATTAAAAATTACAAGGGAAATCACGTCTGGAGGCATGGACGCTTATTGAATTAGCGTCCGCCGAAACGGACGCACATAATTGAAAAGAATAGGTGTCAACGATCCCGAACACTCATTTAAAGAATCGACGTCTTGCTTGATTGACACCAATTGAAATTAAACCAAAATCACTTCAAAAATTATTTAAAAATGTAAAACACAAATTCACATCATCTACGTCGGACGCCAATTATAAAAATGGCGTCCATGGGCCTTAACGTAGATTTCCTAAAAAGTCTGGACAATTCGGGGTCCCCTTCTGAACGTGGTCATCTAGGCGACCGCGATCAAAGAGAATTTTATTTTTTTTATTTTAATTATATAAAACACAAGTTTCTCTTACCTCGGTCGGCCGATGAAGAGGACTTTCTCTTGGTTACCCTTGCAAGAAATGAACAAACACCAAGTGAATCAGAACGAAAGTAGTGTAGTATCAATCCCTTCTGATGAAAGTAATGAAGTCATAAACGGACACACACCTGGTTGGTGTTATTTTAAACCCCTTTTGGATACAAAGGGTGAAACAATGAAATGATGAATGAAACGGAGTGCAGAAATACACAAACAGAAAGATCTCTCAAGGAGAGAGATATGGCACGGGCACAAACATGGGATGATGCATGCAACTAATGAAAGCAAAATGAAATGAATAAAGGGGAAGAAAAGCTTATGGGGGCACCGATGGTGGGCTTCGTGGGGATCTTCGGTAGCGTGAGGACGACATGGACGCGTGGTGGGACGAAACGGCCTTCTCTTTCGAGCATAAGGGCACCGAAAAATTTGATAGAATCTCCCCTTAAAATCTCATGAGGTTGGGAACGATTTGGGCAGAGTTTCCCATCCTCTTTGAAGATCTTGAAGCCTCTGATTTCGAGGGAGGGAGTCCTTTATTTATAGGGTATTTTTTTGAGAAGGGCCCATCTGTCATTAGGGACACATTCACATGAACGAGTCCCGTTGACCAGGCGTGTTCAACAATAAAAAATTCATTTCGTTTAAAAAGACGCGTCTAGGATACCAGATGAGTCCGAATAGACTTGGATGTCCATCGGTGTAAGTTGTGTAATGTAATGGGGCTGAAGCCCGCTGAGGAAACCTTCTTGCCTTCATCTTTTCAGTACACACCAAGTGGGGTGCATACTTGGACAGTCTTGAGAATTGGGCCTCATACTCGGCCACTTTCAAAGTTCATTGTTTCAGTGCGGCAATTCCGCGACCTTCTTTTCCTGGATGCGGTCAGAGAAGTACTTATTGTTGAAATGTTCAACAAATATATCCCATGTGACATGGTCACTGGGCAATGTTGCTTCTATAGATTCCCACCAACATCGAGCGTCCTCCTCCAGTTGGAATGTGGCCAGCAAAACCTTTTCCTTGTCCGTGCATTGCATTACACGAAAAATTCTTTCGATTTTCTTTAACCAATTCTCAGCATCCTCGGGGTCAGACGAGCCCATGAGCCTTGGTGGGTTCATGTTGCAGAAATCCCTATGGAGATCACCAGCTCCACGGTTAACATCGCCTTGCGCCACTTACTGTAGTGCCTGCGTAAGAGCTTGTACGGTGCGCTGCATCTCGCACCATTGTGCTCTTTCAGCGGCCATGATCCTACATGAGAATTTAAGCATGCTAAGTATCATGTTTAATTATAAGGTCGAATGTCGTTATAGAACTTAACCCATAGCTCTACCCATCTCACCGGGTATAAGGTGTAAACCTATCCTTGGACTTGGGTTCCCTGACTAGGGTGGTTCGTTGTCTGGTGGTCCCCCGACCGAGGGATCAGGGTGTCAGTTTATGTTCCGGTAGGAGTAGTTGTGGAGGCGTGGTTTCATCGACTACCGTGTTTTAGAGGTTCGTATAGGGCCACGCTTTCTGTCGATGTTGTTGTAGCCACCCCTGCTGTTGTTGTTGTTCTTGTTAGCGCTGCTTGTTACTGCCGTTGTTTTCGGTTGGGGTTCCGCGGGACCCCTACTGAACCAGTGATAGGAGGCTCACCCCTACTTTTCAGGTGTAGCGACTCTTCCTCGAGGTTCGAGGGTGCTGCGCGGAGGTTCGTAGTTGTCAGCTCGTCGGGCCGGGTGTTCACCCAACATTGGGTACACTTTCCTACCTTAGACTGTACCTCTGTTAGACTGGACTCTGTTGTAGTTAGATTATTTATTTCTGTTAATTATTGAATTATCTTACTTTATTTCTTATTTCTATGTACACCACACCTACCCTTTAGCCCTTCCGAGTCCTCTGGCTTGTGGGCGGCGGTCCAGGATTCGATTGATATCGAGTTATTCTCGATATTTGGATCTTGGGTTGTTACACGCTTTCCCCAGTCACGACAACTGAGCGGTCAGCCCTCCTGGCGATGGTATAAAAGGTCCCTGGCCCAATGACCAGGAGGTAAGAAAAGGAAACTAGGCAAGCACCTCCCCTCGAGTTCTTGATTTCTTCTTCTAGCACTCCCCCTTCGCTTCACAGTTGTCTGACTTGATCGTCGAATGGTTATCTCCTGGGGTAACTCCTACGGTTCTTTCTGACATCTTCCTGATGGCCGTAGATCCTTCTCTCGGGGTTTCGTTACACAAACTGTTGGACGTGTGGATCGACAAATGGGTAACCATTTCTTGATCACTACACATGAGATCAGACACTTATGGTTGATGCGAATTTGGACTTACTTTCTGGTATGTTGTTTGAGGTTCAGAAGCCTTCTTGTTCTACCTTTCATGAGATATATGCATATGTTTGCGTAGCTCAACATATCTTTGACATGGTATGGTGTGATTTTGAGACACATTTTTCGTCCCCAATCCCGCTCCTCAATTTGACTATCTTTGTGGAGTTAGTAATGTTACACAGACATATCGCCCCTTTACTTGTTGTATACATATTCCCTCATTTCAAGACATGAGGATAATTTTTTTCAAATCGGTGGAGAATGATGGAGAACGATTTCAGTAGACAGCTCAGATTCGCCCAGAATTATTGACAAATTTAACGACAACGAGCGTAGTGAAATGCAATTGAATCAATTTTCATTTTATTATGTATTTTGCCTTTTATGTATAATTTTTTGATGTAATGTTTGGTATTATTTTCGCACGAATTTCTTCAGACTAATATTAACTAAGATATTATTTATTTTTTGAGAGCTCCAATTTGGAGCCTTTGGTTGGAAGCCAAAAAGCTCACTTCAAGAGCCAATTCCTTCAAAATAAGTGGGTTGAAAGCTGAAGGCCCAAAAGCACTTCCAATTGGAAGTTGCACCAAACATACCCTATGGCATTTTTTTGTCAAATGGGATCCATATCTATCCTCTGTTTCCAACTCTCGAGAAGGGGATATTCGAATTATGTCTAGTAGTTTATAGTTGATTTGATGTATATGTTGGTTCTTATGGGATGGTTGCCGAATACATTTCACTGTTCACTGAGAACGTCCATTTACTGTAAGTAATGCCATTTGAAACTCTAAAACAGGAAAAAAAAGAACATGCCAAGTTTGTTAATATTGGATTAATTATTTTCTATTAGCTCCAACTACATTGTTCAAGCATTTTAGTGTCCAACAAATACTGCTCAAGTATATTAATATTTACTCTCTTCTGTTTTATTTCTTGGACACAACTTTCGTTACTACGTTGTCTTTAATGTAAAGATACTACATTAGTCTTCCAGCAATCATCTCTTGGAAAAGGTTCAATTCACATCTAGTTTGTTTGATTCTTCCCATTATTGAAAGAGGAGGGGGATATTTAGCTTTCTTGTCTCTCCATTTCAATTTCTCTGTTATTAATACTCAACTTTCTAATCTTGCTGCATCTAGAATGATGATAATACTTATGGATTTATTTTTTCATGCTAGTCTTAGTAACTTGTCATGAATACCCCCTTATAGGAAAAACTATCGTGATTGCCATTTTTGGTGTCACAAATACCTCGTCTATTAGCATAGCTTTCCATATATACCGCTTTGCCTGTTTGGTGACATTGACAAGGGGTAGTCATGACCTCCCCTCAAACCCCCAAAAGATATTCATGATATTAGGATTTTGAGGAGTACTTTTATGTAAATTATCAGGGCTATGTTTATAAAGATCCCTAGCAATTAGATATGGTGCTGGTAAATAGACCTAAAGAACACTCCCATGTCTGCTTGAAGGAGGTGTAGGTGCTTGTTTTTGTGCTCCAGTGTATTTGAATCAATTTCCGTCTGTGTGCAACTCCTTCTGGGGTTTTTGTCAGTCTTTGATTTTATTCAGCAAGGGATGTAATGGTCTGAACAAGATAGAACTTTAGCATCACATTAAAATCCTTACTACAGCCAAGAGGAATTAAACTGTTAACAGAACATTGTCAAGTTCATCTGAAAGTTAGCATGCAAGAGCATGCAGTGCTTCCTTTTCAGAGCTGATCCTTGATAGTTCCTTAAGGAATTCATGATGTGTGGGTAAATTTTTTCAGTGAAGTTTCTCCTTCCTTATGTCACCTGAGTGTTCCTACATGGCATGTCAAAGCCCCATGCCTCTGAATATTATACAACTATACTTGACAAGAAAGAGAGTGAATGAAGATACACTCGTAAGCGGGGAGAAACACGGGTGCAGAGAAAAGATGATCCTCTTTGGGCCGCAACTTCGCAAGCGGGAAGACACACTCGCAAGCGGGGAGAAACATAGGTACAGAGAAAAGATGGTCCTCTCTGGGCCGCAACAACTTCGCAAGCGAGAAGACACACTCGCAAGCGGGGAGAAACACAGGTGCATAGAAAAGATGGTCCTCTCTGGGCCGCAACTTGCAGAAGACGGTCCGACCGCTACTATCAAAGGGAGGCTAGCAATGCAGGGGAGTCGCACTACGTACCTTGGAAAG
Source organism: Amorphophallus titanum (assembly GCA_024336825.1). Classification (NCBI taxonomy): domain Eukaryota; kingdom Viridiplantae; phylum Streptophyta; class Magnoliopsida; order Alismatales; family Araceae; genus Amorphophallus; species Amorphophallus titanum. Next base: position 4,198,997 of record JANBPO010004458.1, on the reverse strand, counting down.
AGAGTGGATGAAGACACACTCCGCACTATGTACCTTGGAAAGAGAGTGGATGAAGGCACACTCGCAAGCGGGGAGAGTGGATGAATGTGCCTTGGAAAGAGAATGGATGAAGACACACTCGCAAGCGGGGAGAAACACTGGTGCAGAGAAAAGATGGTCCTCTCTGGGTCGCAACTTGTAGAAGACGGTCAAATCGATGACCGCTACTATCAAAGGGCGGTCAGATGGAGACCGCAACCAGTACCCAGAGACAAGTGTGGGAATTCAATCCTCCATCCCTTCCGACCGGCCAGGAGAGATGGACCTCGAGTTGGGAACCCTTCCGGCCGGCCAGGAGGGATGAGCCTCGAGTTGAGAATTCAATCTTCCACCCCGTCCGATCGACCAGGAGGGATGAGCCTCAAGTTGAGAACACTGTAGACCTACCAAACAACATGAAGAACCACATAAAACAACTCAAATTAGATCCGGGATGTGCAATATCTGTCACTCGAGAGATGAACAATTATGCATAAAAGGAATGGTGCATACTCGGGGGGTGGTGATTTTTTAACCTCTGCGGGGCATGGAAACAATAGGAGAGTGTATATAGATGTAATATAGATGCAGAAGCACGTGAAGAGAGGAGAAAAACAGATGCTATGATGAATGCAAAACGAACTAAAATGATGAACAAATCACACAAAGCAAGAGAAGAGAAACGACTACTCCCTGAACCAAACTACCAGAGGACGAAGAAGAACACCAATCCCTGGCTAAAACTCGCAGTAGAAATCGACATCACTTCGTGGCGAGCTCTAAAAATCTCCTCGTCACGGGCACAAGACCAAAAATTCTATTTATAGACTCCCAAAATCCTAGCTCGAGTACGAGGGATAAATCTACGAAATAATCTTTGGAGTATGATAAATCTAGTAGATAATATCACCAATTATCTCCAGGATCGACCAGAACTCTCTAGAGACTCTTATCCTCGGAGGAAACACCCAATTAGGACTCTCCTTCGACCATGGATCGAGAGAGAGAAGTCCAGCTTGGGCAGGACTCTCGGATCCAGATAGCGATCTCGTGATAGATCGTTGTCTGAGCGGATGCTACTGCAGGTTTTTGGCCTGTGAGAGGAGGGGGGACAGCTTTTGCAGAGGAGCATATCCGCAGCAAAGGAAAAGGGATCGAGATAACTACGTACGTACATATTATCTCAAGTCTAGATTCTGCGTCAGTGTAGAAGGCTTTGCTAAAAAGTTTTCCCTGCACTGGGCAACTCAGTATATGTGCCGTGTAAAACTTGATTATCTGAAATTGGAATATTCTATGATACAAATTATAATACATGTTGACGAAGAAATGTTGGATTTAATCTAATGTGGGCATACATATATATATATAATAAATTATATATTATGATATGTCATAAAGTTTATCCCTATTAATGTGATTAATTAAGAATTCGGGGATATAATCATTTAAAGAAAAATATGAGTCATATTTTAATTATGTGTAGAGATCAGGGTGTTATTTCTATTTATATGATGGGTTAAAATAGAAAATGACACTAAAGGGTGATTTAACACATGCACGCACAATAACAGTCTCCTTGTTTTAAGAGGCCGGGTCATGGTCCCCAATCTAACACGAGACTTCTCCTTCTCCTGGACATCCCATCATTTTGGAGTGCTGTCGGAGAACACTGTCCTGGATTGGAAGATTGTTTCCATGAATCCAGGTATGTTTCCGCTGTAATTCTTTTGGTGTTTTGACATGGAGATCATTGGACAACTCATGTTCTAGAAATTTAATCTCCCTCTCAAGATTTCGACAAGAAAGACATGCGAGACATGGGATAAGATTCGTCAGTAGAGGTAAAAGAGGAGGTAAAGAGACAATTGAAATAAAGATTACTGCCTTATGGGTTACGTAAAATTGCATAATCAAACTGGCAAACATCTTATATGTAACATTCAACAATCAAATATTTTGGTATCGGAGAATAACATGCAGTACCTGGAAGAGCAACATGGTGATCGAAATGGCTGGTTGAAGAAGGGGAAGAAACATAATGACTGAGTAAACCAGAAAAGGGAACACCGGATATGACACCGAATATATCAAAGTTTCCTCTCCATGATCATCAAGATTCCAAGAATATAATTACACATCAGCCTAAGATAATGGGGTAAAAAACAAGGGAGAAGCAATCACAATTTTGGGCATGAATTAAATTTGTGCAGTGCCAGTGGAGCACCAATAAAAAAGCCCTCTCAAAGCAACCAAGAGAATCACCCGACAGTTACATGTGATGAAGCATCTGAGGAACAAGTGCAGGAAAAACAACCGTAACTGTGAAATAGCCATGCATTCAACTCAAATGAATACATGTGAAGTTTGAACAAAATGCTAAGCAAGGCCATGAACAGTGCCTTTTAGAAGTTACAAATGGTTTAAAGAATCCTTGTTGAGGAAAAACTTGTAAACTAATGAAATGTTTATTCCCAATATCTACGTACAAACCAAGAAGTTCATTCAAAGCATCATATGATAACATTACACACTCTTGGCCTTCCTTATATAGGAAAATCCATAACTTTAAAACCCTCAAACTTTCCTAATTGCATCTATACCCAAGCCTAATAAAACAAGCCTAAGCCTAATAAAACAAAGCCTAAGCCTAATAAAACAAATCCCACCTACCCCTCTTTTGACTTTGGGGGTTTAAAAAATACATGTTTAAAAAAATAAAACACATATGTAGAAATACATGTAGAAATAAACACATATGTAGAAATACATGTAGAAATACATGTATTTTACTTACACACAAAATACATATGCAATACGTGACGCCGAGTCTTCAGGAGGCCGAATCTCCGAGCCACAAGCTTGGTGTGGCGGTGCGGCGTCTGGTAGTGGGCCCGGTGTCCCCACCACGGGGGACCTCCTTTTGTTCCAGGATCCAGCCAATGTCAAGATGGTGAAACACCCCATTGTTACTCCTGATCATATTAAACACTACCTTCTCTCCAAAATTTTCAAAAAACGACTATTAGTTGCACATACTGCATTTGTTGCATGTCAGATCTTCTCATATTTTTGAAGAGAATTTCAATGCATAGAAAATTTCTTTGTTTTGATAGGGAGCTCAAAATAAGCAAAGGAGAGAGGCCATAGTGTCCATCCTATAGTCTAAATCTAAATAAAAATCACATCTAGAGAGACCTAATTGTATATCAGAAAAATGGTCAGTGTACAAGACACTTCAAGAACATCTCAACCAGTGATTAAAATTAACAAATATGTTCCCCTGGAAAAAAAAGAACTAAACAACTTTAGTTCTTTTGGTCCATGTTTACCTCATGTTCCTTTAGTTTCTTGTCCAGCTCAGCAAAATTCTCCTCAGAATCATATTGACCAGAATGGTAGAAGCATCTTTTCAAGAACTCATCCATTTTATCACTACAATTCTCCCTGGAGAAGATCAAAACACACTTATGCACTTCTGAAGAACATCAAGGATACAAATACCAAAAGCGGACAAAATTCTAAGAACACCAAAATGCGAATAAAACATCAAACCCTCAAGGTAACAAGTGAACTTTCAAACAATTCATATGTACTCACGCCTTTCAAACAATGCATATTAGTATATGCTTCAATCAATTTATTAGAACAGTCAGATTTCATTCTAGATGCATATATCATAATCATATCACATCAATTTCTTCATTCTGCCTTCATAAGTTCATCTAAAATACTAACTGCACACCAGACCAGATCAAACAAGCAGAGACAAGTACACACTTAATGAACTAATACAAGATCAAAATCCTAAGAATTTTGTAAACCACGATGAAATGCATATTATATATATGTATATAAAATAAAAATGAGGTATTGGGGAGGGAATGTAAGCTTACTCACCGTCTCACTCGGGTACGCCACACCAGTGCTCCCGGTGGGCCGACACACGCGTGCCGTGGAAGCTACAACTAGTGGATGGGTCACAGAACATGGACTCAGAAAATCACGTACGCACCCATCACGCGCAACATGAAGTAATAAGTGACTCGAAGTCACCTGACTCTGGGCCGCCCACTAGACCTACTAAACCCAATGGTCCTTGAGTCACGGGACTCGAGGTCAAGGTCGTCGTATGTGACAGCACTATGCCATCATTCTGGCCTAATCCCTAGGCATAAAACCACGGTAGCATGATGACTCACGAGGTGGCTCGCAACTATCAAGACTCCTCCCTCGAAGAGGGGACAAAAGAAACCTCTAGCCCCAGGCTGGTCGATTGGACTCACAGTCTGAGGCCACACACATGGCCTACCGATCTAGAAATCTCATGATGTGCTGGAGGGACCCTCCGCATATACAGACACATAGGGTCACCCGGACCCTCCGAAACACCGTCAAAACACGGACACTGGTCTCACGGTGTTTGGAACACTCTCAAGGTCGAAGGACAACCACTGGATCCCAACCGGGTTGACCGAAGACCAACGCGACACATGACAAACCCAGTAACACAGAAAAATAGCCTGGCAGTCCAACCTTGTGCTGTCACAATCTCTGACAGACCAACAATGGAGCGCCCTGAGCGCAAGGTGAAACTGGCTCTGACGCACCTACCTCAGGGCGTCACAGCTCCCCGACGCACCCCCCTTGGTGCATCAGGGGACACAACGACACGGTCTCTAACGCACCTTCCTTAGGGCATCACAGACTCTAACAGACCACCCTAGGTGCATTAGAAGACATAGGAACACGGGCTCTGACACACCATCCTCAGGGCGTCACAGCGCTCCGGCGCACGTACCAACGGCTGCCAGAGGAACACGACCCAAACAGTCAGAAACATGGTAACAGTCGAACCCAGGCACATCACACCCTCTGGCGGTCTAACATGGGACCGTCAGAGTGATCGACGCCCTGTTGACGAAACATGGCCCTGTGACGCATCCCTCTAGGGGCGTCATGGCTTGTAACGCACCCTCCCAGGGGCGTCACAGCCTGTGACGGTCGATGGAACGACCGCCACACCATCCCAAGAATGGAACGGTGGGAAAATCCTAAAAATCTTTCCCACGCCCCCACACCTCTATGGGAGAGGGGGAAAACAAGGGGGAAGCTCCTAAATAACCCCTAGCAAGCATCTACGGCCTTAGATCATCCAAAAACATAGTGAAATGGTAGATCGACTCACAACCCCCAAAACATAGATTTTTCTCAAAATCCCCAAACACGCCCGCTCGGCTCACCACGGCCTATGAAACTCACGGGAAATGAAGTACGAGAGTTAAGGATCCATCCCCCTTGTTGCATTCCTACTATTTTGATGATGTCATACACTATTTGCCCCTATCTTGGTTGATCTATTTTGAATCTTCTTTTAACTGCTGGTGTTTATCTTCTGAGCCATCCACGTATTAAAACTCAATGCAGTGTTAGTTGAGCATGTTTTTCATCAGTTTTGTGCTTAACACTGTGCATATCAACTCTATGCATATCTCCTCATAATTCTCAAGATTGGATTCCATGCAGGTCTCTGTTTGTTCATTTGTCTAAGTGTTTGCACATTAGCAGTCCATGCATGCTGATAGTAAGTTACATTGAGTCCGTGCATAGTCCATGCAATTGCTGCACGTCTTACTCTCCAAGTCCGTGCATAGTCCGTGCAATTGCTGCACATCTTACGCTCCAAATCCGTGCATAGTCCGTGCAATTATTGCACGTCTTACTCTCCAAGTCCGTGCTAGTCAGTGCAATTGTTGCACGTCTTACTTTCCAAGTCCGTGCATAGTCCATGCAAATGTTGCATGTCTTACATTGAGTCCGCACATAGTCCGTGCAAATGTTGCACATCTTACGTTAAGTCCATGCATATATGTCTTAGGTCTGAACATAAGTCCGTGCAGGTTTAGCTCTGCAAAGTCCGTGCACGTTTATATGACGTCCATGCATGTCCGTGCAGGTTTAGCTTTGTAAAGTCCGTGCACGCTTATATGAGGTCCGTGCATGTCCGTGCACATTTTATTAAGTCCGTGCAGGTTTAGCTTTGTAAAACCCGTGCACGTTTATATGAAGTCTGTGCATGTCCGTGCACATTTTATTAAGTCCGTGCAGGTTTAACTTTGTAAAGCCCGTGCACGTTTATATGAAGTCTGTGCATGTCCGTGCACATTTTATTAAGTCCGTGCAGGTTTAGCTTTGTAAAGTCTGTGCACGTTTATATGAAGTCCGTGCATGTCCGTGCACATTTTATCAAGTCCGCGAATGTCCGTGCACAGTTTATCAAGTCCGTGCAGGTTTATTTTGTTCATACCAAGTCTGAGCATGTCAAAGTCCATACACATTTTATCAAGTCTGTGCAGGTTTATTTTGTTCATACCAAGTCCGAGCACGTCAAAGTCCATGCACGTTTCTCCCGAAACAAAGTCCTTGCACCTTTTGTCAAGTCCGTGCATGTCCGTGCACTACTAAGTCCATGCATCTCTCAAGTCCGTGCACAAACAAGTCCGTGCATGTTCTTCAAATAAAGTCCTTGCACGTTTTGCTCTTTGCGTAATAAGGTCTGCGCATACACTGTAGCAAAGGCAGTGAATGTCCCCATATAAGGTCCGAGCACACACTGTAGCAAAGTCTATGCACATTTATCTTAGGCCATTTAAGTCTGTGCATACTTGCTTATATACGCACTATGGAGTGTATGTATCTTTTACACTGAGTTGGTGCTATGCTCACATGGCTGTAGATTTCATGTCTGTGCATGAACAGTGGCAGATAGCCAAGTCGGTGCAGCTTAAGGAAGCCAGGGTTCGAGCATCTCGTGGGCACTTGAGCATTCAACGATTAGTGATCAGAAGGGCAGATGCTCATAAGATCTGTAGCATTGTTAAAGGGCACGTGAGCCGAGGATGATCTGCACTGAAAGAAGCTGCCACGTGGATAGCCAAGCTGGGAGATACTGACATGTGGCAGGACTCTCCTGAACCTTCCAGGGGGCTTATTTTCTCCACACGCCTAGGGCGTCTTTGGATAGAGGCAGTATATAAAGAATCCTTCTGCAATTCAAGTACAGAACTCTGGGAGAGATTAAGTAGATAAGCAGAACAGAAAAGAGGAGAAGAGTGTTCGAAAAAGAAAGAGTGAGCAGTAGAGAAAAGGAATCAGAGGCAGAGAAGAGAAAAGAAAAAGGGTATTCGAGAAAGAAAGAGTGTGCAGCAAAGAAAAGGAAGAAGAAAGAGAGTGAGAGATCGATAGCTGAGAAGGAGAAGAAGATAGTTATATGAAGATCAGTCTCTACTAGACCGTGGATCAAATCCAGGCCAGTCAGCTCCTTGTGAGCCATAGTTGTGCTTCAATTTACAGCTTTTAGTCGCTATGTCTTTCCCATCTTTTGTTTCTTCTTTTTACTTTCCTTTCAAGCTATTTGTCAGCGGGTGAGGTGGATACCTCGGACAGCAAGCTGTGTTGCTCAGAGGTTGGAGAGAATTTATTTCTCTGGATAGCAAGCTGTAAGGCTCAGCGGGCAAGGTGGATTCCTCGGACAGCAAGCTGTGGTGCTCAGCAGTTTGTAAGCAAGTTGTGATGCTCAGCAGACGAAAGCTGTGATGTGCAGCGGTTCAAGCTGTTAGGCAGTGGTAATCCACACTGTTTATGAGTAATTTGATATAGGAGAACTCAAGCCAACCTCTGTCATTCTCCAACTAGCGAATCGCTCAGTCAAGACCCCATGTGGTTTGATAGAAGATGTGATTGTCAAGGTCCATGATTGCTATTTCCCTGTAGATTTTCTCATTCTTGACATGGCCTTCTCCTCGGAGCTAAGTCACACTCCAATAATCTTAGGTCGCCCATTCCTTGCCACTGCCAAAGCCAACATCAATTGTGCTATAGGAACCATAGAAATCTCATTTGCAGGTCAAAAAGTCACTCTCAACGTATTCAAAGTCTCCCAATATTTGGACCTTGATGAGGAATGTCACTTCATAGACATCTGTGATGAATTCTTTGAGGATGGTCTGGACATTGGTCAAATATGGGAAGTGAATGCTCTACAACATTCTCCTCATCGGCCTAAGGCTGAACCTCTTCCGACTTTGCAAGATGAATCAACCCTTCCATCACTTGAAAGTCTACCTACACTTGAGCTTAAGTAGCTCTCGGACACTCTCAAATATGCATTCCCAGGCCCCGATCAAACTCTGCTGGTTATATTGGCCTCCAACCTTACCACTACCCAAGAAACCCTTCTGCTAGACGTTCTTAGGACTTATAAGAGAGCCATAGGTTGGACGGTGGCCAATCTTAAGGGGATAAGTTCATCCATTTGCATGCATCACATTTACATGGAGGAGGATGCCAAACCAAGTCGGGAAATGTAAAGAAGGATGAAGCCGAATATGAAGGAGGTGGTGAAGAAGGAAGTTGTCAAATGACTTGATGTGGGAATTATTTATCCCATCTCTGATAGCCAATGGGTGAGTCCCACTCAAGTGGTTCTTAAAAAATTGAGACTCACCGTGGTCAAAATGAACAAGGAGAAGATGTGCCCACAAGGCCCACAACGGGATGGAGAGTGTGCATCGACTATAGGAAACTCAATGCCATGACCAAAAAGGATCATTTTCCACTCCCCTTTATTGACCAAATTCTAAAGAAATTGGCAGGCCAAAGATATTTTTGTTTCCTAGATGGATACTCCGGGTATAACCAAGTGGCCATTTATCCGAAAGAGTAAGAGAAGACCTCCTTCACATGCCCATATGGCATGTTTGCCTTTCGGAGGATGCCTTTTAGTCTTTGCAACGCACCAGCCACTTTTCAAAGGTGCATGATGGCCATTTTCTCCAATATGGTGGGAGAATTCTTGGAAATCTTCATGGATATATTTTTTATATTCGAGGAATTATTTGAAAACCACTTGAAAAATTTGAAGAAAGTACTTGTAAGATGCATGGAAACTAACTTTGTTCTTAGTTGGGAGAAGAGTCTCTTCATGGTTCAAGAGGGTATAGTTTTGGGCCATATTGTGTCCGAACGGGATATAGAGGTGGATAATTAATAAGGCTTAAGGCATGGATTCTATTAATTAGACTAGGGTTTACATATAAGTATAAACATGTTATAGGAAAGAATTAACGGTCAGGGTATGGCCGCTATCATCAATTAGCGATCAATCGGGCGGCCGCTATCTAACGGTAGTGATCTCTGATGGACCACATTCTGCCTTTCAGATAGAAGGGTAAAACTAATGCGTGCAGGACTAATATAGGGCAACAATAATAAGGAAACCATGCTAAGCAAGTAGATAAAACATGGTAGGATGAAGATAAACTAAGAAGATCCATGGGTTTTCATGAATTAAGCCAAGGTTTTCATCTTTTCTTCTTAAGGTGCAAGGATATGCATGCAGCGATAAGCTAATTGCGCAGTGCAAATAAAACATGAAATTCGCCACGTACAGATCATGAAATCACATGAAATTAGAGGACTTTTACTCCTGACATGATGTTTAAGCTATTCATGAGATAACCTACCTCTGTAACAGGCTCTAGATTTCAAATTTTGGACTGGGAGAATGACCTAGTTTCTACACGTCCTATGCCAAACCAGTAACTTCTCTTCCCTCGTTCTCCTTAACCTCTTAACCCATGTTCACGAAATTTGGAGGGTAGTAAGAAGACATAAAGAGGAACAAAAATTTCTAAAGACTTAACTTGAAATCACCTCTGCTAACATCCCTAAAACTTGAATCTTTACTAGCCGGACGTTCTGGTTCCTGTGCAATCTACAAATAACCCACTTCTTCCCCGCACTCTAACTCTTCAACGGCTGGATCTCCTAGCATGAGATTTTGAGGGGTGTTAGTCAATACTAAATGGAACAAAATATTCTAAATGACTGAAATGAAATAACGTCATCTTACCATCTAACCTTGTGAGCCAAAACTATGGTTCGCACAGGTCAGACCTGAACCCTATGTATAGAGTTTGCCTAGGGTTTAGGGGATTTGATTGATCTTAGAGTCCTAATTTGGAGTAGAACTGATCTCTAGATAGTTCTAGAGAGTTTTCCATGCCAAATAGCTTCAATCCAAGGTGATTAGGTTGTGAAAATTTCAAATTCTTTACGGCTCTCGCCGTTGCGATCACGGAACATGGTAGCGGTCGTCCCTAGACCGCTATATTGAGGTAGATGTCACTCGATAGACCGCGACCATCTAGGGCACCAAAAATTTGAATTGTGGTCAAATTCTTCTTATATTTATCCCCAAATTATCTTATAAAAATGGGGAATTACCCTAAGAACATTTCTAGTGTGTGGACTTGGGCCTAAAGAGTTTGAAATTGGGTTCATGGGCCCATTTTAGGTGGGCTAACTCTTTGGTTAGTATAAGGTCTTTAAATTAATTCTAATTAACCCTTACTTCCTTAAATAGCCCATTTAAGCCCTTTTTAAATGAGGCTGCTTAAAAGGAATCAGCATCCAGCGCCCACTCACACCAGGTCCCTTTTCACAACTCCCTCCGAGCCAAGAGAACATTGTAGTCCAAACAACGACACCACCAGGTGCATCATGCTCCAAACTTTCTCGAGTCTTGTTATAAATAAGCACTCCATCCATAACCATCACATTACTTGACCGATCTCAGACATCATGCCTGCCGGACCACCGGTGCACTGAACCACATAACATCAAGGTGCTTGACAATTCTAGCAACTTCTCGACTACACAACATGGCATCCAGATGGAATCTCATTGCCAACATCAACACCTTTCATTCCTCGGATCCACCCTCGGAACATCTACACCGACCAAAGTTGGAAAACTCACACGCTCATCTTCGAGCGTTACACACGTGCGCCATACAACTGGCTCCAACGGCCACGACCTACCTCAATACCAATCGCTAAGTGACTCCACCTTGAGCCACGTGACACAATACATGAGATAAACTGGTGTAGTACTCATCCTCATCCGACCATCTTCACCACTAAGCTTTTGATTCTTGATTCTGCTATCACCACTCAGCACGATACCGCTGCCAATGCATGGCAACCGAAGCCACTCATATGGCCAATATAGCCATTTTCCCGAAGGCAATTCTCTACAACTGACTCCGGAGCCTCCAGGACGCACGCTCACATAGAAACGCATGCTATATGCCACTACCAATCTGATCCTAGAACCTGTGGGTTATGGGCCCACTGCACTTCTGCTGCACACTCTGCACCGAAGACACCACCTAGACGGAGGGGAAACTGGCATCCGCCATGGCTCGACCTCCATCCATCCTAACTGAATCCAGAAATAGAGGTGGGGGAACCCACACTATGCGATTCTGGAACACAACTCCCTTCCTCACCTAGCAAACCACCTACACGCGCAGGTCGCAACATCAAGGCACAATGAGAGAGCTTAACACTAGCCCTAAATGCGACATACCATCTTGGCTGGTAACTCAGCAAGCCCAAAACAGCATGACCTCGGCAATGCTTACCTGCCAGGATATGAGGAGGGATGAGCACGCAACCATTATAGGCAACACCACTGCCCTCACACGGACGCTTCTGGGGACTTCCGAACACACATTGGAAAAAACACAAGTGCCAAAAAGCACAATTATAACAAAGAAATAGTGGAATTAAAACAAGCACAACATACAATAAACGAGAATTCACACGTACCTTCTAAGAGATGAGCAAGACAACTCGCCCGGTCAAGTGCCTCGCGCACACCGGGATCCATGACTCGCTAGGCTAGTGGAACGCTGTAATGATGGCTGGGATTGGGGCAGCCGCCACGGACACTCGTGAGCAATATGATCGACCTGACCGCACCTGAAGCACTCCAGCTCAGCTTCATCCACAGGAAATTGAATTTTAAATTCTGAGATTTGATCAAAATAGGTGGATGATTGTTTGGACGTTATTCCAATGAGCAACGCTTCAGGTGGACGCCATTTCTCTGAGTAACTTTTTTTGAAACAGCGAAACAATAGAATAATCATTGGCAGTGATCATTCACGACTTGGCTCAATAGAAAGGAAGAATCATTTTATTGAAGGGAAGATAAAGATACATCGTCATTGAGCCATCTTGGGCCTCAATTTCCTGAGTTGTATTACATAAGATTTCCACATCTCTCTGTCTTCTTCAACATGCTCCTATGGCTTGTGTAGTTTGTTCACCTTCCACAGGGCTTTGATGGTGTTAATTTCTTCTTCATCTTCTTTGCTGGGAAGATTTCTCCTCTTGATAGGTGGAAGATGAGAAGCATCCTCCATTAGGAGGCATGGCAAACTGAGCTGAGGTAGACACCAGTGTGAGTTAGATAAGAAGAACTCTGTGGTGCCAATAAGTCGTAGTTCCACTCCGGGAGAAAGTCGAGCACGGAGATCCCCGGTGCATAAGTGAACATAGTATGAGGCATGGTCTTGAAGTGTTCCCTCCACTCTACTCTTTTCTTTAGCTTGGGTACCCAATTGATTACCCTATCACTCAACCCCAGCACACCTGTCATATAATAGAGTGGGCTTTTGGAGAATTTTTTGGATGCCGATTGGGATTCATCACATGGATCGAATTTGAGGTGGAGATCCACCCAACTAGTACGAAGAAGCATTGACCCATACAAAGGTCTTCCCATGGATGCCGAAGTAAGCCCACTATATAGGTAGGCCAGGACCGCCGGATCGATCCTCCTTCCCTCCCATATTTCACTAATGGCACTCAATTGCTCTTCTGCTAGGAAGTCATCTGCCATAGGGAATAGTAGAGCTTCTGCCAAGCAAATCACAAAACCCTTCATAACATTCTCCATATCTTCTTCCTTAGCTTGGTCCATTTGCTTATACACCCATACTGTGAGTTTCATGTAATTAATTCCTTTGTTCATTCTGATCTGGCCCACAATCTTGGAGCTTGGGATTAGGCCGGATAGAATCTCTATCGGGCTTATGGGTTGGGTCATGGCTGCCATCTTCTCCTCTTCCCCTTGCTTCAATCTTTTCAGTCCAAGTAACATCTCGATTTCCTCTAATAACACTATGGCTTCAAATGTGGGAAACAAGAACGTGTGAGTATCTGGATGCCATATTTCCACTAGAGCACCCATGACAGCCCAATCTAGGTGTATGTCTTGATAGTGCTTAGCATGAGTAATCAGTCCTAGAAGATGCCATCTTGATAACAAAGACCTCATATCTAATGTGATTTTGGAAATAAGGAGAGGTAGCCATTTATTCTTGGTGTATCTCCTGGCACATGGGATATTGGGCTTGACATCGATCAGCCTTTCTGTGTCCGAAGCACTTGTTGAGCCAATCTCCGCATATTATAATTCTTCATCGATGCACTCCAACCCCATATATATATATATATAGAGAGAGAGAGAGTACAGTTTTGGTGTACGATATGTCGGAGGAAACGCCTGAAGATGCCTGTACGGAATCAAGTTCCTACTTTCATCATTGTCATTTTCAGACTCACGTACGAACAGGTCATTTGGGTCGACATAAAATTGTGTAAAATATAATATCTTAATAATGTGCCATGTGAACACCAAACTTGACACCATTTTACAACATTTTACGTCGAAACAAACAGCTGGTTCATGGCGATGCGTTCTATCCGCACGATCAGAAACCTCTGCTGACCCAACTTTTTTTTGGCAGAGAGTTGGGTGAATCTAATCGCTCGTGACCCCGTTCTGCCTCTGCATGGTTAAATTAAATCTGTAAGCTGTACCGCTGGCTCATGCCCCACGGGCATCACACGGTCTGAGCTCCAGCCTCCTCCAGTGCAAGTAGTCCTCACTGGCCCACTGTACACGCACAATGTCACATGCGTGGGTGTGGGTTTAAACACTGATCAAAGATAGTTGATATCGTTACTGAAGAGGGAAAGATTTACGATCTAATATTTCACAGTTCAAAGACCTACGAAGATCTACGTGGCTCATTAAGTGGCAGTCTTAGTAAGACTCGCTTGCTATGAGATCCAAAGTAAAGGGTCTAACACGACCCGTTGAGACTTGACTCGACCGCCTAAGTGAAAGTCTCTCCAACACTCGGGGAAGAACCTGTGCGCATATTAGATCGAGCGAGCTAAAGGTAGATAAAATGTTCTCTCAAAAATGTCTAAAGTCAGGACTCCATGCTTAGACAGGGAATATCTCTTATCTCTCGTGGATCAGTCCATCGTTGAGACCCCTCAACGAGTCAGAGCGAATTCCTCGCGGTGCCACTTATCATCTCTAATAACCATAAGCGAATGATATGCTGACGTCTAAGAGTGGGAAGCCCATGAAGTTAAGGGGAGAGCAAGAGTCTCTAAACGATAAGAATTCACATTGTGAACGTATAATGCCTCCCATACTCTCACAATTCCCCTTACTCAAAAGTGAGAGTCTGCAGCTATATAAATCTAGGAACCCCTCTGAAAATGTAAGTCAATCCTAACCTCCTCAGCCAATGAATAGCAGTATACTATCCTACACCTCCCTTTATCTCCTTTCGTATCCTACTCTTGTCCTTCATGACTTGAGCATCGAAAGATTTTTTCTGGAATAACAATCTCAGACCTCCTGATCGTTTCTTTCTTTTTTGTAAAATTTTATTATGACATAACTTCTCGCAATTAATCTGAAATCCACGTCATCTTAGATTTGACCGTCAACGACTTGACGGTTACCGACCATTCCAGTCAGGTTTCCATCGGCGGGCTCAGAGCCGTCCAAAATCCTGCGTGAGATTATGACGCGCGTTTGCCCTTGATCAGGAGGGTCAATTTCACCGGAAGGCCCCGTCATATTCACAAGCGACGTGAAACCGGACGGGATCACAGACGTTGGTGTGCCTCCGTTGTTTTCGACATAGCTCCAGTCATAGAGCAGCGCCAAATCGCCCTTGCGATGGTTCGCGGGCCAAGCAATCGTCGCGGTGTCCAGCGACGTGCTGCTTGCAAACAGAGATACCGACGACAGAGGAATGGGATTGAACGCCCCTGTCATCGACACGGGGCCAACCATGCCGGGGATCATGGCAGACGCGCCACGTGAGCGCTGACGAGGAAGTGCGACGTGGTGAGGCACCGGATCGTCAGGAGATACCATGTGGCGTTCGTGACGCCGACAACCTCGGGGATATCCCCATGATACTGGTTGCCGAAGGTGAGTGTGCGCCCGGTCCCTCCGTCGCCCATTATGAGAACCGTTCTGTACGTCCCCGGCTGGCTGTTGGTTGGATTGCCTAGCACCCGGTCGGCGGAAATCGTCACCTGCCCGTTGATGAAGTTGTCCCAATTCAGGGCGATGGTGGAGGCATCGGTGAGGGTGACGAGTGCCGAGGAAGTCTCGATCAAATCGGCGGCGACGTACTTGTCTGCCGTGGCTGAGCGGAACTCCGCAACAGTAGCCTTCTCCACAAGCCCCGAAGCTGTTTCAGTAGGCACCGCCAGCGCGGGCGGAACTGCTGCCTTGGTGTAGCCGGAGATGCGCCAGTTTCCAGAGCCAAGGGACTGAGCAAGGCAGGTATCGCCCGCCGCCGTGGTGATATTCGCCGCGCCCGGAAGAATGAAGCTCGTTCCGTTGTGGGTGAGTGTCAGGGCGCCGGAGAACGTCAGCCACCGCTTTACGCCGGCAGAGGCCGTGGTGAACGCGGTAATCGTGGTGGAGCCGGTAATGGTGACATTGACGCTCGACGTTGCCACGATGTTGGTGGTGGAGGCAGAGGAAACCGAAGTCGAGCCACCGCCCAATGCGTCTTCAGCCGCCCGAGCCGTGGCCTCACCTGTGCCGCCAGCAGACACCGGACGAGGCGTGTTGGCGTCCTCCACCAGATCGTTGACCATCGCGT
Organism: Amorphophallus titanum; assembly: GCA_024336825.1. NCBI lineage: Eukaryota > Viridiplantae > Streptophyta > Magnoliopsida > Alismatales > Araceae > Amorphophallus > Amorphophallus titanum. The sequence goes on along the minus strand of JANBPO010004458.1, from coordinate 4,183,135 downwards.
TCGCATTGCCCGATGAAATGGGCGTATTGGGCTGCGCGGGAGTCCAGTCTGCTGAATATACGTTGTTACCGTCCCGAGGCATGGGGCAGGCTCCGTAGGCTTGAAGAAGGTGAGGGAAAGGTGTTTGATGCCGCGCCTTGGGGAGGCGAACATGAGGCGGGTGATTTTTCTAGGTTTGCTGGCTATTGCCGGCTGCGAAACCAAGTCGGTTGACGAGATGAGCTTCACCGAGGTGACTTTGAACATAGCCTGCCCATAGAACAGATCTGGACATTAGATCTTGTCAAATGTTCTAGAGCAATGCCTTTACTACTCCTGTCCATGTCATCAATGCCTCGGGTCAAGTAAACCATCAGAAGGCATTACATACTCATTTGTCAACAACGTAAAAGGAATGAGAAGCTAGTGCTTATTGAAATTCATAGAGCATCCATTCCCTTTACAGAGACATGATCTTTGCTCTTAAGCCCGCATGTGCTTATTTTCCAACGTCCATCTTGCAGATAGCTAGTGAATGAAGAAAATTGATTTCTCCGGCCTGTTCTGTTTGGCCCAACATATCAACAAAGCATGTGTTTTTCCCACCCTCTGCATGTTTGTCTTCTAGTTTATTATGGAACTTTTGTCGGTGATCTTTGGCATTTATGCCATTACATAGCACACTCAGCTAAATGGCCTTAGGTCATTTTGATTCTAGATTTGTGGAACATATAGATTCAGTTTGAAGGTTCAGACGTAAGACTGTGGTTGGGTAGTAAGTCGTCAATGGGCACACTTGACTGCGATACTAGTGAGAGTCTTGTTATGTAGTTAGAGGCGAGAGACACCTGAGGCGATCTAGGGGTTGCCTTAGCCTCAAATGCTTAGGCGATGGCCTAAGCATTTGAGGCTCATTTTTTAAGTATATTAAATAAAATAGATGTATATTATATATCATTAAATATGCCTCGCCTAAGCATTTGAGGCGCGAGGAGACCCCCTAGTCGACTCGGTCACCTCATGCCTCGGATTACATAGCTTCTCCCTAGAGACCCCTTTTCCGGGGCTCTTTGCAGTTTTAGCGGCCCCTACGGGGTCTGTCTCCCAATGTTTTGATGCTCTCCTGCCAAGAGGTACCTGGGCAATGACCTTCAAGAGGGAGCTCACGTTCGAGCAGATGGAACAACTTCTGGCCCTCCTTCACCTCCTCGTGGACCTTGCCCCTTGGCCCGATAGGGAAGGTGGTTGGTCATGAAGATGGGGGAGGGATGGCTCTTTCTCAGACCGTTCAACCTACTCATTTATTTCTGATAGAAGGACCCGACATAGTCTCGCCCTACAGATTTGGCAACCCAAAAGCCCACTGAAAGTGAAGATTCTCATCTGGAGAATCTCCCATCGAGGGTTGTGCACTCGATATAGGTTGCTACCTTTCCTTCATGACGTCTCTCCCACTCGTTTGTGTGGAGAGGATGACGAGACCTTAGATCATCTCTGTCTGTGGGTTGTTCTTACTCTCAGAGAGTTTGGGAGAAGTTGGACTAGAAGACTCTGTGCGCTATCGACTGCCAAAGAGGGGTGCGTCCCCTCATAGGCCCTCTTTGATTGGCGGAATAAAACTTGGTAACCTGAATACCAAGGCCTTATTCCTCCTATTCTATTTCTTTCTTATAACTCGTTCTCCTTTCCGAAACAACGCAAATCTCTCGAGAAATCACAAGGGACCATTGGGAGTGCACGTGGTGCATGAGGGATGAAAATAAAAGTGCTTCTGGGAGCACAACTGTAGCACGCAAAGGCACAATAAGGTGGGACATGCGCAATTGCCAAAAGGAGGGGCACACGTGGGTGCCAAAAATACGCGGGTAACCAAAAGAAAATAAAAAGAGGTCTCACTGTGATCACCAAAAGATGTGAATGACGTCGATGTCGTGGGAACGAGAAAATCGCGACTGCGGGAGTTGCTCTCGCCGGGTGCTAATGGGAAAAGACGGAAAGGAAATCAAATCACACGAGAGTGCTGTGTGATGTATGATGTGTGATCGCTAGAGGTCAAATACCCCAAAAATGAAAGGAAGTGATCACGAATATACCTCAGAAGCGGGAGATTCATGTGGATTCATTCTTCATCTTCCCTCGACCGGCTGATGAAGAGGGCTTTCTTTTGATTACCCTTACAAGAAATGAAACAAATATCAAGTATGGATCAGAACCAAAGCAATGTAGTATCAACCCCTTTTAATGTAAATGATGAAATCATGAATGAATACACACCTGATTGGTGTTGTTTAAACTCCTTTTGGATGGAAAGGGTAAGAAAATGCTATGATGAAATGAGGTTTTGTGCAGAAATGCACAGATGCAAAGCCCTCTCAAGGAGAGAGACATTATGCAAACAGAAATAAAGGGTGATGCATGCAATTAACAGAGTAAAAATAAAGAAGGACAAAGGGGAAGAAAAGCTTATTAGGGCACCAATGGTGGGCTTCGAGGAGAGTTTCGACAGTGTAAGGATGGTGTGGACGCGTGGTGGGGAGAGATGGCCTCTTCTTTTGAGCCTACGGGCACTCAAAAAAATGACAGAATCTCCCCTTAAACACTCACGAGCTCGGAAGCAATTTGGGCAACGTTTTCCCCTCCTCTTCAAGGACTTCGAAGCTCTTTGATTCATGGGAGGGGGTCCTCTATTTATAGGGGAAATTGAAGAGAACGCATCAAGGCAAGGGGACGCGTTCATGTGAACACGTCCCACTGACCAGACGCGTTCTACAATTTAAAATTAATTTCCTTGAGGAAATCACGTCCACTTCCTTGTACGCGTTCTTTAAACGTGTCCAATATGGTGGACGAGCCTATTTTTTTCACCAAACACGGCGTCAAAAGGCACCGAAAGAGTCAAAAGCGAGTGGTTTCGACACCTAACCTTGACTTTTAAAGCACGTTTGGTCAGCAAGACATTTTCTTTCTAAATTGTCAAACAAAACGACGGAGTTGGCACCAAATCTTGACTAAAGAATGCATCCTAGGATGTTGATTCTTTTACAATACACGTCCGCCATGGAAGACGCATTCATAAAGTTTTTCCCCTCTTTTTCAGGTAAGTCCGATGAGGATGAGACTAACACGGATGGGGATGAGCAAGAGTGATATATATAGAGCCATCCAAGTGTCAAGAGTTCTATAGCTTTGTCTATTTCCTAAGTCAATTGTGTAATTTTTCCTTCTTGAGTCAAAAGTTGTAATTTTTCTTCTCATTTAGTCTTCATACTATTTGGAAGAAATATGGTTATGAATAAATAAAGATTGGGTTATTGCTTTATTGCGCGCTATGTCTTTGTGTGTTGAATGCACTACGCTCTGATTGACATGATTGATATAGACTCATCACGACATCCCCGGGTAATCTTCCGCGCTTGGGGCGTGACAGATATTGACTTTCTGAGGGATTCTTGGACTGGTGTTGGTCCGATTTTAAGCTTCTGTTCAACTAGCACTGTTTCTGGGGATGCAGTTCCTCTGGTGGCTTTTGTTCGAGAAGTTCTGCTGGACCCTCAACATGTTGCTAGGGGATTTCTTAGTGACCCCTCCATTCTCCCAAGTATTCATCTAACCAGTGAAGCAGACCAATGTATATGGGCTGGTACTTTAAAGGGTAATTTTCATGTCAGGTTTGTATATCAAATGATCTGGCCAAAGGGTCTTAGGAGACCAGGCTGGGCCAAGCTATGGCATACTGCCATACCCCCCAGGGCAGCCTTGTTTGCCTGGAAGCTGCTTCACCGAGCAATCCCTGTGGATGGTAGAATCATTGATTGCAGAATCCAATTGGCCTCCAAGTGCAATTGTTGTTCGTCCCCGTGCCAAGAAGACCTTGATCATGTATTCATTTCTGGGGAGTTGGCTTCTGGTTTGTGGAATTGGGTGCTCCCTCTTATCAGCAATAGAGCCTGGCTTAGTGATCATGTCATAGGTCGCCTATGGAACTTAATCTCTGCTTCTAATATGCAGTCTACCTTGAGTTTTATAGGATTGCTTGCAGTCATTCTTATGTTGTGGGAGATTTGGAAGAGCAGATGTAAAGCTAGATTTGAAGGTGTTATCACCAACCCTGCAGTCATAAAAAGGAAAGTTCTTCTTTCCATCTCTATGGCTTTGGACAGATCAAAATTTTATATGCCAATGTCTCCTTCCCAGCTTAGGTGTCTTGCCACTTTTAATCTTTACCCCCAGGTTGTTGTTAAACTTCCTATTGTGGTCTATTGTAAACTGGTTGTTTAGGGATATACTCTGCATATTGATGGGGCTTCGAAGGGTAATCCTGGCCGTAGTGGGGGAGGAGGATGTATTAGAGACTCTACAGGGGGACTACTGGTTGCTTTTGCATTCTCTTATGGCACTGGTTACAGCCTGGTTGCTGAGACAAGGGCTCTTCATGATGGTTTAGCTTTAGCTAAATAGAGTGGCATCAGACTGGCTGCTATCTTTTCGGACTGTGCTGTTCTAGTTATGGCAGCTAAGACAGGTGAACCTCCCTGTTGGATGACAATCCCATGGTGGAAGAGGACTTTGCTGATGCTAAAGGATACTAACTGTCAGCTTCAGCATATATTTAGGGAGGGGAACCAAGTGGCAGATTCTTTGGCGTCTCTGGCTTGCAATGCTCCAGCTAATTCTTTCTTCATCCGAGAGAGGGATTTACCATGGTCGGCCAGGGAGGCCTATAGGGTGGATAAGGCAGGTTTACCTGCTTTCCGGTTCTAACCTCCCATGGGGATTTTCACCTAGCTGCAGCTCTTGTCTTGGTGTTTGTGTTGGTGCTCCCTGTTGCTCGGGCGATGGTGCTCTCCCAGAAGCCGGTCTGCTACAGCCTTCATGACAAGCCTTTCTTGCATTATTTTTTTGGCCCTTTATTGTAATTAGCCTTTTTGGTCTTCTTGATGTTGTTTAGCCTGGAGGATGATATAGTCCGGGGTATGCCCCGTTGAATTTGTACTTACTCTACCCTCTTTTATCAATAAAAATTAGGGCCAAGGTGTCTTCCTGGAGGAGTGAGAACACATTTCCCCCCTGGGGAGGATGTGCACTCGACCAGTCCTAGACACTGAGGGCCGGTGTTGATTAAAAAAAAATGCAGGTCACCTAAGTTGAGGAGGGTACTGAAACATACATGAGCATAATATTGCTGGATTCTATAGAGGCTGACCAAGTCACCATATGATGTATCCTTGCTGCGGCAGTGACATGTTTGCCTACACCATCATCTTGTGGATTACATATTTACATGTAGAGAATATTTTCTTGTTGTTTCTCTATTTCTGACAGGATGATGATGCCAAAGTGAAAAGAGCATTTCAAACACTCCTGACCTATGTGGGGAATGTTGCAAAGAACCCAAATGAGGAGAAATTCAGGAAGATCTGCCTAACAAATGCAACATTCCATGCAACTGTAGAGCTCTTCATGAACGTCCATGCTATATGGTCCATCTTATTGCTTTGATATGATTTAAATTTGTCCCTGTCCACAGGATAGAGTTGGTAGCTTGAAAGGCGGCATTGAGTTTCTTGAGCTATGTGGTTTCGAGAGAATTGAAGGAGATGAAGTTCTGATGCTAGCAAGGGGCAAAGTAGACATGGTGGTTCTAAACCCAGCAAGCACAGAGCTAAACTCTGCCATAAACAACCTTTTCTTTGGGGTTCTATGAGCAAAGATTACTAATAATTTCACAAATACCGTATCGAAAACAGACATGAGAGGTAGAACTGATCATAAATTTATGGTCAATACTGATTGGCGTCGAGTGCTTTGTGAAGCAGGAGCAGAGGGGTTCCCAGGTTCAAATGATAAACCCAATTTACAATTTATAGTGTACCTCTTAGCAGGCATCCATTTATCTAATTTATAGTGTACCTCTATTTTAGCGTGGAATTGGTTCATGAACCTGATCATTCTTGATGACCTTTTAACTACTTGCTTTGGTACTTCACATGTAATATGGATATAGATGTTGTTGAGATATGTATAAATTTGTTTCAACATAGCTACAGTTTTAGGGACAAGTGTTGCCTGTATCCTTATTGTTTCTCTCAAGTTCATCTCACATTAAGAGAGCAAATATTTCATGTTTGTGAAATGTAATATTTAATTACTATTTATAGAAGCAACGCATGTGCACTATTATAGGTGATGAGAGCACAAATACTAATAGAAATTTTTTATAAAAAAAGATAACATATTCCTACGTTTTTTATTAACCGACATTAAATCATTTTCCTACGTTTTCTAAAAAGTGATGTTAATACTTATTCATATGTTTCTTTTACTACGTAGTAAAAGGTAATACTTACATTTTTAGAAGTGTAGGCATAGCCAATTATGTGCGTGTGTATATATATTTTTAACCTACGCTCTTGCTGGACTATTCCTACGCTTTCAAAGCGTAAATATAGGTCGATATCTACCTACGCTTTTTACGGGACTATTCCTACACGTTCAAAGCGTAGGTATAGGTTGATATCTACTTACGCTTTTTGCTGGACTATTCCTACGCTTTGAAAATGTAGGGATAGGTCGAACTGTACCTACATTTCATAGAAAGGTAAGTATAACCTAGAGTCACGCAAGCAAGCACCACGCTTTGAAAGCGTGGCAAATAAACGTGGGTAAAGGCTTTACCTACATTTTTTAAACGTAGGTAAATGCCAATTTTCTTGTAGTGTTTGGACCCCCGAACCTAACTTCTTTAATTTTAAACTTAGTGCATTTAAAGAATATATTTTTGAGCGCCGAACCTGAACCGGGTATCTGATTTAGATTCTTCTGCTTATTAGAAACTTGTAAAAAATTTAGGAAGTTGTCATTATTGTGAAAAATCTGGGCATTCTATGAATAACCGTTCTTTAATATTATTTGATGATTTGAAAGTTTGGAAAGTGTGGAGAGCACCTTACAAAGGTGCCACTGACATTTCAGGGCCCAAGAATTCTTAGGTACCTAAATCTATAAAATAAGAAGCTATTTTACAGGAGTGCCTTGGAAGCTGATGAATAAAGGGGTTTAATAAGCGAAGGCATCCAAGTATGGTATAACCCCATCTTTGTGCTTGACAGGTTTGATCGTTTAAACTTCAGATAATTTCCTTCAGTTAGCTGCATTTCATGTCAGGATTATCAATTAGAATTCATGCATACATGCTCACATCTGAATTTGACAATCTGTATTGTACTTCATATGTCTTCAAATGAGTATGCTGAATTATCTGTGCATATATTGGGCTGATAGTGAACTGAATGACATTTTCTAAAAATCTGAACTACATGTGTTAAATGTTTGTATATGTCATGATGCATATCTCACATAGTCACTGAAGGTTTGTTGCATACACTTTTTAGCTGCATACATGACATGCACATAGATTTACAATTCCATATGCTCAACATAATTCTTTGAAAATCTGATAGGACTACATTTGGATCTCATTGTCATGCATGACCCAGAGGAATATAAAATGGTATGCTTGGAGAAGGATAGATTATGTTTGTCTGGAAACCCACACTATGCATAAAGGCAAGTCCTCCGCCAGGTACCTTGGGTCATATCTGCATTTACAGCAGTCTAGATGATCATGAGCATAATTCATCAAACTCCCAACATATTGTCATTACACATGTTGCATTTAGAATCCTCATATAATGCATAAATTAAGGGGGAGTCAGTCATAGCAACTCTTATGGTTCATGCATATTAGTTTAGTCTAATACCCTACATGATCTTCATGTCACATATGTTGGTTTAATATATTTAGTTAGGGGGAGTCAATGCATATACATGCAAGTGTTAATTGCATATCATCTATGTGTCAGTAGGACTGATTGACATAAATGCATATACATAAGGGGAGTTCCTGCGTTTCATAGTTTGCTCATGTGCATTTGTTTTCATTGTATATCACTCATATAGACAATACTAAAAAGATTGATTGGTTGTAATTCAAAGGGAACATATTGTTGCATTTCTGTCCAGTTCGGTCAACCAATATTTCCCATTCTGGCCAAATGAAGCTCAACTTTTTCATCTGATTAACTAGCATCTTTGCTTCTTGGTCTTTATTCTCAACTTTGGAACTCTGAATTATGATTCTCTTGAAACACTGCAAGTCATACCAAATTGATTATCAACTCCGAACTCCTTTGAGCTAATCTTTCCTATCATTCTAGAATCTACTAGAGGCAAGGAGAGCTTGGGGAGCCCATAGTAGTCTCACCCACCAGGACGTCCTCTCGACCGAGAAGGACTCGGAGGACTCTTGCAGTGTCTTCCCTGGAAAAGGGCAGAGACTCTAGCTCCTGCCAGGGTCGCCATTGTGCGGCCGGAGTGGTAGGGGCTGGCTGACCAGCCTGTGGTGCCGAGGAATCAGGGGAGACCAGGGGAGCAGGAAGATGAACGACGTTGGCCGAGAAGGTGCTCGGCCCCGCCTCTTGGCTGGCATCTTGCTCCCTATGTCTCTGCAGTAGTTCGAGAGCCTCCCGATTATCAGTCCAAAACTCGAGCCGTTCTGGAGTATGCTGGTAAGGCAACCCGTGCCCATTTTCCTGGGGAGGATCGGGCTACTCTGGTGCATTCCTGGCAGTGTTCAGGGTTTCTTCGACAGCTTGCCGTAGCCTAACAAGTGCCATGGAATTCCCTTCGGCGTCGATCTATTCCCACAGGATCTGTTCCTCGATGAGGTATTGGACTTCCTCACATGACTCAATCGCGTGGCAGATTCATGCATGAAAGGGGCAATACTGAGGGTGGTTAAAGTCCCACTGAGTGTAGTCTGCCGGGGGATCGAGGGGCAAGATTTGCGCCCACTTGACGAGGACGTCAAAAAGTTACCGGGTTCTTTCCCTGGGGAAGGAGAGGGGCCTACGATCATGCCAGGGTCTCCACCCTGGGTACCAGATCGAACGCTCTCTCCGGTTGGTGTTGGGCTCCTCCGATTCATCATCGGAAAGAGAGAATGCCGCCGTCATGTGGATCACATTGGCTGGGTGGTGAACCACATGTGCTGCTTTGGCTAGTATGGACCACGTATGTAACTGTGGAGGATCGACGAGACCGCTTTTCATTTGGATCAGGCCATCTCAGATCAGCTTCTGTGTCTGGGTCTTGAAGACGTAGCAATCTTCCAGGGAATGACCCAGCATGTAGTGGTATAGGCAATAGTTGGGATCGTCAGTTTTCTGGGCTTCGTCCGACTTGCGGACTTCAGGCAATTCGACAATCTTCTGAGCCATGCAGAGGTCGAAGAGCATCTTCATATGCTCTTCTTGAAGGAGAAGGGCATCTTCATACACTCTGAGAAGGAGGGAGTAGTTGGCTTATCAACTGGCCTTTTGTCGGAATCACTCATTCCGGCTCCCTTGCTGGCTTTAGTTGTGGGGGTGAATTCGACGATGTTCACCTCCTTGCCGGACTGGCGTTCCCGCGTCTGCTTACCCTTTGCTGCATCGTAGCTCGGGTTGTCGGCGAAGAACATCTCTATCTCGGTGACTGCCGAGTTGAGCTGGTCGAAGCCCTTAACATTGGTGCCGAAGAGCTTTTCGCTAACCTTGGCCGCCAAGCCTCGACGATAGATGGTGATGGCATCCGAAAATCCCAAAATTTGAGAAAATACTGAAAAATAGAAAATCACATTTTCGCGATCCTCGGAACACACCGATCGCAACGGTACCACTCACGCCAGGGTGAAGGATCACGCTCGCCCGCAATGACGTGCCGAAGGATTTGCCGGGAAACCGGGTCGGAAATCGAAAAATCACGCGGAAAAAGCCACGGAACACCTCCGGGCCCCCGAAACGACCCCGGATCGCGTCGATCCGAACACGAAAGATGTCCGGAATGAAATTCCAGATAAAACGGGGCCGGAAGCTCTGAGAAAATCGATCCGAGACCCGATAACTTTGGGTAAAATGTCCAGAAGTAAAGAAGGGGAGGTATGGGTATCAAGAATATCATAGACTTCAATCTAGCTCTCCTATGTAAGTGGTTGTGGAAGTTGGGGGTGGGAGAGGATGGTCTGTGGGCGCAAGCTATTAGGCAAAGGTACCATAGTAGGAGGAGAGATTAGGACCTGGCACCAGGAGCACAACACCACATCTCTCCCATGTGACGTGACATTTTGACTTGCTAGGACATTATCATCTCCAACGTCTAGGTCCATCTAGGAAAATGTGACAAGTGCTTTTTTCTGGAAGGGCAGATGTGGCTTTCTACATGAGGCTTTTTGCTGTTGTAGTAGTTCCACTGGGGTCCGTCTCGCGAACTTTTGATTTTAGTTGTTAGGTGGTACATGGGCACTAGCATTCAAGAGGAACCTCCTTTGTTTCCTCCTGGAATTTGCTCCACAGGTAGATGGAGAGGACGAGTGGGAATAGAGGTGGGGGGAGGAATGTACCTTCTCATTATCTCTAATGGAGGGGTACGCCACGGCCTTGCCCCTCACATTGGGTGACCCATGAGTTCACTGAACGTGAAGCTCCTTACTTGGAGGATTTTCTACAGGAGGCTATCCACTTAGGACAGATTGCTTCCATTCCTTCAGGGTGTAACTTCTTCTTGCTGCCTGTGTGGAGAGGAGGATGAGACCTTGGACCATCTATTTGAAGGTTGCATCTATTCACAGGGAGTGTGGGAGGAGCTTGCTTGGATGACACAATGTGTCCTTGGCCGCCATAGAGAGGTGCACCACCTTATTGGGAGATGAGATAGAAACTGGATTCTTAGAGGAGACTGAATTGTATGTCTATGGGCCTTATGGAGAGAAAGGAACAACATGACTTTTAGAAGGGAATCTAGGTCGGTGGAGTGTTTGGTTTTGTTCATTTGTGATAGTGAGAGAGTGGGCTGGGATCCTTTGTAATGTGAACTCCCATAATTGGCCCCTTTTGGTATTGTTGGGGGGTTAGGGTGGGTCGCCTGGGCTTTGTGTGGGATTTGATGTATAGGGAGTTTCTTGGGAACTTATTGACAATACTTGTACATCCTTTTTTTCATTTTCCATTTCCGGTAGAACCCGCAGAAGCACCGCCGCCGCCGCCAAATTCATAATCGTGTCCAGAATCCTGAGCCATAGTACCAGAATCACCGTTACCACCATTACCGCCACTATAGGTTACCTGTCCGTAACCTTGAGAAGCCTGTCCTCCTTGCCCTCCCTGTGCTATTGGTCCTCCATAATTATTACCTGTAAATGCCCCACCGCCACTTCCACCTTTTGCCATTACCGTAGTGCTGTTTATAAACCAAGAATCTCCACCGGCACCACCATTTCCAGTAGAACTTTGTGCACCGGCAGCACCACCTGCGCCAACACCTATACTGTATGTTGTCCCGGGCACCACAGTTATCGTAGATCTGCTATAAGCACCACCACCACCACCACCTGTGCCGCCATCAGCATTAGGTGAACCACCGGAGCCGCCACCGCCGCCCCATACCTCGGCAACAACAGAATAAACACATGAAGGGACTGTCCATGTGGTAGTTGCAGTGAATGCTTTTACCGTACAATTATTTACTACAACAGTAGCAACAGCCTGCGAGCTAACCCCACAACTGGTTCCTGTAACCGTGTACGAGGTAGTAGCTGCAAGTGTGGGAGTTGTTATAGAACCGGTGGTAGCACCGTTTGACCATAAATAGGAAGCCGGTCCCGTTGCTACTAATATTGCTGAATTACCCGTGCAGATAGTACTCGTATTAACCGCCACAGGCTGATATACACTAACCGTAGCAACGGCAGTACCGCCACAAGTACCTGTACCGGTAACGGTATATGTGGTAGTGCTTGTAGGCGACACACTGATAGAACCTGTAGTAGCTCCTGTTGACCATGTAAACGAAGCTCCCAATGTTGCTGTTAAAACGGCTGTCTGCCCGGGACAAATTGTATCATTACTAACCGCTGTAGAACCGGTAGCATATGTAATTGCAACAGTACCATCACCACCATTACCACCGGCATAAGTACCACCTGCACCGCCACCACCACCACCGGGAATTGAACCTGCTGTACCTGCCGAACCATTAGCTCCACCTGCGCCTCCTGCTCCTCCTTCTCCGCTGGAACTGGTACCACCTGCTCCGGCAGAACCCAAAGCACTGGCAGCGCCGCCACCACCGCCGGCACCGGCGTATGTTGTATTTGTTCCCGCATTACCACTACTACCACCTGTTCCACCAGCCTCTATAATAGTACCTGTACTTGCACCGGAAGTTCCTCCTGCTGCACCGGTAGTTGATGTTGCACCACTGCCGCCTGCCGCCACCACAGTAGTTCCTCCAAAAGTTGAATTACCTCCGTTACCTCCCGCAGCACCTGATGTTCCGACACCGCCTTTTCCCACAACAACAGTATATACGGCTCCCGGAGTAACAGCTATCGCACTGGATGTTGCCATAGCATCCGAATGGTATTGGGTTTGACTCAGCATCTAGATCTTGGGTCGTTACAGATGGTATCAGAGCCAAGTTGTGAAAATGTATGGGAATTAGAAATGATTGCAATGCCTAAGAGTCCAGAGAGTCCAGTACAATCAGCAGCTGGCATAGGGTATTTTATTTTATTCACCCCCCTTATTTTTCGTGTCGTGTCAAGGATTAGATGGCACCGAGGAGGTGGACTAGATCGTTGCCTGAGCTGCCTGCGGGGGCCCGAGAGGAGCCTAGTAGAGAGGAATCGGGTAGTGAGTCATCTCCCCCAGTGGTAGTGGCCCTGAGTTTGTCAGGTTAGGCCGAGTTTTATACCAGCATGTATCAATTTTTCACGCAGCAGATGAGTCAGTAGCGTCATGGTCAGGAGGCTGACGAGTGTAGTTCGTCACATGGTAGTCGTGGATGTGTTTTGCTAGAGTTTCTGCAGTTTCACCCACCAACATTTGAAGGCCAGTCGGATCCTGATGCAACGAGATCGTGGATTGATGTTGTGGAATGCATGTTCTGATCGATGGAGTGTGCGAATGATAAGAAAGTCGTGTTAGCGAGTTATCAGTTGCAGGGATCAGCCTTGTCATGATGGACTACAGAGTGGGAATTGGCATTCCAATCTTGTCCTCTACAGTAGATCTTGTGGTAGGAGTTTCTTATAGCCTTTGAGTGAGTTTTCATCCCAGAGCATGTCAGGACAAGGAGAATGTATTAGTTTATGGAGCTGACCCAAGGGGATATATCAGTAATGCAGTATCGATCTAGATTTGTAGAGTTGGGTCGCTATGCTCCCCATATCATGGCAGATGACAAGTTGAGGACTTGACAATTTATCAAAGGTCTGAGGCCAGAGCTTAGACACCTAGTGATTGCGACTTGTGTTACAGACATGGAATTAGCCTATCAAGCCGTGATAGATGCAAAGGAGGATTAGCTAAGGACCCAAGAACAGGTTGGTGTAGGGTAGTCCTAGTCAAGTCAGGGTCAGCAGAGGACCCTTCACCGGTAGTGTGTTCTCCAGTAGTCTTGGAGGTAGTTAGAATTGGCATCACGTCCATCTCCTAGCATGAATTCTTCCCCTCCAAGGTCGAGACTCAATAGGGTATTGAGGTTATTCAAAAGAAGTAGGTCTGGCAGGAGGTTCTAGGAGTAGGAGGAGCAAGTTTTATTAGTGTTTGATCAACAACTTGATGTTCAACAACTGCGGCATGGTATGAATGAGCAACCAAGACATGATGCGGGACGCTATGCGAACTAGGACTCTAAGTGAAGACGCGACTACGTGGACAACTAGACCAGCAACAAAACGATAGATTGAGTAGCACAAACTCGACACCTAAGACTCCAAGAGGGTAACTACGCCAACTAACAAGCAACTCAAGCTCGCTTTTCGTATATCGAGTTAATGGCCTTATTTCTCAAATTGTTTCCCTTGATTCTGGCATTCTGTAGGTGTTCAGTCGACCAAGAGACAGTCTTCGGTCGACCTAAATCAACAGAATTGAAAAGTCTGAAATGCAGTAGAGTTCGGTCGACCGAACTGGGTACTTCGGTCGACCAAAATTGCCAGAGCTCACCAGTCTGAAATCTGTAAAAATTTTGTCGATCGACCCCATCTTTTGGTCGACCGATTAAGGCGAACCTTCTTACGAACCCTATCCGAAACCCATTAAACTCAATCTGTTTAGGCTCTAAACTTACCCATTTGCCCTTGGGTTCTTGGTAGACCTATTGAGGGTCTTTTTGGATGATTCTAGAAAGGATTTATGGGTCTTTTACACTCCTTTGCATATATATAAAGATGACCTATGAATTTCGAGAAGCTAACCCTAATGTGTTGATTTTTCTATCTTGTAGGTGAAGAAAGGGGAGAAAGGAAGAAGGAGCTTAAGAGGAGAGGATTTGATCTACATCCAGGAGAATTTGGAGATCTTGCATGAATAGAAAGTGAAGTGGATCGATGAGAGGATCGTGTTGATGCTTGAATCGCTGCCATCCGACCTCCTTCTAACCGTTGCTTGAAAGAACATCATCAACCAGGTTTTGGAAACCAGGGGGATCTTTCCTACATCTTTTCTATGATGTTCTTGATGTGTTCCATGATCTTATAGTTTCATTTGAGCAAGTTTGTATATTTGTTTCAATTTTCTGAACAGAGAGCTTGTGTGTGTGTGACCATCTACGAACGGTCATGTGTGTAGCTTGTGCTGCATTTGTTGCAGCGTGTGTGTGTGTGTGTGCTACTAGATTTATGATCCAGAGCGTTTGGGGTTCGTCCCCATTATTGCTATGTCTACAATGTGAGGAGTGTTCTCCTCGTGGGGATTTATCCCCGTGTGTGTTAGAGCGTCGTCTCCGTGTTGGGGATTTATCTCTGAGTGAAATCTTACCGGTTTGGTAAGGGGTGGACGTAGGGAGTCCGTCGTGGTCCCGAACCACCTTCAAAATTATTGTGCATTGTGGTTTAGTTTATGCGTTTGTGTGGTTTGCTTGTTATATCCGTTTGTGTGATCTTGTGAGATCGGAGAGATTGAGAGAATTTAGTTACTTTGTCTAATTAATTCCTCAATTTCATAAAAAGTTGTTTATTCCACTGTAAGTATTTTAATTAGCCACCTAGTGTGGGGGACAATTCAACCCCCCTTCTTGTCCGCTTGCCTATCCCGGGACCAACATTAAATCATTTGCAAATCCATATTTCATTTTGAATAAAAGTAAGTCTGGTTTAGGTAAATTTGATGCCAAAAGTTATCTAGGAATTTTTCTTGGATACTCAACCAATTCTAGAGCATGAAATAACTTGTGAATAGTTTATGCTACCACATTTCTTTGGGGTAAAATTGTGGGAGATAACTCATCTTATTCTATGCCTATTTGCTTACCAAAATGACCCAAATACTATGCTTGAGCATTGAGGAGGGGGAAGTCCGCTCTGCTCGATAAAGTCGAACATAAATTGACCCATGATTCATTATGCAGCCTATCAAGGTCTACGGCAGAATTGACCCGAGATCCAGACCTCATACATTGGCGGGAGCGACGCACGTTTTCGACGACCATCACTGTATTAATGGCGGCACAGATGAGCAAGCAATGGAGCGGCGGGTCAGCGCCTACGTCTCCCCTCCCTTCCCTTGCCAGGCGAACATGTGGGTGGCTCACGACTTCATGACTAGGACAATTCCAACATCATCAAGTCAAAAGTCTAACGAAATGAACTCAAGGAAGAGCACCCTATAAATAGGACCCTAGTCAGTCGGTCAGGGAGATATATAATATACACCTCCCGAGTTCTAACTTCTCTCAAAACTCTCACCCTTCCCTCATTGAGTGAAGTTTTCACTTCCACCTCGAATGGACCAACCCATGCGTCTCTCCATCTCCGACGCTTGTCCGAGTACTCTCTTTCTCCTTCAGCTTTTGCTACCCCTTCAGTCGAGCGCTACGTGCTTCTCGTTCGAGCGTTCCTCCTCTACGTCGACGATTGTCTGACTTAAATATCAGATAGGTGGTTCTTGAGATCTGTCACAGAGTTTCTTCCGACACTCTTTATGTGTCTACATGTTCTTTCCGCTTCTTTCCGCTTCTTTCCGCACCTAATAAATCATAAGAGTCTAACTTGCGATTTGAGATAGCCAACCTCGCCCTCTACCAGCATAATTTTAGACAAACTTAAATCACTCCTCTTGTATAATCTAAGAGATGAAATTGAAACTCGAGACCTCCCCTTCAGGAGAGGAGAAGGCTCATGCTGCTCACAAGCTAGGTCATTCGTGATTAAGTTATCATTCAGGGTAAGACATGGTAAATCTCGCAAGAAAAAAAATTAATATGAGAAAATCTCGTTAATAAATTTTTGCAATTATGACTCAACAACATCGACTAATAATTAAGTGGAAGATTTGTGTCTAATGAAAAGTGCCAGGTGCTAAAAAGGTTTGTGTTTGGTTAGTCATCTTAGGACTCTACCTTTAACAGGGGGCAAGTGTTAAGTAGTGACAAATGCGTGAGGGTATAGGTAATCAGATGTGCATTTAAGTTACTCTCTCGAGCATGAAGTTCACTTCAACAAAAAGAAAATTGGGACTTAAAACAGCTATTACAACAACCCAAATTATAGAAACCTTTGCAACTCTTGTTTGCCCAGAAAGAAAGTGTGTTCAATAGATTGTGTGATTGGATGTTCTTTGCACTTCCACAAGGTGTATCAGTCATGGTGGATAATTGTGTCTATGGTCTCGAGTAAGGAGAGTCATTCCACTCTCAGTTGGAAGGTTTTCTTCGATCTTTTGCTTGGTCTGTTTAGCTGGGGATTCTTGTCTGGAGTTTAGTTAATCGTCTCTTTCCTTTCCATTTGCTCCGGCCACCTATCAGCTGTGCGTTCCAGTGAGGAGGTTGGTCGTGTTTTCCTTTCCTTAGTTGTTAGTTCCTCCAAACATGCGTCATTCAGATTTGCCATTCCTAGTGATTCGTTCGAAGATTTTTGAAAAATTCTTATCGCTCGTTGGTTGAGAACGGGCGTCTTTTGCCTTAACGCCCGCTTTTTAGTCCGCTCCGCTTCATTTTTGTTTCATCTCTATATTCCATTTCGCTTTCGCTTCACCTCCGCTCGCTCCCCTGCAAAGAGGACATTAAGGAGGGGCATCTATTGACATCCGTTTTATGACCAATAAGTTGGGTCATCTTCTTATTTATCTTTATGATGCTCCGAGTTATCTACCCTTGCTGGGCCATCTCGGTTGATTTTGGGGCTTATTTCTTGGGTCATTCTCCTTTGTTGGGTCTCGTTCCTCATTCTTTGTCCGTTGGATGAAGCTTGGTGGTCTTTTCATTGGTTTTGCCTCACCCATGTCTTTGGCAGTCGATAATTGGGCCGTTTGATGATGTGTGGAGGTCGATCGTTAGACCGCTTGCTGACTCCAAAGTCCAGACCTAATGTTCTTCTTTCAATCTTATCTTTTGTTATCCGTTGAGCTCTGGCGGTTTATTGTAAGGCCGTTAGAGTCCTTCTGGCGGTTGAATCTTGGACCATTTCCAATGGCAGAGTCCTATTCAAACTTTCAAATCTTATCCTTTGTTGAATGAGTATCTCTGGCTGCCCATTCCTGGACCATTGGTGTGCTGTGGAGGTCTATTGTAAGACCGTTTTATCAGATAGAGAGTTCTAGCAGAACTACTCTCTCTGCTACGCCGTGGATAAGAAACACTTTTAATTTGATGATTTCTCTCTCAGATCTGATCCTCAGAAGCTTCTGTTTGTTTCTATGGACTCTTAGGAATATTATCCATGAGAGTTTGCTGGGTTTCATCCTATTTTCTAGCTAGAATCTCTCCAACTCGTCCAGGAACTTAAGGGCCTATAATTAGAACCCTTGGCTTCTTGGGTTGAAGGGGAGATTTCTGGAGTTCACGTCGAGGTGCTGCCACTTCCTGGAGCTAGTACCCACCAAGGAGAAGGGCTGTCTATGTCCACAAACCTCTTGGTCAAGGGAGTATCAAGTTCCAAGGGTTTAGTCTATAGGGTTCCTAGCACGAGGCCCAAGTCTTCTGGCCGGCCAGGAGAAGTGGAGATCAAAGTCCCAAGTTGCTACTCTATCTGCTCCGGCTGCCATGGCATTGATCTCCTGACATCAGAATCGTCGACCTGTGGGCATGCCTATTAGGCCTTAAAAAAGGGGGGGGGAGAGAAGAAAGGGAAAGAAAAAGAGAGAGAGAAAAAGAAAAGGGAGATAAAAAAGAATAAGAAGAAAAGAAGAAGGAAAAAGAAAGGAAAAGAAAAGGAAGAAATAGAGAAAGGAGTAAAAAAATGGGAGAAAGAGAAAAGAAAAAAAGAAAAAAAAAAGAGAAGGAAAAATGGTAATCATGACGTGATTAGTGTGCTTGCTTGCCTCACGAGCATGTCTGCATGTAATATAGTATTAATACACTCCCTCTAAATTTCTAGGACCATGCTTCCTTGCTAAATAACACTGCCCAGATTCTAGGTTTGTGTGTGCTACGGCATACACTAAGGAATGAAAAGCCAAATTTTGGTGAGTGCATATCACTAGGGGAAGGGTCATAGCTATGTTGCTAGCACAACTCACAGGATACACCCTAGACGAAACTCCCACACTTTGCACGCGATATGAGCAATGGTCCTTAGCCATAGGGATGTCAAAAACTCTCCTTAACACTTCATGGATACTCAAATCTCTACACTCGGGTAAAGGGTGACTGTGAGGAAAAAGCTGCTTGCCCCTTTCAGAAAGAAAAAAGAAAAAGGAAAAAATGATGATAATGATAAGTGGAATGTGAATCCAAGTAGTCGGGAATCCCCATTGAGACACATGAGAAAACTCGTGCCGAATGGTGAAGTTCAAGATTCAAAATAAACAAGGGGGCTGTGTGAAGCTATCGAAAGTTGAGAGCCTAAAATGTGTGTGTAGGCGGTAAAGTAATCCTATAGTGTTACTTAGAACGTCTGCATATCCCTATGTCTAGGGTTCACTACTTGCATACCAGCATGTTCACACCATGGAGAAATTATCTTGGGTGCAGGTTGTGATTTGAGCTATGCACGTAGGCTAGGTTGTAGCCTCTTCACGCATGCACATTCCTTTTAGTTGTGCTTCATGGAACTACCATGTTTATGAATTAAGGGCGTTGCCCTTACCCTATTCCCGATAGAGGGGATATACTATGTATCTATTTGTATGCCTGCCATCAATGAATGCTCGCATACTTGGGTGAATAAATGATATAATAGTGATGATAAAAAATGACGATGAAATGAATGAAATAATGATGATAAAAAAGAAAATGATAAATATATTTCCATAGCCCCGCTGGTATCATCAAGTACATGTCTAAAATATCTTTATTTATGTCAAAAGATTTCACATAAAAATAGCAAAAATTTGGGGTATGGATGAAATCTCTACATTATTAAAAAGAACAAACGGATCTTATAATTAGTGCATTTGGTGCAATCTATATCATATATATGTAAAGATATTACAAAAATATGCATAGTTCACCGAGACGATCACCCACCGGACCGCCACGGCCGGCGCCACCGACCCGTACGGCCAGCCGACCTTCACCTGGTCGAGCGCCGACGTCGACGGCTGCCTGGTCGCGTGGGCGGCCGGGAACGAGGCGAACCTGCCGGAGCGGCAGGCGGTGGAGATCGTCGCCACTGTCTACATGCCGAAGGGTTCGGCTGCTGTCGGCCCGCGTGACCGCCTGGTGGTCCGCGGTGACGAGTTCGAGGTGTCCGGTGAGCCGGGCATCTGGCAGGCGCCGGGTTCCTTCGACCAGGTCGTGAACCTCAAGCGGTCGGAGGGGTGACATGGCCCGCGCCCGCGTCAAGATCAACTCGTCCGGAGTCCGTGACCTCCTCAACTCCCCCGGTGTCCGCGCCGACCTCGAGGCACGCGGTGATCGTGTTCTCGCGGCTGCGGAGGCGTCGGCGCCGGTCGAGTCGGGCCGTTACCGCGATTCGCTGACTGTGTGGTCGGACTCGACGGACCGTGCCCGCGTGCGTGTCGGCTCCGAGCTGGACTACGCGCCCGGCGTCGAGGCTGGCACCGGCACCCTGTCCCGCGCCCTGGACGCGGCCGGATGAGCCTCCCGCTCCTGGTCGCCCCCGACGTCGAGGCGTACCTGACCGCGTACCTCCGCATGTCCCTGTCGTCCGCTGGCCTGTCGTACACGTCCGGCGTGACCGTCTCGATCTCTGTCCCTGATCCGCTCCCTGCTCGCCTCGTCGTGGTTCGCCGCGACGGGGGCTCACGGCTCGACAACGTCCGTGAGGCCGCCCGACTCGGTATCCGGGTCTGGGCCTCGTCCGACAAGGACGCGCACGACCTGGCCGCTTACGTGGCCGGGCTCGTTGTGGCCTCGCCCGATGGTCAGCCCGTGCTTCGTGCACGGCTGCTCAGCGGGCCGTCGTCGATCGCCGAACCGAACCCCGCACGTCGCCTCCGCTACCTGACAGCGGAAGTGCTCGTGCGGTGCGCAACACCCGCCTGACCCCGGTCCACGTCCGGGCAAACACCCAACCCTCTCTGAAGGAGCCCGTCGTGGCCCTGGTTGCTGACAATGTCCGGGTAGCCGTCACCGGGGCTGTGTACGCCGGCCCGATCGCTACCGCCGCCCCCACTTCCCACGAATCCGCCCTGGCGGTCGGGTTCGTCGATCTCGGCTACGTGTCCGAGGATGGCGTGACCGAGACGCAGGACCGCTCCACCGAGCAGATCCGCGCCTGGCAGGGTGCCGCGCTGGTCCGCGAGGTCACCACCGACTCGTCGATCACCTACGACCTGACGCTGATCGAGACGAAGATGGAGACCGTCGAGCTGTTCTATGGCTCGACCGTCGACGACACCGACGGTCAGATCGACATCGACCCGGGCGCGACCGGTGGCGTGAAGTCGTTCGTGATCGACGTCCTCGACGGCGCGAACGTGATCCGCATCTACATCCCCCGCGGCGAGGTCACCGCTGTCGGTGACCAGGTGTACGCATCCGGGGAGGCCATCGGCTACCCGGTGACGATCACCGCGTACGACAACGCCGGGACGACCGTCACGAAGTGGTACTCGCCACTCATCGACGAGTCCTGATCATCTCCGCCCGACCCGACGTGCGTGGACGTCGGGTCGGGCGGTTCTGTGCTCTCCACGCACCCACCCACGCAGGGGGCACCTCATGGCACGGAAGGCACCGAAGGACTACCAGCGCGTTCACAAGCCGTTCGAGTTCCGAATCGGTGAGGTCGCGTACTCCTTGCCGACGGACCTGTCGGTTGAGGCGATGGCCGACCTCGCCGAAGCGGAGGACGGGTCACCGTCGAAGATGCTGGCCGCGATCCGGGCACTCGTCCCGGGTGAGGCCACCGAGGCGATCGTGAAACTGCCGATGGCCGACTTCCGCGAGGTGCTGGCCGACTGGCTCGACGACATGTCCGGCGGTGAGTCGGGAAACTCCGGGGGCTCCTCTACGTCGTAGGGGAGCATCCCGGCCCGCTCGCGTACGACCTGCGAACCCTGGGTGTGTCGATCGACGACCTGGGCCGATCGGTGACATGGCGCGAGGCGTGCCTGTTGTTCAGCCAGATCGTCCCCGACCCGGCGTCACGCACGCATGCGGCCATCGCGGGCTGGGACTTCCCGGCGTCACGTGACTGGCAGATCGCGGCGCAGGCACTCGACGACTTCCGCACGGTGAACAGCAAGAAGCGGATCAAGCCGATCGCACGGCCGTGGCCCGCTGCTGGAACGAACCGGTTCGGGAAGGGCCGGCAGAGGGTCGCTGACGCTCGCGCACTGCTCCGTTCGATGTCTGGGAGGGGGTGACCCGTGGCCGGTGAAGTGGCTACCGCGTGGGTCACCCTCATGCCGTCGTTCAAGGGCGGCAGCGCGGCGATCTCCCGCGAGCTCGACCCGGCGATGGCGTCGGCGGGCACGTCGGGCGGCAAGAAGTTCGGCGGCGGCTTCACGTCGAGCCTCAAGGGGCTCGCGGGCGGCGTCCTAGCCGGGCTCGGCATCGGCCTCATCACCGACACGTTCTCCGACCTCGTCGGCGGCGCGTCGGACCTGAACGAGACGATCAGCAAGTCGAACACGATCTTCGGCGACAACGCCGGCGCGGTCCAGAAGTGGGCTGAGGACTCGGCGAAGAACCTGGGCCTCCCCAGGCAGGCCGCGCTCGACATCGCCGCGAACTTCGGCAACATGTTCCAGCAGCTCGGGTTCGCTGGCGCCGACGCGGTGGAGATGTCCGAGGGCGTCGCGCAGCTGTCCGCGGACCTGGGCTCGTTCAACAACCTCCCCACGCAGGACGTCGCCGACAGGCTGAGCGCGGCGTTCCGTGGCGAGTACGACAGCCTCCAGCTCCTCATCCCGAACATCAACGCTGCCCGCGTCGAGCAAGAGGCGATGGCGGCGACGGGCAAGACGAACGCGAAGGAACTGACCGCGCAAGAGAAGGCCGCCGCTGTCCTGGCGATCGTGAACAAGGACGGCGCGTCGGCCTTGGGCGACTTCGCCAAGACCAGCGACGGCGCGGCGAACAAGGGCAAGATCCTTTCGGCCCGGTTCGCTGACCTCAAGTCGTCGATCGGTCAGAAACTGCTCCCGATCTTCGACCGCCTGCTCGACTTCGGCGGCAAGATCCTCGACTTCTTCTCCGGCGCTGGTGCGGGCGCTGGGAAGTTCAGCGGCATCCTGTCCGGCACGGGCAAGGTCGTCGGCAAGGTGTTCGGTGCGGTGAAGGACTTCATCACCGACAACCGGGCCACGTTCGAGGCGTGGGGCAAGCAGGTCGGCGCGATCTTCACCGGCATTCGTGACCTGGTGGTCGCTGTCGTGGGGCGGATCGTGGAGTTCTGGGACGACCACGGCGCCCGGATCATGGCGACCATCGCGGCAGTCTGGGACCGCGTGAAGGCGATCATCGGCGCTGCGTTGGCGATCGTGTCGGGGATCATCCAGGCGTTCATCGACGTGTTCACCGGCGACTGGTCGGGCGCGTGGGAGAACATCAAGAAGATCGTCGGCAAGGCGTGGGAGTTGATCGCCAACGCGATCGGGCTCGCCTGGGATCTCATCAAGGGCATCATCATGACGGCCCTGTCGGCCGCGTGGGACTGGATCTCGGGCAAGTTCTCCGAACTGGTCGAGTGGGTGAAGGGACTCCCCGGTCGCTTGCTCGAGGCAGGTGCCGCGGTTTGGACGTGGATCAGCGACAAGGCCGGCGAGATCAAGGATGCCGTGATTGGCGCGGTCGCCTCGTTCATGCTGTGGGTCGCTGACCTTCCGTCGTTGCTCGCCGAGAAGGCCGGCGCGGTCTGGGGTTGGGTGACGGACAAGGCGAAGTTGATCAAGTTTGAGGTGATCGAGGGGCTGGCCGCGTTCTGGGAGTGGCTGAAGAACCTGCCCGAGACGATCAAGAACACCGCGGGTGACGTGTGGGGCTGGATCGTCGACGCCGCCCGCGATGCTGCTGCTGCCGCGTGGCGTGCGATCCGTGACCAGTTCAACCCCTTCGACGGCTTCGATGACCAACTCTCGGACTGGAAGCAGGAGCAGGCGTCAGGCGGCCGGGTTGGTAGCGGCGGGTCGCGCGGTGCAGCTGACTCCCGTACCGGTGTCGGTTCCGGTGACCGGCTGGCTGGTGGGTCGTGGTCCCCTGCGAGCGCGGGTGAGTGGTTCGGGCAGCCCGCGGGCGAGGTGAGCGTGACGCAGGTCAACAACTACGCGCAGGCCCCGATGACACCCGATGACTTGTCGTGGCACGCGTCGAACCTGGCCCGGCTCGGCCCGCTGGACCGGCCGCGTGGTGTCCGCGTGATCGAGCGCGCCGTATGAGGCTTGCCCGGACCCCTGTCACTGTCGCGGAGTTCGCGGCGTTCGTGGATGCCACCGGTCACGTCACCACGGCCGAGGCGCTCCCGGCCCCGGACGGCAGCGCGCCGGGCTCGATCGTGCTGCGCCCCACTGCGGCCCCGTGGCCTGCCGTGCCTGAGGGTTCGTGGTGGCAGTGGCAGGCGGGTGTGTCGTGGCGGCGTGCCCTCGATCGTGGCCTCACCGACCACCCGGTCACCCACGTCAGTGTCACCGACGCGGAGGCGTACTGCGCGTGGGCTGGTGGCCGGCTCCCGACCGAGGCGGAGTGGGAGATCGCGTGCCGGGCTGGCACCACGACGGAGCGCCCGTGGGGTGACGAGCTGGACGGCCGCGCGAACACGTGGCTCGGTCCGTTCCCGCACACCCGCAAGATGTTCGGTCCGTGGCCCGCGTTCACGACACCGGTCGGTCTGTTCCCGCCGCAGAACAGCGACGGCCTGTTCGACGTGATCGGCAACGTCTGGGAGATCACGGCCTCCCCGTGGGGTGGCCCGCTCGAGCAGACCTGCTGCGGGAAGCCGATCCGCACGGACGCGACCCGGTACGTGAAGCGCGGCGGGTCGTTCGCGTGCCACCCGTCCTACTGCGACCGCGCCCGCTCGTCGGGTCGGCAGCCGGTGGGGATGACCGACACGACCGCGCACAACGGGTTCCGGGTCGCCTACGACGGGGAGGGCTGATGGGCACGCAAGTCCTCACCGATGGCTCGTTCGAGGCTGGCACGACTGGCTGGACCCCGATCGCGGGCACGCCGACGCTGACCTCGACGGTGGGCGACGCGGAGCAGGGCACCCATCACGCGCTCGCGCACATCAACAACACGTCCGCGCGCGGGTTCGTGTCGCCGTCGGGGGAGCGTGTCACTGGCCTCACCGCTGGTGACAAGGTGTCGGTCCGCGCGTGGTTCAAGTCCGTCACGGGTGACCGGGATTGGGCTGTCGGCATCCGCTGGTACGACGCGGGCGGAACGCAGGTCGGCGCCGATGACATCCCGACCCGCACCCCGGTCTCACCGACCGGCGCGGCCAAGTCGTACACGGGCACCGCCCCGGCGACCGCGACCCAGGCCGCGATGCTGCTGTCGGGCGGCAATGGCGTGAACCCGTCTGACACGAAGATCGACGGGGCGGTCCTGATCGAAGGCGTCTACTCGGGCGGCTACCTGGCGCACGGTGCGTCCCCGCCGGCGCTGGTCGGACCGAACTGGATCTTCCTCACCCTCGACGACGCGGCTGCCCGTGACATGGCGAAGATTGCGGAGTTCGCGGCGCTCGCCGAGACGGGGATCACCCTCCCCCGCTACAACGTGCCCGACCCGTCGTGCTCACCGTCGCGGTCGTCCTTCTTCACCGGTCTCCAGCCGCTCCAGCACGGCATCACCGGTGTTGACGAGTCAACGTCGGAGTGGATCAGCGAGGACCTCGACGACGTCTCGATCGCCACGATGGTCGCTGGTGCGGGTGGCCGGTACTACCACGTGGGGAAGGTGCTGCACGACTACCTGACGGCTGGTGGCGGCACCTACCACCTGGCGAACGCTGCCCGCATCTACGGCACAGACGAGGGTTACAAGGGCTGGCTGGTCGACTGGTCGGAGTGGGACGCGGACACGTCGTCGTTCACGACCGGCACCACCACCACCGATGAGGCCGACTACCACACTGACGTTCTGTCGGCGAAGGTCACCGAGTACCTGGAGGACCACGCCGCCGACTATCCGACGACGCCGTTCGTGTTGAACATCTGCGTGCAGAACAACCACGGCAACCACGGCGAGGACCCGATCACAGGCTCGACCGCACCCGACGTCAGTGCTGCCCCGCGCGACCGCCCCGAGCCGACCGGTTCCGAGCTGACGCAGTGGACGAGCCTCGGTTGGACGCCGACCGTGTTCCCCGCGAACGAGCTCGACGACGTGACGATCTTCGCGGACCCTGACGCGCCGTACAACAACACGGCCCCGCAGAACGCGCCCGCGTACTGGCCAACCGGTCCGATGGGTCCGACGGCCCTGTCGAACAACGAGCCGGTCCTGCGGGACCGGGTGCGGTCGTTGCAGTCGGTGGGTGATCTGCTCACCGACCTCCAGGCGACGCTCGTCACCGAGGGCCTCGACGGCGACACCTACATCGTGCTCATGTCCGACAACGGCTACCACATCGCGGAGTGGACGTTGCGGAAGTCGAAGGGCTTCCCGATGCCGACGGACCTGGAGATCCCCGCTGTCGTCGTCCCGCCCGGTGGCACCACCCCGCGCACCGAGACCGCGCTGGTGACGACCGCGGACTGGATGCCGACGATCTTCGACTCGTGGTCACTGACCCCGCCGGATCACGTCGACGGCTATTCGATCCTCGGGCTTCTGGACGAAACCACCTACAGCGTGCGCAAGACGCTCGTGCAGGTGTTCCGCACGTCCGGTGATTGGGACAGCCACATCGAGTCCGGTGAGGCGCCGTCATGGGATGGCGTCACCGGCGAGGACGCGGCCGGTGTGCAGTACCGGTACGTCAGCCACGAACCGAACTCGGTGACGGCCCCCCCGACTGAGAAGGGGATGCTGTTCGTCCTCACCGGCCCCGACGCCGACCCGTTCTGCATGAAGAACCGGTACGGGGAACTCACCGACGCGTCACGTGCCGCCGTGCATGCCGCGCTGGTCGCTGCCCGTGACGTCACCGGTTCCGCTGCCCGCGCCGCTGCCCTGGTGCCGCTGCCGACGCTGGTGTTCGGTGCCTCCAGCGTCACGTATGAGCGCATCTACCGGATCAACGGGACCGACCTGCGTGACATCGGGATCGAGGTTGTCGACCTGTCATCCCCGTGGCCTGGTCGACGTGGCGGGAACCCGCTCATGCCTGGCGTGGACGGCTCGGTGATGGTGAGGGACAAGCGTCGCGGCGAGGGTGTCACGGTGTGGCGTTGCCGGGTGATCGGCAGCAACTCCGACGGCACGTTCCCTGGCCCGACGTCGAACGCTGAGCTGATCCGCGACAGCCTCGACGACCTGGCGCGGCTGCTGAACATCGAGACGATCTCCGGCAGTCAGGGCGGGATGCTTCAAGTTGAGGTGGAGTACCGGGACAGCGAGGTCCGGGCCGCCAGGGTCGAGGTGCAGTCGGTGATCGACTGGCGGGCCGCCGGCCGGAACCTGGCCGCAATCGACCTGACACTGGTGAACCCGGACCCGTTCTGGCGTGACCGCACCTCGATCAGCGGGACCCCTGTCCTGTTCGACTGGGCCGAAGACCAGGACCAGGGGACGATCCAGTTCCTCGAGCACACCGGCGGGTCCGCGGCCGTGCAGGACGCGATTCTGATCATCCGGGCAGGCTCGGCGACGATGCCCGGCCCGATCCACGTCTACGACAAGTTGCTGGCGTCGGGTGTCCGGTACACGGAGGACTTGGCCGCTGGTGAGCGGCTCGAGCTGGACTTCGGTGAGTGGACGGCGCGCGTGTACGAGGACGAGGACGACGACTCGGGCACGAACGCGGAGGACTTCATTCGCCGGGACGCGGGCCTGGGTGTGTGGGTGCGTCTGCACGCCTCCCCGAACAACGCCCGCTATTCGGTCTGGGTGGAGACTGCCGGCCCGGTCGCGTCGGACGCGTCGATCGAGCCGCGGTTCCGTAGGGCGTGGCTGAGTGCCTGACTTCAAGCCTTCGCTGTGGGCGGTGGACACTGCCGGGACCCCGACGCATGAACTGATCGGTCTCGGTCCGATCACGTGGAAGAACTCGACGGCAGAGCTGCCGGGAGGGGAGTTCTCGTTCTCCCTGGTGAAGAAGCCTCAGCACGCGGACGAGTTGTCGGTGGGCCGTGAGTTCGCGTTGCAGATCAACGGGCAGTGGCAGACGGGCAGCCATTCGGAGGTGACTCAGCTCGCCAAGCCGATCGTCACCCCGGATGGTGTGGCGACGGTCATGGTGTGCGGGTTCCAGTCGATCTTGCGCCGGTTGCAGGACGTCCCGGTGGAGTTCGCCGCGCCTGCGTTGCCGCGTCACGTCACGGGCACCCCGGGCAAGATATTCGACGACTTGTGGGACGAGGCGCAGGCCGACGGTTACCTGACGGGTTGGACGAAGGATTTCACCGACACGACGGACACGCGGGGGGTCGCGTGGTCCCGCACCCTCGACTTCTACATCGGCAAGACCGATTCGTGGAGCGAGCGGAACATCGTGTCGGAGGGGCTGCTGAAGCTCGGGCGCGCGTGGACGGTGAGCAGGTCGCAGACCCCGGTCGAAGCGAGGGCGGCGGTCGCCTTCTCCACCGTGGCCCCGATGTCGTGCAGCTTCCAGTCGAGGAACAGGCTCTTGCCCTGACGCTTCAGGTCGCGCGCCAGGGCCATGCCCTCGGTCGCCAGCAGCTGCAGGCCGATCTTGTAGAACGACACCGCGTCGCCCAGCGCCTCGACCATCGCCTCGGCCTCGGCGCGGGTCGGCAGGTCGAGGGGCAGGATCAGGCGCGGGTCGGACATGCGGAGCCTCCGTGGATGATCCCTGCTATGCCGGGTGTCAGGGGCGCCGGACAACCGATTTAAGCGGCGCGGATCCGTGAGCTCTGCTCACAGGCGCGCGTTCGCCGGTCAGACCCGGCGGTAGCTGGTCGCTTTGCGGCCGACCCAGGCCAGCACCCATTCGTCGGGGACGATCTTGCAGATGGCGGCGATCAGCTTGTTCGGGCCGCCGGTGACGCGCACCGCCCGGCCGGCCTCCACGGCCCGGTAGCCTTCCTCGGCCACGGTGTCGGCGTCGAGCCACATCCATTTCGGGATGCCGCTCATGGCCTGGCGCGTATGGTTGACGTCGTGGAATTCCGAGTAGGTGAAGCCGGGGCAGAGCGCGGTGACGTGCACCCCGGTCCCCAGGGCCTCCATCTGCAGGCCCTGCGAGAAGCGCACCAGGAAGGCCTTGGTCGGGCCGTAGAGGGCGGCGCCCGGCATGCCGGGGATCAGGCCGGCCAGGGAGGCGACGTTGACGATCCGCCCGTAGCCGCGCGACAGCATCCCGGGCAGCAGCTTGTGCGTCATCTCGCAGACCGAGGTCAGCAGCACCTGCAGGAAGGCCTGCTGGTCGCTCCAGGTGGTCTCGGCGTAGGCGGCGGGCAGGCCGTAGCCGGCGTTGTTGATCAGCACGTCGACGTCGCGGCCGCGCGCCTCGATGGCCGCGATGATCTCGTCGACCGCTCCGGGCCGGGCGAGGTCGGCGGTCACCACCTGCACGTCGGTGTCGTAGAGTTCGCGCAACTCCTCGGCCAGCTGCTCCAGGCGCAGGGTGCGGCGGGCGGTGAGCACCAGGTCGTGGCCCTGGCGGGCGTAGAGCCGGGCGAAGGCCTCGCCTATGCCCGCGGAGGCGCCGGTGACGAGGCAGAGGCGCCGGCTCAAGGGATCAGGCCGCGGCGGTGCCGGTGGAGGCCGCGCTGTTCAGCAGGTCGGCGACGGTGATCTTGGCCAGGCGCTCGGCCGCCGCCGCATCGGCCTCCTTGATCGCCCCGGCGATGGCCCTGGGGATCGCCTCGCCCACCGGGCAGCCCTTGGCCCCGGCCGGGGGCGCGCCGAAGTGGGCGCAGCCGTTCACGGCCCTGAGCACGGTCTCGAGCGTGATCCTGTCGGGCTGCCTTGATGAGCGAATGCTCAGTAGGAATTATATCTCAAGAGTAAGCTATCTTTAAGTAGTTTACATGTTACGTGCGATACAGGTATAGCTATGCATGAAAGATGACAAGAATATCAAGAACATTAAAGATGAACTATCAAGATTCAAGATTTTAACAAGGGAAGCTATCAAAAGATTTACAATTATATCAAGGAGAGATACTATCAAGTGTTCCGAGCACGTAATATCAAGACATGTCACGAGTATTGGCTATGTTCCATTCAAGCAAGTACACACCCATTTCGGGCCACGTAAATCATGTCATGTCAAGTCAAGCACTAGTACGATAAGTAGAATGTCATCGATCAATCAAGCTAGTCATGCACTTTGGTGCAATATCACACCGTGGTCAATAATAGTTTTCATGGGCACAAGTACTTTTGGGTGCTCCTCCCAGGACCCGACCGGGCCCCATTAACGCCAGACATTGAGTCATGTAAAGTATCTCGAACATCCACTATAGTTTATAGCCAATAGAATTCCAAGGTATAAGCCTTTATAGCATAATAAGGTAGATTCTTGAAATTCAAGGAGTTCAAGGACAGAACTTGGAGTAGAAACCGACTCATGATGAACTCACGAAAAATCATGACAAGCAGAAAAACTGGGTGAATTGGCGCCCTTCTGGGTAGCCAATGATTCCATAATTGGCTCCCTGGCAGAGGAGCGCCCATTCTATGAAAAAGACAAGGCAGAGGAATTGGCACCCATGCACAGGGGCGCCCATTCAATTGATGACTCCTGGACTGGTCGCCCATTCCAGAGTGCAGAGAGAACTACTCATAGGGGCCGGTAACAGCACACCCTGAGGGCTAGGCTATCATGTTTTTTTAGAGTGACATGACATTCAAGGGGCTCTAGGATTTTTAGGGTACAACCTGTTCGGCTGCCTTGAGGGAATCTAAGACTAGTGTAGATTTATAGAGGTCCCAATGATGAAATCATCAGTCCGAAGGAAGAAATATCCCGCGGAAGATTCAAACATCACCGAGAGTTGACGTGGATGCGAGAAACACCGTGAAACATAGGCTTTATCTACGGAATGAGATAACCGTGCCAAGAAGACCCGTGGTATGGGTCATAAAACCACGAACAAGACTGCAAGATAGGAAATTGGCGCTTCAAGAATTGGCGCCCTGGCAAAGGGGCGCCCATTCATTTATTCAATAATTTCAAAAAAACTAAAAATAGGCGGCCTAGTATAGGGGCACTTATTCCAGATCCTATAATGGGAGCCCAGACAAGGAGGCGCCCAGTCATTAGTTCTCAAGTAATGGGCTAGCAATTGGCGCCCTTGTACAGGGGCGCTTCTTCTAGTCTTATTAAAATTCACCAATAATGGGCGCCCTCTCAGGGAGGCACCCATTCAGTACAAGGATCACTCCTCGTATAACACTGACTCATGGTGACGTAAGTCGAAGATGCCACATCTCAGGACCCCCACGGCGTCCCACACCTGGTCCTCACATGATGCCTAGCATCAGTCAGACCATGGGTCAACACGTGGATCGAGGTCTACTCACCCGGGACTTGAATCGGCACTAAAGAAACCACAGGCTAGGCCTCAGACGATGAACGGTCCATCATTGGCCGCTCAAGGATGCACGGGTAAGTCTCAGCTGTGCGTGGGAGAAGGACGGTCCAACCTGACCGTTCATCAATCCCAATGGTAAGAAACAACGGTCGGAAACTCACGGGATGCGCGGTTGGTCTTGGGCCACTCAAGGGATGTGCGGTCGAACCACTGGCCGCACTTGCCCGCCGAAGGGCGGCCAAGCCAGGGCCGCACAAGGAAGAATGGCTGACTCTCAGCCGCACCAGGGGGATGGACGATCCAATACGACCGTACCTCCTCCAACGGTAAGAACACAAGTGCGGTTGGGACCTAGCCGCACAAGGGAAGGGCGGCTAGGACCTCACCGCACAAGGCACGTGCGGTCCAACCCTGGCCGCACAACCTGCCAATGGCACCAGGTGACGTATGGCCAGACCCTGGCCACACGAAGGGTCATACAGCCAGACCCTAGCCGCACGTGGGGATATACGGCTAGAGCTTAGCCGCACACCCCAAGCACAGCATAACTGTCATAAACAATGGTCAAAACCCCGGGAGATGGGCGGTCACCTTGGGGCCGCACATAGGGACCTGCGGTCCCATGATAGACTGCTCAACCCTATTACGCATCGAGCCTGACTCGCAGCATGCCGAGCCGATGGGCAGCCAGGACAGGACCGCACAAGGGATGTGCGGGCCCCGGTTCGACCGCACGTCGCTCACCGACGCGAAAACGGTGAAACTCATTAGAATTGCCCATTTCGACCGCGAATCGAGCCCTACAAAGGGGGAAACGATGGGAAAAGAACCCCCAATCCCCCTAGCATGCTTCTATACCCTTGAAATGCGGAATCGCGCCGTGAAATGGCGGATCGGGTGAACTCACCCCGTGACATGATTTTCCCTTCCCGGCATACAAATGACCCCACTCGACCTCGCCTTGGCCTACAAATCATGGGAATGGAATGACACTGAGCTAGGGATCGTCCCCCTACCTCCGGTTTACGATGAGACGTCAATCTGAGCTCGATCCCAAGAAGAACGTCGTTGAGAACCCCACCTTCCCTCACTTCCCATGCTCGCCACACGTCCGCACGACCGCCCTGCCGTCACCCACGTCCTCGCACCATCGTCCCGCCGCAATCTGCAGCTGGTATGGAGGCCGTCGCGATCGAATGGGTGAGAGAGAGGGAGAGGGATGCACGTAGGAGGAAGAAGAGGTGCTATCTGGTTGGAGCACACATGGGAGGTTAGCATGTCCTTACTGTATGGAAGATACTAAATCATTTGTATTGAAATATAGTGGAAAAGTATGCTGATTTGATTGCCATCGGCAGTTTCTACCACGTGACCATCCTTTCCGAAGGCAAAGGGACTCATTTCAGAGAAACACTGTTGAAATGGATGAAGCAGACTTACAACGGGTATCTAGTCGACATATGGTGGCACGGGTGCAAAATTTACCAGATGTAGTACAACTAGGCGTTAGCACACGACAACTCCCTCGATTCGGAAAGGATCACAACTAGAACAAGAAAAGTATTTTCTAGGAATTGCCTTATTGGTCAACTCTTCTAGTATGACACAATCTGGATGTCATGTATATCGTGAAGAATATTTTTCATAATGTGTTCAACACGATCATGAACATAAAAGGTAAAACAAAGGACAATGCCAAAGTGCGTATGGACTTGAAGATGCTTTGTAAACATCCAGAACTGGAACTGCAGATTATACATGGAAAAACTATGCAACCTAAAGTAACTTATGTGCTTAGCGATAAACAGATCAAGGAAGTGTGTCAGTGGTTGAAACAGTTGAGATTCCCAGATAGATATGTGTCCAACATATGTCATTGTGTGAATGTTAGTTATGGGAAAAGATATGGACTGAAAAGTCATGACTGTCATGTGTTCATGGAGAGGTTGGTGCCCATTGCATTCCGTGACTTGTTACCAAAGCCTGTATGGGGAGCACTAACCGAGCTGAGTCAATTTTTCAAAATTTTATGTGCATCGGAACTTAGACTTCGGGATGTACAAACTATTGAAGATAATGTGGTCATGACCGTTTGTAAGCTAGAGAAGATATTTCCGTCGACATTCTTCGATTCGATGGAGCACCTGATTATCCATTTGCCATACGAGGCTAGAGTCAGAGGTCCAGTACAATTTCAATGGATGTATCCATTTGAGAGGTATGCGAGATTTTTTTTCTTTTGGCCACTACGTGTGTACGATATTTATGTCATTGTCATCTGAATTGTTGTTGTAGGTGCATGCATGAATTAAAAATGAAAGTTCGCAATAAGGCGAAGGCGGAGTGTTCGATTACTAAGGCATATATTATTGAAGAAATTTTGAACTTCTGTTCGATGTACTTTGAGCCAGAGATTCAAACTCGTCGTACTCGACCTCCACGTAATGATGATGGGGGAGTTACTGATTTGTCAGATCGGCTCTCTATATTTAAGCATCCTGGACGTGTGTTCGGACATTGCTTGACTCGCATGCTCGAAGATAGAGAGTTGCACGCCGCAGAGATATATATTCTTCTGAATTGTACCGAGATTGAACCCTATATTGAGTATGTTCTTAACTCACATTTCCTTATGTACATAAGTTGTTTTGGGGACAATCTTGTTCTTGTTGCTGTTATGTCTATTTCTGGTATGTTTGCTTTCTTTCGGTTATCTTGGTTTTGGGATTGCTTGCATGCTGTGGATTGTGGACACTGGTTCTGGCTCTGGTTTAAGGTATCTTTCATGAAAGAATGGATTATAGGAAAAAGAAAAAATGACTATTTCGCATCAGTTGGACCAGTCTGCATTTCCTAGTTGTAGCCAATTGAATTTTCCCCCCTTTTTCCTGCGAGAGTTAAAAAGTCTTCTTCTTAATGCCGAGTGTTGGAAAGCATTTTTTCACAGGCGGGCTCTTGGCAATCACGGCACTGTTTAAGGGGTTGTGGCCGACGCAGGTAAGCTGGTGTTCGTGTATCGGTATGACATGCTGCTGTCTCATCTTTCTACCCTTCCCTTTTTGAATGCCTCCCGATCAGGGAACTTGCGTTAACACAAACCTATCACCACACGCGGAGATGGCTTCTACCGCACGAGCTTAGCTGCTGCTTGAGGAGGGGGAGGAAATGGTGAGTGAAACTGGGGATTGTGTCGCGTTGCGTCGACCTAGCCGCTCTATTATCATACGAGTAAAATGGTTGCAAGGATAAAGGATAAAGATGAGGTGGGTTACAACCAGACAAGTCTGAGGAGGGCGATGGGAGTACTCAGCAATTTTATCCAACTTTTGTCATCACCGCAAGATGGGCCCTACAGTTCCCTCCGTTCTTGAACTCGTTAGCCACACTGATTGGCTCTAGCTCTCGCCTGTTTTTCAATATTTTGGAAAAGAGGTGATATATATTCGATACTTTGGTATGAAAGGCAGACACATTATCACAAAAATTATCACAACTAAAAAGAGTTTTTGCGTTTTAATGTGTGAGCGTGGAGCAGGAGCCTTCGTGTTAAACAACTAGTGTGAACTAACTATTTAATTATCTGGAAACAAGAATATCTGAAAGTAAAGATACAAAGAAGAAAAATAATCAGGTGGGTTTCATTCAGCGTCTCTCCAGTTCAGTAGACACATCTATATGAATTGGATATTTCATTCACGTTAAAATCCGTACTCTAAATTGTCCCTCTCAAACGAATTTTCCCTCTTAAATACTAGAAAAGAAAAATGATTGAGTATATGTTCTTTTCTTTTACGTGGGAGGGAGGGGGGAATCTGAGATCCGTGGTGGAAATTAGCGATCAAAACTATGATGGCATTTTTAAACTTTACTTGGACATAAATTGAAGGGTGTGTTTGCATTTCTCAAAGTTTTCTTTCTTTTTTTTAACCAAGAACAACCAAGCAGGACAGAAACTGGTCGAGTGCACCCTCCCTCAGGAAGAGAGAATGTTCTCACTCTCTCAGTCTGTACTTGTGGTCCTAAATTTTATTAATATTGAAATAGGAGTACACAGATCTGGCCAGTCATTGATAGACCCGATTGGTAGGCTAGAATACCATTCAAAGGTGGGTCCCGTTAGTGAAGACCCAAAGAACTTCAGCAGGTATGGCTCATCGGCCACCAAGTCACCCATGACTGTTATATAGTGTGCAATATGCTCTTTCGGGGAGCCCTACCCATTCTATTTGTCAAATTTTGGGGGTTTATTGACACCTGGCGGCAATCTTTTGGTAGCATGGATATGGCACTTCATATATGTCGAAGGGGGCGTAACCATCACTACCCCTCTTTGCTAACCTTGCTTCAATCATCTGCTCCACCATCAACTTGTCCATTATAACTGGATCTGCTGGTTGAGGACAGAGGTGGGTGGCCTGCATCAATAATGCCTCCGAAGTCATAGCATGGGGTGGCAAAGGCTCTGACAGGGGAGTCTGTTGCTACATTTGAAGGGGCATTGGCCGTGTTGGCTGGAGCCGCTGGAGATGATGCTCGGGAGTAGCCCAACTCCGATCTGCAAATTGTAAAACGACCGGTGAAGGAGCACCAGTGGGGTTGGAACCTTCCCGTGATGGCTCGTCTCGTGCCCCCGGTTGCTCGGGCGCTATAGCGTGCTCAGTCTTTTCATTTAATTATTTCTTCAGCAGTTCTATCTCTTGTTGGTACTGTTGCAGTGTCATCAAGACGGCAGGGTCTATAGCTATTTTATTACTGATGCCCTTGAGTGTGTTATTGGAGGCACACTCAAATGGAGGAGATGAGAGTACTCTTTCTTCCTCAGACGCCACTACTTTGGCAGTAGCAGTAGTGATGTATTCTTCAGCAACTTGCTTGCCCTTTGCGGCTTGCAGTAGCTCAGCCTCAGTTTTGCCCCGTCTTGTCACCGGGTCTTTTCTTCCAGTAATCTCGGCCGGCTCTTCTTGTTCATTTAGCAGGGGACCAGGTGTACTCATCACCCCTATCATGTTGCAGGTGAGAATTTGCATCCTTCTTTTATGCTTTCTGACTTCCCTTCGGACCTAGCGGGAGACAGTCGGCTTTTCATATATTGAAATTCTTTTCATCTTTTCATTTTGTGGAGGCTTTTCAAGGCTTCTAGTCCCTGCTTGCTTCTCTTCATCCGCCCCTACGAGTGACATTGTCTTTTTCTTCTTCGGCCCTGATGACACGAAGCGACCTTTGTCGGCCCACGACGGGACTCCTGAGGCTATGGAAGTATTCCCGGACTGTCTTTGTCATGTCTTCTTGACTGCACTCTGGTGAAATGGCAGGAGACAACACTTGGACTCGGGCAGACGGCATATACGAAAACCGTGTCAATTTGGCAGCTTGAATAGAGATCCTTGATAATTTGGAGATGTGGGCTTGCCTTGCGCAGACCCTGATGGCGGGCGGAGGAGTCACAACCACGGTCTCTTCCGCCGTAATCTGCAGTCGATTGGTTTCGAGGTAAAATTTTTAAAGGGCGATTCATTCACCCCCCCTCTGAATCCGTAGCATCGTTCCCAACACTCGAGCCATCCGGGCTACAGTATGTTGGAGAGGGGTACGATGATCACAGTCTTTTGGATGGGATCGTACGACAGATAGTTGTTAGCTGGTATGGCCACTGGGCGGTGATTCCTTCACACCGATACCACCAGGGAGCCACCGAGTGGCTGATAGGGATAGTACACCACTACCGGGTGCTGCTGGATAGAGCTGACATCAGGGATGCTGTGACTGCGACCTTGAATGCCTACCCCTGCTACACGGGGCTATTGCATGCACTGCTGGAGTGCTTCAACTGTCGATGGAACACAGTGGCGACAGCTAAGGGAGAGACATCACTCGACTTTTGGTCTCTGTTCTGGATCTCTGGGCTGTCGATTAGCGGTGGAGGATATGAGGAGGTCGTGCTAGATGACCTCACCGCAGCCACACAAATAGGCAGAGATGATACCAAGTTCCTTACAATTATCGGTTTCTACTAAAGACCTGGAGGGATTTCACCCTGGCCATGAAAGAGAAGGCTGTACAGACTCCTAGGGTGTCATTGAATACGTGGGTCTGCCACTTCTACAACGAGCCCTTTTGGTTTTACCAAGAGTTTGCGAGAGACCAGACTCCGTGGGAGGAGTATACAGAGGTAGGGCTGTGATTCCAGACGTACACGAGGTACATCTACGTGTCGCGGGAGGGGTGGAACCCCTATGGGCTGCTGGATGTGACGCACTTAGCGGCCGACTTAGCTTACTGGTTGGCGATGTTCGTGGTCCCGCACGGGGAGGACAGCCTGCTGAGAGTTAAGCTGATGTGGCCCGCATGCTTGCTGGTAGAGGGACGACGATTGGCCCTAGCTCCGATAGTGTTAGCCTCCGTATACCAGGGGCTAGGGGTACTGACGACGCATCTGACGCCACGAGAGAGGAGTCTACTTTTACAGACCCACTATCTCAGTGTGTGGGCCGGTCTGTTGTTTCCAGGATTGGTGACCCAGGAGATCGTGGCGAACCCGGTGACACCTTTGCTGTTTGCTGTGCCCCCTGGGATTTGATGATCGAGTGTTGTTTTGATGATAGCAACTTCTTGAGTCACCACGGCTTTGATGATGGAGTGTTGTTGATTGAGTGATCATTACTAGACTGTTATGCATGATTAGTGCTGTGCTTGGTATGCTTGGTACTATCCTGCCTGCTGCATGCCTGTTGCATTTGTTGCTGCAAGTCTGTGCGTAGTCATTGTTTACCTGTTGCATTTGTTGCTGCAAGTCTGTGCATAGTCATTGTGCATGTAGGAGGTCTGCATTGTCCAAGTCGTGCACGTTTGGGTCTGTGTGTGTCGCCTGACAAGTCTGTGCATGTCTTAACATACACTTAGAGTTAGTGTATATGCTCGATGCAAGTCCGACCATGTTGCACATCTTCTAGGCTAAGTCGGTGCATGGTCAGAGCAACTACTGTAGCAGTCCCAGCATATAAAGTCTTTAGGCTTAATCCAAGTCAGAGCATGCACTGTAGCAAGGTCAGAGCACATCTGCCTTAGCTACATAGAGTCCGAGCTACACTTCAGAAAGTCCGTGCATGGTCTGTGCATTTGATGCACGACCTACACTCCAAGTCCGTGCACACACTTGTTAAGTCCGTGCACGTTTTGACTCTGCTTCACGAAGCCCGTGCACTTCTTCATCAACCAAGTCCGTGCATGTTCACTTATGTCCGTGCACGTTTCTGTAAAGTCCATGCACATGGCTTTCTAGCTAAAGACCGAGCATTACAATGTCCGTGCACACTAAAGTCCGTGCACCTTTTGACTAACCCAAGTCCGTGCACTTTGTGTTGATGTCTATGCACATCAAATCCCGTGCACATTCTGGACTTAGACTGTTTGCTGTTGGGTTGCATTTTAAGTTCGTGCATGTCTAAGTAATGTCCGTGCATGTCTCTCTAATGCTTCAAGTCCGAGCATGTTCTAAGGTCCTTGCATGATCTATTAAGTCCGTGCATATATCATCTTTGCATGCATTATAGAAGAGTCAAAGTCCGTGCACTTTCTCTAAGGTCCTTGCATGATGTATTAAGTCCGTGCATATCTCATCTTTATATGCATTGTAGAAGAGTCAAAGTCCTTGCACATCTTCATCAAGTCCGAGCAGCATCAAGTCTGTGCATAGTCCAGGTCCGTGTAGGTTTTAATCGGTTCATTTTCATGTCAGTGCATATGTCTGAGTACATGCATGTTTTGGGTCGCCATGTCCGAGCATATCTGTCTGAGGTCTAAGCATGGAGAAGTATGTGCATCTTTGTTCATACAAAGTCCATGCACGTTTTCTTCAGTAGAGTCCGTGCACGTAAAAGTCCATGCACATCTCTGGTTGTTTGCCCGTTGAACACAAGTCTGTGCACGTTAAACCCCGTGCATGTTCTTTCTTTGGGTTAAACCCTTTGCATATTTTTCCCTTGGCACGACACAAGTCCGTGCATGTTTCTTTGAAATATACATCCGTGCATGTTCATTTGAAACATGTATCTGTGCATGTTTGTTTGAAACATGCGTCCGTTCATGTTCATTTGAAACATGCATCTATGCATGTTGTGTCTATGATTCACAATGCCCATGACTTGGCAATCAAGTCCGTGCACATGTCATACCCCGTGCATATTCTTCATACAAACTCCTTGCATGCTCTGCCTGCTATCAAGTCCGTGCATCACCTTGCACGTTTTGTTCTAAAGTCAGTGTATGCACTGTAGCAGTCAGTGTATGTCTGAGCATACACAGTAATAAAAGCTTTGCATGTCCGAGCATATGCATTATGCCCTTCTCAGCAAGTCCGAGCACACATTAACACTCGTGCATGTTTTGCTCGGCATATATCAAAGTCGGAGCATAAACTGTAGCAGAGACAGTGTATGTCCTTTTAAGGTCTGAGCACACACACCAGCTAGTCTGAGCACATAATAACATCTGTGCACCTTTTGCTCGTTGCATGCTAGAGTTGGAGCATACACTGTAGCAAAGACAGTGTATGTCCTTAGAAGGTCTGAGCATATTAGAGCTAGTCCATGCATGTTAGCTAGACTAACTCCGTGCATCTTTTGCTCACTGCATATTTAAGTCTGAGCATACTCTGTAGCTAAGTCAGTGTAAGTCCGAGCAGGCCTGTGCTATGACTGCATTAACTGCAGCAAGTCCATGCATCTCTCAAGTCCGTGCACAAACATGTCCATGCACATTCTTCAAAATAAAGTCCTTGCATGTTTTGCTCTTTGCATATTAAGGTTTGCGCATATAGCAAAGGCAGTGAATGTCCCCATATAAGGTCTGAGCACACACTGTAGCAAAGTCTGTGCACATTTATCTTAGGTCATTTAAGTCCGTACATACTTGCTTATATACGCGCTATGGAGTGTATGTATCTTTTACACTGAGTTGGTGCTATGCTCACATGGCTGTGGATTTCATGTCTGTGCATGAATAGTGGCAGATAGCCAAGTCGGTGTAGCTTAAGGAAGCCAGGGTTCGAGCATATCATGGGCACCTGAGCATTCAACGATCAGTGATCAGAAGGGTAGATGCACGTGAGATCTGCAGCATTGTTAAAGGGCACGTGAGCCGAGGATGATCTGCACTGAAAGTAGTTGCTACGTGGATAGCCAAGCTGGGAGATACTGACATGTGGCAGGACTCTTTAATTTAATTTCTTGCTCTAATAAATTTTAGTATGCGCGGTGTAATTCCAATTGTTTATACACCTCCTCGACAACGCCCGCTAATGCTTCAAGGGCCTCATCAGCCTCTTGGGTGGCATCCCCAGTTCTTGGTACCGATAATTCGATACTTGTATCGGGTTATCGGTACCCTGAGCTCTGGGTCATTACAAATAGTGTGGACTACCGAGCTTCTCATTGATTTTTGGTAAAGATGGATCCATCGACCAAAAAAGGGGGGTATATCCCTTTATTTGAATCATCATATTGATCCATGATGCATTTGTATTATACTATTTTTTGATAATCGGGTTCCCCGCTCGCTCAAGGCTCCCAGGGATCTACTTCTTCATAGTATGGTCCTTGGGAAACCCTGACTGGAAGGCGAACAGTAATAGCCACACATTCGGCAACATCATAAATCAAGGGTTCATAATTTTAGACGTTGACCATGGATCGTCGGAGCTCCTTGTAGGCTGGTTCTCGGAACTTCCACATCCAGTTCGGGTCATGGGGTCACCACTCTCGGCTCACCCGGTAATTAATGAGACCATCTCGGATCCTTTCATGGATGGATCTCTATTTCTCCCCCTTTTAGTCTTTCAGGACAAGGGGAGATGCTACTAAAATTCATCCAGCATTGTTCTGACTTTTTTGATTAGTTTGTTTCTCTCTGATTCGATTGACATGGAAATCAACAATAACAAGGAAAAATGATGATAATAATGTATGTATCGTGTGCTAATAAGTTGTTCATGAAATTTATGTTGTTCTGTAGTGTGTCTGTCCACCCCCGAACCTCATAAAACTCGTGCTCAAGTATGAACCTCGCACAAAGAGTAAGCAATTGAGCCTGCCTCATTTTAGCAAACAAGTGTGGAGTTAATACATGAGGCCCCAAGGACTCTGGCATTATGGTCATTCCTACCCGTAAGATAGTCCTTAATTTTCTATGAGGCATGGGGGTTTGAATAAGCTGATTCTAATAAACCTAATAAACACTCTAAATTTAGGAGGCCATGGGCCAAGTTGGCCCTTTAATTCCCTTCATCAATTCACTCAAAGCCACGGTGAGCCCCCTCTTGATTGCCACCATCTGGGACTCAACATGGGGCTTGTGGCTGACTGGGCGACTGAGGGGACACATCGGTCTGGTATCTGGACAAGGGTCGATCACAGCCCGAGTTGAGCAGTCGATGTGACCTCGTTATTGAGAGGGAACAAGATGTCATGATGTGCGCAGACGGGCACATGAGGGGCGACCCTAGCATGAGGGGGTGTCTACCCTTGTTGTAGCGTCTCACATGTGGTGGGCGTGGACTTGTGCGTTACGGCTAGTTAACACGCGAGGGAAGTGCAAGGGACATACCCTCGGCGTGCTAAGCCGCGAACATAACTTCACAACCATCAAGATGCATATTATACCATTTCACACAACTAATGATTGGAATGAAAATACCATGCATCCAAGCAAATGTATGAGTGCTATCAAACCAGTTTTCACCAAGATTAACATAAACTTGCAAATGCATTCTAAGCCACAATGGCCCAATGAAGAATATGCATGAAACACATTCAAGGCTGTATAGAACCCATGAAGAATTCATGAATCACATGTAGTGTCGACGCATAACAAAGGAGGGGTCGACTCTATTGATGAACACTACATAAAAACCACTAGGGTAAGGTCGACACAATACAAGGCAGGTCGACGCACTAGCTTACCCAAAAATCACCCAATGAAAGATTTAAGAAATTTAAGCCTTACCAATCTTTCTTGATGAATGAAAATGTCATCTACCTCCTTTTTGACTTGTGGATTGCAAGGTGCTTTTCCGAGCATTCATTTGACTTCCAAGTGTGATCCTACAAAGCAAGGTAACTCAAGTAGTTTGAATAAGTGTTAAGAGTTCTTCAATCAACATTGCTCAATAAGAACTCTCATTCAGAAATACTCAACAAGCTATCTTCAAAGAAACTTACCTTGAAGCCATCCTTTTACTCATGAAACAAGTTGCAAACATGTTCCTCAATATGATACACATACACAAGCACACTCGGTTTGTTATCATTAAAACCCAACCACCAAAATCAACTAGGGGATGCAACAATCTCCCCCTTTTTGATGATGATAAAATGATGTGTGCGTGAGTTCCAAAAGATAAAGTAGAAGCATTTCACTCAATGAAAAACCATTATGAGTAGTATGAATAATTTTGCAATCTTGGCCAAGCATTTCACTTAATGAACCTATTTCCCTTTATGAGAATGAAAGATTAAGCACACACAAACCTATTCTCCCCATTTTTATCATCAACAAAAATCGACTGACAATGGGGTTATTAGAAATGATATGAACATGGAAGACCTAAAGATATGTACAAGTTGTTCAAAATGATGTAGTTCATAGTATGCACTATATGGATGCGAAAAATGTCAGATATGCAGATGTGCACAATATGACCTCCATCTTTCAAATGCAATGT
The DNA here is from genome assembly GCA_024336825.1 of Amorphophallus titanum. Lineage (NCBI taxonomy): Eukaryota > Viridiplantae > Streptophyta > Magnoliopsida > Alismatales > Araceae > Amorphophallus > Amorphophallus titanum. Next base: position 4,140,385 of record JANBPO010004458.1, on the reverse strand, counting down.
TTATGCACATTACTATCTCCCCATTTGGTATCTGCAAAAATACGACCAATGGGGTATGTATGAATAGGCAAGCACCAAGCACGACTATCAAGCATGCAATTAATACTAGTAGTAACTCCCCATGAATGGGGAATGGGTTAAGAAAAGAGCAAGTGATTGAAATTCAAAATGTAAGACATGAAGCATAACCAAGAGAGTTGTGCATTCATATACTAGAGGTGCTTCATAGACCATGAATATAAATAGATTCATAGTATACATCAATCACAATGATACCCATAAGTGAAATGTGATGTAATGAATAATGAGATAATTTAATTTTATGTTAAAATATCACAAAAATATATTTTTTGAACAATAAATATCATAAAATTGTATATACACTAAACAAGAAAAACAACTAACAAGTGCATGCATGTGTGTCTGTGCGAGAGAGAGAACAGGAGACAGAGAACGACTAGTGAGAGAGTGGATTAGCCCCTCTAACTGTGCATGCGTGTGTGTCTGTGTGAGAGAGAGAGCAGGAGACAGAGAGTGACTAGTGAGAGAGGGGATTAACCCCTCTAACTGTGCATGCGTGTGTGTTTATGTGAGAGAGAGCAGGAGACAGAGAGTGAGAGAACAAAGAGAGTGGGCGGGAGACAAAGAGTTGAGAGAACAGAGAGAGTGAGCGAGAGATAGAGAGAGATAGAGTGAAGGCGAGGGAGAGAGAGAGAGTAAGAGAGTGGAGAGAGCGAGCGACAGAGAGTGAGAGAACAGAGAGAGATAGAGTGAAGACGAGAGTGGCAGGGTGTAACGACCCAAGATCTGGATAATGGGAATAACTCGATACCATTCGGATCCTAGCCCGCCACCTACGAGCCGGAAGGCTTGGAAGGGTTAAAGGTTGGTGTGGGAGTGTACAAAAAGCTAAAATAAACGCAGGAATATAAATAATGCACAATTTAATTAATACATGAAGTAACTATTACATGTTTATAACAATTATACAGTCCAGAATTACAAGTCCAAAGTAAGTACAGTCAACAGAAAGGAAAGGTGCAAGTACACGGGGCATACCCGGCCCTAGCGAACTGGCGCCTACTCCTGACTACTGGCACCACGGCCCACCTCTGACACACTGTACGGAAGCCTTGCCTCACCTGAAAACAACGGGGATGAGCCTCATCTCCTAGGCTCAGTAGGGATTCGGCGGATCCCCACCTCACACAACGGAAAACAATAGTGTGATAACTAAAGTGCAGTAAATAGACAACAGGAAAGGCGGGGAACTACAAGTAAGGAACGCTACACAGGACCATCACACCTGTCGCTAAACCAAGTCTCGTCCACGGAACGGAATACTCGAGCCGCCCGTACGATAAACCACAACGACGAAAAACCCACGTCGGAACCATCCAAGTGACAGGAGTACTAACCCACTAACCACGAGATCGGAAGCGTCCTCCGACGACTTACACCGCAGCCTCAAGTGTCTCTCTACACGCCTTGAGGCGGAAACTGAGACACGGTACACAGTACCAACGAACAAGGACTAGCCGGGGTTGTGCTCGTCAGCACGCGTCCACTACCCCCGACTACGTGTGCACACACAAACCAACTGTTCTAGGTCGGGTCCTCTAGCCAGTTCCCCTCCCCCCCCCCCAGCCGGATTCAGGCTGCAAAGACAAGGGGCCCTCAGGCAACCGGCCTACAAACCTCTACACGGGACAAGCCTGAGCTCCTTCCTGGGGTCACCCTTGGCGATGCCAGGTACAATTGAATCTTCGTCCCGTTGTAGGAGAAGGAACACTAATTGGATCGACCAAATATAGTAAGGTCTACATCATCGATCCATGGTCATCTTAAGATGATGCTCCCGACCTTCATAGGCACTACATCACATAAGATCTGTCCTTGGTAGGACTGAAATTGAATGGGAATGACGCACGTAGTGGTGACTAGGATAGAAGTGTCATCAACCCATGCTACGTTGTATGGCTTTGGAGGTGGGTGCGTAGGTAGATTTGGATGGGAGATAAAATCTAAAAAGACTGCATTGATACAGCTCTCGTTGTCAAAGATCACCTTGCAGGGTTGGGATTTTACCCTGATGTAGGTTTGAAAGATGGAGGTTCGACGCCAGTCGTCCTCCTAGGGGTGTGCTAAGATGCAGCGAACTACACCTAGTCTTCTCTGGCTAGAGCTCTCGGTGATATCTCCAACCTGCACGTACTCGACATACGTTCCATCAAATCTCGCATCCATTTCCTCAAACTGGGCGATGAGGTCAGGATCGGCCTTATATCTCTCGATGGCTTCTTCTTCCTGAGGTGGAAGCTCCACAGACTAGGGGTCATTGATGACCAAGGCTTGGGTGGGGCAATTGGTGGCAACATGCCCTATGTTATGGCACCTAAAGGAACGAACTCCCGAGGTAGGGACTGGTTGGGAGGTGCTAGGGATGACTCCTTTTCCCTTGTCATCCCTCCTTTCGGTTGGCAGAGTGTACTCCAGCCTGGGCACAGTAGCAGGTGTAGGTAAGGGGTTCCTTGTGAAAGGAACAGTAGGGGCGGCGGCCCAAAGTTGGATGGCAATGGGGATATATGAAGTAGAGGGGCAAGGCCTTTCAGGGTAGCAGGGCATGGGGTTTCGGGGTTCAGGTTGGCGGTAGGTGGAAACTCGAAGTGGGGCCACTCTTTGAAACTGCTCTACGTCTCGAGCAACCTAGTAGGCGTGCTCGAGGTTGTTAACCTCTCGCAAAAATAGCTCCTGCTGAATGCTCTCGTGTAAGCCAGCTCTAAATCGTGAGATGGTGACAGAGGCATCCTCCATGACACGCCTCCGAAAGAAGAATTCGTCAAATTTGGCGATGTACTCATCCACAGACTTTCCATCTTGGGTGAGTTTCTGCCATTAGTCTAAAAGACGCTGACGGTAGGAGGGTGACAGATACTTCTCCCTTAGTTTCTCCTTCATTTCTTCCCACGTGTGAATGGTCTCCTCTCGTCTCCTTGCTAGGAGATTCTCAACATTGCATCAGTAGGTCTTGGTTTGACCTAGGAGTTTTATCTTGGCAAACCTCACCCTTGTAGTAGGGGTCATGCGGTGATGCCAATCAAAATATTGGTCCATCCCAGTTTCTCAACAGTTGCCTAAAGAAAAAGAACAAAGAATGAAGATGCTCAAGATTAAAGACTCCTATGAGTTCAGAAGCGGGACGTTGTTCCGAGTTATGGCAGATGCCCGTAAGAAGATACTACTCCGTTGCTTGTCAACGGAAGAGGCTTGGCAGGCAATGAGGGAAGTACATGCTTGAACAGCTAGTGCACATCAAGGTGGGCCGAAGATGAAGATTGAAATTAAGAAGCTGGGTTATTATTGGCCCACTATGTTCGATGATTGTTACAAGTTTACAAAATCATGCCAAAAGTGTCAAGAGCACGCTGCTATACCCAGAAGGCCTCCAGTGCCACTGCATCCAACAATCCCCAGTTGGCCCTTTGCACAATGGGGAACTAATGTGGTTGGTTCTCTCCCAGCATCCTCCGCTGGGTGCAAATATATATTAGCAGCAATGGATTATTTTTCCAGATGGATGGAAGCCGTAGCACTCAGAGAAGTGACTGGAGAATTGGTGGCCAGATTTATCAAGCAAAACATTATATTCCAGTTTGGTGTTCCCAGCCGAATCTTATTCGATAATGGCAGTCACTTCAAGAATCAAAAGATTTACCGGTTGTCCGACAAATATAGAATTGATTGGAGAACTTCCACTCCGTACAACCCACATGCAAACGGGTTGGCAGAAGCCTTTAATAAAACATTATGCACCTTACTGTCCAAGATAGTCAGTTCTCACAAAAAATATTAGGAAGAAAAGATGTATGAAGCTTTGTGGGCATATCGAACAGTCTACAAGACTCCCACAGGCTACTCTCCATTTTCCCATGTATATAGCTCAGAGGTTGTGGTCCCCATTGAGCTGGAAGTGCCGTCATTAAGTGTCGCCATTCAATGTAATCTATCCCTGACAAATAAATAAATGTCGAAAGACGGGTGGAGGAATTGGCTGACCTAGAAAGGAAGCGTCTTCGAGCGCAACAAAATATTCAGATATAGCAAGCCCGCATGGCGTGTGCCTTCAACAAGCTCATCAAAGGCTGAGAATTTAAAAAGGGAGACCTAGCTATGGTGAAGAAAAAAGAGGTTATGACCTCTAACCCCAAAGACAAGTTTGCTGAAAATTGGTTAGGCCCGTACGTGGTCTAGCGGGTATATGAAGGAGGAGCCTACGTCGTGGTCAACCACCGAGGAGAAGTGCAGTTCCCACCGCTCAACGGTAGGCATCTGAAGTTATACCATGCACCACCACCCCCTTTTTTCTAGGCAGAATGGTGGATGATTAAATAATTCCCCCAGGCTTGTGCCTCTAACACGCATTTTGGCGAACGGCTTTGTGCTGTTGTGCCCTTGTGGTCATTTGTATCTCATGGTTTTGATAATGACTAACACTATAAGTCATTGTTATTTTTCACTCTCATATGACTGTGCGTTTCGAAAAAGAACCTCGTGTCGTTTTCGCGAGACTTACCTCGTGTAGGTTTGCTGTCTCTTGATACCTCGTGAAGCTTCATCACTATTGAAGCTCGTGTTGGTTTTACAAGAGCTTCATCACTATTGAAGCTCGTGCTATTTTTCTAGTGTTATACTATGAGCAACTTTATGGAAGGACACTTCGTGTGCATTTCTCTAAAAGAAATCCTTAGTGTTCTTTCTTCTTTCAGCTCCATGTTGTCTTCATGGCTTCATATCTCGAGCTGTGTTTTTTGAAGAATCTACCCCGTGTCATACTTCCTATCCAATACCTCGTGTTGCTGATAGCTTGCATGAGAACCACTAGCACAAACAATGTTCACAGCTCGTGCAGATTTCACTTGCTCTACGACGTCTTGCATCATGCTATTCTTTTCTGTACTCACGACTCGTGTAGTTTTCTGGGTGACAAGGTCACACCTCGTGCATGTCTACTTGTGCATCTAATAATGAAGTCTTCGTGCAGCTTTTATTAACTGTCTGAATTGTGCTTCAAGCACATATCCTTTTATGTACTACACCAGACAGTATAACTGTTTAATCGAATGTCAGGAACCCTATGATTTATCGAAGACACTCTACCATTAACGAGGTCACATGATCCGAGGTTATAGTCCTCTGACACGTGTATTAGATGTACTTAGGCTCTGGAAGATTCTAAGAAGAGGTTCATGCCTTCCACATTCTCCATGCCCTATTGGAGGAGGTATAAATACTACTGATCTTCGTCCAAGACTAGTGCGCACACTTTGCAGAAAGTGAATTACTTCTCAGAATCAGAGCGATCCATTTTCAAGAGAAGCACAAGAGCACCCAGAGAAAAAGAGTGAAAAGAAAAACGAGAGAAGAAGGAGAGAGAAGAGTTAGTCTGTAAGACTCGTGGATCAAATCTAGAGTATATGTTTTTCAGTTGTTGATCTGTCGAAATCTATTTTTCAAGTATTTGCTACAACTTGTTTTTGGTTTGTTTTGTTTCGATTTCTTCAATCACTCTGATTGTTACCCTCTGTGTTGACAGAGGAAGGGAGGAAGCTCCTCCAGTTGCGTTTCCCTCTGCGTGAGTCAGAGGAAGGGAGGAAGATCCTCTGGTGTTGTTTCTGACAAGGGTCAGAAGTTCATGGGAGAGTGTTCATCAGGTTAAAACTGTGCGACAGCATCTGTCTGCAGACTGAGTCTGCTAGTCATTGCATTGTATTGCAAGGAAGCCTTACTCCGAGGAGTAAGGAGTGGACGTAGATTGTGAAATTGTAATCGAACCACCTTAAAACATTTGTCTTCTATGTGGTTTTCCTTACGCTTTTCGCCTCAACTCCAGTGCCGATCGTGTGCACGATCTAGGGTCTATTAGATCATCTGCGTTGCGCATTCTCCCCATTCCCCTCTCTCTCCTCTTCACTCTCTCACTCTCTCTCTCTCTCTCCATCGACCCTCTCTCTCCCCCTCTTGATCTCCTAGTGGATTGGCTACCCCGGGGCGCTGCAGGTTAAGCGGGAGGTGTCCTTGGTGAGCTCGAGATGCGAGGAGTGCGTTGACGTCGACGTGGTGGCGAACCGCGGCCTGTGGAGGCGAGGAACCGTGAAAGAACGACGTGGCTCCCTCGGCTTGTTCAGCGCGTAATCAGCATTTTCGGCTTGCAAGATGTAGGGGGGTGGATACCCGACCCCGTTAGGATCGATTTCCTGTCCATGCCCATCGTCGTTATGTCTTAAATAGCCTAAACATCGTCGTTATGTTTTAATGGCATGAACATCATCTTTTATATTTTAAATCCATCCATGGCCATTGTCGCTGGATTTTTAGCCATTTAACTGCTGTGGAATGATGGTGGAATGATAGGGAACAAGTTAAATGTTCGTTTCCCATCGATTTGAATTGATTAGGAGGGGTTTCCAATGTGATACCCACGTTTTTAGTTCTCTGGTAGGTAAATGGTCCTACCAGAGACTGTTTACAGAAATCGGTATGGCAGTGGGCCTTAGCGGTCTACATCGTGACCGTTTCAGCCCCTGTAGCGGTCCAACGATAAACTATCCACCGACCTTCGTAGCCGATCATTCGACCACATACGACCGTTGATCCCTAAGGTAGTTTAGTTTAGTGGCACATACTTGGACCATTTATTCCCTTTCGCAGCCGATCATGTGGCTGCCTGAGACCCTTTCGCGGCCCAATCCTCGACCGCGTGAATGCTTTATATCTATATGGCGATGGGAGCTTCGTGGCCCATTAATAGACCACTTATATCCATTTAGCAGTCAGTCGTTTGATCGCTTGTCACTATAGCGGCCCTTTATTCGACCGTTTATGTCCTGCAGATTTTAAATTGATGCATGTTCACCATGTTTAACTATTTTTACAAACTGGGGCATATTTTTATATCCCAATAGAATTCTTTCTCTTTCCTTGTAATGGAACCACTAGTCGTAGCCCGACGACCTTTAGTATCGGCCCACCTGGGAGAGGTGGTGGGGTAGTCCCATTTTATGATTTTTAAGATAGTTTATGTGGGCCCCCTTGCTTGGCAGTAGCGTCCTACTGGGGGGGAAACTGACTAGAGGCCTGGCTCAAGGCATTGAGCCTATGTGTGCACACGTGGTCAGGAACTTGGACTGACACTAACGAGTGTGACACAAACTAGTTCTTGACTTCGTTACTGTTGCGTGTCTCACTTGCCGCATTCTAAGCTTGTGGAGATACTTGAGACGAAGTGTAAGTCATCAGTGGACGCATCTGGTTTGTTTCTTCTAGTGGTCTTCTCTTCTCTCTCCTACCATTCGCGATGTAGTTAGTGTCAAACTGACCGCTGGGATGTCAGGATCCCAACCCCACCAGTTTCTTGTCGATTGGTCATCATTTGGGGCTGGTAGGAGTCCGGGAACCCTGGTGACTCGATTTGGGTCGATTCGTCGAAATCACCCAGATCTCGCGATCTAATGCGTTTCACCACGTGCATGTGATATTATTGGACTCCCGTAGTGATTTCCCATCGATTAGGTGTATTTCTCCTACGCTACAGCGTGCATGGGGCGTGGAACGGGTCGATTCAACCGTTCCATCGTTTTGACCATCGAATTGGCATAATAGTCCTACCAGAGGCCGTTATGTGCATAACGGTCCCCCGATAGATCGTTATGTATCATTCGTTGTTTTTAGTCTTCTGAGGTCTTGGAGCATAACTGACCAAGACTGGTCCATTATGTGAGCATAATGCACATGTCCAGGCACATTATGGTCGGGTTATTTTCAAGGCCGACTGCTGTTGTCAGCCCTCGACGACTGTGTTCACCTCAAAGATCGTGCCAATTGATTAGCATAACGGGCTCCTCCCCGTGCGTTATGGTCGATATAACGCCCAGGTGCAGATCCGTTATGGTCTGTTGACCAAGGGTATGGCGATTGATATAATGCGCCTCACCCTGTGCATTTTGTTGCCATGACGGATTGGTCTTGGTCCGTTATGGGCCCTTGGTCTATGGTTAATATTTTTTGTGTCTGTGTGGTATAACGCACCCATCTTTGTGCGTTATACCAGTATAACGTGCCTATTGTGGTCCATTATATTTCATTTTATTAGTGTATTTGTCCGTTGAGCATAACGCACATGTTCTGGTGCGTTATGTCGATATAATGCCCTTAGCTTGGTGCGTTATGTCGTCTGTATGTGGTTTCAGGTCTGGTTGGCATAACGCCCCTATGCTGGTGCATTATAGTCCTGATTTTCGTGATGACCGTTTGTTGATTCTGTGTTGTGCGTCTATCTGTCTTAGGTCCTTGTTTAGAGCGGTGTCTGTCTGTAGGTGGTTGTCTGGATTGGTCGGTTTAGGTGACTAGCTGTGGTCTTTTCATAGACTACGACAGTACCCTAACAACTCAATCTAGAAACTACCATTATCCTTGTCTCTGGTCGCGTAGCAGCTATCTCATGACTACGGGGTTTCCCCTAGCAGTTGACTGACAGGTTGCTCTGCCCAGAGTGTTGTCGTCGTCCGTCGCTCTTGTCCCTGTTGGTTCTGTTTGTTTGTGCTGCTGTGGCGGTGGATGTGTTGGTGTGTCAGTGTCGTGTCTGGTTCCGGTCAACCCGGGGTTACCATGTGGTTGACAGGTAGTCTTGTTGTGTCTCGGGGGCTTTGCCCAATTCGAGACATTGGTTCTGGATGCCTCGAGATATCGTTCTACAGCCAGGGTGTGTGCCGTTGAAGGGGCCACACCCTGTGCCGCTGAAACCTCCAAGGGCGTGCCGTTGGAGCTCCGCTGGGAGCGTGCCGTTGAAGGCATTTTGGGCTTGTTCGAGGTGGATTTCAAGGCTTATTCCGGACTCGATTGACGATCCGTCTGATTCTCTTTGGGGACCCACGAATAGTGGGGCTCCCCAGGGGTCGGCTTCTCTTCGCTGTCGTGATTCCGAGGACGGCTCCATGACAGCATGTTGTCTCTTCGGAGGGTCCGGATGGGACGTATCCTCCAGGGTCTCTTCGGTTGAAGTCGTTGTTGTTGCTGGCTTGGCGGGGACATAAGGGCGTGCAATTTTGCATGTCCACATGAGGTCAGTGAAGTCCACACACATTTGCCACTTTCTCGAAGCCTTTGGTACCAGGACAACGTTTGCGAGCCACGTCGGGTAAAGGACCGGATAAAATAGCTCGATTTTCTTTTCCTTATTAATTTGCTCTTTAATGATCGCCTATTTTTCTGGGGCATGCTTCCTTCTCCGCTGTTAGACGGGTTTCACCGTTGGGTCGAGGTTGAGTTTGTGCACCACCACCTCTTTGGGCATGCAAAGACTTGAATGTACTCAGAAAGGAAATTCTTGTATTGTTCTTGTACATCAGGCGGTAAGTTTGCCCCAATTTTTACTTTGAGAGTTAGGCCGTCTCTGAGGAAGACTAACAGTAGCTCTCTGCCGGACTTTCACGTCATCAGTTTATCCTCGACTTCCTCAACCTCTTTCTTTTCCCTTCTGACTTTACGGCTTTGACCGAGATTACGTAGCACCTTCTAACTATTGCCTAGTTACCTTGGACATCCCCGATATTGTATTTAGTGGGAAACTTCATTTTTTGATGATAGGTTGAGGACACTGCCTTTTTCTGGCCAATAATACCTCGGCCGAAGATGGCATTGTAGGCCGACATCCCTTTTATCAACATGAAGTTTGCCAGAAACGTGATGGTTTTAGGAGGGGTACCGAGAGTAACTGGCAGGCTCAGGGCTCCCTTGGGATAAGTTGCCTGGCCATTGAACCCACAGAGGGGGGTTCGAATCGGGCAGAGCCTCGATGGGTCTTTACCCATCTCTTCCAGGTCTCAGTCGGAGAAGACCCTGGCCTGTTGGTCATGTGGCAGAGGTGCTTTGGGAGGCTCGAAAGTTTGATTGACTCTCTCGGCATGATGCTTCCTCCCTCAACCACTATCACCACCTGATGCTGATCCCCCCGAGATGATGTTAATATGTATACCTTGGGGGCGGTTGTCAATTTCTCCTAGGAGGACCCTACGAAGCTCCCGTCAGTCAGCCACGTATTGGGAGAGGTGTCCATGGCAGACAAGACTCTCGATCCTGTCCTTGAGCTGGTGACAATCACCAGTATGATGGCCATGGTCATTATGGAAATGGCAGTGCTTCCGACGACTGCGGCGTCTTGGGTCGGCTTTCATTGGCTCTGGGGTCACCTTCTCAGTTCCTCCTTTTCCCCAGCCTCGGGGATTGTTCGGATGACTGCTTCTCCTCCTCCTCTCACCCCGAGTTCATCGAATCTCGACAGGCATTGAGGACCTCTTCGCACTATGCATGGTACATGGCTAAGGTTACCAGATCGGTGAGGGAGAAGGGGGGATGGAGCACCAGTTCTCTCTAGAGGCTTTCACCAGGTCAATGCTGTGATGGCAGAGGCTATGTCTAGGTAGGGGATGTGCATGGCCTCCACTCTAAAGTGACTGATATAGGCCACCAACTTTTCCCCTTGTGACTGCCTAAGTGCCAACAATCTCACTACTGACCTTGGAGGGCCACTATCGGTGAAGCTTTCTTTGAATACGTGCCCAAACTGTCGGAAGCTGGTGATGCTTCCTGGGGTGAGTACTCAGAACCAGGCCTAAGCACCCTGGACTAGAGTGGTCATGAACGCTCGGCACTTGACGGCATCTGATGCCCCGTGTAGAGTCATGAGGGCGTCGAAGCTGTCGTAGTGATTGGTTAAATCACCTTGGCCGTCAAAGAACTTGAAGGCCAACATGGAGACTCTCGGTGAGACTTCTACATTCAATATGTCAGCAGAGAATGGGGATTGCTCCTCATCCTCCTTTGTAGAGCTTTGTTGTAGGGCGTGAATGGCGCGCTCTTGCTAGGTGAAGTGCCATGAAATCTTGTAGTCGGAGGGAAAGCTCTGGCTAGCATCGGGATGGGCTTGGGGTATTCCCTTGACTTTTTCCCTTTTGTTCCTTGGCGGGTGTCTATCTCCATTCGCTGGTGAGGTGACCTAGATTTTCTCCCTCACGAGTTGGAGGAAGCTTCTTGCTCTACGGTGGGGGTTGAGAGGTTCCTCCGGGCCCTCTTCGGATGAGACGTCCGCCTTGGAGGATAAAATGACCTCCGACTGTTAACCAGGAGGCTTCTACGCATGGGGGACTCGCCCGGGAATGTTGGGACCACTCTTCCCTGACCACTTGGGTCCTTATTAAATCAACGAGGATATCTAGTTTGGCATTGAGGGATCGGAGGGCATCTGGGTCCCCAGAGACAGGTTGTCCCCCTACGGTCGATGGAGGCAGGAGGTTAGCTTGATCGTTGGAGAGGAGGCCCATAAAACATAGTGAGGGCACAGGTTCCTTGTCCACGGCTGCTGGTGCCTTCCCTTTCTCACTGGCATTCTTCCTTCTGAGACTTCTCCACACCATACTGGCTCCTTTCTAGTTTCCTACAGATGGCACCAGATTAGGAGGCGTGAGCTCGTACTGAAGCCTGATCCGTTCGATCACCGATTGAAGCTGAATGTTGTCACGACAGACTAGATATCTGCATGGTAGGAAATAGATCAGAGGAGCCTAGGGTTATAACCCAGGGGAAAATGCTCTGATGTTTAAGTCAGCAAGATAGTAGAGCTTTGTGCGGAGAAGAGGAAGAAGGAGGTAAAGAGTGTGCACGAGATCACTCTACACCAACAAGAGTGGCGAATAGTGCCTAGACTGGCTTACCTTTTCGGATGGCTTCCTTTGGTTTTTATAGTGGTTCATTTCCTTTTGAGGGAGGGGAAGAGGGAACGTTTAGGGGTCGTTTACCCTCCTCTCCTCTTGACCCCAGCGCTTCCCTCAGTCATTTATGTTCAGTTGTAATTTGGGCTTTTCCCAAGCGACTGTTAGGGACTATTCAGGGGGCATTTGCCCTCCTCTCTAGTCTCTTATGCTCAGCTACTGTTTGGGCTCTTCCCAAGCAACCGTCACTCGGACATCCGAGCCTGGAGGCTACCTAGGAAGTATCGAACCGAGTGATTTGGGCTTCAAAATAAGTGGGCCCATTAATGGGCTGTCACTTTTGGAGTTCGACCTTCTTCGGTCTAGCTGGACCTAATTGGGCAGCTCCGGGTCACATGTCTTTTGGGCCACTAATTTACCCCTCTCCACAGCTGTTGTAAAATAGAAGTAGTTAATAAAAATTAAGATAATTAAGAAACTATTTAATCAACAACTAGAGATACAAATTGAGATGGAATCAAAAAGTGTCTATATGGGTCAGTAGTGGTAGTTGCGGTAGTGGTGGTGTGCCCGACCCTGTAAGAATTGAATGTCACAAGCAAAGCATATAATCAATAAGCATTATCTAAAAACTTAAATAGACATATGTGTATCAGAAGGTGGTGGTAATGTGTCCTATCTAATTGGTGCAAGGGCACTCAGACCTGGAAGAATTAAATGTCATAAGCAAAGCATATGAAGGAGCGGTTAACTAGCTTCGGTAATTTCAAGCCCTTCTTCAGAAGAAGAAACCTAATTTTGATGGGCGTAACTTTAACAAAGATGGACATAATTTTCAAAAGGACAAGAAGCTGAGATGGAACGACAAACAAATTGTTCCAGGTGCTGCTCCAACTAAGGAATTATGCAAGCACTGTGAGAGGCCCGGACACAAGGCTGAAGAATGTTGGAGAAGACTGGGTGCTTGTCTTCGCTGTGGGAGTCGGGAGCATAGAATCCTGAGTTGTCCACTTCTCAACGAGCAAGCTCCACCAGAAAAACTTCCAGTTGCTGTCAAAAAGTAAGGAAGACTTCAAGCCCTTATGAATGTGGAACCTACCGAGGATGGAGGCGTCGTGGAAGGTACCCTTTCTATGTGCACAAAGCCTGCCTTTGTCTTATTTGATACTGGAGCTACGCATTCATTTATATCCAAGAGCTTTGCTGATAGTTTACTTATGAGGCCTGTTCCATTAAAATCCAAACTCACTATTACTACTCCTATTGGAGAGGGATCGGAGATTAAATATTTCTATCCCTCTAGTGAAATTTTAGTCGATGGTTGCAACCTCCCAGCCGACTTAGTATGCTTTATTCTGTTAATTTAAGTTTATTTAGTGCGTGGGCATGCCAATCATAAAGTGATGATTTATTCGGTCTTCGAAGAAGCCACTAGTGCGTGCCATCTGATAGTTCAGACGATTGTGAGTTACATGTTGGGCGTAGAACCTGTCGTGCCATCAAGGCCACGACGTTAATTACATCCCTTCGGAGAGGGGAAAACCCTTGATTGATCATCAAGAAAAGGGCCCTGTGGCCTAAAATTAACATTAATGGAATGGGATGATAAAGTTCATGAGCCACGTTAAAATGCCCCCAGATTGGGGTATAAATGTTTAAATCATGTCGGTTGCTCATCGACCTTTTCATGTTCGGACGGAAGCCTATATTAAAAGCATGATGAAGATGGCAATAAACCCGTGCAAGTGTCTGTTGAGTATACGAAAATGTTGATAAGAGAGCGGGATCAGATCCCAGTGTAAACGGTTCTGATTTATTGAACTATTAGCCCGGGACAATACCGAGTCATGGCAATACCGGGGTGATCCCCGAGGTCCAAAGATGACTTGCCTAGGCGTCATTAATATCTTCTTCACTCTGGGTCTAGGAGGGTGAGAGCTTCGGATCAATCACCATTAATATTTTTTAAGGATGACGTTCTTATTCATTATTTTTTTTATCATTACCACCCTTTCATGGACCACTTTCATCATTATATTAATATTTTTTATCATTTTTATCCCTTTTTTTCATGTTCATTTTCATCATTTCATTCATTTTTTTGGTTTCTGTTTTGTTATTCCCCCTTCTTTTTACATATATTCGTCATTTGACCACATGGGGGATTAATTACCCTATCCCTTGTTTACCCCCCCCCCTAACCCTAGATCTGAGGGTAGTCTAGGTCTTTTTTCCATTTCTATATGTACCATGTATTTCCCATTTTACAGTAATTAATGAAAGAAAAAATCAGAATTTCCTCTTGGAGCCAAGGACGCCCTATCTCTCTCTCTTGTTCTTCATCTTCCTACTTCTTTATCCAGGGTGTGAAGCCCTAAATATTGGAGTGAATCCAATTTCTACCTCTTCCCTGGAGTGTGAAGCTCTACCATCGTCACCGCCGCCGCTATCGGAGCCGCCAACGAGCTGCCACAAGCCATCCTCCACCCATGCTATCCTAAACCACGAAATCCCATAACAGCAACCTAAAGATTAGGTCGGTTCTCCCAGTCCACAGCTCTGATCGAGTTGAGATTTTGAGGGATTGTTTCCCTTCATGTTGGCTTTCCATCCACATAAATTTTGTCCCATTCTGCCATTGTTTGCCTATATTCCCATTTTTTCCTTTTCCCAAACCTACGAGCTAACTCCTACTTCAGCTATTTTTTCCCGCCCCCTTAGCGATCTCCAGAAAATCCCAAAAAATTCCTACGTATTCCTCACATCACCCCCTTCCACCCATAATTCTCCCAGACTCTAGATCCACCCTTTTCATTTTGGTCAAAATTCATTTTAAGGCAGATCTAGTTTTGTCCTGTGCATCTGTAATTTCGAGTCAGAAACAATAGCAATCCATAGTAGTTTTCATTCCAATCCGCTTATTGGATGGGTCTAAAATAATTATATGTTGTAGCCCTTCAAGTTATCTTTCCAATGACGCTGATCTCGCCTCGATACGCCTCCGTATCTAAGCGCAAAAATTTCTATCGTGGAGGCACGCAAATCTGTTTAGTGAACAAACCAATAGAGGTAGCAGCTAATTAATTCCTGGAAAATTACTTTGGCATCGATTCAGCCACCGTCAAGTTCGGAGATCGACCAGGGATGTCCCTCCATCATCCCAGTCAAGCGCCGCTATTAGAAGATCACAGAGAGACAATGTCCCTTTGGAGACCATTGTTCGATGTCCTGTAAGCCAGAACCGAGTCGGGGATGAACCAAGTTTGAACAGTGCCGAGTTAGACCAGCAAACCGTCTCCGCCCCGAGAGCCCTTATGGATTATTGCCGGTCAACCCAAGATCGATCCTCTCGGGCCCCACTTGTAGCCCTTTACCTCCCTGCGTGGAGTGGGCAGTAAATTAAGTTGTGTAATTATTGTAATTATTTTTTTACCGGGAGTTACCGTACTTGGTCGAGGTCGTCTTCCCCACGCCCGGAGCGTGGAGGTATCGTGTCCACTCCCCATCTCGACATTTGCTTTATTTTGTATATGTTTTTATATGCCGCTGCTGGAGATTAGCGGCAATGATGATGGGCCTGGGATCCTCTTCAGTTCCCAAATTTATTTCCTTCGTAGGTTCATCCACTACCGATGATGGCTCATCGAACCTCTTCAAACCTTGCGTATACAAGTCGGCAGTGTCATCTACATCACTATCCTCGGAATTAACCAGATCCTTCTCATCTATGACCTCATAGACACCTAACCCGTCATCGCTCCACACCTGGTCTATTTCCTCATCGTCTTCAATCACGATTCCTGTGGCGATAAATTCTGGACACTTCAAAAGTGGACGATATTGCAGAGCTAGATATTGCAAGAATCTATCAGGAATGGATCTAGAATAATGTGCGAGTGGGCGCGACTCAAACTTGGATGGACTAGACAAGCTAGAACAAGACCCTACTTCTCTAGACCTAGACCCTACTTCCCTAGACTCGATATATCCTACATCTAACCTAGGAGAAAGAAAGCTTACTGGGAGGGAAGAAGAAGGGGCTTCGTACCCCTGGGAAGCTGTCGAAGAGAGGATAGCATAATCTTCCACAGAAATCTCTGTTTCAAAATTGATATTTTTTTTTGGAGATCAGTGGAGATCACATAGCAAGATGAGGAGGAAGGAGGGGGAGGAAGTGCCCGGGTGCAGAGAGTTGAAAAGATGACATCGAAGAAAGGATCAGAGGATCGAAACCACATGTTGGAAAGATCAGCAGGCGAGTCAGGGGACCACCTAGACCTTAAATCAATCGGCGGGTAGTGCCTGCATGGATAGTTGATAATGAGAAATTCAATCAGCTTCTCAGGCCGAAGGGGAAACTAGAATGCTGAAGGATTAATGAGAAGAGGTGGCAAACGGGGAATGAAGCTATCAAGGTTAGGTCTCATTTCAGAACCTTTGGGCTGTGTATGAATGGAAATTCTGTGAGATCATTCATCTATCACAATGCTCTCAACTTGCAACCGAAGTCTGCCCATAGTTTATTCCTGCTGGCTGTCATAGGCTATGGTTTTTGGGAAATCTGGAAATCAAGAAATGCCTCGAAATATGATGGGAAATTCACTTCTAAGAACAGTCTTGTACATCATATTGTTTTTCAAGTTAAGCAGGTGTGTTCTTTTGCTAACCTTAAAGCCTGATAACACCAAAAGAAAAATGTTGGAGGTTTTTGGCATTAACATCCATTTGCCTGCTAGGCCGCAGCTGAAGGTAATAAGATGGGTTTGCCCTCCATGGCCTTTTCTAAAGCTTAACACAGATGGTGCATGCAAGAGCAATGGTGATTCAGGTGGAGGTTGAATTATTAGAGACAACAAAGGAAATACTATTCTTGCCTTTTCACATTTCTATGGCAGCGCCAACAGTCTTATTGCTGAGGCTCGAGCTTTGCTTGATGGCATTAAATACTTCCATACTATCCTTAATAATTTCTCGACTTTGAGGGCCGAAATGAGAGATATGTGTTTAGAATGCCTGATGCCAGAAAATAAGAGGTTGGGATAACCCATAAAAATTACCATACCCAACTTGCACTTGACACTAGCAGCATGTGTAGATAGCCAGTTGGCACCTAATATAACATCATATCCTTCCATCTCCATGCATACTAAATCAGCGTATAAGTTGTAACCGCCAATTAGAACTTCACTAGTAGGATAGAAATATTTAATCTTCATTCCCGCTCCAATAGGGGTAGTAATAGTGAGTTGAGAATCTAATGGAATAGACTTTATAGATAAAAGACCAGCAAAACTTCTAGATATGAACGAATGCATAGCACCAGTGTCAAATAAGACAGAGGTAGGTCTTGAGTATATGAAAATAGTACCTTCCACGATGCCTCCTTCTTCGGTAGGTTCCACATCCATAAGAGCTTAAAGTCTCCCTTACTTTTTGGTAATAATTGGAAGCTTTTCCGGTGATGGAGCTTGCTCGTTGAGAAGAGGACAATTCGGGATCCTATCCTCCCGACTCCCGCAGTGAAGACATGCACCGAGTTTTCTCTAGCACTCCTCGGCTTTGTGTCTGGGCTTCTCACAAAATTTGCATAATTCCTTTGATGTCGTAGAGAAAGGAACAATTTACTTGTCGAATGTTCTTGACTTCTTTTCCCCTTGAAAATTACGTCCACCTTTGTTAAAATTACGTCCATCCTTGTTGAAGTTGTGCCCGTCATTGGGTCTTTTCTTCCCGAAGGAAGGTTTGAAACTTTCAGACCCTGTGACTTGCTCTCTCTTGGCTACTCTTTCTCGAATGCGATCCGATAACTCCATTGCATCTTCTAAGAGTTGAGCTCTTCGTACCGCATCACTATATATTTGAATATCCATAGGGGCGAGTTGAGTAATATACTATAGCCTTAAGCCGTTGAGAAATCTTCTTGCCTTCATCTTCTCGGTACCCACGAGATGTGGTACGTACCGTGATAACCTTGAAAATTGAGCTTCATATTCGACGACCGATAATCCCCTTTGTTTCAAGATGGCAAATTCGGCGGCCTTCCTTTCTTGTACTCGGTCGGAGAAATATTTACTATTGAAGTGCTCCACGAACTCTTCCCATAGTATTTGGTCGTGCGGTACAGTCGCTTCTACCGACTCCCACCATGCACGTGCATCCCTTTCCAGTTGAAAGGTGGCGAGTAGGACCTTCTCCTCATCAGCGCATTACATGACTCGGACTATCCTCTCGATTTTCTTGACCCAATGTTTGGCCTCATCTAGATCCGTAGATCCAGTGAACTTGGGAGGGTTCATGCTCTGAAAAATCCTATGTAGGTCTCCGGCTCCTCGGTTTGCTCCTCCCTGAGTAACCTATTGGAGGGCCTTCTAATAAACTGTAAGCATCCAACCAATCCTCAAAGTTCCGTGATATTCTTTGGTGGGGGCATATCCATGATGGCCTTGGCTTTGTTAAGATCAATTTGGATCCCCCATTTGCTAACTATAAAATCTAAGAGCTTCCCTGAAGATACTCCGAACACACATTTCTTTGGATTCATCCTCAACTTATATTCCCTAGCTCTCTGAAGCACCTTAGCCAAGATAGCGGGGTGTTCTTTCTTCATCCTCAACTTCACTAAAATATCATCCACGTAAGCCTCCATATAAACATGCATCATATCGTGAAAAATGGCCATCATCACCTGTTGATAAGTGGCGCCCACATTCTTCAATCTGAAGGGCATCACCACATAACAATAAGTTCCCCATGGCATGGTGAAGGAGGTCTTTTATTGATCTTGTAGAACTAGACAGATCTAGTTGTAACCTGAATAACCATCCATGAATGAGAGAGCTTCATACCTAATAGTGTTATCCACAAATACATCTATATGAGCTAGCGAAAAATCATCCTTAGGACATGCCTTGTTTAGATCTCTGAAATCAATACAAATCTGAACTTTTCCATCCTTCTTGATGATAGGGACTATATTCGCCACCCATTGAGGATATAAAATAACTCAAATAAACCTGGCCTTATGCAATTTGTCAACCTCTTCTTTCATCCTTAAGGCCATGTGGGGATGGAATCTTCTCAATTTTTGCTTTACGGGTTTTGCCCCTAGCTTAAGCACAAGTTGATGTTCCACTAAAGAGGGGTCAAGACCTAGCACGTCCTCGTATGACCAGGTGAAGGAATTGCTATACTCTCTCAGAACCTTAATCAACTCCTCCTCAATTTTAGGAGGGAGATTAGCAGAGATGATAATGGGCCTGGGATCCTCATCAGTTGCCAAATTAATTTCCTTTGTAGATTCATCCATTGTCGATGATGGCTTATCAAATCAAACCTTACGCATATAGGTGAGCAGTGTCATCTACATTACTATCCTCAAGATTGACCGGGTCATTCTCATCCATGATCTCATAAACACCCAATCCGTCATCGCTCCACACCCCGTCTTGCTCCTCATCTTCTTCCAGCACAATCGCCGTCTCCACAAATTCCTGGCATTTGATAAGGGCGTGACATGGCTGAGCTAAATCCTAAAAGAACCTATCAGGAATGGATTTGGAATGACTCATCACTGGGCGTGCCTCAGGCACAGAGGAAGGGTTGGACACACTAGAACAAGACCCTACTTCTCTAGGCTCGACTTACCCTACTTCTAACCTAGGAGAGAGAAGACTTAATAGAAGGGAAGTAGGGGTCTCATGCCCCGCGGAGGAGGACGAACAGAGCACAACATAATCCTCAACTGAAATCTCTGTTTCAGAATTGACATTTTTCATATGTTGATAAAGGTAATTTTAATAATTTTTATTAAACCGGAAGTAAAAGTTAGTACGCTACTTGAAGTTGGCGGGAAAAGGAGATAAAAAAAATCAAACTAAGTTCACCCTCGCCGCCCAGACCTTTCCCCTCCCGCACTTGGCGCAGGCGCACCTGTCTTTCCCCTCCCCGCCGTGGTAGTGTGCGTGCGACGTTGGTTTTCCCCTCCCCCTGCCGGTGGCTGGCTTGGATTCCTCCTCCGCCTCCTTGCCGCTGGTGCATCATTCTCCGGTCTCTCTTGCTCTGTGTCCATGTGTGTGTGTGTGCTTTCCCTTCCTCTTACCGACGGTGGTGGAGCTCTCCCTCGACGCCGAGGACAACCCACCTATGCTTTCCCCTTCCAAATCCATCTCGACGGCACAGAGGACTGCAGGCATGTGGTGGTGGCGGAGGTGGGGGTGGTTATAGGGGTGGCGACAGAGTGGTGGTGGGGGAGGGAGGGGTGGTGGCGGAGGGAGGGGTGGTGGCGGAGGCGAGGGTGGTTACAGGGGTGGAGCGGAGTGCGACTGTGTATCCGGCTTATTCCTTGAAGACGTTCTGGGGTTCCTCTGCTTTCTTGGTTTGGCTTGGCAGGTGAATGACCTCATTGCTGATTACCAGATCCCTGCATAGTTTGAGGATTTGCTTGCTGCTGCTGCTGCTGCTGCTGTTGTTGTATCTGTAAAAGGAGGCTGGCAGCCAGTTGCAAGGTAGATTGGTATTGCTGATTCTTATCAGCCTCTCCCTTTGATGCACGTTGATTGGAACTTGACATTGCATTCTGCAGTTGTTGAACTTGAGTAGGAAAGTTTGGATTCACTTTGTCATCTGTTAAAGGAGAAACTATCCAATGTTGGAGCACATTTCCACTCTGACCCTGAGAAGATGTAGTGGGGTTGGATTGCTGAGGTCCTATTGCACGAAGTAACCCTGATACCTCATCTGGTTGTAGCATGGCATAATTCTTATTAAAACTAAAACCAGCATCAATTTGATTTTGTTGGTTGGCCTGGGAAGCAGAAATCTACCCACTTTGAGGTGGTATTACATAGTTGTTGAATGACATTGTAGAGAGAGAAGCAGCCTGTTGTGTGCCTTGAACATTATCTTGAACATGTGGACCACTAAAGACATGTACAGAAATATCAGGTATATTTGCAATGTTTGCATAAGGAGGAAGCTGCGCTGACTGGTTCCCAAATTGGTGTGTTAATGGAAGAGAGGGATGACTTGGCTGTTCAAGAGCTGTTGGAGCTTGAGGTTCCTGAGCCCAGATTGATAGCAGCATTCCCCCCTTGTCAGGTACCATGGAAACAGAAACAGAAGGTGCCTTTACAGAGGAGTTCAAGGGTAACTGAGTAGGACCAGTAGAGGACGGCAGTGCAGATAGATCCCTTGATGCCTTGGGGCTGATGAAACTGTTGAGCGTGCCAACTGCAGTTGCTTTTGCTGAAGCCCACGAGGTTTTGGCAGGTGGAAGCCTCCAAATGCCTGTTACTGGGCATGAAGAATTTTCAAATGGGAATAATCTCTCTGTAGATAAAGAACAAGAAAACCTTTTTCCTTTTCCACCAGAAATCTCGGTAAGATTTTTTTGTTTTTTATTTTTTCATTTAAATGCTTAATATCTTGGGCTGTTCTTTATGCAGGATTGGACTGTAGATTTTGTTTGAGAATTGTTCCTTAAAGTTTTAGAATCTTAGTTCACAAATAAGATCTTTTATGCCTTTATCCTGATGTGATCTTGAGTAGATGAATTTGGTTACTTTGTTGATCTTAGAAGCAAACTAGGAACTTCTTAATGTTCTTTTACATGGTCTTGTTTGATATAGATTGATAGATAGAAACATATGTCGTATTTGTGTACAATTCTGGATTTAGCATGTGGCTTAGAGATTACCAATGAATGGATACTCCAAGAACAAACTAGAAGAAACAGAGTTATATTTTATTGAACATTCAAATTAAAACCTTTTTCATTTAGTAGAGAGACCTACGATTAGGCAACCTTGTCTCTTTTCTAATATGGTACTGTTCCAACACAGACTTTAACATGCAGACCAATTTTAGGCTTGGATATGTGGACAAGTTTTAGGTTACATGTGGCATGAATATGACATTGAGAAGCTTGGAGGAGGAGGCTTTTGCTACTAAGGGATTGCCTCTGGTGGAGAGCCTCCACCTCCTAAACCAGTTGACATTGAAGGTTGAAGCCCATTTAAACTTGTGCATTTTCCATATGGAATGGTTCAATATTTCAACTCTGTTCATAACTGAGTTGAATAAAGAGGATGACAACTTGATGATTGCATGGATGGAAGAGGTGCTTAACCACCCATGCAACAAAATCTGTGATCTGTTCTAGCTACCTGCATTGCCATTTGTTATAATGAAACTTCAAACAATTGTGTGATCTATCACTGTTCAGGCCAAGCTCCTTAAACTAGTTTAAATTTATAAAGTGCAGGTCAAAAATGTTTATTGGTCTAAGTGCAAGTGCTTGCTGACATAGTACAGATCCCTCAGTTAAGGGTATCCCGAGTCCTGACAAATGTGCAATGCACTAGATACATGAGTCCACTCTACGGCCAAGTGACCGTCACTTGTCAACAGCTTGTATAACTGCTTGTAGCTGCTAATTTCTGCATGGTATTGGGTAGATGACCTCTCCATGAAACATAACTTTTGGGAAAGTTATATGCTCTAAGGACCTCCATTACCCATGGTTACAACAAAACTTGAAACAATTGTGTAGACTTTCACTACTTGTAACCAGTTCCTTAAGCAGGTCAAACTCCTTTTGAAGTTGAAACATCCAAATTTATAAAATGCAGAGGAAAAGAAATGTTTATTTTCTAAATACAATTGCGTATTGACATGTTAAGGATGCTTTCAGGGGTATCCTGACAATGTGCAGTTCACGAAATATGCAAGTCCACTCTGCAACAAAGTTGCCATCATGTGTCAAGAGCTTGTGTTACTGTTTCTAGCTGCTAGCTTCGGCATGGGCTGCACAAATCCAGATGTATGCTAGTTTTCTTAAGCTCTTTTTTGCTGGTGACTTAATTATGTAGAAGGGTCAAGTTGTCCATTTCACAGTTATGGTTGTGATTGCAATTGCTTGATTCTCCTATTCACTTGTCTTGTTTACATCTGTTCTCCTGTGAAATGAACTGCACCAAGAACTGAGGAGCAACCACTTGCCAGATAGAGACCCAATGACTGTTTGCCTTCTTAGATCCAAGGATTCCTTATCAGATTACCTACAACTCTTTTCATGATTCCATAGATCTGTCTGATATGAAAATTGTTCACTCCTCTCTATACTAATAGATGCTAGAACATTTCACCTCTTAGATCCAAGGATTCCTTATCAGATTACCTACAACTCTTTTCATGATTCCATATCTCTGTCTGATATGAAAATTGTTCACTCCTCTCTATATATAGTAATAGATGCTAGAACATTTCTCCTCTTATTTTCCCAGACATCCACATAAATTGCACTTAAACAAGTATAAAGTTTGGACATTTAGTGCTAGAAAACTGTATAACCATCCCTATTTGGCTGTTGTAAAAGCTTGTAACAAATTGTTGACTTTTTCATAATTATCCTACTTTCAATCTCAAAGTGAAGATTCAGAGTGCAGCTTTCAATCTATTTTTGAATGTTCAAAAAACTGCACCAAACTAGGGTGCAATATATAATGCTGTGAAAGGTGACCTACTAAGATCAGAAGGTAAATGTAAGTTCCATGGATAATCATCTTCACTGAATGTCTAAAGCTTCTCTCTGCTCGAGTTATTTGGATACCTTGAAACATCAGTTTCTTT
This sequence comes from Amorphophallus titanum, assembly GCA_024336825.1. Lineage (NCBI taxonomy): Eukaryota > Viridiplantae > Streptophyta > Magnoliopsida > Alismatales > Araceae > Amorphophallus > Amorphophallus titanum. The sequence goes on along the minus strand of JANBPO010004458.1, from coordinate 4,116,995 downwards.
CTTGCTTGTCATTTATGAAAGTGGCTATAGTTGAACGTATTTGTAAAAGCATCTGTGTCTCTGACTCAAAATCGGATTCTCATGAAATATTGTTCATCCATACCTTTTGGCCTAATATACCTTGTTGAGTCATGTTCACTGTTTCTTGTTAGGTTTAGGTGTCTTCTAGTAGAATTAAGATGGGAGAAGGTGACGGGGTCCTACTGGCATTAGTACTTGCTGGTTGTTCTATAACTAGTCTAGTAACGTATTTGTCAGGGTGAGCCTGAATGTAACATTGAGAAGAGAGAAAGGTTGGTGAGATAGTCTATGGAGGAGAGATGTCTCCGGTGTTTATTGTAAGCTCTCTACCACTGTGATCTCTTTCTCTTGGTGTTGGCCCTATGGACGTAGACCAGGAATGACCCAATTACGTTAATCTTCTTGGTAGTGTGCCAGTCTGGATCTTCCATGGTGTGTGTTCATGCTTTGGCCTGACAAGAATAGTTGAGAACAGCAGCACTAGTTTCACCTCCCATCCAGAACATCATGCTAAGAAGTAACATTTTCCCTTTTGCCAATCACGCGTGATACTCATACCGTGTACTTTGTTGTTTAGGAGGAGGAAAGTGTTAGTAGTTTAAATTATGAACACAATTTTCCTTTTTGTGTGAGTTAAACAAGTGAACCGAATTACTCAACACTTTATTTTAGTGTAGCTTATCAGAGACATTTAGAGGAACCTCATGTGACATATACCCTGTGTAACCAGACTGCTAGAAAATTTATAGAATTATCTTGAGTTTGACGGTCACTAGCTTGCGCATTACATCAGCACAAAAGAACATGGCTTCCATGTGTACATCTGGATACCAGGAACAAAATCTGATGATCTGATGATCTCATGCCCACATGTGACTACTAGCTTCTGCATTACATCAGCACAAAAGAACATGGCTTCCATGTGTACATCTGGATACCAGGAACAAAATCTGATGATCTGATGCCCACATGTGCCTACCAAGCTGCTCAAATATTTTGATATATGAGATCACAGAAGCAAGATCCACAGATTTGGGTGTTGCCATTTACTAACATTTTTTAAAGCAGAAAATATGCGCACATTGTTTTCGTTCCTTGCTCTCCTTTCGTTCCCACTTCTGCTCTCATTCCCTCTTGCTGCTTCTTTGAATTGTATATATTTGGCGTTGACTCTGTTCTTTCTTTTGGAGAGTAATTTCTTTTATATATCCTATCTGGATTGAAACTTCACAATCATATCAAAATTCATGGCTATTTTTCAAAAGATTTGCTAGATTAGCAAGTAGGCGATTTGTTCGCCGTCGCTCAGGTCGTCGGGCATTTCAGGCTTTGGAAAGTCGGCCCAAAGTTGGCGCTCTTGTTCGGGAGTCATGGCGAGGGCCTCCATTCGTGTCCGTGGTCGATGAATTTTGTTGACGGCGGATCAAAGAACAGTTCGACGTTGCCGGTCGATCCGTGGCGGTGCTTCGCAATCAGGATGTTCGTCTTGAGCGTTCCATCTGGCTCGAAGGACTGGCGACCGCCAGGCATGTGGATGAACCAAACCATGTCGGCGTCTTTTTCGATACCGCTCGATTCGGCAAGGTTTCCCAGCCGTGGCACTTCGATCTTGTCGGCCTCGCGGTTTAATTGGCAAAGCCCAATGATGGGGACTTGCAGTTCCTTCGATAGCCGCTTCATCGCCTTGGATATCTTCGCCACCTGCTCCGCTCGGTCGTCCCGCTTGTTCGCGGGCTCAACGAGGCCGATGTAGTCCACGACAAGCAAGGCAAGCCCGCCGGGTTGTGCTGCCGTAACCTTCGCGGTGGCCTCAATGGCAACCATGCTGGCCTTGGGGGGTGCCCAGATTTGGATAGGGAGCGAGTAGTTATCGACGGCAGCCACTCCGATCTTGTCGATTTGCTGCTCGGTGATTAGCCCGTTGCGAATCACCGTTGACGAAACGTCGGCGCGGCTTGCGAGCGTGCGCGTCACAAGCTCATCGGCGGTCATTTCGAGCGTCACAAAGAGGCTGCGGCGGTCCCTGTCGGCGTTGTGGGCTGCAATCTGCATTGCCAAGGCCGTCTTTCCGATGCCGGGGCGGGCAGCAATGACGATGAACTCGCCGGGCCGCATTGCGCCGGCCATTGAATCCACCTTCGGCAGGCCGGTCATCACTGGCCCTCCTTCGCGTCGCTCGTCTGGCTTGCGAAGATTTTCCATTACTCGCTCGGCAACTTCACCGAACGATTCTGGACGTTGCGGCCCGCCTGTTTCGATGGTTTCAATTGCCGCCTTGGCGCGGGTCGCCAGTTCGCCCTCGTCTGCCGTCGCGTCAAAGGCGTCATTTAGGAGCGATGTGGCGATTGCGATTAGCCGGCGATGGTTCGCCAGCTTTCGCACCCGCTCGGCGTAGTAGCGGCTAACTTCGGGGTGGCAGGCATCGCGGAGTAGGCGGAATAGTTCGACCGACGCGACCCCAAGTGCCGCAAATTCAGTTCGCAGCACCAGGGCGTCGTCAAGCCGCTTCCCGGCCTGCGAGAGCAGCACTAGGGCGTCGAAGGCTTTGCCGAGTTGGTCGTCGTAGAAGTCGCTTCCGGTGACGAGGTGAGCCACCTTGGGCCACTGCTGGTAGTTCAGGGCCAGGGAGCCTACGAGCCCCTCTTCGGCCTTCGTGTCGTACGGCGGCTGTCGCTCAATGATGTCCCATGGGGTTCAACAATCTCTCCCTTTTTTATGATGACAAATATTATGTGCAATTAGGCAAAATAGACTTGACAAATAAAATGTGTTTCAAGAAATTTCAACCCACATCGAGCATTCTAGGCATCAAACCATATTTAGCATTCCATAAGCACATTTCAAACACATTCATTGTATAAATGCATTCCATTCCATACACATTGACCAAATTAACCAAGAGCAAATTAACCAAGACATTCATCAAAAGAAGTTAATGTTCAAAAGTGTATTTTCCATCCACAGTCCACAAGACATATCAAGCAGTTCACAATTAAAAACTCAGGTCCACAAAATAACATAACTAACACAAGACACATATCCAACACATAACATCCACATTTATCTCCCCTTTTGTCATCATCAAAAAGGAATGGAAAGGGGAGAGTCAAGTGAATCAGAGTTCCAAGGATCAAGGCCCTCAAGGGGAGGCAGGAGGTGTTGGTGGATGGTGAAGGTAGTCGGACAATTCATCAAATTTGGAGTTTTAAATCCCTAATGCAGTGTTAAGGGAGTCAATGGAATCGGCCATCGCTGTAAACTTCTGAAGATATTGTTCATGATGAATCTTCAACTCTGACACTTCCTTCGTGAGCATATCCACGGAATCCTTGACTTGACCAACTTCACCACTTAATTTATCAATCTTAGAGTGAAGTGATGTGTCAACAGACGATGCAAGCTGAGAGACTCTTGCTCTTCTCACTGGTTCTTCTTGTTCTTCTCCTTCACGTTGTTCAGAATCCACTATTGGAGCTTTCCCTTTCTTAGATCGTAGAGAACGGACCAGTTGACCATTCTTCAGCTCATAGCCCATGTTGTTGCAAATTGATAGAATAGTGTAAATATCAGCATCACGAATCAGATGACCAACCTACTTGCTTAGGTCGATGTGCAAATACTGGAATATTGGAGTTAAGGTAGCTCCATAAGGTAAGTTCCGGTTCATTGACTTTCTGCAGCTTGTAATGTACTCCATCATGACAGCTGGGAAGTTAATCTGGTTTCCACTCATGATGTACTCAAAAAGAAATTTCTGCCTATCAGTGACTTGTTCCCTTGACCCTGATCTTGGCAACAATATAGTGGTCATCATGTGGTGCAAAATTCTCTAAAGTGGGGGAAAATTATTTGCATTCAATTTGGGTACCATTCCTTCTACAATGGTTTCATCGGTCATTGCCTCATATGCTTCTATTTCTGTATACATGGCTACCTCAGGGGTCATGCCAATGTCGTATGGCATATTTAGTGCTTTCCCAATCAATTGAACAGTAAAAGGAACAGAGTGCCCATCTAGCTTTGTGTATAGTTCATCATTCCTAACAACCATATTTCCATAAAATTGGTGGACAAGAGAATGATAAACTTTTCTACCCCTACTGAGCCAGTGATAGGAGGCTCACCCCTGATTTTTAGGTGTTGAGATTCTTCCTCATGGTTTGAGGGTACTGTGTGGAGGTCCTTAGCTGCCAGCTCGTTGGGCCAAGTGTTCACTTGATATGTGGTACGTTTTACTATTTTAAACTGTACTTTTGTTGGACTGGACTCTGTTGTAGTTGTTGTTTATTTCTGTTGTTATATCTATTATCTTATTTTATTTCCTATTTATTTGTACACCACACCTATCCTTTAGCCCTTTCGAGTCTTCGGGCTGGTGGGTGGCGGGTCGAGATTCGAGTGGCGTCAGTTCCTTTCCGGTACTCGAATCTCGAGTCGTTACAACTCGCTATAGAAGCGAAAACCACCAGAGTTCCACCGATTCGTACTAACCCAATTATACACGTATAACATATCACGGGGTGCCTCACATCATGAAAACTCAAGGATCTCTTACTAGACGGCTAATCTATTGGCTGTCAGTGTGTATGGCATAAGGCGGAATCAGTAATCGTGGGGAATCTCAAAAATCTGGTGAATGGCCAACTGAGCTTTGTGTGGCCAATAGACTAGCCACCCAGCCTCTTGGGTTGCTACATCTGTGTGGCAGCCACTCAATGGCATGGGCAGCCAGTGTGCCTAGCCCACTGGATGCCCAGAAACCTGGGCCGCTAGGGGTTTGGCTGCCTAGCCCTTCTAGGTGATCAGACCTTTGGCCGCCCAACTGAGTAGAGACAGCAGCTATGTTGGTCGCCTCCTAAGTAGGGTCTCTCCTAGAACACGTCCGGAAGGTCATTCCTAAGCCTGTCTCGGCCCCATTCTGAGTGGGAACCCTAGAAAACATGGCAAACCTATCCCCAACAAGAATGCCATCCATAAAACTTGATCTAGGCTAAAAATCAAGAGGAAAAGAGATTGATCCTTGCTCATGGCCTCGAATATGAAGTTTTCCCAAAAATATATTAAACCCCTCTCTCTTACCCAAATCACTACCAAATCAAAGGGAAAAGTGAGAGGAGAGTTCAGGATCCATCCCCCTACCTCGACGAAGCTTCCAAATCTCAAGAAGGGCTGATGCGCCATTAAACTTCAAATTCCATGCACGAAAGCCATGATCTATCGCATGAGTAGCCTCTGCCTCACGTCCACACTCTGCCTAGCCCATCGTCGTTATTGATCGGACCCCCCTTACGCTCACCATCTGCAGCCAGAGAGGAGCGGAGAAGGATGGTGTCATGCCCCAGATTTTTTGGATAATTTTCGTATCATGATTCGTGGTTTTTGGATCGCTTTTGTGGGCCTCGGAGTGAGTTTTGTGGTTTACTCAGATTTTCATCTTGCGAGCCTTCGGAACCCCGTATAGGGTGAACCATGGCATTCACTAACTCAGAGATGTTACCAGATAACTGACCATTTCTCTCATTTAGATGTCCATAAAATTCTTGAACAAGGTTTGGATAAAATCGGGTGTACCTCGTCATAAAATCAACCCAACCATTCCGAACTTCAAAAATAGCTCCTAGATCAAGGAAGAACTCATGCATCTCATCAAAATCGACTAGACGAGGGTCGAGAATGGGTTGTGGGTGCATCGGTAGTGCACGTGGAGGTGCAGGAGCCCGCTGTGGTTGAGGAACTGGAGCCTCCCTTTGTCTAGCACTAGACTCCCCTAGGGTAGAATGCCGAGAGCTTCTTCTAGGCACCATTTGGATAAGAAAATCGTGGTAGAAACCCTCGAGATGACTAATCTCTTCCCTTGGGAGTGGATAGATGCCTTAGGACACACCGAAATGTGGTGGAAGACTCTTCTCCACGATCTGGAACCCTAGGAAGAAGCTTCAAAGCCACACAAGCCATTGTACGAAATCTACGTCGGAAGACGGTGAAGATCCCGATCTTATGCTGATGGAGGAAAGGAAGGGTTTTTGGGCTTGAGAGGAGGAGATTTGGTGTTCTAGAGTTTGTGAAAAGGGTTGTAGAGTGAATGGGTGTGAGAGAGTGAGTGAAATAGGGTGGAGACCCCTTTAAAAAGGAGTTAGGACAGGTGGCCAGCTGGGCCAGCTCATCAGTTTCAGTCGATCGATATAGGGGTGTCGGTCGACCGAAATGGTCAGCCTACCCCAATTTTCACTATTTTTTTACTTTTTCCTTCTTTTTCATTTCTTTCCTTTTTTTACCTTTTCCTTTCTTCCCCCTTTTTTTTTGATTTAATCTTTCCTTGTCCCCCCCTTTTTTGTTTAAAGACTCCTTCTCCTCCCACCTTTTGTTTTGTTGAGGGGAATAGCTTGATGGAGACTGCTGAGAGGACTTGACTTAAGGAATTTTTCTGAAACTCTCCCTTTACGACTAACTTAGAGCCCCTGGTCACTAGGTCCATAATTATTTAACAAGGAATTATTAGCCTTAGAAGAATTTCAAGAAGGGGCTATATAAATAATTATAACCACGCATACATTGGTAATATTTGAACATACAAGAAACCAGAGATTCACACACAAGGTATGCATGTTTTCAATGAGTTCTACCCTTGATGCAACTAACCTTTCTACATATGCAAGATTTTAGTCTTAATAGACACTCAAGTATGTATGCTCTCACCCTTGCATATGTCAAGTTCTCTTCTGATCTTATTGAATTGTTCCTAATTTAGGGGTTTTGTGAAGATGTCAACTAACTGGCTGTGTGTGTTAATGAATTTCAATTCAAAGACCCCCTTTCCTACATGATCTCTCAAAAAATGATGCTGAATGTCAATGTGCTTTGTCCTAGAATATTGTACAGGATTTTTTTGACAAGTTGATTGCACTGGCCATTTCCTGTTCAACAACTTGAGGCTGTTTGTACATCTGAATGACTTTGATCAAATTCTTCTAAAACTGGTTGCTGCTCAGGCTCAGAATGTTCTTCAACTTGCTGACCTTCTTTTTCTGGTTGCTACTCTTCTTCAACTGTAGGTTGTTCTGCCCCTTGCAATTTAGATTTTTTGCCTTGCACCTATACTTGACTGGGATCAATTGGTTTCAACTTCATAAAGGTGGTAATAAAATCCATGTTGTAGACATTGACTATGGAGATTTCCATATAGGTCTCATCTTCTACTGAGATGTTTTTCTTCTTGAAGATGGCTGTGAGATGGGCAGCATAAGGTAGACATCTCCTTGACTCTTTACAAGTGCCCATAATCTGAATGATTAGTTCAGGCAGACATACCCTAATTCTTTTTAACATGCAAAAGAAAATGAATGTTTGAGATTTAGTAAGTCTCCCTCTCCCTCCTCCCTGAGGGGTTGTTATTGTTGTGAACATATGGTGCAATACTCTCTTAAGAGGGGAGAACTTAGTGGCATTAAATTGAGTCAGCTTAGTCTGATCCTTGTCCTTTGGGTTGATAGACAAGTCAGTAAGAATGGAGTAGGCTTCATGCTTGTCATACTCAAAATCTCCTTCTATAACTCCATCTTCTGGAATCTTAAACACTTTGTGAAGAAAATGCCTAGATATTTCAATCTTGGTTCCTCTAACAGAGGACCAAATCTTGGACTGTTTAGGATCAAACTTCATGTTCTTATAGAACTCTGTGACTAGCCCAACGTAATAGAGTCTGTGCTTTGCCATAAATGTCTTTCATTTCTGGAACTTAATCAGTTCTAATAAATTTGGAATCTTGGCAAGGATACTTTCATCATGAAACTCCACATATCGTGGGAAAAAGATTTTACCAGTTTCAATCACTAATTCAGCCTACACTGAGGCTTCAGTTTCATGTTGTTCCTCTTCAGGCTCTCTACGGATTGATTCTGCGGTAGCGATTCGTTGTCGCTTGGCTGGGGCTTCTACTACCTTTTTCTTATCCTTGCTAGATTTCTCTTCGACCAACCCAGAGACGATACCTTCAGCATGTACCTCCTTCGATCTTCTTATAAAGTGATGAACTGTGGCAGGTTTCATGGACAAAGTGTCCACTGACTGTTGCTCCTCCATTGCGTTTCTCTTCCCCTTGCTCTTGGCGACTGGAGAAGACATGATGGAAACAGTGAGAAGTGGAGGACAAAGAGTAGTAGGACGAGTAAGAGAAATGTGGAGAACGAAAACGAAGAGACCAAGTGTAACAACCCGAAGAGACCAAGTGTATCGATACTGATAATATCGATACATCGATACCAAGAACTGGGGAAGCCACCCAAGAGACTGGTGAGGCCCCTGAAGGGTTGGAAGGGATGTCCCCTCATAGATTAGCTCAAGTCTATCCCACATTTCTTTTGTATATTTGCAAGTGGATACTCTTGAGTATTCTATGGGGTGGATGGTGCACTGCATGATGTTCATGGCACTCCAATTGATGGTGGATTTCTTAACCTGATCTGGGGTCCAGGTGTCATCTACTTCAGGTGCAACAAATAGACCTTTACTAACAACACGTCACATTAAATGATCCTGGGCACGCAGTAAAACTTTCATGCGGTTCTTCCAATACAGAAAATTTGTGCCATCGAAAAACGGTGGTCTATTGATGGAGTGACCTTCAACTATGAGGCTGCAAGGCACATTCCCATCGGATCTCCCAGGGTCATTGGACCACATCTCTAGGGAACCTGCTCTGATACTAATTATTGGATGGCACGAGAGGATCTAGAGGGGGGTGAATAGATCCGACACTCACTTTTCAGCCACTTAAAGAAAATTATGCAAGAACAGTAACACAATGATACCGAGTAGCACAATGCTCGCAAGCACAGGGGATGTTAGCAATGAGGAGATATGAAAAGACTTTATGAAATGCAACGTGTGTGAAGGGGATAGAAGATATGGAGATTGCAAACCACAACACAGAACCTTTTAAGGTGGTTCGGATGCTACCTAGCAAGCCTACGTCCACCCCTCACCAACTTAGTGAGGCTTCCACACTTTGGCTAAAAGAGATCCATACACACACGCTGGTTACCCAGTAAAATGTGGGGAAAAGTGCTGCCAACACACACGAGGACAAGGTCCTCATGCTACAATAACAACACACACACGGGAATAAGTCCCACAGGAAAGATCCCTCCCCCTGCACACAAGAAAAAGAAACAAAATGCTACAAGTGCAGCAAAACACAGGGACTGACCCCCAGTCACACACACTAAGGAGTTCCGATGATGAAGAGAACAAAATGAGAAACACCAACACAAGCCTTGAACAGAATGGAAATATGTAGTTCAGACTAAGGCTTCATGGCTGGATGGCAGGCTAGCTGTACACTCTCTCCTTCTCCTTCTTCTATCAATTCTTCTTTTCTTTCTTAGACTCTCATGCTTAGGCCTTCTCCAGATTCTATAGCAACTCCAGTAGCAACTCCATGCAAACTAGGCTGGTCCTATTTATAGGCGTAAAGGGCATAGAAGTTTCCCTCCAAAGATTTGTAATTTGATTGGCTTAAGATAGGAAGGTACAGTGCTCTACCGCAGGAGCTTTTTGAAATAACAATCTGATTGGGTAGATGCACAAAAGTGGTTATCATGAAGGGTGACCTTTCCCACAAATGTAGGTTGACAAATCTTCTGTCCAAAAGGGCTGATCTGGTAGCCTCATGATGACAAGGACACTGGTCAGTCCTAGGAGCCTCCTCCAGACCTCAAAAGATTCGGCCCAATCTATCCTGTGACCTTCATGCAGGTCATAGACCAAATCTCTGAATTGGAAACATCCTTCAATCGTATGTCTGGGCTACCTGTGGAACATACAATATTTCGTCTGATCAACGGCCGGGTTCCAGATGGGCCATTCCGGAGGAAGCTGAATTGCACTAACTGACATGAGAGCGGAAAAGATATCTATAAGGGATTCTGGCAAAGGAGGGTATTGGGCTCTCTTCGGAGCCGAGCGCTTGTTGGTGTAGCCATTGGGGGGAGGGACATTGTGGTATTGCGGAGGTTGTTGAGGTTGTTGTGGAGTGGAGTAGGTGTTTTGCAGAGTGGCGAATATGGGTGGAGGGTTTTGTGGCGTGGAGAAAGTGGGTGAAGGGTTTTGCGGAGCGGAGAATTGGGGGTTGCGAGGGTTTTGTGGGAAGCAAATTTGATTGGTTTGATTAGGGAATGGGAATGCAACGGCTTGCACTTGTTCATTGGTCTGGACTCCTTCTGTAACGGCCCCCTGAGATTTTCTATTGTATTTGGGCTTCTGGGCCTCAAAGAGTGAGTGGATTGGTGAGTCCTTGAATTGTGTTTGGATAAAGCGCGCCTGGCTGTACAGTTGATGCATATTGGCTATGTCATTCATTACCAAGATGTTGTGGAAGATCGGGATAGCATTAGAAATTAATAGCTTGACCTTCTTTTCCTCCGGGATGTGGCCTGGCACTCGGGCGGCCATCTATCTCCACCTGTCTGCATAAGTAGCAAACTCCTCATCGGGCTTCATCTTCTCAGCCACAAGATCTGTAAAGGAATATTCTGGGCTGACCCTATCTTGAAACCTCTGAATGAACTTATCTTTCACTACCTTAAAACTCTCAGCATCTTCCAGCAGTAGAGAGTAGAACCATTTTAAAGCAACCCCATCCAATGAGCGGCAAAACAAGTATGCCATAAGGCGATCATCATATTGAAATTGGGTCGACTCGTATAAGAAGTCCCTAACATGGATGAAGGGATTACTATTCCTGTCATATTTTCGGTAAGTAGGGAGCTCGGATTATAGAGGGAATCAGATGTTTTGGAAGCTGGGCACTGGAACATCCACCAGAGATTGTGGGCCAACCCGTTTCTAGAGAAAGTCAAGTTGTTGTTGCATGGCGGCCCATTTGTCAAGCAATTCCTGCTTCCTGGATGGAGTAGGAGTAGTGAAAGAAGGAGGAGCTATAGGATAAACAGATGGGGGAGGAGGAGGCCCAAAAGAAGGATATTGGGCTGAAGGATGACCCAAACTAGCATGGACGTGGGCCGCCCCCTTGCTGAGGGCGCATGAAGTCGGATGGGCTGACAAGGACTTGTGGTGTTGATGAAATGGGCCTATAAGTGTCTGCCTGAATAGAAGGAGGGAGGACAGTCTTGTGTGTTAATCTCTACCCACTATTTGATAGTTCATGTTATTGTGTTCTGGTAAAGTGCTAAAGATCGTCGATTATAGTTATGATGAGTTTGAGGCAGGGGCCTTTGACTACGAGCCCCAGATGTATGACCGGAGTCATGATTCTTACAAAAAGTACCGCCCGAGCCATGGCCACCAAGGTGAGCCAAACGTCCATGCCATGGACACAAGTCCATCCTATGAGCCCTCACATGAGGTGTAAATTGCTACAGGGGAAGCATCCCCCTCCCAAGACATCGCCTCCATGTTAGGTGTCCTCGCCACCACACCGCTTAGTCCTGAGTATCTCTAGGCCCTTCAGGCCATTCTGAAGGGAAAATCTATCTCCCCGTCTCCCCAAGAGCCAACTCCGGCCGCCATCCCCATCCAACAGCCAACACAGGCTATCCTCTCCCCGTCACCTCACGGGCAGGCAAGTCAGCAACCTCCCTCTTTTCGATTCCCTTCACAATCTCAAACCCTAGCCATTCCTCATACACCAATTCAGCCAGGTCTGTCCACTAGTAGACCACAATACCCCTCCCATTTGAGGTTCCCTTCTCAGGCATTCAGGAGGCCCCTTCCCCCGCAATGGCAACTGCCACCCTCACTGACCGATGCGCTCACCCAATCCCTCCTAAACAAGCTAAATAAAATGGATGAGTAGTTTTGTGATTTGAACAAGATGGTGGATGTAAAGTCCACTCTAGAGGTCTCATTGCTTGTCCTCTTGGTATTCTATCTCCCCCCTTCTAAGATGCCTACATACCATAGGTACAACGACATGGGCAACCACTTCATTCACCTTAAGGACTTCATGTACGAGTCCCCTTTCTGGCATAACGATAAAAGATCCTTGTCATATCTTTTTAGAGATTATTAGATGGCCCTGCACTGGAGTGGTTCTATTCTCTAGAGCCGAGCGAGGCTGGGAATTTGATGTGGTACAAAGGAAATTCCTCTAAAAATATCTAGATCGAGCCAGTCCCTCTCTTTCCATCACCAATCTAGTGGTCGAGAAAATAAGGTCGGATGAAGATTTTGTCCATTATGCTGATAGGTGGAGGTGCCTGGCAAAAAGAGTAAGGGATACTCTCTCAGAGCCAGAACAAGTCAAGATGATTGTGTCTAATGCCACTCCTCAGTTTAGACACATCTTGGCTATGAACAAGCTTACCACTATGGAAGAGTTGTATGAGAGAGCCCGATACATCCAAATGCAGTTAAAGGACTCTTCTCTCATGCACATGTTTGAGCAGCCCAAGCTGAGGATGCTCAAAAAGGCAAATGTCAGTGTTTAGGGTGGAGTAACGGAAGGGTTTGTTACAAATGAGCAAGTGAGTGTAGTTGGCAGCCCCAACCAGCTATCCAACCCAAGGCCTCCACAATCATGGATGAATCTCTGGCCTCAAATGAGGCATTATGCTAGGAAATGAAATACATATCCAGAGTAACCCGTGACAGCGATGATGGGAAAATGGTGTAAAAGAAAAGGGCTTAGTCGAGGCTGTTTTGGGTGCTCTGTGAATGGTCAGAGCTTTCATTTCTGTATGCCACTTTAGTGGATGGCTGATTGGCAATCGTACAAATGTTTCCCTAGGCAAAATGCAGAAGGACCATATAATATACGACAGACCCCTACCATCTATCGGGGAGTAACTAATATTCATTCAATCTCTGAGACAACTCCGGACTCAACAGCATAGTGGATGACCCACAGACGAACCCAATGCATAAGTACACGAGACCAGTAATGGATGGGAAAGAAAATATGCGAGATAAAAGACCATATATGAGAACAGGCAGACACTTGAACTATGATTTATTCATACTCTCAACAGAGGCATAAAGCTACATTGAAACTAAAAGTAAAAAAGAAAATTAGATTTATTACAAGGGAAAATACATGGGAGACGAAGGGGAAGGAGGAGCTGTGGCCCGACAGGGGCACTATTCGACGGGAACCCACCTCCTTCTCAGTTGATGCATGCAGAACATGCTCCTTTTATCTCTCTATCCCCTTCTCTTATCGCTCTTTGGTGCACTCTCTATCTTCTCTGTGCATCTCTTTGTTGCTGGCTTATCCTCTCTCTGTTGCTATCTATTCCCCCGTTAACTTCTTTTCTCCGATGCTCTGTTGCTATCTATTCCCCCATTAACTTCTTTTCTCCGATGCTGTCTGTGCGCCTCTCTCAGGGCCTCTTCTCTTCTTTTACCTTCCAATGGGCTTGATATATATAGGGGGAGATGAGACGGCGGCCAAGGGGCGTGGGTGAGACGGCGGCTAGAAGGCACCTGTGATGACCTAGAACCCAGATACCGAGTAAACTCGATATCCCTTGGATCCTGAGAGGCCTCCCAAGAGCGGTAAAACTCCGAAAGGAAAGTAGGATATATGTGTGTACATTGAACTTCATGATAAAGTAGTAAACAATTACATCACTATGATCAGGATTGCTAAATTAGCAGTAATAAAATTACATTTTCAATTAAATAAATTAAACTATAGAGCTACCACAGCTAACAGAGTCTAGTCCAACTAAAGTATTGTACAACAAAAAAGGGAAACGTACCCTCAAATCGGGGGAAGCCCGACACTGGCAAGGTTGGCAACAAAAAGCACCGCACTGTGCCTCAAACCACGAGGAACAAGAGTAGCTACACCTAAAAAGTCGGGAGTGAGTCTCGTGTCACTGGCTCAGTAGGGGTCCCACATATCCCAACCCTGCAACCTAAGCGATAACAATAGTAACAATAATAAGAGTAACAACAGGAGTAGGAACAATAGTAAAAGTAAGACCTAGGGACATGACTCTAATAAAATGGAAAATACATAAAAATGACTCAACTAAAATACTCAAAATAGATAAATGGACCCATATGACATGAAGCTTGAGCTCAATCCAATATCGGGTGTGTGGACGACCCGAGCCAGAGGGAGGTAGTGGTGATGCCTCCATCAGCTTGGCTTTGGACCTAATCCTTGAGTCGAGAGCTATTATGCACCGTATTCGTCGTGCTGTGTCTAGCGACTAATGTGTTGTGAAGGCTCATTACTTCTCTCATGACGTAATGATAAACTGAGATTAGCATTCTTCTTTGTGCTTTGTGTTGAAGCTGGTACTCTCCTTCATTTGCACTTAGGCTATTTTTAATCAGTTGTTAGTAAGATCAGTACCTGTGGCGTGTTATATTACGATTTTTATGAATTGTGATGGTGCCAAGTGTGTGCTGAGATGTAGATACCGAGGTATTTCTGATGCATGTGTGCGTCGTATGAGTGTGTAGCGGAAGCGTGTGGGTTGATCACCCGCGGGCCGAGGATCATGGTTGTAAGATTTTGCTTGGTTGAGAGAATTATTTTTCTCGATGTGACTTCATCTTGGCTTCGTGTGCCTTGATGTGGTCTTTTGCCGTGTCGTTGCTAGAGGCATTATGGTATTGGCATCGGCATTTGTGAGTGTTGGGGAATCTATCGACATTCTTGTTGATTGAATACCCCCTGCTCCTCTGTAATTCTTTCTTGGGTGTTGTATTCTCGGGACGTGATCATGGTCCTTAAGATGTGTTCCCCGAGATTGTCGTTTCCTTTCCGTCATGGGTCCTATTCTTGGTGAGCTGCTCAATGCAGGGCTAATCCTTTATGGTCGTGTATTCAGCTATTATTGTGCCTTGATGTGACCCAGCTTGCAATTGTGTTTTGCTGTTCTGTGTTCAGTACGGAGCCGGGATCCTGCAAGTGCTGTCGTTGTTGTCATTTTTGTTGTTGTTTCCCTGTGAATTGTCTTGGCACTATGTGGACTGTGATCTTGTCAGTTAGCCTTGTTGTACTCTTCTGTCCTATTAGGGTTAGCTTGCGACTCGATTAGATGTAATATCTGAGTGAGGACTGACTTGATTGTGTTTGTGATCTAGTGCTATCATTGGCGTCCTGTGTGCTAGGTGTTCCTTGTTGCCTTTGGCACTGGAGCCGATGATGTCGAGCTATCAGCTATGAGGACTATGTCTCCTTGTTTAAGCTAATGCTTGTCATGTTTGTCATTTTGTTTTCCCAATATTTATTATCGTGGCATGGTTGTTTCTCCTTCCCTGTGAGACATAAGTGACGTTGTCTTGTTTCGGAGGTGTCAGACTTGTGTTCACTTGTATGCCATGCTCATTCTGTGGATCTGTTTGTCTCGAGATCTAGGTCATGTTATTTTGATGCGGGACCGAGCACTCCCTCACCGACCAGCGGAGTTATGAGCTAATGTTAAATAAACAAAGCACTCAAGTAGAGCAAGGAGAGAGTGCTTACTCGACCAGTTTGTAGAAATCGATCCCGCTCGGAGACATGGGCGAGTGAGTAGGCGAGGGTACGCACTCGCTCGCCGTGTCGGTGTAGCTTTCTCCTGAAATTTTAGAATAGTACACCACTACACCTCTCGCATGAGGGGGATCTCAGGATGGGGGTTAACTTGAATTACACTCAAAACTACATCCACGTAGGCAGGGACTTTTAGCCGGCCAGGAGGGGTGGGAAAAACTAAGTTAGAAAGGCCGAGCGAAGAAGATGTCGGTTCTGCCAGCCCTCTAGAACAGGGGACAGATAGTAGATGTCGGTGCCGCTGCGACCACTCCCGAACTCCGTTGTCGACGAAACCAGTGGCAAAATCTCCGAGGTTGGCCCAGGAGGATGTCCGATTCTTGGAGGAATTTATGGTTGGCGGCGATGGTCGGGGTAGAGTCATGAATAGGGCCTCTGCTTTAGGGTTCTGACAGCTTCAGCACCACAGCAATAGGAAGACAAAGCTGCCACGGATGCTCCTGAGCTCTGATTCAAGCGTTGCCAGAGTCGCTGGATTCTTGGTCAAACCCTCTTCGAAAGGTGACCTGCGGGGAAGCCAGAGGAGGTCAGAGTTGATGGTGAGGACCCAAATAGTGCCAGGGTGCCTGGTCAGCTCCAGATGAAACTGATCAGCATACTAGAGGGAGAAAATTGGGGAACTCACCCGTCCGGGGTCCAAACGGAGAGCCGTTTCATGGTACAGGGAGAAGATGTGTATTTGAAGCTCTCAGACAAGCCCCGCTTCCAGATCCTCAAGAGAATGGCCGAGAGAGTCTCTGCAAGTCACCTCAGGTTGACTGTCAGGAAGCTGATGTGCAGTCTGGCGATGACGGCTCCCTCGGACAACCACGAACTCAGAATGGGACAAGACTAGCACCGTTGCATAGAGGACTTGAATATGCTTCCGACGGTACCACTTAAGCATCCAGGATCACCGGGATGAAGTCATGGTAGGCCCTGCAAGTCACTGGTACTCTGCTACCTATGAACTGGGAAGTGCAGGTTAAAGATGGGAGGTGGAAAATGAGGTAAATGGGAGGTGAAAGGGGTGGATGGGTGTGGAGACAACCCTTGTCTGTTAGGGGGTCTGGGAGGGGGCAAACCAAAGTGAGGGAGGGAGAGAATGGGGGTAGGAAGGTGGTCTAGTAGGTGATGAGAGAGTGAGCTACGAATTTGGGACTGGGAGGGAGAGGGAGAGGGATGATGATTTCCCTATTTGGGGTGGTCTAGGGTTTGTGGGAGGAGAGAGTGGAGGGAAAAATTATTCAAATCTTCTCTTGGGAGCCCTATTAAATACATGATAAGCCTAGGTAAATAGGTTTTATCCCTAGTTTTGACTTCATATTCGTGATATTGGTTATATTGTGTATCCATCATGACAGATTTCAAGGCTTACATGTCTTAGAAACCTATTTTTAACTTATGTTAATTTCATGTCAAAACCCATATAGTTTTATATTTAAATCACTTTCTCTATGCTCAAAGAATGTGGTTTATTGTGATGTTTGATCGCTGTTTTGTCACAATTTCACTCTCTCATCTACGTCTTTCTTAAGTACATAGCGCATACCTAGGTATGTGACTATTAGTTACACTTGCACATTATAGGAACACCACTTGGACTTATGAACCTCTCCACCGGATATTCCTTCTGTGAGACTAGGGGATCATATTTCAAGGCCTCCGTAAGTGCGAGCCTGGGATTCCTACTAGGACGCCGAGCTGGTTGTACCCACAAAGCCTATTTGTCTAGAAAGCACTTAGTTTACCGATATTTTTCTATGTCCTGGCTAGTAGTGGCCCTCAGGAGACAGCCACTGTCAAGTAGCGACCATCCCATTACCATTTTCTGTCAGACTTTACTATTACATCGAGTCTTTCTTTCTCTGGCATCGACTCTGCCTGATTGCGACCATCCCAAGACTGCCACCTTCTGGCTGCGGCCAGGCTGAGACCGCTATTTCAAGAAATGACCCAGGCATGACTGTTTCTATCTCAAGTGTTCTTAACCCGGCGTTTGACCCACGGGTTGATTTCCCTAAGTTAGATGGTCCTTTGATTACAGGGGACCCAAAATCTTATTTAAATGGATAACTAATAGGTTACGAAAATTAAAGAATGTACCATTATGCTACCGGACTCCTCCCGTAGCATGACATTGTTCTTAAATCTTCCTTGAATTCTTATGATCCATACTTGGTGCATTCTTGCCCTAATATTGTTACTATGAACTTGTTATTTGGAACTTTACATTATTGGTCATGCTTTGTTTATATCTCATGGAAGTAGCTTGATTTATAACTTGAAGACGCAAGAGCGGGCATGGATAGTGTCCAAGGGCTCGACGCTAGTCCCTCGACAGATAGCCAGAAACATACTATAAACCATGGGGTATAATGAATACTGATGTCGCATTACACCGGAAGTACTTTTTTATAATCAGTGAAAATTCACGAGACTATCTTATGAAATTACATGCTTACTAGTATATTCTTGTTACATGATTTTCTCGTGTGTAACCTATATGGTTATGAAAGTACATTCTCGTTCATGCTAGTACATTCTCGTTAATGAAAGGCCAACTTACATCTTTATTGCAACTCTTGCTTGATCATATTCACATATATTGCTCATGACTTGTTACTTGGATTGTATACTGCATGTTTTTATCGCGTTTCTTTTATCTTACCAATGCAAAAATACGGTTCATGTGAAAAATTGTACAAACTGAGCAAACAAGGTGCAAAGAGGGATGAAAATAATATGGCAAACGAAGTCCAAACAGGGAGAAAATAAGGATGACAGAAGACTTGAGTATTGCGAACAAGTGGGAACAAGAATCACCCTAAGAAAAGGTCTGGACAGAAAGTGATAGCACTGGAGAATTGGCAAAAAATGCACAGTGCAGAAAATGAAGAACAGTTCACAAATTGGACTCAAAGAATGAAGAATAACGTGCAGAATAAGACACCAAAATGAGAAAGATAGGATGCTATGGAAGATGGGAGTATTGTGATAAAACTAGGGCGAAAAGAACGATTTAACATGGGGACAATAATAGTGAAAAATGGGGTGAAAAATACAAGAAAATGAAGGGTGCAGAATAGGACAGAAAAATGACTTGTATGAAAACTGTGTGAAAGTGCAAAATGATGGACAAAAATAAGAATGAAGAGGATGAGATAATGAGCCCAGAATGGGGGAAAACGAAGAGTATACTTCCCTTAAGAGCTTAGAGTTGAAAATAATGATCAAAGGTACACCATGGCCTCGCCCCGGTGATGCAAACGTGCACCTTCGCAAGAAATCTGGGTTTCAGATTGGTAGAACAGAGCGGTGAAACTTGAAAAGTTGGAGCTTGGGAATAAGGAAGATAATGAAGAAAAGGATGCCTAAATATAATCAATGTGAAGTTAATACTCCCCTCTTCAAGATCAGGTCAAAGGAAGACAAAGATGATAGAGAATAACTCTGCCCCAGCTTGAAGAACAGGCCCTCGTCACGAAGTTGTAGCAGAAAACTAGAAATCTGTGATGATTTGCCAAAAGTAGGGGCGAAGAAATGAGGGTAAACGATGATGAAATAAATCTTAAATATAACCAACGCGAAGCTAACACTTTCTTCTTCAGGCTAGGGTTAAAGAAGAATGAAGACAATATAGCATGGCTTCGCCATCGCCTAAAAAATGTGCCCCCGTCACGCAGTTCGCATAGGGATCTTTATATAGAAACTTTGTAAATCTAGAACTTTCTCTCATGATTTTAGGAGATATAGCCCACTAAAACTCAAGTTCTTTAGATCAATCTCGAGATTTAAAGATATAGGAACAAGTAGGACTCAATTCTGTGGGAGAATCTGGAAGATATTTGCGTGGAAAGGAGAGCCCAAAGATTGATCAGATAGAGTTTGACTTGTACAGAAATTACATAAACCTAGAAGTTTCCTCCACGTTCCAAGAGGATATAGGCCACCAAAATTCGAGTTTGATAGATAAAATTTGAGATAATACTGGGGATAAGAGCTTAGAACAAGTGAGACTCAATTTGGTGGAGGATTCTGAAAGTTATCAACCTTACAAGGGGCTCCTGGACACATAAGTCACAGCATTTTTGTGCTGTTGTTGAAACTTGTTGTTGGAACTTGTTGCATTTCTATGAATTTCTGTAATGTTGTTATAGCATTTCTACATTTTTGAAATGCATTCCTATGCATTTCTGTAACAACATTAATGCATTTATGTAACAATATTGTATAAATATGGCATTTGGCATTTCTGCACATAGCATATGATTGCCTCCCAGGAGGTGAAAAGTCTCTTAAGCTCACCATTCCTGAAGGAGGTGACCGGATCCCCTAACGGGGCCTTTTTGTGGTGACCATACCCCTTCCTAAGGAGTCAACTTCCAAAATCATTAGCACCTTGGCCCTCCACAGGACTGCACATGTCTGCTGGACTTTAGCACCTTGTCCCTCCGCGGGACTACACATGTTTGCTGGACTGCAGTGCACATACTGCAGCTATGGTGACCTAAGGAGAGTTTAACAACTTCAAAGCTTCAACTTTTCATGAGAGTCTCCATCCTCTTTTCCCGGAGTTCTTCTTGTCTTCTGTCTAGCTTGCCTCCTTCTAGCAGAGTTTAACCACTTCAAAAAGACTCCCCCTTCCACGGGAGTCAGGCTTGGGTTTTATAGGAGGTGGAGGAGGCCAAGGGAGAGATCCCCCGGAGCTTGGTGGAGGTAACCTCTTGTCTCTTCATCTCCCCTGTCTCTTCCTCTCCCTATTCTTCCTCCCCCGAAGGTGCAACAGCAAGAAGGAAGGCAAGGGGACCCGTACAGGTGGAGCGGGCCCGGGGGAGGTTCCCCCGATGCGCAGCAGACCAACAGGGTTAACACTTGAATTCTATCACGATCGGACGGTTGGATCGCCAAGATGATCACCGTCGGTCTGTTAGAATTGCTTCATGGTCATGATCACTCTTTTAATTGTGATTGGACCTTAAGTTGCCCTGGTGTCTATAAAGGACATTCCCGCCGAAGGCGGGATATATTTGTAATTTTCCTCCAAGATATTTATGCAGTTTTCCCAAACATTGGAGTGTTCTTGTAATTTCGTACCCTTTCTGCAGATAACCCCGCCATGTCTTGACTTCCTAGGCATTCCTGTCATTTCTGACTTTTCGGAATGTATTTGACATTTTCTTGACTTCTCAGAGATAGTCCCGTCATGTCTTGACTTCTTCGAGATAATCCCGTCATGCCTTGACTTCCTGGAGATAGCCCCGTCATTTATGACTTTTTGGACATATTTCTCAGTTCTCGACTTCTCAGAGATCACCCCGTCGTTTGACTTCCTAGATGCTCCTAACTTCATTTCTTGACTTCTCAGAAATAATGTCGTCATTTCACTTCTTG
Organism: Amorphophallus titanum; assembly: GCA_024336825.1. Classification (NCBI taxonomy): domain Eukaryota; kingdom Viridiplantae; phylum Streptophyta; class Magnoliopsida; order Alismatales; family Araceae; genus Amorphophallus; species Amorphophallus titanum. The sequence goes on along the minus strand of JANBPO010004458.1, from coordinate 4,096,090 downwards.
GGCATTCCTCGTCTTGATTTCTTGACTTTTCGGAAATAACCCATTCATTTGACTTCTTGGGTATTTCTCATCTTTATTTCTTGACTTCTCGAAGAGGGTAGGCAACCCTCCCCCTCTAATTCTTCCACTCACAATTCTGCCAACCACATTCTCCACATGATGGCCCAACTGGATTCGACCCAGCTTCAGATTCTTCGCCAAGCTTTACAGGGGCCAGATGTCCCGTCTTATGCTCCTCCCCAGAGTGTGTCTGCTATTGCCACCTCTCTGTCTTTGGTTAGTGGGCTAGGGCATCATTTGCTGCTCCAATCAATCTCACCCCTGTCCAGCCCAAGATCCTCCATTTTCCCAATTTGGAGGCGGGCCAAACTTCTAGCTCAGCCCATCAGATTCTTAATAAGGGGAAGACCCTGCTCCTCTCATCTTCTTACATGGATCCTTATGGGACCACCACTCCAGCGCCGCAGGCTCTCGTGGGCCCGGCTGACTTCTTGCGCCCTCGGGCAGGGGCTGCCCACTCAGCTTATGCAGACATGGGTCCATCTTTGGCCCAATATCCCTCTTATGGGCTTCCCCCTCCGTCTGCCTACCCTTTGGCCCCTTACACCGGGTCCGCCCTTCTAGCTTTGCCTCCTCCGTCCCGGGAATGGGAGCTTCATGATAAGTGGGCAGCCATGCAGCAGCAACTTGACCTCCTTCACAAACAGATTGGCCCACAATCTTTAGCAGATATCCCGGTTCCCAATTTTTGTGACATTCGTTTCCCTCCCCAGTTGGAGCTCCCTACGTACCGAAAGCACGATGGGAATGGCAACCCCTACATTCATGTGAGGGAATTCTTGTATGAGTCGGCCCAGTTTTAGTATGACGACCACCTTATGGCATATTTATTTCGCCTCTCACTGGACGGGGTCACTTTGGAATGGTTTTACGCCTTGCCGCTAGAGGAGGCGGAGAGCTTTAAAGTTATCAGGGAGAAGTTTACCCAGAGGTTCCAAGACAGGGTGGGCCCGAAATATTCCTTTACAGATCTGGTAGCCAAGAAGATGAAGGCCGATGAAGATTTTGTGACTTATGCTGATAGGTGGAAGCAAATGGCCTCCCGTGTGCGCGGGCAGATTCTGGAGGAAGAGAAAGTCAAGCTGCTAATTTCCAATGCCACCCCTACCTTCTGGAATATTTTGGCAATGAACGACATATCCAACATGTACTAGTTGTACAGTAGGGCCAGTGATGTGACACAGGTGGAGGGTGAATGCAGCAAGTAAGTGTGTTCCCTCGGACCTAAATCGCAAACACAATTGTAAGACTTTGAGATTGCCGGAAATCGTCGATCCACTGCGCGCACTCACTTCCCATGGTGACTCGGTGATGCTGAGTTGAGGTGGTGGGGCAAGACCCTTACTGGTAGAGGGCCAGCAGAGCTATGGTTTCCCTCCCAAAGGTACGGTGCCCACAATCAAGGGGCTGGCTAGGTGCCTAGGGGGCACTGGGTCACTCTAAGGTGAACAAAATCTTCTAAAGGACCAATCTCAGATAACATCTCCTTACCATCAAAATTCACAAGCCAAAACATGGGTTCGCGTAGGTCGAACCTGAACCCTATTTATAGAGTTTACCTAGGGTTTTGGGATTAGATTGAACTTAGAGTCCTAATTTGGGGCAGGACTAATCCCTAGAGTGTCCTAGAGAGTCTCCCATGTTAGATAGCTTTGATCCATGATGATTAGGTTGCCAAAGATCTAAATTTTTCACCTTTCTCCATAGCTCGTTCACAGAAGATAGTTGCGGTCAGATGGGGACCGCTTTGAGGAGAAGGCGGTCACGCGATAGACCGCCTCTAGGTAGTTTAGTCAGAAATTTTTGATTTTATCAGCTAATTATCCCTTTTAAGGCCTATTTATCTCCTTTTAATTTCAAAATTATCCCAAATTACGTTTCTAGCAAAGGCTTGGGCTCAAAGGGCTTGGTTTTGGGTCTTGTAAGCCTATTTAGGGAGATTTAAATTTAATTAAAGGTCTGGGCCTTTGAATAATTATTAAATTGACCTATATTTACTAAATAGCTCATTAAGTCAACGTATGACTGATGCAGGATGGACAGCAAACCTAGGACTCTAAGCAAGCTCGCGACAGTCCCTTAGCGAGGGAAGCGTCTGGACGTGCGCGGTTGAGAAACCGGCAGTGAGTCAAGGGTGGTCGGCTCTCTCTCGTGCCCGGATCGGGTCACGGGACGGGTCTCGCTCTCTCTCACAGCAGTGATTTAAAATAATATAGAGCTAAATTAACCTATCACTCATGCAGCGGCATATAAAAATAGGTACGAGTAAAGCAAATGCTGAGATAGGGAGCGGACACGATACCTCCACGCTCTGGGCGTGGGGAAGACGACCTTGGCCAAGTACGGTAACTCCCAGTTAAATATTTATAATAATTACATATTTTAATTTATTATCCACTCCACACAGGGAGGTAAAGGACTACAAGTGGGGCCGGGAGGACAGATCTTGGGTTAATGGGTAGCAAGCCGGAAGGGTTCTCGGGGCGGAAATGGGTTGCTGGTCCGACTCGGCACTATGCAGACTCGGTTCAGGCTGTAGGACAGCAAGCACGGGCCTTCAAAGGGACATTGTCTCTCTATGATCTTCTGATGGTGGTGCTTGGCTAGGACGATGGCGAGACGTCCCTGGTCGATCTCTGAACTCGACGGCGGCTGAATCGACGCCGAAGTAATTTTACAAGAATTAATTAGTTGCTGCCTCTGTTGGTCTATTCACAAAATAAATTTGTGCGCCTCTACGACAGGAATTTCTGTGCTCAGATCTAGAGGCGGATCGAGGCAAGATCAGTGCCGTTGGAAAGCTAACTTGAAGGGATATAACATATAATTATTTCAGATCCATCCAACCTTGCTCAATAATTTCTGCTCGGCACCATCCCAGCAGTTAGTTTTGCATAATCGGTAAATGCCAGTCCGGGCATTCCACTATTTTATATAATCCATAGTTACTCATGGAACCCGCCCAGGCATCGGCACCCTGAATATGGGACTGTCCACCCAGTGAAAGAAATCCCACCAAGTCTGGGCGTGCTCAGCAGTCAGGCTACCCCCAAGACTCCGCACTGGCAGGGCAAACTGTGCACTATATATGGGGATGTGCTGGTCATAGCCGAAGCTCCGCCCGAAGCAGAAAGGATAATATGGCTCCAGCAATAGGGTATCCCCTTTTCTGAAAATAAGCACACTCGGGCGAATAGACAATGCCTAGTCGCGAAGCTCTGGCTCTAACAATGGCCAAACCACCATCCGCTGGCTAATCGGGTGGGCAAACTTTTCCATCTGGTCATCTTGGCATTCCCTCTTGCTGTTCACTAGGGGACTAGAGTGGGGTGCTAGGGTCCAAAAATGAATGCTGCCCGATGAGTCATGGGGAACTGTTGTAAGCTTGCCCCATATGTTATATAGCTGTAAAGTCATCGAGCTCGGCTCCGCATTAGCAAATTTTAGCATGCGCAGGAATAGCCCCCAAGACTGTATAGTGTGTGGAGCGTACGCTAGGAACAGGGAGCAAACCTAAGCATTGAAGAAATGCATCGGGCCAATGAACCAGGCCTGGCGTGCGAATTGGTGTGCACTAGCATCCCTGATCGTCTTGTATATCAAGCACAGTGCAGCCGGGCACAAGGATAGCTTTATCCCCCACGCCATTTGGCAGGCAGGATAGTTCGCATCAGGCCGAACGACGGTCTCGTCCCCATATGGCAATGCGAAGGAATAGAGCTAGTAGGTCAGGAAGGCCACATAATGCATCATTGGGTCGACACCCGCAAGGTTGGGACCACTCTGACGTCCCTTTGAAGCCGGGACTTTCACCTCAGTCCTGCATTTGCTATGCATCTTTTGGACTACAGCGGTGCCGACACAATGGAAATCTTCATACTTCTTTGGCCCGTCAAAGAAATATTTCAACCACAAGCTCATGCGGACCCTTTTGTGGTCACCACGGGGAGGCTGCTTCGCACCATGTGACGACTGGTACAATTCCCGGTACGACTTCATAAGATACTGGTAAGAATAGCCAAGGGCATAAATGCCATCCCCGTCTGTCTCATCCTTAATCAGATCAGGGAGGCATACTTCCTCGTACGGCTCCCCATCAATGGGCAACCCGCTCAGCTGGTGAAAGCTCCACAGGTCCAATGAGGTTTCACCCTCTGTAGTGTAGAAAGTGTTCAGCTCAGCATTGAAGACCTCTATCATCCCACAATAGAGGCCTTTAAAAATTGGATAGCTATACTGGGAAGCATGAACACTGTCTGTTAGAAAATTTTAATTAGTTGCGATCAATTCATCCCCTCTTGCTTGCGATTCCAACGGGCCAATAATTGGTATCAGAGGCTCGGCTCTAGTTATTGAGAACCTCACGGTTCATACAAAGATCCATTGGAATGGCAAACAAGGGAATGATGCCCGAAGGGCATTCAATTCATCGACCACCATTCTTCGACAAAACGAACTATAATTATTGGAAAAATCGAATGACTGTATTTCTTCGCGCTCAAAGTCATGAGATATGGACTGTTGTAAACAAGGGTCCATATAACTTGCCTCAGGATGAGTAAAAGTGGTCAGAGGAACATATTAAGAAATCCACAATGAACTTTAATGCTTTGAATATTATTCAATGTGCGATACACCCTAACGAGTATGCTCGTGTCTCCATGTGTTCCAATGCTAAAGAAATGTGGGATAAACTGAAGCTCATTTATGAGGGGACATCCGAGGTCAAGGAAACAAAAGCAAATCTCTTGATTATAGACTACGAATTGTTTCAGATGAAGCCAGAAGAGAGCATTTCAGAGATGTTCGCCCGACTCATGGAGATCACCAACGGATTGTAGGCGTTGGGAAAGGAGTATAAAAAAATAGATTTGGTTCGCAAGGTGTTGAGGTCTCTATCACCAGCCTAGCACACTAAGGCGACGGTGATCGAGGATTCCAAGGAGTTGTCGACTTTGTCACTGGATGAACTCATAGGGTCACTTATGACTTATGAGATTAACATCAAGAGGAATGAGGAAGAAAGTAGAAAGAAGAAGTCGATTGCCTTGAAAGCAAACTCAATTCAATCAAACTCAAGCGACGAGGATTCCATTGAAGACAGCGTAGATGAGGAGGACATTGCCATGCCAGCAAGAAAGGTCAGAGAATTTCTGAGAGCTAAGAAAAAATTCCCGGGGAAGTTCAAAAGACAATTCAAGAAGCAGTCCAAGCGCAAGCCAGAAGCTAGTAAGCTAAATGAGGTCATTTGTTATGAATGTAAAAAACCTGGCCACATGTGTGGCGAATGTCCTGAGCTGAAGAAAAAGTTCAAGAAGGAGAAAGAAAAGAAATCAAAAGCCATAGTCGCTACTTGGAGCGGCAAAGAAGTTGAAGATGATGAGGATACTGACGAGCTAGAGGAACTAATGCAAAGCATGTGTCTCATGGCACACGAGGAACAAGCCGAAGAGGTAACCTCTGACTCAGATACTCTCACCACTGAACAATGAGAATCTGAATACGTTGCTCTATATGCTAAGTTCAAGAAAGTGAGATCTGAAAACAAGCAACTCAAAAGGAAAATGAACTCAATAAGTGAAGTTAACGAATCAAGTGAGAGATGTGTGGAGTTAGACAAAATGTGTGAAGAACTAAAAACTCAAAATCAGAGCATACTCGAGCATAATGGGAAAAGGAGGAGTACAGAGAAGGGAAGGGGGGGAAGAGGAGAAGCCCAAAACACGGAGGGCCAGTGCTGCAGGGGGAAACAAGTCCCCGAAAGATAACAAAAGAGGGGGAGACAGAGCCCCAATCTAATCAGTCCTGAGTCGAAGAGGAGGAGTTTGACCGCCGGTGCGAGCGCCTCGGTGCATCGGACCGCGTCATCGGGCGCGACCACTCGTTCCTCGGGGCGCCGACAAAGTTGGCGTGGGCAGATTGAAGGTCGAAGGGCTGCGAGGACAGCTCAAGCCCGGGGACGGTGAGAACTTGAATAATTGGCCGATATACAGGTCCACCGTCGGCAGATGGAGGCTGCAGCCCCAAGGGAGGAACCAACGGCAGAGTGGTCCTGTCCCGGGGTGGAGGCGGCCCCGGCGGCTCCCGGTTGATCTTGTTCTTCAAGGATTGAGCAAATGAGATACGGGAAGGCGAGGCCGAAGCTGAAGTGGAAGTGTTGACAGGGTCGAGGCAAGTCGTAGGACACGCCCCGCCCGGAGCCGGCGACCAAGAGACCGCCTCTGGGTTGAGACGACCGGACGAGGCAAAGGGAGGGGACTGCAGGTGAGCACCCTCCAGGCCGTGGGGGCACGGCACCTCCGTCGCAGCTGGCGGCCTCTCGTCCATAGTGACGGGGTCACCCAAGACCACAGTCGCAGGGGGGATGGAGGCCAGCAAGGAACCTGCAGGGGACGCGAGAGAAGACGCCGCAGCAGCACAGGTGAGTGGAGACGCTGGTAGGTGCGCCACGAGCGAAGCCGCTACTGGAGGGGGACCGGAAGGTCCGCCACGGGGAGCCTAGGATGCAAGGCCGATGGAAGTGGGGGCCGCGGCGGCTGATACAGACGGCGGGCCTGAAGGGCCAGGCTTAACAGCTGCCGGGGGGATGAGGCCGGGGGGCTCCGCGCTGGGGGGAGGAAGAACCGCTGTGGTCATGGCTGGTGCGCCCGAGGCTTGACCGCAGTGAGCGGAGGCCCCGCCGGCAGCCGGCAACGCAGCAAGGGGCACCACAGGAAGGCTGGGAGCTACTGTGGACTGAGGGCAGGCCACGACACCGACCGGGACGGTGGCTGCCTCGCCAGGTAGGGGAGCTGCTACCAGGGCAGCAGAGAGCGGAGCTACAGCACTTGGGGGTGGGCTGGCAGGACCGCCCACCGGACGCCAGACAGGGGCGCGAGAGGGGGCGGAGGCAGGCACAACAGGGGTGGGGAGGAGCAGGCTCCTCCGACCAGCACCAAGGAGCCCAGGCCCACCCGAAGGCGATGGGAGCTTCTTCTTGCAGCCCTCCGCAAGGTGGCCAAGGAGGGAGCAGCGGCTGCAGAACAGTGGGGGGTCGGTGTAGGCGACGGGCTGCCACCATCCACCGCCATGTGATCCACGGAAAGAGCATAACGCTCTGGTAACATCCCGGAGTTGGAGAACGCAATGGTTCACCCTGTACAGGATTCTGAAGGTTCGTCAGGGAAAAACTCGCGTAAACCACAAAGTGCTCTCTCGGACCCCCGACAGTGATCCAAAACCCATGGATCATGATCTAAAAAATATCTGAAAAATCTGGGGCATTACAGCCCTCCCCCCTTATAAGAATTTCATCCTCGAAATTCAGGACAAGCACTACGTCACAAGGGAAGGGGAGAATGCCTTAATCAACTGACAACGCCGTTAGAGCTCCAGCCAAACCTCGATGCTTGCAAAAATAATGATCCTGAGAGACGTGGCCAGATAATGATCACTGACATCACCTTGCTCACAATCCAAGACACATCGATTATTAGAGCAGGCATCATGCAAAGGAGTACAAGTCTGGCGTCGCCTCAACCAACACGAAAATCAATCACGGCATCGCTGCCACCATCTCGCTTACTGAGAAGACGTAATCCTCGTTACGAGAAATAGCCACCGATCAATGCTCATGCTCGGCAGACCATCCGAACGTCAGCTTCACAACCAGCTAACTAATCTCGTGCCCAACACTAGGGGCAACCAGCACTGAGCTTCCGCCAGCTCACACCTGGCAAGCTGAATGCTTACAACAGCACTGGACCAACTCTGCCAGAAGACAAACTTCAAGCAAACCCCAGATCCAATCTGGGAGAAGGCACATCTCATCATCGGCCACCCAAGGCCTCGCTGGCATACGGCTCTTGCCATTCTCAAGCCACAACAACCAGCATCATCTGTCTGTGAAAAGACCATCCACCGGTCACCAGATATTCGTCAACGGGAAACCTTCACCAGCCCAACAGGCGCTATCCAAATCGCAACAGGCCACCCGCTGACTGTCCCACAGACCATTACCGCATCATGAGTCAAATCTCACTCGGACACCGCATCTGATCCGATCCTCACGCCAACTCTACCCTCTCAGGGGAGCACGGCGAAACCATATAACATGATTCCACAATCCTCGATCCTCACGTCACTCGACTCAGGCTTACAAGGAAATCCTCCCTTGCTGTTCGCAGACCAGGGATCACCATATCCAACGCCAACGTCTCTTTAGAGACCACCAAACACAAGCATCGTCCGATTGCTATCCAATTACAACTTATCTCACCCATTCCAGACAGACGCCTGTCAATCTCGGTTCCGCTCTTACCACAGAGCCTCGGGACACAACCTCTTACAATCCACGGCACACTTCTTCAGAACCCACCAGTGCCACCTGTTACCACATCAAGCTGGTCGATAGCGTCACGACCACTGCACATGGGTCCCCAACTAATACATATCTTACCATGGTCGACCACTCGGTCAACCTCACCAGCCGCTCACGAAAAGATCTCTCCCCGTTCAAGGATTAGAAAGTCAACATTTTCTACTTCGCGGAGTTCCGTCGACCAGAGGTATGCGGTCAGTCGACCGAACTGTGAAAGACTATAGATTTTTGATCCCTGGTAATTTCGGTCGACCGACCCATACCCTTAGGTCGACCAAACTGTGAAAAATTGTAGATTTTTTATTACTAAAAAAATTGGTCGACTGACCCCTATCCATTGGTCGACCGAACTCTGGAAAACCTGTAAAAATGAATTGTTAGCCCAACACAACATGTCTAAATAATCAAGCCTTGGATTTAATGTATGTTACCATTGATTTCAAGTACATTTGAGCTCTTTTTACGCATTTGAAAGGCTATGAACATTTAAGCATATATCATGACGAAATTAGACCTTAATTACGTACGAAGCTCGCTCTTGATCAATAATACATGGCACGTGATAGAAAATATGTTCGAGATTTTGTTATCATCAAAATCACCTGGAGATACACAACATTTGTCTCTCTCTGCTTATCTCTATTTCTATCTTTCTATCTCTATGTGTGTTCTGGCCCATGCGTCTAATCGGGTGCCTATTTATATAGGTTGTTCTGGCGGTGAGGACTCGTTCCTCAATGGGAAAAGGACGTAGGCCGTGGAGTAACGCCCCCTTGATCATGGGGAGAGTTGCCCATTGTACATCTACCTATTCGGGAAGAGGGCCTCGTGGCGAGAATCTTAGTGCTATGGGCGTGACCTCATCCCTGCCGGGGAAGGGTCTACAGTGATGGAGGCAATGTTCGACAGCTGATGAGCTCCCCGGCACCCGGGATACTTGCATCAATCTTGCCCGTGGGCGTGGGCGCCTAATTTCAGACATCTCACAGATCCCTAGTTAGACCATTATACAAGTAATGCAGTCATTTTACTGCGCGTTATCATCGTCTCGCACTTTTAAGTCCAGCCCTAACACCTACGTTATTGGGCTAACTTCAGTCATAGGGGCTAAAGGTCCATGGGCTGGGCAGCCAAACTCTTGGCCACCCAAGATCCCCTAGAAGGCCAAAACGATGGCTGCCCAGACCCTTGGAAGGCCAACTCCCTAGCCGCCCACACTTCCCTAAGAGGCCAGTCCCTTGGCCGCCTACCACCCATGGAAGGCCAGTACCCTGACTGCCTTCTTGCAACTATTGGTCAAAGATCGTGGCTCATTCTCCCACCACGTCTCGCACAACTCTCCCCTCGTTGCCCACGTTCAATCCCATGATGACTGAGGCTTCTAAAGGGAGTCCCTGGACATAAAACTCGACTCTGGAGCATAGAGGATAGGGAGGACAATTGGAGAGAGAGGAGGAGGGGAGATTTTTCTCTTTTTTTGGGTGGAGGGTTCGGAATCAAGAACGAAGGGTGTGGCAGTTCTTGGCCTACAGATATGATTTTGTGCACCGGATTCGACTGCAAACTTGAAAACCATGGGTGCTGAATGCTGGATCCTTTAGGCAAAGGTGCAGTTAGAATGCCAAAGCAAATTTTTGATCTTCATGAAGTCATCTAGGAGAGCTGCCAAGTATTTGGGTGTTAAAACTTGAGTACATTATATCAAGTGATGACACAAGCACAATTCATCAAATTGCGCAGATAGCTAATCCGGACTTTGTGACGATGCAAGCGATTTAACAGGTTGTAGGGACACTGATATCAGCACTGGTGCACCTGGGGACTGCATGGTGGCTCATGGACACCGTTCCCAGCATCTGCGACAGAGCTCAATTGCCACCGGACAGCCCGTGGACCTGCCCCGGCGACCATGTCTTCTACGATGCCTCCGTCGTGTGGGGGCTGATCGGGCCTCGCCGGATTTTCGGCGATCTCGGGCAGTACTCGGCCATCAACTGGTTCTTCCTGGTCGGCGCCATTGCCCCTTTCCTGGTGTGGATTGCACACAAGGCCTTCCCCCGGCGCCACTGGATTCGCCTCATCACCACGCCTGTCATGATAGGCGCCATGGGAGAGATGCCGCCGGCGACCGCCGTCAACTACACCACATGGGTCATCACTGGGTTCGTCTTTGGCTTCGTGATCTACAGGTACAAGAGGGAGTGGTGGCAGCGCCACAATTACTTGCTCTCTGGGGCTCTGGATGCTGGCTTAGCATTCATGGGGGTGATGCTGTATGTGTGTCTAGAGGTGGAGGGCATCAAGATCACCTGGTGGGGAAACAAACTGGATGGGTGCCCATTGGCATCCTGCCCCACTGCAAAGGGAGTTGTTGTGGATCACTGCCCTGTTTCATGATCCCTTTGCATTGCAAACTCTCTGTAAAAAAAACTAGGGAAGCTACTGATTTGTTCATTTGAAACAGGGCGTGTTCCATGATTCCTTTGTACTGCAGCCTTTGTTTAAATGTAGGGAAGCTACTGATTTGTTCATTTGGAACAGGACTGTTGATTTGTAGAAACATCAAAAACGCTTGTTCTCGTTACTAGGAAAAGATAGTTGACTTTCTTGGGGCATTGTACACAGAGTATACACGTATTATTACACATTTTCTTCTGTCATTTTGATAAGACTAATGGGATCAGATCCCGGTGGCAAGGGGGGCGACCTTGATGAGCTGTTGGTCCAGAGTAAGATCGAGCGGCGACCATGGCGGGGATGAACCCCGAGGTCGAAGCCCGACCTAGAAAGGCGTCGTTAATATTCCCAAATCTAGGGTCTAGGAGAGATGAAATCCCCAAGATATTCGCCAAAACATGCAAATTCTTATTATTATTCTATTAGTTTAATGCCACTAGAATGCAGGTTTTATTTCTTTTTTGTTCTTTAATAGATATTACAGTGATCAGAGTCTGTAAGTTCCAGTACAGTCGTCAGCTGACATAGGGTTTTGTGTTTGATCTTCGCTTGGTTTCTCACGTGAGAGTGTGGGTGCGTGGCGTTGGCACTGTAGAGGTGGTTGCTGTCGTTGTTGGAGTGCCGGCGTGGGGTCTAAGGATCGAGGTTGAGAGCTTCTCCCTCATTGGTGGTGGCCTCGGTTGTGCTGCGTTGGGCAGAGGTTGCCGGCTGGTGCGTTGCTGTGGTGCTGCATTCAAGGAATTGCAGCGAGGGCAGGTGACTGGTGAGAATTGTCTGTGGATAAGTGACCGTGAGTGTGCCCTGGAGGAGCTGTTATTGATTTTGGCCACTCCAGCAGAGGATTTATCTAGTCCCTTAGGCATTGAGATCGTGGTTCGAGGTGGCAGAGTGGGTGCTCTAGTCGAGATGTACTTGGATAGGCGGAGGATCTCCTTGGATTGGGCCGTGGTTGTCCTGGATCTGGTTCGAGATGTGAAGGCTCAGTGGCGAGCTTACGGCTCAAGGATGAGCATTGGCGGGTGTCGGTTATGGCTCGTGTTGCGGCTCGAGGCATGGTGTGTTGCGGTTCAAGGAGTCGCAGCGATGGTGCATCGAGAGGTGTTGTGATCGTGGTCTGACAAGACACTTGGTGAGTGTGTCGAAGGTACTGACCTGATGGAGGTAATAGTTTTTCGGTGCTGGAAGGTGCTACTCCCAGCATGTGCAAGGTTCGAGGTCAGGTCGAGCACGGGGACCTTCTGTTGGTCGGAGGAGTATTGAGTTTTTCCCTTGCTTGGAGGAGATCGCGTTGGGTAAAGGTTCGTCATCTTGCATCGTGTGTCCAGATTGGTTGGCCTCTCCCGTGTGCCAAGAAGTTCGTGCGAGGCACGTCCTGCGTGCTTGCAAGGTGGTTGCCAATGCGAAGCGTTGCCCATCCCCCAATGTGTAAGGGTGTGTTGGCGCTGCTCCGGAAGGATGCATGCCAGTTGGGCGGTGTTCGCGAGAACTTGTGGCTGGTGTTGTGTTTTCCAAGGTGCCGTGAATCGGAGCCTACAGAGTTGCAGAGGATGTGTTGAGCGTCGGAGGATTGGTTCCTCGGTGTGAGATTGTCTCGGGTTGTGTGAGACGTGTGGTTGTTGTGCCGTTGCTTGAGGCATTATGATTTGTGGCATTGACTGGATGGAGAGTTGGGAAAATGTGCTGACAAGGTTGCCGCATGAGTACCCCATTCTCATGTTGGAAGTTGTTCCCTCAGACAAGATCATGTTCTGGGGGAGAGATCTCTGAGAGATTGTGGGTCCCGGTTGGTTGTTATGAGCGGCTGGCGAGGTTGGCCGAGTGATCGACCATGGGAAACACCTTCGAGAAATCTGGCAACCGAAGGATAGGTGTTTGAGTCAATTACATCAAAAAATCTGTTTATCTCGTCGATCCAATTTTTTGACTCGTCCGGATTCGAAGAATCGTAGAAACACAGAGGGTTGAGACTCCAAAAATTTTGATGTAGACTGTCTACTCTGATACACGTGTCAAAGAACTGTAACCTCGGATCATGTGACCTGTCATTGATCTAATTGTCTTCGACTAGACAGAAGATACCTGGCATTTAGTCGAACAATTAGATTGACAGAAATAGATCAATTAATAGATATGTGCTCGAGGCATCATATTATAAACGGGGAAAGTTACACGAAGACATTTCAACAATCACATAACAAACATGCACGCAGTCAGTATAAAAATGGAGACACTGTGAAAGCAGCATGTAGTTTGGGCTGGAAGAGCTGCACGAGGAATGATGACCACTAAAACATGTACGAGGTGACAACAGAAATAATGTGCAAGAAGTATAACTGTGCCAGAAGGACTTGAGGTATTAACTTCAAGAAGGAAGGACATCACGAGGTAAGAGAGTGGGGAAACAACATGAGGTTGTGACATTGAAAACAACACGAGGGCTGAGAATGAAGAGACAGCACGAAGTAAGGCCTCGTTAACAAAAGCTACACGAGGTATAAGGCTTTAAGTGCAACACGAGATATGATCACTATTCATACTCAAAGTATGAAGAACAAGAACTGCACGAGGTTTCTATCCAACGGAGAATAGCACGAGATGTGAGTACTGTTTAGAGCTGCACGAATCACAAAGTGGAGAAATGTACTGAAGGTACCCAAGTGATACATAACCTGGTCGAGATATATAGACGTGCAAAAATGACACGGGGTACGAAAGACGTAAACACAACACGAGCTATGAAGACTCAAAAGTGACACGAGCTATGAAGACTCAAAAGAGACATGAGCTATGAAGACTCAAAAGTGACATGAGCTATGAAGACTCAAAAGTGACACGAGCTATGAAGAAAAACTGCACGGGGTATGAAAGATGGAAAAACAACACGAAGTATGGAAGGCGGAAAGATAACACGAAGTATGGAAGATGGAAAGCAACATGAGATATGCTTTTCGAAAATGACATGAAGTATATTTTTCAAAAGCAAAACTTGCATGAAGTGATGAGTGAGAAGATTGACTTTGAAAATAACACGAGGTAGGCTGAGAAGCGCACAAGGTAACCTTTCCAAAAACTGCACGAGATGTGTGTTTTGGAAAGAGTACACAAAGTAAACAAAAATGACATGAACATATAAGAACAACACGGACTAAGAATGACACGAAGTGTAGAAGCAACTGACTAAAACATGGAAAAATGGACAACACGAACTTCACAAAAATGACACGAACATATAAGAACAACACGGACTAAGAATGACACGAAGTGTAGAAGCAACTGACTAAAACATGACCACGATGCCTATATTACTTGCCATAGTAGGATAATTTCTTTTCGAAAACTAGGTTTTCCAAAAAAAAATTTCCTTGGCACCAAATACAGGAAGCACCCTACTATCATTTATTCTCTTCACACTTGCCATTCATTTTAGCCGATTGCATTCATAATTGAAAAGTCAAAGGGAAGTGTAGTTGTTTGCTTACCCTCTCCGCAAGTGTGGCCTTGGCCTCCTCGGCCCGTGCAAGCACTCACGCAAAATCCTCATCCCGCTAAGCACGGTCTGCTAGTTGTTCAGAAGAAGAAGAAGGAGCATCGGGTTTAGTCTGTTGGGAACCCTCAACACGCTGCATACAGGAATAGGTCAGTTGCATAAATATTACATCACATTTAGAGTCAGAAGTAAGGTATGACTTACCAAGAGCTCCAGCAAGCGCTGGAGGTCATCCCGCTACTGCACAGTGGAATGGAGGAGCCCCTGGAGCTCAGCATCCCGCCCCTCAGGGTCAAACTGCATATAGAAGATTAGTCATTAGCCCATCATAATCATAAGAATTTTAGGAGCTGTAAGTTTAAGAGTCCGTACCGGTAGTTGCATGCCATGAAAAACCTAGTTCCTGTAGCGTCGTGCGTAGGCCGTCGAGTAGGCCTTGTAAGTCTCTGCCTGGGCCCATACCACTCAGCCCCATACTGACCAGTCTCGGATCTGGTCCACTGCGTGAGCTATCTAGTCAACTGGGCCCAAAAGGCCACCCGAGTGTCTCCCCATACGCTCCGCCTCGGATCCCTCTCCTGGGAAGGGGACGACTGGCTATCTAATCCCCTGTGTCCTCATCACCAGGTGGTGATGTAGTGACTCCACGATGTTTATGCAGCGAAGCCAGATGTGGCGGCCTGAGTAGGCAAGCGCAACCTCCACCCAAGGATGGCCCTTATGCCCCTTGCCTTGGTTCGGTGTCCAATGGACCTACTTGATAGGGTAGCAGAAGGTGTTAGTGTCCAAGAAAGCATGCATTTACATTTTAAGTCTAAGTTTAGGTCATACCGACGCGTAGGGCCGGGTGTCGAGGTCGTCCTGAAGGGTCCACACCTGGCATCGCAACAAACCCATGTCTCGCATCACTACTCATCACCGCGCAATGGGTATCCGATCACGATGCACCTCTCATCCTCTCCCAAGGTCGGGTAGGCGCACGTAAGCCCACACCTGCATCACACATGTGTTAGTGCATTAGCATATAGGTGAGTCAAATAGAAATTGCATTAGCATAAGGAGTTGAGTTTACTTGAAGGAGTGGGGAGAACCCGCCCCGCATCATCTGTCGGGTGGTAGTGCTGAGTGTATTAGAACCACCAATTTGGGCACTGGCCCAATTGGGTACAATTCGGACCCATTAACATAATGAACTAGAAATCTAAACCTTTCTATTGGACTAGACTCTGTTGTAGTTAGTTATTTATATCTATTGTCCTACTTTATTTCCTATTTCTATGTACACCACACCTATCCTTTGGCCCTTCTGAGTCTTCGGGCTCGTGGACGGTGGGCCGAGGTTCGGGTTGTGCCGGTTCCTTTCCGGTACTCGAATCCCAGGTCGCCACAGGTGGAATCCCCATGGGCTACTAGATGTCACCTATTTAACTGCGTACTTGTCATACTAGCTGGTGATTTTTGTGGTCTCCCACAGAGAGGACAGTCTTTTACAGGCAAAGCTATTGTGGCCTGCGTGTTTGTTAGCGAAGGGACGGAGGTTGGCACTGGCTCCAGCAACTCTGGCCAACTTCTATCATGGGCTGGGGGCATTCTCAGTACACCCTGTGCCATGAGAGCGGAGTCTGCTCTTGCCGACCCACTATCTCAATGTGTGGGCCGGTCTGCTTTTTCCTGGGTTGGTGACGAGGGCAGCAATGGCGAACCCGGTGGCCCCCTTACTTTTTGGCGTCATTGGTCAGCTGGATTGAGACACAGCAGATCAGCTAGAGGGACCCAGGAGGGCCCTCTCCTACTTGCCTGGCTGAGGTGAGGACATGCTCCGATTTGACTATGGGTCGAGGGGTTTTCGACCTGCACTGGTACCGATGAGTGATGGGGAGGCCTGTGCCCTACCACACCAACGAGAGCCAGACGCGTCGGTGTATACAGAGTGGGTGATCAGCACCTGACCGATGGTGTTAACGCTGCACCGGTCCATCTCTAGCGCCCTAGAGCGCTACTACCCGCACTGGTTTGCTAGGAACTTCGGGTATGACCAGGCGATCTCGCCGAACCAGGAGTTTCCTCTAGAAGGTTGGGTGTACAAGGACAGGGATAGCCACTTACTGGTGGCTACTTGGTGGGACTTCAGTTGTCGAGGGGAGCCCAAGAAGCTGTCGACATCGGGGCTTGATAGTCGAGGGAGGTTCAACGTCCACTACGCCCGGTGGTGGTTCGAGTGTTGACACCCGTTTTAGCCCACAAGTTGAGAGCTTTCCTCTTATCCATCTTTGATGTCCCAAGTTACCTAATGCTTTGGGGTTTTCCTTGATTGCGTTATCGAGTCTATTTTTGGTCATCTCCCTACTTACGTATAAGAGGCCCCTTGGCTGGGTTCCTAATCGAGTCGGCAGTCTTCTAGGTCAATTTGCTAAATCTCGCCTGTTTTACGATAGCGGTCATAGGCTGACCGCTATCTAAAAGTGGCGATCATAATCAGACCGCGTGATGCTCTGAAGTGTGTGCTAGTTCTCTCTCAACTAGTTGTTCTTTTTGGAGCGGATATATCTCCACGGTCTGGCCATGACCGTCACTGCTAATTTGTGGTTGGTCAAAGATCGCAACCTTATAGAGTCAACTAATGAGCACCATGGAGTCGACGCACCTTGTGCCCCAAGAAATAGCGATCGCCGATCGACCGCTTAATGGAGGTAGTGGTCAGTCGACAAACCACGGTCTCGGTGGAGGATTCTGTCAACCCGATCTCCAATTTTCTCGGCTGGAGGTGCCTTGAGACTGGGTCTTGCGCGGGAATCTTGCGCTAGATAGGTCTGGGACTCTTCCCAGGCCTTGCTCCATCGAAATCCTATGGATTCCTGCCAAAAAACCCCTCTTATTTTGAAGCTTCAGCCTCCAATTCGACCTAGGGTTTGGGGTGGGGTCTATAAGTGTTCTCTTGAAGCCTCACTTCAAAGGGGGGAGATTTTGGTGTTTTGCCACAAAGTGCTGCCATTTTTCTGAGCGATCGTCAGCGAGGGAGTGTGACTCTTCGCGTCTAAGTGCAGCCAAGTCTAGGGAGTATCCGGTTCCCTTGGGTTCAAGCGCCCTCTTTCTAGCGCGTTTCTTCTCTTTTCTCCACGTTGCCATAACATCACCCTGCGCTTTTTTTTTCATTGTCTTTGCATTTACATCACATCCTCACACACCCACCTAGCTTTTACATGCCGCATAGGGGTTAAAAACCACCAATCCCCTAGGTACCACCCCACCTTTTATGCATTTTTATCATTGTCTTTCATAGTTATTGCACGTTGCCCAAATCAAATCGGGCTTGCTTTTTGTGTTCCTTACTCTTTCTTGCAGGTCTATAGTACACACAACACGGGGCCCTTCCCTTTGGTCGGTCGAAAAGGGAGGAGGATCGAAGTCCCGCATCTCTGGTTCCTAGGTGCAGATAGCGACTGCCACAAGATCGCCTACTGAAGGAAGCAATTTTCTACAAATCACATTCGTCCCGTGTCTGCTTGTCTCTCCCTCATGAGTGCTTGCTTCACTCGACCTCTTTCCAAGGTACGTCACTCGGTCTTATTGTGGCATCTACCTTGGTGGCGATCACAACCTACTTCTTGATGTATCATCTCCTGATTTCTTTTGTTAGTTCCTTAATAATTGCTTCCACGCCCACGACGTGTGTTTACTTCTTCTCACCCGTCTGCTGCTCGTTCCGTGCCCACGGCATGTGTGCATGTTTGCTTTCATTAGTTTATTCCCTTGCTCTGGTCTCGCAGAGATGATATTATCATGGAGTGATATATTTTGTTGATTGCTCACACATAGTAGCCATCCTATTAAATATCTACATCGAGCACCGCCACTTGTATCGCCAGAAGGCTTCGACGATCAAGAAGGCTGAGAAGAGTCGACTTCTGCGGGAGGACCAGCCTCCCATCGCACTAGACGCAGAGTACTTGAGGACTCACTTTTCTTGGATCTGATGGGAAGTGGAGCGGCTTGAGCAACAGTGGCCTCGATGATAGACTAGACTGGCAGATCTAGAAGGGGGGATGAATAGATCTATCCCCAAAAATTGAGCAAATTAAAATCTATGAGAAATGTGGACAGATGCACCAACAACAACACAAATTCGAATCCACGCACTGGAACAGACAAACCAACAACAACTGTGAGTGTAGAGAGTAGATTTGTGAACTCAATGTGTGCGATCAATGAGAACAACATAAGGAACTCTCACTCAGCAGCCTAGCATGTTTACAGTGACTGGCATCGATACTAGGTGGAGGTTTGATCCAAGGATCTCCTCACGTAAGAGGCAACATTCCAGATAGGCCTGACCTATCCTTCCTGCTACGTCTTTTGATATACCGATGAGTCGAAGTGGAGCACACTGAATGTCAAGCCAAGCAAATCACTCAAAGGACAATAGAATTTTTAGGTGGTTTGATTGCAATCCGAAATCTACATCCACCTCTCACTCTCTCAGAGTGAGGCTTCCTAGCTCAAGGCAAATGAACTAGCAGACTCAGTCTGCAACAATGGCTATAATACAATTTTACCTCAAGGAACACTTTCCTTGCTTCTTCTGGAAATCCAGAAGGAACCCGGAGGATCAACCTCCCTTCCTCTGTGAACGCAGAGGGAATCCTATGAACTGCACCCCATAGCTCATGCAACTAGAGGTCAGAGGCCTCTCTTCCTCTGGACCTTCAGAGAGGACTACGGAGACACTCTCCCTTCCTCTGAGAGTACTCAGAGGGAACTGAGAACAAATTTGAAACAAAAAATTGAAGAAATGTATGAGTTCGATCGGAAAGAAAATAGATAAAAACAATATAGATTCAAATTGAAGCAATCTCTAGATGAGATGGGCTGGTTGCACTCAATTTCCTCTTCCTCTCACGGTGATTCTCTCTTTCTTTTTCTTCTGGAATAGCTCTCTCTGAATTTGCAATCACAATGTAAAAAAAAACACAACAAAAATAATCATCATCTATCTGATTGCATTATGCATGATCATCTTTTAAATTTGAGTTTTCATATGCCTGCTTGCGTGTCGCATTTTCCTATCTATTTTGCCTTAGTTCAATAAAGGCTTGGTCTCTTGACCCTTTATCAAGCTCAAAAAAGGATATCCCCTTGCTTATTGAGCAAGGGCCCAAGCCGAACAGATTAACTAACTTTTGCCAAGTGTGAACGCAGGGGTAAAGAGAAACAAATCACACAAGTACACAAGTGCGCAAGAGGACAAACTCAGGTAATAAATGTTGAATTCTAGGTTTTGATGATGTCAATATACTGTGTATTTTACGGACTGACACTGACTTTTATTCTTGTAGAAAATCAAAGTCAAAACATCTCAAGAGAAGAACCTTAAAGAGCATGAATCAGTTGGTGAGAAAAGGCAAGGACAGAAATGATGCATCGATGCATCTGGTAGACACCTCGATGCAGTGAAGTAACTTCAGCGTGTTGCATCGACGTAGTCATTAGATACAGAACAGATGCATCGACGCATCTAGTAGATACCTCAACGCAGTCAAGATCACCAAAGCAACTTCAAAATGATGCATCGACGCATCCAGCAGATGCCTCGATAGTTCGCATGAAGTCACACAGAAAGGTCGATGCACCCAATAGACGCATTCATGCAAGTGGATGCTGCACAAACACTTAGCATGACACTGGAAGTCTCTTGCCTAGACACACCTAGAAGATAAACTGCCAGAGCATATTTGAGGTCCACACATCAGCATAATGCACTGACACATCAAAGCAGTTTGTGTATCTTCTTCAGCAACAATGTCGAAGCATCATAATCACACATCAATGCATCAAGCCACAAACTATGTCTAAAGATCAAAGCAAGATCTAATGCCCCAACACATCAGAGACCAACTCAATTGACTGTATTCCATGCCTCGACCTGTCTATCATGGGCCGTGCCTCACATTATTTCTCTGCAAGCAAGGATTACTATCTGACTTAGTTGGATGGTTTAAAGTGTCATTTGATATAATTGAAGATTCAGGATGATGTATGGAACATCATTGTAGGGCAATTTAGGAAATGTTGAGCCATAAAGAGAACTCTGATCCAAGCACGTGACCACTCGATAGAAGAAAGGGTGATGGCCGTACTGAGTGAGAAATGGCACGAAATCACTTAGCACATGTGGCAATTCTCTGATAATTCTGTTTGCTATCAGAATATTCCTCAACCCACGTGGACGAATCAACGTCCAGCTGCTAATCTGGATCGTGGAGAGGAGGACTATGTTGCTCTATTCTATAAATTGGAGCAGCCTTGTTCAGAAGAAAGGTGGCTGGAAAAATTGAAAAGAGATTTTCACTTCTAAGAACTTCTTCTTAATTTCTACTCATTTAGTCTTCATACTATTTAAGGGAAACAAGGTTATTAATAAAGTTTGGGTTATTTCTATATTGTGCGCTCTGTCCGTATGTGTTGAATGCACTACACTCTGATTGACATGATCGTTATAGACTTTGTCACGCCACTTCCGAGTTATCTTCCGCGCTCGGGGCGTGACAGGTTAAGGGTAGACCGCCTAAGGGGATGAGCAGTCAAGGTCTGGCCGCTCAAGCCCACTGACCCAGAAGAGTTCCTGGTCCAAACGGTTTTGACCAAATCGCTGAATAGAGCCAAGATACTATAGTGTCAGTCAAAATGGTCTTGACCAGACCACCTAACGCGACTGACACCCAACTGTTGACCAAAGGTCAACTGGGATAAGCGGTCAGGACATGGCCGCACATCCTAACGGAAGGACAAGCAGCTGAAAGCTAGCCACCCAAGAGGGGATAGGCAGACCTCACCGGGCCACCCATACCATGAGCGGTCTAACGATAGACCACTCAACCTTAAAACTAGATAGGGATAAACGGTCCAAGGCTGGCCACTCATGTAAGTGAACGGCACCTGGTTCGACCGTTAAACTGTCACGGTGAGCAAACCATGGGGTTGGCCTAATCTTGGTCTTCCCACGCCCCGTTCATGTGGAAATGAAGGGGATACAGCCATGGACACAAATACAATCACATGAACTCCAACCGGAGTCAAAATGGCCGACAAATGGCGAGAAACTGGCAATTCTAGCAAAATCACCCAAAAAAGGTTTCCGGGCTTCCCAGAGCCCTATCGGTCAAACGAGACCACCAATCGATGCGAAACTGGTATCAATGGAATGTTGACCTTCCCAGGAGTCCATCGACTCTAGCTGATCTACAAACCGTCGCCGTTTCCCGACAAAGCCTACGAAACCCACGAAACCCCAACGAGCCCGATCTCGCCCGTTCGAGCACCAAACGACGTGCAGGGGCAGGGAAAATGTAAAGGACCAATGAGTGATCCATCTCCCTACCTCCACCGAAGAAATCGTGCACCGAAGCGACTAAACCACGTTAAATACTGCTAGGAACACAAATGATGCAGAATCCATCGGGGGATCGTGCCACGCCACGCTCAAACCGATGCTACATCTAGCGTCCCGATCACTCCATCGCGTCCTCGCCTCGACCAGCTCCGCAACGCTGTGCACCCCACGCTGAGAGACCTAGAGAAGAGAGAGAATGAGAGAGAGAAAGAGAGGTGAGAAATGAGGGAGGGGAGAGGGTGAGGTGGTTTAAATAGAAAAAAATTAAGAATTTTCCTAATTTCTGATATTTATGCTAAAAATACACTAATTCAGAAAAATACGTAAAAATAGTCAAAACGATCCTCGCGAAGAGTACATTACAGTTGTGACATCCACGAGTCGTGGATGATATTTTGGTGAAGTCAAGGACTAAGGAGGACAACCCTACTGTTTTAGCTAAGGTGCTTCAGAGAGCTAGGGAGTACCAGTTGAAAATGAATCCAAAGAAGTGTATTTTCAGAGTCTCTTCAGGGAAGTTGCTAGGCTTTATAGTTAGCAAACGGGGGATTCAGATAGACCCAAACAAAGCTAAGGCCGTCATGGACATGCCTCTACCTAAGAATATCATAGAACTTCGAAGATTGATTGGATGCTTGTAGTTCATTCGAAGATTCATATCCCAACATTCTCAAAAGTGCCGCCTGTTCTATGAACTGTAAAAGGCAGGGGTCAAATTTGAATGGAATGAAGATTGTCAAAAGGCCTATGAAGATTTGAAGGTATATTTGTCCAATCCCCCAGTTTTGTAATCTCCTGTCCCTAGAAAACCCCTAATCCTATACATTTCTGTCATTAAGGACTCCCTAAGAGCTGTCCTGGCACAAGTGGATAATGAGGAAAAAGAGTAGGCAGCTTATTACCTCTCTAGGTTTTTTAACCCGGCAGAGGCCAAGTATACTGCCATGGAGAAGACTTGTACCGCTTTAGTTTGGGTAGCTCAGAAGGTGAAGCACTACTTCCTAGCCCACGCAGTTAGGCTGATCTTTAGAATGGACCCGATCCATTATCTCCTAGAAAAGCCTATCCTTTCTAGTAGATTAGCTCGCTGGCAGAGCTTCCTCTCTCAGTTTGACATCACGTTCGTCGTTCAGAAGACAGTCAAAGGATATGCCGTTACTAAGCATCTTGCCCATCTTTCTATACCCTACACTGACTCCATTTTGGATGAATTCCCGGATGAGCACCTCTTTATCCTTACTCATCATACCTTTTGGTCTCTGCACTTTGATGGTGCACTCAATTCCCAAGGTCGAGGGATAGGTGCCATTCTCCTCACTCCAGAAGGGGTGACGATTCCTCTTGCCTATCAGCTCTGCTTTCCTGGTACCAACAACATCGCTGAGTATGAAGCTCTCCTGGTTGGATTGAAGCATGCCTGCCTCTTGGGCGCGTGCTACTTGAACATTGTGGGAGACTCTCAGCTCATTCTGCGGCAAGTTCTATCCACTTACCGCACTCGTGACTCGAAGCTCAAGCCATATCAAGATTTGGTTATTCTCCTGGCCAGGTAATTTCTCAAATTGATCTACATCCACACGCCTTGATCTCAGAATATCCTTGCTGATGCACTAGCATCACTTGCTTCCTCCTTATCTTTCCCTCTCAGTCGGAGCACTGAGACTGTCATCGTCTAGAGACTAGACCCCCCCTCTCTTCAGGATCCTTGGTACAACAACCTTAGGAAAACTGTAGAGGCGAGGGCTGAGAAGAAAGATTTGAAGGAAGTATCTTTAACGGAATTAGAAGAGATTTATGGAACTAGTAAGAAAAAGCAGGGAAGAACAAACCCAAAACATTAATACACAATAACACAAATCTCGAAAAACACAGTTCAGAGGAACACTGTCAGACCACAATCACAAGCACACGCTCCGGATCTAAAGGCAAATCGATCCTCAGAACGAGCATATGGCACACTAGTGGACACAAGTCTAACACCTCTGAAATAGGGCAACGTCGCTTACGTCTCACAGGAAAGGGGACACGACCCATGCCACAAAAATAGCCATCGATAAACAATGGCAGACACGATAGGCATCAGCTTAAACAAGGAAGCATAGTCCTCTCAGCTAATAGCTCGACATCATCGGCTCCAGTGCCGAAGGCAACGACGAAAGCCTGGCACACAGGACACTAACGACAGCACTGGACCACAAGCACAATTAAGTCAGTCCTCACTCTGATATTACATCTGATTCGAATTGCATGCTAACCCTATCAGGAGAGAAGAGTACAGTAAAACCAACTGACAAGACCTTGGTCCACACAGTGCCAAGACAGATTCACAGGGAAACAATGGCCAAACGACAACAATGACAACAACAGCACTTGCAGAATCCTGGCTCCACACTGACCACAACATCACAGGACACAACTACAAGCTGGGTCACGTCAAGGTACAATAACAGTTGAACACACGGCTACAACATACGAGCCATACTACGAGCAGCTCACCAAGAAAGAACCACGACAACAAGGACAACAATCCTGGGAAACATATCTCAAGGACCACGATCATGTCCCGAGAACACAATATCCAAGAGAAGGTTGGAGAAGAGCAAAGGGTACTCAATCAGTAGACATGCTGACAGATTCCCCAACACTCTCAAATGCCAGTGCCAATCACCTCAAAAGCCTCCAACAACAATGGCATGGCAATAACAACATCAAGGCATAGGAAGCCAAGATGAAGTCACATTGAGGAAAATAATTATCTCAACCGGCTAGAATCTTCGAACAAAGACCCTAGACCCATAGCTGACCAGCCCACACGCTTTCACTGAGCACTCAAGTAATGCACACAGGTATCAGAAATACCTTGGAATCCACATCTCAGTACACACCTGGCGCCATCACAATTCACGAGACTATAATATAACATGCAATGAGTACTGATCCTGCTAACAACCGATCACAAGTCGCCTACGTGCAAACCAAGGAGAGTACCAACTTTAGCACAAAGTAGAAAGAAGATGCTAATCTCAGCTTACCCTTATGTCCGGCAAATAATTATTGAACCTTCATAACACATTGGCCGCCAGACACGGCACGACGAACACGGTGCACCATGGCTCTTAACACATAATTAGGTCCAAAGCCAAGTAACCGTAGAGCAAAGAAGCAGATCAAGCTCAGAATTAACACAGTCCACACTTTTCACTAGTAGGATAGAAATATTTAATCTTCGATCCCGCTCCAATAGGAGTAGTGATAGTAAGTTTGGGTTTTAACGAGACATGCCTCATCTGTAAAGTATCAGTAAAGCTCTTAGATATAAATGAATGTGTGACTCCAGTGTCAAATAAAATAGAGGTAGGCTTTGAGTAAACAGAAAGAGTACCTTCCACAATGCCTCCTTCTTCGATAAGTTCCGCGTCCCTAAGAGCTTGAAGTCTACCTTACTTTTTGATAGTAATTGAAAATTTTTCCGGTAGAGCTTGCTCGTTGAGAAGTGGACAATTCGGGATTCTATGATCCTGACTCCCACAGCGAAGACAGGCACCAAGCCTTCTCCAGCACTCTTCCGCCTTATGTCCGGGCTTTTCACAATGCTTGCATAGTTCCTTTGATGGGATAACTAAAGGGACAATTTGTTTATCATTCCATCTTAGCTTCTTATCCTTTTGGAAGTTACGCCCATCTTTAAAGGAGTTACGCCCATCATTGGGCCTCTTCTTCTCGAAGGAGGGCCTGAAGTTACCAGAGCGAGTTACTAGCTCCTTCTTGGCATCTCTTCAACGGATGCGATCAGACATCTCTGATGCATCTTCCAGGAGTTGGGCTCTTCTCACCATGTCGGCGTACACTTGAATATCTATTGGGGTGAGTTGAGTAATATACTGGGGCCTGAAGCCATTTAAGAATCTCTTCGCCTTCATCTTTTCGGTACCCACAAGGTGTGGTGCATACCGAGATAGTCTCACGAATTGAGCTGCATATTCTGCCACCATCAAACTCCTTTGCTTCAAGGAAGTAAATTCGGCAGCCTTTCTCTCTTGAACTCGGTTAGAGAAGCACTTGTTGTTGAAATGTTCTACGAACTCTTCCCACAACACTTGGTCGTGTGGAAGAGTTGCTTCGACTGACTCCCACTAAGTACGAACATCCCTTTCAAGCTGAAAGGTAGTGAGTAGGACCTTCTCCTCATCAGCACATTGCATGACTTGAAAAATTCTCTCGATTTTTTTTACCCAATGTTCTGCCTCATCTGGGTCTGTGGACCATGCGAACTTGGGAGGTTCATACTTTTGAAGTTCCTATGTAAATTTCCTGCTCCACAGTTAGCTCCTCCTTGAGCTACTTTTTCTAGCACTTGGGTCAGTCCTTGAACCGTCCGCTGCATCTCGCGCCATTGTGCTCTCTCGGCAGCCATTGGTGAGAATTAAGTCTGCAATAATAGCTACAAAATTTAAGTGTTTATTTTATGTTCATGATTTATCCTACTTTAAAGCTTAGTCCATGGCTCTACCCATTCTCACCGGAAAGGTTCAAGATTCCATCAAATGTTATTGATCAACCCTTAGAACCTATATTAAGGGAAATCTAGGGTTTATGAAACCTAGGTTTTAAAGAGGGGTGATCTCGCACTTGGTCCTGAACCGTCGATGTAGTTGATGTCATCACCAATGGAGGATCTACAAGGTAGGAAACAGATCAGAGGAGCTCAGGGTTGGAACCCTAGGAAAAACCCTCCAATGCTTAAGTCAGCAAACTAGCGTAGCACAGGTGGAAAATAGAGCAGGAGAAGAAGAGGGGGGCACGAGATCACTCTCCACCAAAGGGTGTGGTGATGAGTGCTCAAGGTCCCTCTTTTTGGAGGGTCTCCTTGGAGTTTATATATTTACCACTGTGGGGTACTTGAAGGGACTGGGGGTGTTATGCCTCAAGGGAAGACCTTTCCTCTCCCCATGCCCTTTGGAGTTTTCCCTTTCGAGCAGTGGCGAGATCCCCACCGGGAGTTATGCCCTATCTGATGGGGTTCCGAGCGTTAGGATATACCTTAATGAGGCATTTGGGCTTCTCCCGAGTTGAGGGTGGCGCTGTATCGGTTACGCTTGGGTGCCATTTAGGATTTTCTGATCGATCGATGCTCAGACTTCTGAGCCTAGCGGCCGCCTAGCAAGATCTATTCTGAGGATGTTTGGGCTTTGAGATGGGCGAGCCCTTACGTGGGGCTGTCGCCTTGGGGGGCTTTGGCCTAGTTGGGTCACGTTGGGCCTAATTGGGCTAGTCTGGACTTGGTTCGGTCGCCTTGATCTGCACGTATAGATGGTTTGTGGATTTTCCCCTCTCCACTTGCCCCCTACTCTCGAGCCAAAATCTGGGCTCGAAGAGTAGGATGCTCTGGGGTAGCGTTGGTGGCTCAGGTGGGGGTGTGGTTGCCGACAGGGGCCATTTAGTACGGCTATCCTGGGGGCATATGTATGATGATAATGCTTCTCCTCGAGCCAACATGGGGGAACCCTTCTGGGAGCTTGAAATGTCATGATGCATCCCGCCAGAAAAATTGGGATATATATGCAAATGCTCTCATATGCTTGTGTCTTACGTTTTCTCTGCTAGGGCTTTTTTCCTTTATCTTGTCGGTGTTGAGAGGTGTTGAATTTTTTAGCATCTCCCTTAGGGATTTGCTGTTCCACGTGGATTATGGGATCCACGTGGGGCATCGATGCGTTGGCAGCCCATCTCGTCGCGTGGATTATGGGGTCCATGTGCGAAGCCCCTCATGTCCGCCCATAGCACAATAGTGTGGGGTTCTGCAATGCCATAAGGAAATACGATCCGCCTTCGCTACCAGCTCGAGCTTTTAGCGCAACAGTTGGGGCATGATCTTGTAAACAGAGAATGTTGTGAGGAGGTTGAGTGGGGTAATGTGTGTTTCATGATTGTCTCACTTTTTGTGATTAATATATTACTCAATTTTTATGATTGGCAATAATGCATTTTGTTGACTAGTTTTGATGATTGGCGTCTCCCTGCGCGGAGAAATTTTGATTTGATTTGTTCCCCTGCGCAAAAAAATTAGTTAACTAGTTATGTAATAATTGAACCCTCCCTACGTGGGGTGAATTTGTTGTAACCGTTCAAGCTTCGTCAATGTCGTGCAGACACACATCCCCGCTCGCCTTCATCTCTGGTCGGAGCTAGACTTTTTAGTCTAGCTAGGTGCGTGCTCCACTCACTGGCTCATTTAGTATCTTTATCAATTGCCACGCGACCAAGTGAGAGAGCGCCTGATCCATGTCTCCTGAGCGCATCGCTCTGGACAGAGAAAGAGAGAGCTTGTATGACCCTATCCTTAAGCCCTAGAACTGTCACATTAGGGCACCATAATTTTCAGGAGGTAGTTTCACAACTACTTCACCTACGGGCGAGCAACTCTACTTAGCTGGTTCCTTCGCAAATTGAATTGACCCTTTACGTATTAGCCAACAAATAGGCCTACACCTTGCTAATCTTCAATCCCAGGATTACATAAGTTAGGTCCGAGCTCGTGCATGCAACATTGGTCGAGAAATTCATCGGGTCATCTAGAGCGCCTTTCAACACTACAAATGGATCAGGATAGCGTGAATGCCATGTTAGCCTAGCTCTAGCAAAATCTTACGGACCAATTTGAAGCATCTATAGGCCAATTGCAAGCAGAGCTAGATGATAGGGTCTGAGCCTTAGAGGATCATGCAAGGAGATTGGAAGAAAGGTTGAATGGTCGCGGAGATCCCATCGCCAACCATAGAGAAGAGAGAGACTGAGCCCGCTGGAATCAGGCTCGAGGTCGAGAGTGAGATGATCGTGCGCCTTTGGGAAGAGACCATGAAGATGAGGAGATCATCCTGAGGGACGTCAAGATAGACACTCCCAGTTTTGATGGGTCCCTAAAACCCGCCACATACTTTGACTGGGAGATCGAGATGGAGCAATATTTTGATTGACATTACCGCATGACCCCTGCTACAAGGGTGAGGTTTACCAAGATGAAGCTCCACGGTCAAGCCAAGACCTAGTGGTGTAATGTTGAGAATCTCCTAGCAAGGAGATGAGAGGAGCGCATATACACGTGGGAAGAAATAAAGGAGAAACTGAGGGAGAAGTATCTGTCACCCGCCTACCATCAGCATCTTTTAGACCAATGGCAAAAACTCACCCAAGATGGAAAGTCTATGGACGAGTATATCACCAAAATTGACAAATTCTTCCTTCGAAGTTGTGTCGTGCAGGTGATAAGTGCTACATTTTATATCATAATTTGCATCACATTCATCACTTTTTGAGCATTTAATGAGTATAGTTGTGCATTAATATGGCCAAATCTCATTCTCACCATTAATTAGAGTTTGCATCATTTTATCATTATTTTTTAGAGTCAAAATAGCAATTGCTTGGATTCCTCAAATCAAGTTCTCTTCAAGGAAAACTTCAAGATCTGCTGCAACTTGAGGCTTGAGGATGAGAGTTGATACTCGGATCTGATGCCTTCTTCAGATCTTGAATTGCAGTGGCTTCTTCTAGATCAAAAACCTTTCCTTCAAGAGTTTCCTCCCTCTTTCTCCTTAGAGATGCCCTTCTTCTTGGCTGCTTATAGTTCTTTGCTCTCTTCCTTTTTGTTGCTTGCTGGAGGCTTCTTCTCTGATCACCTGCACCTTCTTCTCTACTGCTTGGCCCTTGTGCTTTCTTGCTCTTTCCTCATTTTTCTCTGATCTGGGTCGCACAGGCCCTTCCTCTCTTCTTCTTTTCACAAGATGCAGAGCAGCTTCTTCCAGCAGCCACGCCCCTGTTTCTTCACTGCTCTCTGCTGGTCATTGTCCTTTTTCAGCCTTCCTGCCACCTATTTTCAACTTCACGAAGTGCTCCCTAGATATCAGATGATATGGTTGGAAAATAGGTGGGAATCTCCTATTTTTCAGCAAGGAAGTTGAAGACCAAGTCTCCTCCATGTGACGCAAGAGAATCTGATAAAAACCCACATTTCTTGACACATCTGGACCCTCTATGTGCGTGCCATAATGGATCCACGACTTGGGTATCGGGTCTTGAACCAGCTAGGTTCAATTTTAGGGTTTACAACTCGAATCTCCGGTGGTGGTCGACTCACAGGGCCTTCGTGGTCGACTTTTGAACAAAGGCTAGAAATCCTTGTGTTCTGTCTGCAGTCCGTGGTCGACTCTCAAGCAGTTTTGGTCGACTCCTGCACCTGTCCAGAACCTGGGTGGTTCTGTCTACAGTCCATGGTCGACTCATGAGCAGTTTTGGTCGACTCCTGCACCTGTCTAGAACCTGGGTGGTTCTATCTGTAGTCTGTAGTCGACTCTCAAGCAGTTTTGGTCGACTCCTGCACCCCATATGCATGATTTGACCAATTTTAGAGATCTTGAATGCTGAACTTCTGTATTTAATTCGGTCCATTCTTCTTCTTTGGCTGGTCCATTTAGTCATCAAAATACTTGCATTGGGCATTTGGATATCAAACAATTGCAAATTAATTATTATGTCATATAGCTTCTTTATTGATGACCATCTTAGGTTCAATTAAACATATTGCATGTACTTATGATAAAGATAATGAGATATAGATTGTCATCATCAAAACAAGGGATGCACAACAATTTATAGATAAGAAATGTAATCCCTATTGCTTGTTTTGTAGAAATTCTTAGCTGTTGAAAATGGTCGCTGAGCGTGCTCAATGGAGAGAAATGCAAAGGACTGTTCAAGGGCTAACTCAAGCCCTACAACAAGTGGCTCAAGGAGGAATTAATCACCATGGTGCGGGAGACCTGCATCGCAAACATATGGACAAACTACAATTTTGATGCGGGATTCACCATTGTCATTGCTTGGGCTGGCTAAACATATTGAACGTTCATGGCAATGTTGCTTCACTGCATCACTGTCATGAAAGATTGTTCGCTTTCTTCTTAAAAACCTTTTCACTGCCAGCCTTTTGCGCTTCACAAATAAATCGTGTGATTTATCAGGTTGAGGGACCTCTGCTACCTCTATTTTATTCTCAACATTCTGTTTCAGCATTGATGCTCCGGAGAGTGGCCTACATATACCTACAGGCATTTTATAATCAGGATTAGCAAGCTCAAGCAACAACTGACAACATGCTTGTTTAATGCTTTTAGACCATTCAAACCAGACATGAGAAAACATCATCAAAGTGGCTCAAACTGAATGGAATAGAAACATAAATAATTAACCTTGTTTACCCTGAGGTTCTTCCCCCACCACATGCGCCACATTATCTGAATGACCAGAAAAGCATTGCTTGGAGAGAGCATGCTTGTTGGAACTTGGAGGCTTCTCATGTGGGAAAGATTGTGGAGTGTGGCTACCATCAATCCCATTGCTATCCATCCAAACGTCTTTGCAACATTTGTTCAAACTAACAGGAACGTAGAAAATTTCTGGTTCCATATTCATTAGCAGAGGTGAAGGTTCAACTTGAGGTTCTAGCATGTCTGCAAATACAAGAAATCCAAAACTCAATGAGATTTTAGTCCAGGAAAGTAACTGAAGTCAAATGGTTTGCAATGTAGATAAGATAACTAACCCAGATCACTACTCCTGCAGTCCAGGTTAACCTCATTGGTAACCAAGCTGCCATCAATGATTTGGGGTCTTTCTTCCAAGTGGTTTTCAATGGAACAATTTTGCTTCTTTGAGAAGGCTTTACGTGCCACAGACAGGTTGCTCCCCCTCCGACACGTATCTAGTTTTGGATCAGCAGTGGTTAATTCGTCAGCAGAACCCTCTCTTGCACTTCTTCCTCGACTCTCCACCTGAGCTTTGACCTCATGGCAAGGTGAGACATGGAAAGTGTCCTCCTTCTCACATGATGTTGGATCGAAGACCAGGACCCTAAAGTTCAGGTCCCCATCATAACGAAAGACTAGAAAATCGCCTATCCCCAGATTGTGGTCAGCCACAAACTCCTCCCATCCATTCTGGAATGACATGCCGCCATCTGCGGCCCTGACTAGTTTAACATTCCACACATTCCCACTTGGCCCTGCGACGGCGACATAGCCTGGGTTCTGAGGTTTAATGTACTTGCAGAATCCTCTTGGGATTCCCTGCAGTTACAGAACTCGCAAACCTCATCATCCTTGGCCAAGAAAATAATGCTCTCTTACCCTCACAAGATAAAGATTAGGAAGGTAGATGACATGAACTGAAGAATAATGACGGAACCCACGAACACCTCAAAACATGGACACGAAACCTCCGGGGTGTCCAGGACACTCACAAGACCGAAAGTCGACCACTGGGTCACAACCGGGTCGACCAGAGTCCAACACAATGCCCAAACGGTCACGGGAGAAGCCACTAAGGCAAACTAACAACACACGGGGATGAGCGGCTCTGGGAGGACCACACAAGGGATGCGGGGTCAGGGACAGCCCGCTCAAAGGGGGGATGGGCGGTCAAAGGCAGGACCGCCCAAGCATGAACGGTCTGGGATTGGCCGCTCAAGGGTCAGATCTTAAGGGGGATAGGCGGTCAGGGCAGAACTGCCCAAGGGGATGCGCGGTCAGGTCTTGGCCGCTTAAGCCTACGACCCAAAATAGTTCTTGGTCAAAACGGTCTTGACCGGACCGCTGAACGGAACCGACTTACTACAGTGTCAGTCAAAACGGTCTTGACCAAATCGCCTGACATGATCGACACTCAACAGTTGACCAAGGGTCAACAGGGATGAACGTTCAGACCCTGGCCGCTCAACCCAAACGGAAGATAGGCAGCTAGAACCTGGCCACCCAAGGGGGGGATGGGCGGACCCTACCGGGTCGCACAACCTTGTGCAGTCTATCGTGCGACCGCACAAGCCCCAAAACCCAGTGGGGATGAACGGTCCAGAGCCAACCGCCCATAACTTGGATGGGCCCTGGTTCGACCGTTCAACCGTCACGGAGAACAAGCCCAAGGGTTCATCCGATCGTGGCCTTTCCATGCCCTGTTCACGCTGAGACAAAGGGGATACAGTCACAATCACCCTGGCAATCACATGGACTCCGACCGGAGTCAAAACTACGCATGAATCGCGAGAAACGGGCGATTCTAACAAAATCACCCAAATGGGGTTAACGAGGTTCCCGGCCTCCTACCGTCCCCGATAGACCACCATTCTACATGAAATTAGTGACTATAGAATGCCGACGTTCCAGGGAGTCCATTGACACCAACCGATCGCAAAACCATCGCCATTTTCCAGTGAAGCCTACGAAACTCACAAAACCACGACGAGCCTAAACTCGCTCGTTCTCACACCGTAGAACGTAAAACTACGTGTAAATGGAATACATGAGCTAGGGAACAGTCCCCTACCTCCACCGAAGATCTCGCGCACCGAAGCGACTAAACCACGTCAAAATCAACAAAACATGAACCGCGCCGATTCTCGAAATACACCGAGGGATCACGTCACGCCACGCTCAAACCGCCGCTCCATCCCACGTTCCGATCACTCCACCGCGTCCTCGCCTCGGCCAGCTCCGCAACGGTGTGCACCCTACACCGAACGGACCAGAGGGGAGAGAGAACGAGAGAGAGGAAGAACGGTTGAAAATGAGGGAGGAGAGATAGTGAGGTGGATTATCAATATGCCCATTTTAATTTCATTAACACCTTAACTTATTCAATTAAATGCCCAAAAATAGCCTAAAAATCTATAAAAATCACCTAAAATCACGGGATAAATTCTAGACCCGGACCACTAAGGATCCACTAAAACACAGGCATTATAGTCCCCCTTCCTTAAAGGAATTTCATCATAGAAATTTACAAGGAAGAACAAGGAGGAACTGAAAGAGAATTACCCTAACCACAGAAAGCGAAAAAAATAGAGTCAGGTACCTTAAAAATAGAAAGCTGATTTCCCGCGTGACTGAGAGTAGACTTTCTTGGATCTGCAGTCAACCATGGCACCATACTGCTCTAACCAGTCCATGTCTAGAATCGCATCGTAATCGGCCAATTGCAGTGCATACAACTTCGCTGGAAACTGCCGGTCACTGACGATAACAGGAGAATCTTCTAGGCAAAATGGAGTGGACATGAAATCTCCAGATGGTAACTCAACAAGTAGTTCACAGGGCGACTCGGTTACCAGCTCCTTGAGACAAGCAAGAAAATCCTCGGAAATAAATGAATGAGTGGCACCTGAATCGAATAGAACACGGGCTGAATGACCCAAAATCAAAATTGTACCTTCTACGAGATTAGACGCAATGGCTTCTGCATGAGTGATGTGAGTGATCCGGCTCCTCGGCTTCCGGCTAGAGGCTGTAGAAGATTACTGGGAAGAAGCTGGAACTTGCAAATACGACAGCTGAGGCAGAGGTGGTGCAGGAAGATAGAATTGAGACTGCTGCGGCTGGGTAACCTGCGAGAACTGCGCCGGAACAGACTTCATCGGGCAATCTCGAACAATGTGACCCGACTGATCACAACGATAGCAAACCACCGGTAAGGAGTATGGTACACCGGGATGGCTGCCACCACACCTTGGACATGGTCTCAGCTGACTCACGGAAACTCTCGACGCTGCTGAAACGAAGGAACAGACTGCTGGATAGTATCAGAAGACACCGATTGCTACTGCAAAAACCCGAAGATGCTTGACGGTTAAAATGCTTCTTGGACTTTCTAAACATCCACCTCGAAGGACCACCAGAACTAGGCACGACAGACGGAATGCCAGGCACTGATGACTGAAAAGACTGCTAGAATGGCACAGCCGACTGAGCAACACTGGACTGAGAGAACCCTGCAGACCTCGCCAAATTGAGCTCAACTGCGACTGCTGCCTGATATGCATCGTCCATGACAGTGACACGGGTAGCGAGCAGCGGCACTCTCAATTTGACTCTCAAACCTCAGAGAAATTGCTCGATCTTTAAGGCTTCATCAGCAATAATATGCGGCGCATACCGACCCAACTTGATGAACTTGTTCCGATACTACAGCACGGTCATCTCACCATGAACCAAATCTAGGAATTGGTGCATCTTATCCATTCGCAGATAGGTCAGACTGTAAGTACGCTCAAAGGTAGTCACGAACTCTACCCAGGTGATCTGACGAAGTGGTCAGGAACGGAAGGCAACTTTCCATTCCGAACTCTACCACATTAATGCTACACCCTGAAGTTGAAAAGTAGCTAGCATGACCTTCTCGTCCTCCGCGCATTCCATCAATCGAAACACACGCTTAGTCGCCTCAATCCAAATCCTGGTAGCATCCGGATCTGACTGACCTTCATATGTCGACGGGTGGAATAGCAGAAATTCCTTGAGTGCTCTACCACGGCCACCGGGTAAGTCATCTTGCGGAGCTAGAATAGGTACGGCAGGAGCAGGGACTGGCACAATCGGGGGAGGAGTAGGCACAACAGGAGGAGGAACGCTGCCACTCGCTTTCGGGGGAACATGAGCTCTTCTTTTATGGGGCGACATCTAAAGCGAAAAACACATTAACAATCACAGAAAACATCCTAAGCCAGCAACAGATGACACGACTGGACTTGTTCTGGACAACCACATGTAATTTCAATTCCTTATACGATTCCCCAATGCCGCTCTGATACCAACTGTAACAACCCAGAGCTCAGGGTACCGATAACCTGATATAAATATCAGACTACCACTACCAAGAACTGTGGACGCCACCCAAGAGGCTGATGAAGCCCCTGAAGGGTAAGTGGGGGTTGTTGAGGAGGCGTATAAATAATTGGAATTACATCGCGCGTAATATTAATTAGAGCAGGAAATTAATTTAAAGTGCGGAAGTAATTAAAAGAAATATGTCAGAGTGGTAATTATAAACGATAGTCCAGAATTTACAAATGTACAAGTCTGACTACAACGACGACAGTCCCACTGTACAACTACACAGGGCATACCATAGACAAAAGTACAATGAGATAGATGAACCACAGCTGGCGCTCTAAGCACGGTCTCCAAAAATACGCAAAGGACCGGCAGAAGGTTGGGATGGCTCACCTGCAGAAAGGAAGGGTGAGTCACAGCCAGACTCAATAGGGGTCACGCGGATCCCTACCTCGCACTAAACACGCAAGCATACAGTAATAAAGGTAATTAGAGCATGCATTTAATGTAGTAAACATGCAGTGGCACAATTAAACCACAGTTATAGCAAAGCAGGAAAACCTATCTAAATAGGTAAACATGCCGAATTACATTTAATTAATAGTATCAGAAGCTAAATCTACCAAGAGAGTAAACCTCAGCTAACCATGTGATAGGAGGAAGGAAGACCACCATAAAGAAGAAACTAGATGCGTCCACTAACGTCTTACACTGCATCTCAAGCACCTCGCAGTCAAGCTCGTGACAAGCGAGTGACACAACAGTACCGCACCGGGTGACTAATCAGAATAACGCTCGTCAGCATCAGTCCAAGTCTCTGACCACGTGTGCACACACTGACCCATCGCCTTGTGTTAGGCCTCTAGCTAGTTTTCCCTCCCAGTAGGACGCTACTGACTATGCGAGAGGCCCCACGGAAACTAACTTACAAACCGTATAACGGGAATATCCCGCCACCTCTCCCAGGTGGGCCGACACGGATGTCATCGGGCTACGACTAGTGATTCCATCACAAGGAAAGAGAAAGATGCTCTTAAGGGATGTAAAATAATGCCACAGTGTACAAGATATTTTAAACATGGCGCACATGGACATGAGTTGCATTAGAAATTACACATGCATGCTTTTGAAATCTTCAGGTATATAACGGACTAAGACCACCCCGTTACATACCATAACGGACCACGGCAGGACCGCTATGCTTGACAGAACTAAGAAAATTCACAGGTAAACGAGACTATAACGCACCAGGGCAGGCACGCTATAGGACTATAATGCACTAGATCAAGGGCGTTAAAGTCAGCAAGCACACAACGCACAAATAAGGGCTATAACGCACCAAGGGTGGGGCGTCATAGTGAATATAATGCACCTCTTATGGGCCATTATGCCCTCTAGAATGATCAGAATCCACAGGAAACACGGGATATAACGCACCTAACAAGGGGCGTCATATGAATTTAACGCACAGGGGTAGGGGCGTTGAAGGCAACAGACCTTTAACTCAATACACAATGATTATAACGCACCAGGGGAGGCGCGTTAAAGCCACCCGAACATGAAAATCCACAGAAAACTCAGTACACAGATGATATAACGCACCTCTAGGGGTGCGTTAAATGACTATAACACACCTGGGGTGGCGCGTTATGTCACCTGGGTTTCGTGACTCCGGAGTTCAGAATCGAAATCCCCTC
Source organism: Amorphophallus titanum (assembly GCA_024336825.1). Lineage (NCBI taxonomy): Eukaryota > Viridiplantae > Streptophyta > Magnoliopsida > Alismatales > Araceae > Amorphophallus > Amorphophallus titanum. Next base: position 4,058,988 of record JANBPO010004458.1, on the reverse strand, counting down.
ACGATCGATCGAAATCAACGGGGGACGTGGTGAAACGATAATATGAGTTCCAAACATGAAAAGCTTGTTCATTCACGAGTCAACCAATTAAGCATCAAGTAATCATACGAATGAAAGTTAAAAGCTCATAAACTTGACAATCTGCCAATTGCCCATTGCAATCTTCCAAATGCTCATTGCATTACTCTCTCAACCAATATAAACTCATGGAAGCTCAAAGACTCAAGTAGCTCAAGGACTCAAGTATCATTTATGTAGAACATTACTACACAGTCATAGAATGAGGATGATTTGAACACAAGAGACATGGTGAACCAAGCAAGCATGAGGATCTATTCAAGCACAAAATCTAAGTTAATAAAGTCATTTTGTAATCATCAAAATCACATATACAACACCGTCCATCAATCCCAGCAGTAACTAGACTATAACGCGCCTGCCCAGGGGCATTATAGTGCTTAACGGACCAACACAGGTGCGTCAAGTCTCGTCACAAGAGAGAACATAACGCACACCTCTAGGGGCGTTATGTACATAACGGACCAGCCATGGTGCGTTATGTCACAAAGTGAAAATAGACTATAACGCAGTCCTCTAGGCGCGTTATAGACCATAACGGATCGTCTCCGGTGCGTTAAGTGGAAGGCAAGGGCATTATGCATAACGCACCTTCCCTGGGGCGTCATAGGCCATAACGGACCTCCCTAGGCACGTTATGTGACCAGGACCCCCAATGGTCAAAAATCAACGGTCGAAAACCCATAACGTACCAACACAGGGGCCTTATGTTGAACATAACGGTCAGTCGTGGGACCGTTAAACCCACGAAGGCCATACTCAAAACCCACGGAGCATAACGCCCCTCCCTAAGCGCGTTATGCACATAACGGCCACTGGGACGACTGCTATGTCGTCTCGGCGGCGAAACGGCGAACTAAGCCCAAAAACGCCGGCCACGCCCCTATACCTCCACGGGAGAGGGGGGAAATCAAGGGGGAAGCTCCCCAACTGCCCTAGCCATGATTCTACGACCTCAGATCGACTAAAAACACGGTGAATCGCTAGATCGGGCGATCACTCCCCAAATCATGGTTTTACCCTAACCCGCTCAATAACGCCCCTCTCGGCCTCACGACGGGGTAGAAACCACAGAAATGAAACGCGGGGAGCTAGGGAACATCACCCTACCTCAATGGAGCGAATGCTCCGCCGAATCGATGTCGAAATCACAATGAAAGTTTTGAAAACCCTCGTTCTTCCACGAAACTCCACGAGCTTTACGTTGCCTCGATCGCCACACCGTCCCCGTCGTCGCCGCGCCGTCGCCCCGTGCCGTCTGCAACCAGTGGGAGCTCACTGCGGTCGTCGCCGGTTGAAGGGAAGGAGAAGAGGGTGCTCACGGTGGGAGAGGAAGAAGAAAGAAGAAGAAGAGGGTGGGGGTGGCATTCTATGTAGGCATTTGGGTTGTGGGACCCATCAAAGTTTGGGGCCTCGACCCTAATCATCTTTAAAAGATAATCACCTGGGTCCTCTCGTGGTCGCCTGTCATTATGCCGAGGTTGTTGGGGCCTATCATACTCATGGTAAAGGTCATTCTCCAAGCCTTCCCTATCAAAATCGGCTCGCAGAGGTGGAGCTCTTTGGGTATTTTTTCTAGGTGGGGGCCTATGTTCTTCAAGCCTAGTAACCCGGGTGGTAAGACCATCTAGCCGACCAAGGATGGCATTGACGACAGTGTCAAATTGGTCCATGGGTACATGGAGTGTCTCTCTTGGAGAATCTGGGTTGTCTTGGGAATTGGAATCCATGGGGGGAGCCGAGGTTAAAGGGTCAGTCCAATACAAGGTTCCTCTACGGGTGGACATGCCAAAAAGAGGGAGACTCGACACACGGATGTTTGACAATGCAAGGGCTAGACCAAAGATGACTCTAGTGCAAGCGCGCCAAGGACTTGACTTGTAGAGACAAGTCGATGACTTGCTCTGATACCAACTGATGTGAAACCACTAGGGAGCATACAGAAATTATGCAGAAGTTCCTTGGGCCTACTTCGCAAACACACGCACAAGAGCAAGGAAACCTCGTGAATTATCGAACCACCATTGCGCACACGATTCCTAGGGTGACTCGACGATGTTGAGTGGAGGTAATGGAACAAGACCCTTGCTGGTAGAGGGCCACTAGGGCTAAGGTTGCCCTCCCAAGGGTACGGTGCCCACACTCAAGGGGCTAGCTGGGTGCCAATTGGGGCACTAGGTCGCTCACTCTCTCACAACTCCACGGTGACCACACGAAGCTAGGTGCACCGGGATTAGGCGCTCTCTCTCCACTAGTGGAGTAATTCGACAGATATTAAATGAGCAAGAACTGGAATGAGAGTAAGGGATTAGAGCTAACCTGGTCGGTGTGAAGACACAGACCCCGTTTGGAGATGTGGGCGAGCGGGGAAGTGTGGGCTCTCCGCACACTACGTCGGAGAAGCTTTCCCTGTTTAATAGCTTACATGCACTACACCTCTCGCAGGAGGGTTGGACAAGAGGTGGGGGATTGTGGATTACAACAAAACTACCTCCGCACAGGGAGGGGCGCTAAGCCGGCCAGGCGGGGTGGGGAAGATAACTACTAAGAGTGTCGATTGACTATTCGGCCGGTTCAGCCTGCTTCTGGAACTACCAGATAGGTGGTCACTGTTGATGCCGCCACGGGCAGTGCTGGACTTGGAAGCCACCAAAATTAGTGCCAATTCTTCACTGACTGACCCAGGAAAGCTCTTGAATTTTTGTGGGATCTCCCGATGTCGTCGTTGGTTGGGGCCGGCTCTGGAACCAGGTCACTCTGTTCGGACTTGGAGATCAAAATTTCCCTTGCAAGTGTTTCAAAACGGGCGAGTGGACTGGCAGGGAATCTGCAGTCTGCACATCCCCACCTCCTCCTCCTCTTTCTCTCTCAGTCTACACCTCTCACCCTCTCTCTCTACTCTCTCTCTCTCTTTTTTCCTTCTCTCTACCTCTCTGTACTCCCCGTCACCCTCTGATCGTACCGTCGCAGACACCATCGCCATTTCTCCGAAGGAGCGCTCCCTCCAAACTTCGAACCCATCACCCTCTCTTTCTTCCCTCCTTACTCTGCCTGCCTCGGTCTGAAGGGCCATCCTCCCTCCACCCATCTCTCTCTCTCTCTCTCTCTCTATGGTTCGGGAGTGTCACTAGAGGGAGCTGAGATGAAGAGATCGGGGGGAGCCCACCTCCCGGCCCGCGTTCCCACCACCCTCCCGCCCTCCGCCTCGTCCAAGCCGCCCGCTACCGGTCCACCCTCGAAGAGCAGCAGGCCCCTCCACCGCCGCCGCCTCCGCCAGGCGGCATTCGCCGGGAGGAGGCTGGGATGGAGAGGAGCCGCCGGGGGCGGCAGGCGGAGCGGGCCGACCACGCCTCTCCTGAGGTGGAAATTCCACGACGCGGATCTCTCGGAGCGGCCGGCGGCGAGGCCGGGGCCCGGCGGGGCGAAGGCACGGAGGAAGGGCGGCCGGCCCGTCGCCGCCGGGGGAGGAAGCTTGGGTGCGCCGGCGGCGGCGCAGGTCTCGGCTAGGAAGCTGGCGGCGGGGATCTGGCAGCGGGCGGTCCGGGAGTTCTCCGTTCCGGTGAAGAGCGTCTCAGGGACGGTAAGGTTTTGGGATCGACTGCATCAAGTCTCCAGCTTTCTTCCTTGATCTGGGTTCGTAGGTTTCTTGGTTTCTTTGGCCAAAATGATGTTAGCGTTCTCCAGTCTAGATTTTTTTGTTTAATTTTTTTTTGTGGGTGAGATGAGAGGGGGAAATGCTGTAGATTTCTGAAGGGCCTTCGTTTTACTTTCTAGGGTCTGTACTTGGAGTTCATATAATCTAAAGATTTCCTTTTTCCAGCCTTGTTTGGATGGCTCATCATTTAAGTAGGTACTTTGATTGATTTATTTGGACTTGGCTTGTAGGAGGGCAATAGTTTAGCTCTCATAAACTTATCAAGGAATTTATTTTGCTCATCAATTGACCCAGCAATTACACAGCATATCGTAATAAATTGATGGTACTGATGTTTTGGGATCATAATTGCTGGTCTTTCTACGTCTAAGCTTTCTGAGCAATTCTTCTGATGTTGCTTTTGTTTCCTTCTTTTATATTTTTCAGCCTTTTCACGAACATCTGCAGTCCCCATATGCCTGCAACCTGAGGAGCACACCGCTTCATAAATTCCCGAACAATGGCTTCCAGAGTCCACTTTCAATGACTAGATCGGAATGTAGTATGGTAGGAGTTGACGGGCACTAGGGGTAAGGTGGGGTCCATGAATGGGTAAGGGGGTAGAACCAAGCCATCCTTAAGCCAACTAAGAAGTGGCTCGGCTATGTATAGCATACCCGTTAGAAACACGGGTGACTCGGGATGAGGTGGCTCCAAGTTTGATGACTCCAAATGAAGTTTGAAAGTAGAAGGTGGCATTAGAGCATTCACGGGTGGGAAAAGATTGCCCTCCTTGAGGAGAAGGGCTCCTTGGAGTGGCACTGGGATGTGAAGCTTGGGCAGGCCTAGGTCATCCATTTGTGCAATCAACCCTTCCATCCGATCTACCACTCTAATCAACCCCTTCATTTGTCCGATAAGGGCTTGGAACATTGTGGTCACTTCTTGCACATCAAGACTATGGACTCGGGGTTTGGCCATAGTGGCAAAGAGATGGGAATTGATTCCCGCTAGGAGTGGAACACTTTTCTTTTCATTTTTTTTATCTTTTTTTTATGAAAAACTAATGCAAACATCTAGACACTCTAGACTTAAGACACTTTTATTTTATCCCCTTTTCATGCAATGACTACCCTAGACTCGACTAGCTCTGATACCAATTTGATGCAGGATGGAGATGTAGACTCGACGCCGAGTAGGTTATGCAACCTGGGACTCTAGCAAGCTCGCACTCGTCCCTTGCGAGGGAAGCATTCAGACCTACACAGTTGAGAAATCGGCAACGAGTCAAGGGTGGCCAACTCATAACTCTCGTGCCCGGGTCGGGTCACGGGAGGGTTCACTCTCTGTCGCAGCAGTAAAATGAATATATCGAGCTAATGATCCTAACACATGCTCTCTAGTAGTGGCAAACAAGCATATACTAAGAAAGTAAGTACGACTACAAGGGGTGCTGAGTGCACCTCCACGCTCCGGGCATGGGGAAGATGATCCCAGCCAAGACAGTAACTCCCAGTTAATACAACAATCACAATAATTTACAGCAATGAATCTTTTCCCACTCCACACAGGGAGGTAAAGGGCTACAGCGGTCCGGGAGGACCGTTCTTGGGTTGGCGGGCAGCACTTTGGTCCGCTCCTTCTGTGCTGTCCGGAAGACGCTTGCTGTTGGTTGTGGGGCCCACGTGCTGCTCAGTGGGGCCGAGTGGGCTCGGAGTGACACCGCTATGACAGGGGGGCCTGGAGGGATGCTCCCTCAAACGGCGGCATGCTGGTTCGCCTCGTGGGAGGCGAGGCGGCTTCGGTCTCCAAGCGTTGGATTTACTGTCTACGAGCTGTCACTTGCTATTTTGTAGCACGCGACCTGGCAAGAATAGTTGTTGCGATCAGCCCCAATGCCTGATCGACGCGAGATTGATAGCGTTGGAAAGCTCTTTCGAAGAGCTACAATCATATTGCTTGTTAAGTGAATTGGTGCTTTTAAACAAATGTACATGTTTGTGCATGAGTAATGACTTAACAAGTGTATGTGTTTGTGATAACACCTAAGTGACCGCTCTTTAACATGCCATTCATTAAAGTTTTAAAAATAAAGGATTACAAAAAGGATATGTTTACATAATACATGTGACCATTACAAACACTAACACACTTTAGTATACTTAATCCCCTCACCCAATGTAGTGGCATACAAAATACATAATCACCATCTCCATTAGGTACAAGAGTAGCCTCCTAGGAGTTACTTTCAATTGTAACTCTTTGCCCGTCCCATTTCTTGCAGTTGGGACGTCCACGCTTGCTTACAGTATGTCATTCTTTCGCTCAAACAAAGTCAACTTCTTCTCAAACAATGACTCTATAGGAATTAGTTGATGCTTCAAGTCTACAGTGCTGTGATGTGCATCATCAACCCAAACAAAAAAGTCACAGTAATTTTCCTCCCGCACATGCATATAACTGTTTAGGGTTCAGACATATTGTTAATCTCTCGGACATTTCATCGAATAGCTGATGTCCCGCATACTTTCCACCTTGCACATTGATAGAACCTTCTTCCTCTGTTTGTTTTTTGAGTTGATGTATGAACCTTACATCTCTTCCTGCAATACCAATCAGGAACTTCATAGCACTCCACATTATTTAATGACCATCTCACTGTTGACTGTCTGGTGCTCATGTCACTCATTTTGATCTTCCTTTCTATGGATCCTCTTTTTAGATCGTTGCTTGGTGCGCTTCAACTGGTTATCACCGTCTGATCAGATCTTAACTTTGAGCTACCCATTCACTGGTCTCCGCGGTTTCTTTAGGTTGCTAGGTGCTCGATGTCCAGTGCTCGCCCGTCGTTATTTCGATCATTCCCTACAGGTGAACATGTGACTGCTTATTAGGTCAAGAGAAAGAGGATCGAAGAAGAGTTGGAAAGGGTATGAGAAGGTAGACGACAGCCCGTACTGACTGCATCGGCGACCGACTGTGACGTAGTTCATTAGGTCAAGGGGAAGACGAGGAAGACAATCCTACACACGTGCCTCCCTCCAAGGGCGTCGTTCGGTGCTCGCCCGATGTATGTTCAATCGTTCCTTGCGGGTGAACATGAGATTGCCCATTAAGAGGAAGAGGATCAAAGAAGGGTTGGAAGGGGTACGAGAAGGAAGACATCCCGTACTGTCTGCACCGGTGACCAAATTCACGCCATTCATTTGGTCATGGGGAGGACGAAGAAGACAATTCTCTCAAATGGTCATCGTAGCATATTCCATCGCATATTCACCTTCCACCGACGGTGGGGAACCCAAGAGATATAACCGCAACAACACACTATATATGAAAGATATTTATGATAAAATATAAACATCCACAAATCATAATAGAACGACAGAGTGCGCTATAACTCATTGAAATTTTGCAGACAAAACCAATAAGCAATAATAACCAATGACCATCTGACGATCAAACTAACGTACCTGCTCGGGAGGGTCATGCTTCTGACCCGGCAAATCATACACCTTCTTCTCTCTCTTCTTGCCATTCCCTTCAGTTATGGGCTTGCTAACCTTTTTGACCACCTTCTTGTTCTCCAATTGCTTCTTTTTTATCATCTTCTTGTTTTTCTTCTTCTTGACAGCCTTGAACCCAGGAAAAAGGTAAGACGTTGCACATTGCTCAAAAGAAATAGTAAGCGAAGAACATTATTCCAGAACCAGACGGCTAGAAGAAGGGGGGGGGAAGAGAACCTTCTCGTCGTCGTCGTCTTCCTCCTCTGATGCCCCCGCTCCATTGGGTTCCTCTTTCTTCACCTTAGTAGGCATGGCGCTGCCCTTCCCATCTTCCTTCTTCTTAGAAATCATCTCCTACAAACATGAACACACCCACCCCGGAAAGATGAGACCAAAAGAGCAAAAGGGTGAAAGGGAAGGACCAGCCATTCACGAGAAATTTGCACAAAAACCGAAACTTCGGATGAAAAATAAGCATGCAGATGAGAAGTACGATGGGCAGAGGGAAGGGACCTTCTTTGGGGGCTTCCTTTTGTCGTCTTGCTCTTCTTCTTCCGCTTCCTCCTCCTTCACCTTAGCGAGCCCGCCGCCATTAGGGGTGCCCAGTTTCTTCTTGGCGGCCTTGCAACGGGCGAGGATGGGCCGGTAGTCCTCGTCCTCCTCCTCTCCTCTCTTCCGTGGGCCCTCCCGGCTCTTGGCGAGCTTCGACTGGGACAGAGCAATGGGGACGTTGTCCTGGTCCTCATCTTCCTCCGCCGCTGCCTTCTTTGGGGGGCCTTCCTTCTCCGGAGCCATCACTGCAGCAGTCCCGGTGTAGAAAGAGGGAGGAGGAGAGAGAAAGAGGGCTGCGGCGGCGATGGCAGAAGGAAATAGAGCAGCAGAACGGGTGCCGGAGCGAGAGAGAAGGGGAAGCAGGAGAAGTCCTGGGGAGTTTCAAAAGGGGGGACGCTTGAGAGTCCACCATTGGCTGATATTGCGTTATCAATTTACCGTCTGATTCTAATCCGGTGGTGATCAGAGGGGAACTTCGGGACGGAGAGGCACGAATTAAGGGGTCCCGTCACAAATCCACGATGAAGATAGTCGAGACTCGGGAATCCAAAATAATCCGACGGTGGGTTCCATCGTTCTAACAGTAGATATTTCTTTACACAAATAAATGTATATTTATGGCTTTTAATTTAAAAACAAATAAGTGGTTCCAAATGTAACGACGGGGTATCTAAAGTAAAGTTGAGATTGTTGGTGGTCTTCGATAGCCCTCATTAGGACCGCCGGGTCCATAGCCGCATTGCTGGGGATGACCTCTGGCGTGTCCCCGGGTATATTTTCTGGCGGAACATCAAATAAAGCTTCATCTTCATCTTCTGCTGTCACCACATTGGCGGTAAGGACAGCTGAATCATCCTCATGTCGATGACAAGCCAGAGGTTGTTTTCCTTTAGCCACAGCTAGCAGCTCTTGCGCGGCCTTGGTCCTCCGAGTACTTAGCCCTGGCCTCACGGCTAACTGAGCTAACTCGTGAGGGTCTTCGGGGAGTCCCCCGTACTGGCTGAATATATCGGCCATATTGCAGGTGAAGACCTGCATCCTTCTTCTTCGCCAATGGACCTTCCTCTTAGCTTGATCTGGGAAGGTGAGCCTTTCAAAGATAGGAACTCTTTCCTTTTCTTCTCGCCAAAGGGCAGTGTCATCAGCTTCAGCTTCAACATAGAAGCCATCCTCATAGCCATTGTCGTCAACCGACGATGTCATCTTCCTTTCTTCCTCTTCTTCTACTGCCATTGGTGGGCAGTAGTCTTCTCTGACTACGGCTGCTTGCATCAGCCATTGTTGTCCGACAGAGGGGTTGCCCAACCCTGGGAAATAGTTTCAGACCAGAGCAGTCATCTCTTCTTGACCTCGTTCCTGATGGAGCACGGGGGACAGCTGTCGACCTCCCACAGGAGGGATGTAGGCGAACCGAGCCCGATTGGCGGGCTGCTGGAATCTTCGTCCCACAGCAGGGACATCGGCTTGGCAGGCACCGGCCCGGAAACTCCCGCGGCGCGGAGGGTCTGCAACCACTATTTCTTCTTTCGGGGCCAGGCCCCTCTCCTCCTTCATTCTTGATCCGTCACGAGCAGGGCGGTGGCGGACCGGTGCAACAGCTTGGTCGGCAGGCTAGACTCTCTTAGGGACCCTGACCTGTTTAAACTTCTTTGGCCTTGGGGCCAACTTCTTCTGGCCATAGTGGCCGGCTTCATCTCTTTCTGCCCTCCTTGCAGCGAGGGCTTGATATGAGTTGTGAACAGGGACGGCGGGGATGACCCGATCCGGGACCACCCGGGCGTCGCGTCCGTTGAGGAAGACGCGGACTCCGCCAATCAGCACCGACTTTTCAGACTGGGAGAGGCGTCTGGTAACCACAGTAGAGTTCTTTCGGCAGCCCCTGTGCTGGTGACCTCCAAAATTCTTGTTGATAGGAATGGGGCGGGCCCCGGAAACAGCATGATGAACCAGGCAATTGGCGACCAGTGCTGGCTTCTTGGACGCATTCCGGCAGTGTCGAGCCTCCGGGGATGCGATCTTCCTTGCAGCTTTCTCGGCGGGCTCGGAGGGCTCCACCACTAACTTGTCGACGAAGGCTAACCCCAAAAAGTTGGGGAAGCCAATGGCGGCGGGGAAGGTTATAAATAAATTAATAAATAATATATATATAAATAAATAAAAAGTAAAAAATAAAATAAAATGTCACATTCGATGCCTATCGGGTGCCATACCCGCCACACCATGCAGCCAAGCGGCTCCCTCCAAGGATCAGTAAGCCACCCAAGTTCGACAAGTTCAATGGGAAGGGATCCCCGAAGGAACATGTTGCATACTATATGACTGTCATGGGTGACCTAGCCACAGATGAGTCATAATTGTTAAAGTTTTTCGGGTCCTCGCTGACAGAACTCACATTTGAATGGTACTCCAGCCTTCTGGCCGGGTCGATCAGCGACTAGCCGGATATGTAGAAGGAATTCAGAGAGAGGTTTCATGTCACCGAGAGGGAAGTCACGGTGGCTGAGCTTTACTCAACAAGACCAAGGGTAGATGAAACAGCTCTTGAATACATTGAGAGGTGGAGAAAACTCGGAATGAGGTGCAAGCGCCTCCCACATCAGGAGGACACTGTGCAGATTTGTAAACAGAATCTCAGGAGGGAGGTGCTGGAAATGATGATTGGTATGGAGATCCAGCCGTTCGACCGCTTGAACAATATTGTGGCCGAGGTGGAAGCTTTCCTGGGCAGGCCTGTCCCTACATTAGCCGCTGCCCCTACACAGAAAGCAAAAGCAGTGGAGCAGTGCTCAACGCCCAAAGAAGTAAACACTCTTGACATCAAGGCATTTGCACAACAGAATAATAAAGGCAAGAAGGTAGTTGTCCCTCAACCTGCTAAAGTCGGAGACAATAAAGAGGGCCCCTCACTCCGGGATAAAATGAAGAAGGCTTATTCTTTTCCAAAAGAGAAGACCAGGATCCTATTTGACCGGGTTACCCAGTATAATAAGGTCACTCTTCCTGAGCCAAAAAGGTCGGAGGACCTAAAAAGAAGAGACAGCCTGAGATTCTGCCCTTATCACCAGATGTTAGGGCAACCGATTGAAGACTGCTATGTGTTCAAGGACATCATTGAAGGCATGGTAAAGAAAGAAGAAATATAGTTGGGAGAGTACAAGGTTGACCCTCCACAACCTCATGAAGCACCTCCGAGAAGAGCTGCAGTCAATATGGTCCCTTTATATCAGGCATTGCTCGAAGAAATCGCAGAAGTCAGCACTCAGCACACTTATGAGGCCTGCTTTCTGACACCAATAAAAGAGCATCAGGGATAGCAGCAAGTCCCTGCAAAGACTAAGAAGAAAGCCACACCTCGCCCGAAGGTGGGGGCGCATGTTCGTGGCGTCACACCATGACCCATTCCTCCGGTGATAGCAGCCGCATGGAGCAGCCCGCCTACAGTCATCAGAATACCTACACACAATCGGAGAAGATAGACTCTGCTGCCAGTGGTTAAAGAAATTAGTCCAGAAGCCCGGTGGCTACTCACTCTCAAGGGATGGAGAAGGCCCAAACAACTCACTAGGAATCATTGTCAGGTCCCTATATGTGGCTAGATCTGAGACATTGAATGTAGAACTGATAGTGTAGTCCTTTGGCAAGTCTACAACATATGCATTGGACCCAACTCACCTCAGAACTCTAAAGGGGCCAACACTACGAGCCTATAGTTTCTTCACAGTCCCAGAGAGAAACTGTTCAGGTCTAACTCTGATCATGACATAATCTCCCTCCTGGAACTCACGGGGGTGTCTATGAGCGTCAGCCAACTCTTTATATCGCGCGTTGCTGGTCTCTATATGGCGACGAATATCATCATGCTAACATGCACGGCAAACAACTCTGCAGACTGTGACACTCTAGCATGTATGGGTAAGGGAACTAGATCCACTGGCTTCCTAGGTCTATATCCCATGACAACCTCAAAAGGACTCATGCCTGTGGACCTATTGACTGAGTCATTATATGCAAACTTGGCAAGTGGCAAAACCAGATCCCAGTCCCTCTCGCGTCCCCTAACCAAACATCTCAAGAGGTTCCCCAAACTTCTATTGACTACCTCGGTCTGTCTGTCTGTCTGGGGATGGTAGGCTGTGGAGAATTTAAGCTGAGTGCCCATCAAATGCCAAAGGGTCTTCTAAAAGTAGCTAGTGAACCGGACATCTTGATCAGACACAATGGACTTAGAAAGTCCAAATCGGCTCACTACACTAGAGAAGAATAATCGAGCAACCTTAGAGGCATCTGAAGTCTTCAAACAAGGCATGAAGAGGGCCATCTTGAAAAATCTATCAACCACCACAAAGATGGAATCATGTCTGTGGGTGGTCCGTGACAACCCTAAAATAAAATCCATACTAATATCCTACCATGGCCTATCGGGCACAGGAAGAGGAGTATAGGGGCCAGAAACTTGCTTCGTCATCTTGGCCATAGTGCAAGTGCAACACTGGGTCACAATGCGAGCAACATCGCGTTTCAAGCTAGGCCAATAAAATCGATGCTCAACGGCCTCGATGGTCTTGTTCCGACCGAAGTGGCCGACTAGATCTCCTGCATGCATCTCCCAAGTGAGGAAGCTGCGAATTGAAGTTCGCGGAATACACAAGCGGCTCCCCCCGAAAAAGGTAACCGCCCTGCAAGGTGTAATCAGGATGCTCTCGGGACGACCCTGCCTAGAGGGTGGTATAAATTGGACCAAAGTCCAGACAATCCGCATAGGTCTCCTTCATCCTATCCATCCCAACCACGTCTACACTCATGGTGAAAAAAAGATAAGCGCGACGACTCAGAGCGTCGGCCACCTGGTTCTCTACACCGGCCTTGTGCTTCAGCACAAAGGTATAATCCTGGAGAAACTCCACCCAGCGACTGTGACGAGAATTGAGCTTCTGAACCACCTAAAAGTTCTTGTGTCTTCTGTGTGATCTATTTGTGGTTTGTATGCATCATATTCCTATCTTTCACTTACGCTAGATGCATGTTTAGGATTGTTTAAGTTCTGATCTATTTGAGCTTTCTTCCTGCAATTGTGATTGAGTGGTTTCTATCCGCTCTACAATAGCTTGATTTAATTCCGCAACAGTTGCTGTTGTAGTTAGAATTTTATTAGGTGATCGATCTATTCACCCCCTCTAGATCATCCTCTAGGGACCCTACAAATATATCGGGGACTAAGCTTTCCAAGCTTTCAAAATCTCAATACGTCTTTCATTAGAGATATCTTCAGAAAAATAGAATCTCTAGGCTCGAACTGCAATGGTCTCCTATGTCGATCTGCATAGCTTTTCTATCAACTTTGAGCTGTCAACATTTTCTGCCTGATCAGACACACCACATCAACACATTGTTGAATCATATCCGGTCCTGTCAACAGTCGATCACCAGTCTCAAACCAGTTCAACGGTGTACGACAAGGATGCCCATACAAAGCCTCATACGGTGCCATATCAATGCTGGAATGATAACTATTATTATAAGCGAATTCCACCAATGGCAAGTGTTGACTTCACGAACCTTGCCAATCCAGACAACACGATCGCAGCATATCTTCTAATGTCTGAATAGTCCTCTCAGACTGACGATCAGATTGTGGATGATACGCTGAACTATATGCCAGTTCTGCACCCAACGCCTTTTGAAAGCTGTGCCATAAGCCAGAAGTAAAATGCGGGTCACGATCTGACATAATGGATATAGGAATTCCACGCAATGGTACAATCCTTGCAACATAAAGCTCAGCCAACTTCTGAACATTCCATGACACCTTCATTGGCAACAATCTCGCTGTCTTAGTCAAACGATCAACTATCAGCCAGATTCCATCATAACCTTGTGAAGTCCTGGGTAAAGGCACAACAAAATCAGTCGTAACATGATCTCATTTTCACATCAAAATCTTCAAGGGTTGAAGCATTCCTTCGGGCCTTTGATGCTCAGCTTTGACCTGTTGGCATGTCAAACACTTAGACACAAAATCAGCTACATCCCTTTTCATTCCTGGCCACCAGAATTACCTTTTCAGATTGTAATACATCTTTATAGTGTCGGGATGAACAGCATAACGGGATTCGTGGGCTTCATGCAAAATGGTAATCCTTAGTAAGTCATCAGCTGGAACACAGAGTCTACCTCTGAGGCTAACCACTTAATCATCACTGAACTCCATATCAGGCATTAATACAATGCGGAACAATTCAGAATCTGCTTGCTGCACCTCCCTGATCTGTTGGTAAATTGCTGGAGTCATCACTAAACTAGCAAAAATAGCTACCATCGGATCACGGGGATTTTTCAATCAAGTCCAAGAGTATTGCTACTCAATCCCTTTACTGTCCATGCTTGATTGCTGAATTGCACTAGGCATAACAGATTCTAATTGATCTTATAGCTTTCGCCACCTCCAGGTGCATTGAGAACAGGACTTGGCTACTGGAGCCCTTGAGTTTCTCCTAATGACAGCCTAGAGACATTTCATCAAACAATTCCCCTTTTTCATTGAATAGGGCTCATGCATCAACCTGTCTCTATCCAGACTGCGGATTGTGCTTCTGCACCGACCTGTCCAAGTAGTGGTCGAACTTATTGCATCATCCCGCCTCTTGAGAGCTCAGACCTTGCTAGTTGGAACTTTGTTCTTCTGCATCGACCTGTGTATATGGTGCACCGACCTCCTCACAGATGTAGCACTTTCAGTGTCTTGATGCATTGACCTGTTGGCTTTAAAGTGTTGATGTACTTCGACCTAAGTGATATTAGCCAACACTACTGCACCAACCTTATGTAAGTATAGATACAAGATGCATCGACCTAATTGACATGAACACTTCAGCTGCATCGACCTTATAGGCATAACTTCTTCAGCTGCATCGACCTTATAGACATAACCTCTTCAGCTGCATCGACCTTATGACATAACCTCTTCAGCTGCATCGACCTTATATACATAACCTCTTCAGTTGCATCGACCTCATAGACATAACCTCTTCAGCTGCATCGACCTTATAGACATAACCTCTTTAGCTGCATCGACCTTATAGGTATAACAGCTTCATTTCACTAACCTGACTACTTTAACAGTAGCCACTGCACTGACCTTACTACTTTAACAGTGACCGCTGCATCGACCTTACTTGTAGGAACTGTCTGTTCATGTACATCAACATGTGAGAAATAGATCCATGAAAATGCATCGACCTGATAGTCTACAAGTCAAGAATGTATCTTCATGTATGCATCGACCTGACTACCATAAAAACCAATGATGCATCAAGTCCACTGGCTATAGCTTCGATTTGATAAGCATGAGGCATTTCAAGTACATCAACCTTACTAGGCACAAGGCCCATTCTGCATCAACCTTATAAGCTTAAAACCACTGCTGCATCGACTTAACTATTTTTCTTCCAGCGATGACCTGGCTTCTCATCTCATCAGTTCTTCACTATTCATTTACCATTTCAGACCTGTTCTTTTCAATATTCAGACATAAACTTCTACACATTCAAACCTGTTCTGACAGAGTACATACTTCTATATGTATATAATGATATCATGAGCAAATGCAACAACAACAACACATAAGATCTTATCATGAGTCATAGTGTTTGACATCATCAAAATAACAGGAACACAACAATCTCCCCCTTTTTGATGATGGCAACACTATGAGTCATAAGAGTCACAAGACATCATGCAAGCAGACTCCTGCGCATTGTGTCCAAGTGTTTTTATTAGAGTGACTCATGTGATTGGTCTCTAAGAGTTTTTAATTGGGCAAAGTTCGTGAAAGGATCAATTCAGCCCCCCCTTCTAGATCCTTTTGCACCTCTCGGGACCCAACACAATAGCCACCTGAGGGACGGTGACGGTCACCTGATCGGTCCCCGGCTCTACGTGGTCTACCGGATGACGTGCACACTGGGACAACTGGTCCATTTTGTACCATAGCTCTGATGACTCCTACGCCCCTGCAAAAGAACCCAGAGAAGATTAGTTCGGCTCACTACCAACCAACATAACAAAGAACAATGCTAGTACCTTGAGGCAATGGGGGGCTCATCCCCAACTCCGAAAGTACCGCCGGAGTTAGCTCGAAGTTAGCGTCAAAGAGGTGAAAGCGGAGAAGGGCCTTTATCTTCTTGGACTCCTCAGCCGAGGTCGAGGGCTGCCTATTAGTCCAGACGGGACGGGAACCCGCAAACCTCCAGCCGCTAGAGTGGCCGCGAGCACCCGCCCTAGTGATGTATACAAAACGCTCCGCCCAACGCTTAAGGTTGAATGTTGCTTCAGAGTCACAGACAAGGTTTGAGTTTAGGCCGAGCTCGGAAGTAAGTGAAGGAAGTATCAGCAGGGCAATTCTGGAAACTGAAGAACTGCCAGAAGAGGAAGACACTCGGTTCCACCGAAGCTTTTCTACACACAAAGATAAAACCACAAAGAATGTGGTAGGAGTTGAGAGAAAGTTCCCCTGGGTATCGACCATAATGCTGGAGAATGGACTCAATGAAGAGATGTATAGGGAGGTAAACACCCCCCTTGAAGGATGCTACATGGACACTAATGCCCCCCGGAGGTAGACTCAACTGGTCGTCGTCAATGGTCGTAAAATAATATCAAAGTCGGGGAAAATTTGAAAGGCTTCCCGTAGTGGACCACCCTATAAGCCACCAACGGCGGAGAACGGGGATGACTAGGGCCCACACCCGAAGTGCTCGGAGCTCTGCCCCGACCGGACTCCACCTCTTCAACAGAAGATGTGGGGCTGACACGAAGGGTTCTCCTGCCGGGCGGCATGGCTCCAGAAGATGGGAGACACAAAAGAAGGAAGAAGACCCTCACCAAGAGAAGAGGGATGAAGCCTACAACGAGCGCGGTGAACAACAGGGAGCAGATGGTGGCTCTTATAGCCTTCCAAGACAGAATGGACGCTTTGAAGCCCTAGGGTAGGTAAAATGGTGCCCATCACTGTCACGGTATGACCACCGGGCTCAGACGCCTATTAGAAGCCCGCGCTCCTAGATAACAGGGCTCAAGTCATGATTACAAAAGTAGCGCCTACCACTGCTAGGGGCACCTTGCGTGCCAAGCATGCGACTAGGACGACCGGTCCGGTACTCTATATCACCGAGGCGCCTTTTGAAGTATCGGCTCAGTTCTTGTAAAGAACTCCGAAGTTAAGCGTGCTTAATAGGGAGTAGTACCAGGATGGGTGACCTGCCCGGGAAGTCCTCCATTCTGGAGCCGATCACTGTCTGAAAGGGATAAAACCGTGAGGTCGGTAGGTCAAAGCGGACAATACCTCGATGGTATAGAGTATGGGACGTGACACCCTTACTCTCTCTCCTTCGGTGGCCGCCGGAGAGCCTTCCTTCTTCCTCTCTTCTTCTACTTCCCTTCTCTTCCGCTTGGCAGCGTCGCAGTCATGGCTCTCTGTGTCTGTCTTGTTCTTCTTGTTGTTGGCCGGAGAAGAGGGGTTTTTATACCCCCAGTGGAAGGAGCATTCGAGCACGAGCACCTGCGGCGGGAAGTGACTGACATTGAATGGGGATTTGACTTTCCCCCGTCCTTGGTGGCAGAAGGTGGCCTGCGTGCCTCCATCTCCGATCGACACCTCAGCCAGCCCGCTGTGCACCGAAGATCCATAGGGGATGGGCGTTGGATTTGGTTTGCCGGTTGCACCGGGTGAGGCCAAGACACAGTGTGCCGCTGAAGAGCTAGAACACCACACCACTGGAAGACCCAAGAAGCGTGCCGCTGGAAGCCTGCAAAAGCATGCCGTTGGAGAGGCTGCCCGGTGTGCCGTTGCAGAGGGCAGGCCAGGGGGGTGTACCGACCAGGGGCCCAGGCTGGGTGTGTCGCTGAGCGGACGGCCAGGGTGTGCCAGGTGAGCACCAGCACGAGTGTGCCTCTGGCCAGCGCCAGCGAGTGTGCCACTGGGGGGTGTACTGGCCAATGGCCAGTCCAGGTGTGCCGTTAAGAGGCCACCCCAAGATGTGCCGCTGAAGAGGGCACAAAGGTGTGCCGCTGAGGCACGTTTAGGCCCATCATTAGCATGAGTTGTAGTCCACTTGATTTTCTTCAGGGCCCACAGATTGTGAGCTTCTTGGGAGTTGATTTCTCTTCGCGGTCGTGACTCCGGAGACGGCTTTGCGGCAGTGTGTGTGTATTCGGAGAATCCGGATGGCCCATCTTCTCTGAGGGTTTCTTTGCTTGAAGTTGTTGCTGATGCGAGACCGGATGGGCCACATGGGCGTGTAATTTTACATGTCCACAAATGCCCCCCACCCACGGGTGTCACGGGCAAAGGATGAGCCGAGCAGTGCTCGTGGGCGTACTTGTGCCTCAGGGTTACATCTGAGACCTTGACGTCCGGGGAAGACGGCGATCTCAGCCTGTGCTTTCATGCTCATACTTGCGTACACATACAGGGACGCTCGTCGGCATGTGAGGACGTGCAGACGGAACGTTCCTGTATGTATATACTCATCATCATATGTTATTATATATATATATATAGGCAAAAATCCCTCCACAACCCCTCCAAGGAGCCTAACCACGTCCTCCCCTCTCCCAAGCCATTTTCCATCAACCCCTTGTAATGTAGCCCTTCCTCCTTGCTTCCTTAGTCATCACAAGGGTGCAACTCTGGTAGCAGGTCACAGGCAGACAGTAAGGGCTCTGAAGATCACAGCTTCTCTAGCACTTACCCAACTCTTCTGGTGGCAAACCATAAATCACTGGAAAGGTCGTCCAGAGGTCTTTCCAAGGGTGGTGGTTTCGTCTTCATCCGAGCTCGGAGCTATCCCCGAGAGTGATTCTCCCCCGACTGCGCAAGAGCTCCTAGGCAGAGAACCAGAGCCCTAGAAAATCTTCCACCATGACCACTCCTTGGCAGTTCTGGACGTGGAATTGGCTGGGAGTAACTTATACCAGTCCTCTATCATCCCCAAGAAGCAGAACGAGATTCGGACCCCGACATCAGAAGTTACAAATTTTCTACCAAAGTCGTGCCAGGTTGGTTCCTCTGTTCTTGAACAGACCCACCTCCACTTTTCTGGAAAGTACGATCGACCTCGACGTACTCTGAGGTTGCCGTCAGGCCAATCTGAAAGAAGACTCATCCACTATCGTCTCGGTACCAGCCCTACCTCCATCCAAGTTCAGGGCGGCCCGTGGCGACTCCATCTTCTGGCAGTAAGACCCTAGGAGTGGCCAGCACCAAAATGGACCAGCACTATTCCACGGCATGTACCATCCAGCAGTAGACTCAAGGTTGATACATAAAATTCAAACTTCTTCCTGGGCCAGATAGGAGTGTTTTGGCTCTAGTCTTGGCCCATTTGGAGTTCGGGAGCTTCCGTGGTGGCGTACTCTTCTACCGGCTGTCATGTGATTCCAGAAGCTGGCAGCACCGACAAGAGGTCCGACGCATCTAGTGTTAACTCCATCCCCTCCCCTCGCTTGGCAGGCTGGAGTCCCCTCCCTGCGTGGAGGTAGTTTTGGTTGTAAGCACTTAACCCCCACCCTAAGATCCCCCTCTTGTGTGAGGTGTAGTTTTGTAGTCCTCCTTTAATTTTCAGGTCAAGCGCCATCGCCGCTGCGTGCGGGTGCGCACCCACGCCTCCCCGCTCGCCCTCGTCTCTGAGCGGGATCGATGTTTTCACACCGGTCAGGTAAGCATCTGCTACCCCTTGGCTGGTTATTCACTTTGCTCATTTCTTATTACTTTGAATGCCTGTCGGACGGTGAGCCGAGAGCCCGCACTTGCACACCTCATCTAGTATGCCCACCGCGGAAGGTGAGAGAGTGCCACCCCAAACCCACACCCTCGGCGTGCCGGCCCCCACTCAAGTTGGGAATCTCAGACCCTTAGGGGTCAGCCTAAGCCAGCCAAGACCCTTTAAATGATTGGGTTCCGCCTTGGACAGTTGAATTTGAGTAAATACTTGTGCAATTACATCTTATGTGTGATTGTTTCGCGTTCTGATCATGCTTGCTTGCAAGAGGCTTAGCATGCCGGCTGTTCGCGTTCTCCCCGAGCGAGTCTTCCACTGTAAATAAAGGATCGGGGCATGACAGCCACACCAGTCAAACAACCCCAGTGGTGCATGGGCACGAGTTGGAACTCCAGGTTGCGGTCGAGGTCAACAAGATGGTGGAGGTCGACTTCATCGAGCCATGCATTTATCTGATCTGGCTCGCCAACATTGTCCCAGTCAAAAAGAAAAATGGTCAAGTCCTCATTTATGTCGACTTCCGAGACCTCAACAAAGCTTGTCCGAAGGACGTCTTCCCAGTTCCAATCATAGAAACAATGGTCGATATGACCACCAGATATGAAGCTCTGTCCTTCATGGATGAATCATCTAGTTACAACTAGATCTGGATGTCCCTCCCGGACAAGAATCACATCGCCTTCCGATCTCCCAAAGGGATCTTCAACTACAAGCGCATGCCCTTCGGTTTGAAGAATGCCGGTGCTACCTACGAGAGGGTCATGACCAAAATTTTTGACGAGATGCTACACAATGTTGTCAAATGATACATTGATGACCTCTTCATCAAGACCAGAAGGCGCGAAGACCACCTACACAATTTGCGTCAAGTCTTCGAGCTTCTCCGATAATATGGGCTCAAAATGAACCCCATGAAATGCGCCTTCGGTGTGTCCAGTGGCAAGTTTCTCGGTTTCATTGTCCGATACTGAGGAATCGAGGTGGATCCTAGCAAGATCAAAGCGATCCAGGAGCTCCCGCCACCCAGTAACCTCACCGAACTCAGGTCACTTCAAGCAGATTGACCTACATTCAGAGGTTCATCGCCAACCTCTCTGGTCAATGCGCACCTTTTAGTAAGCTGATGAAGAAAGACGCCCATTCATATGGGACTCGGAATGCCAGATGGCTTTCGAGCAGATCAAGAAGTACCTCCTCACTCCTCCAGTCCTAGGGGTGCCTGTCAAAGGTAAAGCCCTCATACTCTACATTGTCGCTATGGATGCTTCGTTGGGTGCTCTATTAGCGCAAGTCAATGAACAAGGTAAAGAGCAGCCGCTCTACTACCTCAGCCGAAAATTGATCGGTGTCGAGTATCGCTACTCCCCCATGGAGAAAGTATGCTTGGCATTGGTGTTTTCCGTCAAGAAGTTGTGACATTACCTCCTGTCCCATCAGGTTGAGCTCATATCCAAGCACGACCCCATGAAGTTCCTTCTCAGACAGCCCATCCTCTCAGGCTGACTAGGAAAATGGGCTCTCCTGCTCATAGAGTACGACATCACCTACATCCCTAGAAAAGTAATCAAAGGGCAGGACATGGCTGTATTCTTGGTGGCTCACATAAAACATGAGTTGAATAGAAATTACATATGCACTCTTTGAAATCTCCAGGTATATAACGGACTGGATCGGTGCCGTCATGTACCATGGCGGACCTGCTCATGGCCGCTATGCTTCACAGAACACATGTATTCCTTAGAAAACCCAGACTATAACGCACCTCAACAGGGGCTCTATATGACTATAACGCACCGGCACATGGGCGTTAAAGTCAGGACGCACGCAACGTAGCACTCAAGGACTATAACGGACCGACAAAGAGGCGTTAAGTACTACATAACGCACCTCTCGTAGGCCGCCATGCCTTCCAGAACATGTAACTCTACAGGAAACCACAGAATATAACACTCCTACAAAGGGGCGTCAAACATTGCATGACGTACGGGTACTAGGTCGTCATATACAATGGACCTACAACATAAAACAAGAGACTATAACGCACCACCTAAGGCACGTTAAGCTCACCCGAACGATAAAATCTACAGAAAACCTAGACACTGTTCACATAACGGTCCACTAAGGACACGTTAAACCGACATAACGCACCTGGGGACATGCGTTATATCACCTGGGTTATGCGACTCCGCAAACCAGAATCGAAAACCCATCCCGGGCGATAAAATCGATGGGGAACGCGATGGAATACAAAACCTGCTTAACAAACCAACCCAAACCTACCACCCGGGCCTAAGCATGCCACTAGAATTAAGATACAATGCCCAATTGAATAAAATTAACAATTAAATAATGAATTTCACATAAATGAAATAAAATGCATTAAACAGGAAAATGCACAGATTGTGATGCAAAGGGCATCGGACCACGGCGCAAATGGTACCGGTGATGTCCTAGCGCAATAGAGATTCCATCCCCCTACCTGGGCGATCGCAGAAACGACGATTCGAACGCGAACGGGCATGAGAGAGGAACGACGTCTCGCGACCCGACTCGATTCCGCGTTGCGCAAATCGAGAAACTGAGGGCGTCAGCGCGATCCTCATGATGCGAGCATTCCAATGGTACCTCTCCGGCCTCGATCAACAGTCATCTGGACTACGAAATGAGAGAGGCACGTAAATCGAGAATGAAAACTCAAAATCTCCCAAAAGAAGAAATGCATAGAAAATGAGGCAAATGATGAGGGATGGCGACGCAGAGGGCGTCAATGGATTTCTGGCGAGATGAGGAGTCTGATCCCCTACCTTTTGCGTGGCAAAGACCGCGAATCGGTGCCGATCGGGTAACGGGGGTCACACCGTCTTCTAGCTCACTCGCGTCTCCACGCTCCACGATTCGAGGGAAGAAGGATACTGGCGCGATCCTCACGTCGAGCCCTTTCCATCGGTACCTCCCACGCGTCGACCGGCGTCCGTTTGGACAGCGAACCGAGCAAATGGGAGTGCATAATGGACCAAGGCAGGACCGCTATGCTTAACAGAACTCATACAAATTTACAGTTAAACGGGACCATAACGCACCAGGGCAGGCGCACTATTGGACTATAACGCACGAGATCATGGGCGTTAAAGTCAACAGGCACACAACATAATGAACAAGGGCTATAACGCACCAAGAGTGGGGCGTTATAGGAACATAACACGCCTCCCATGGGCCGTTATGCCCACCAGAATGATCAGAATCCACAGTTAAACACTGGATATAATGCACCTAACCAGGGGTGTCATATGAATGTAACGCGCAGGGACAGGGGCGTTAAAGGCAACAGACCTTCAACTCAACATGCAGGGACTATAACGCACCAGGCGAGGCGCATTAAAGCCACCCAAACATGAAAATCCATAGAAAACTCACAGTTCACGAATGATATAACGCACCAGTAGGGGTGCGCCAAATGACTATAACGCACTGGGGGTGGCGCGTTATGTCACCTGGGTTTCGTGACTCCGGAGTTCGGAATCGAAACCCCCTCCCGATCGATTGAAATCAACGGAGGACGCGGCAAAACACAAAACCAAACCATTCTACCGCACCATACTGACATTCCAAGCCTACGCATGCCACTAGAAATGAAAGACGATGCCCATGAAGATAATTTCAAGCATTGGAGATAATTTCAGGCATTAAAAGATTAAAAATGCACTAAACAGAAATATGAACAAAAAATGAGGCAAAGGGCGTCGGACCATGGTGTAAGTGGTACCGGCGGTGTCCTAACGAGGTAAGGAATCCATCCCCCTACCTGGATGACGACGAAAACGACGATTCACTGTCGATCCGGCGAGAGGGCGACGCGGCGCCTCCCAACCCAACTCGACTCCACGCTCCGCGGATCGAGGAATGGTGGGCGTCAACGTGATCCTCGCGATGCGACCAATCCAATGGTACCTCCCTGGCTTCGATCAGTGGCCGTCTGGACCAGAAATCGAGAGAGGAACGCAAAATGAGAAATTAACCCTAAAATCACCCAAAAAAAGAATTACACGAAAAATGAGAAAGATGGTGACGGATGGCGACGCAGGAGGCGTCAACGGATTCCTGGCGAGATGAGGAGTCTGTTCCCCTACCTCTTGCGCGGTGAAGACCGCAAATAGGTGCAGACTGGGCGACGGGGGCCACGCCGTCCTTCCGCTCGCACGCGTCTCCACGCTCCACGATCTGTGGGATGAAGGGTACTGGCGCGATCCTCGCGTCGAGTCCGTCCCGTTGGTACCTCCCACGCGTCGATAGGGATCCGTCTGGACTGCGAACCGAGTGAATGGGGGTGAGAGGAGAGCTAACGTGTGATGGTGAGAGAGAGGAGAGAGAGAGGTGTCGAGTGATTGAGGAGAGAGAGTTAGTGATGAGAGATATTTTCTTGATTTGTGTTTGGTTTTTAGGGTAATCAAAAAGGAAGAAACCCTCTTTTGCTGGTCGACTAGCTAAAAGAGGAGGCAGAACCCTCATTTCATCTCCCATCATAGGTACATCACGCGGTCCCTTTTTTCTTTGTTTGAGGATTTATCCTCTGGTGATCACGGTTCCATTAGAGCACCACGTGCTCCCTTCCTTTCATTTTTTAATGTTACACAGCACAATGTCAAACTTCCATTACACTCCCCAGTGACGAGCTCACAATGTTCAACCATCGGTATTCAAGCCGATAGATGTTCAGCCAATCGGGGCTCAAGTCGATAGATGTTCAACCAATCAAAGCTCAAGCCGATAGATGTTCAGCCAATTGGGGCTCAAGCTGATGGATGTTCAGCCAATCGTGGCTCAAACTAATAGATGTTCAGCCAATCGGGGCTCAAACCGACAAATGTTCAGTCAATCGGGGTTCAAGCCGGCAGATGTTCAGCCAATCAGAGCTTAAAATGACAGATGTTTAGCTAATCTGGGCTCAAGCCGACAAATGTTCAGCCAATCGGGGCTCAAACCAACAGATGTTCAGTCAATCAGGGTTCAAGCCGATAGATGTTCAGCCAATCGAAGCTTAAAACGACAGATGTTTAGCCAATCAGGGCTCAAGCCGACAAATGTTCAGCCAATCAGGGCTCAAATCGATAGATGTTCAGCCAATCGGGGCACAAGCCGATAATTGTTCAGCCAATCGGGGCTCAAACCAACAGATGTTCAGCCAGTCGAGGCTTAAACTGACAGATGTTCAGCCAATCGGGGCTCAAACCGATTGATTTTCAGCCAATCGGGGCTCAAGCTGACAGATGTTTAGCCAATCGGGGCTCAAGCTGATAGATGTTTAGCCAATCAGGACTCAAATAGATAGATGTTCTGTCAATCGGGACTCAAGCTGATAGATGTTGAGCCAATTGGGGCTGAAACTGATAGATGTTCAACCAATCGGGGCTTAAACTGACAGATGTTCAGCCAATCGGGGCTCAAGCCGATAGATGTTCAGCCAACCGGGCCTCAAACCTGTTGGTGCTTTGATACGAATTGTTGTAATTGGTGATCCGCTCTGATTACAGGTATAAGGATTGGAACATGTATGGCTAAGATCCAGAGGGGTGGTGAATGGATCCCAGAGAAACTTTTTGTGAAATTAAAATATTGAATCTACTCTTACTAATCTAAAACAAATAGCAATGTTCTAATCATAGTGTGAACACTAGCTGATATGACTCGGATGAAGAAAGCGGCCACTCAACCAATTATAGTACTTGGCGGTGGAGGTTTGATCTACAATCTCCTCACGCAAGAGGTGATAGCTGCGGTGTTTGACTCAAGAAGGGTCGTAACCCGCTGGAAATTCTGAGAGTTATATGGTATACTAGCCCTCATGCCCTCTCTCTCCTCTCACTCACTCTCGATCACTCTCTCTCCCACCCTCTCTCTCCCTCACACGTTCTCTCTCCTCCTCTCTCTTTCTCTCTCGATTTCGGTCCGTTCAGACTCCGATCGAGGCGTGAGAGGTACCGATGGAACGGGCTCGACGCGAGGATCGCGGTGATGCCCTTCTTCCCTCGGATTGTGGAGCGTGGAGGCGAGACGGGTCGAGAGGAGCCGCGGTGTCCCTTCGTCCGTTCGGCACCGAAATAGCATTTTCATCACGTAAGAGGTAGGGGGATGGAATCCTCTCCTCGCTAGGAACCCGCCGGTACCACATGCACCGTGGTCCGACGCCCTTTTCCTCATTTTTTGTGCATAATTTCATGTTAGTGTAATTTAGTCCTAAAATCATGAAATCGTCTCCATGGCCATTATCTTTCAATTTTAATGGCATGTTTAGTCATAGAATGTTGTTATGGCATGGTAGTTTGGCTTAGAAGCATGTTTTCCTGTGATTCCCATCGATTTCGGTCGATTGGGAGGGGGCCTGATTTTGGACTCCACCGGTTCGCAACCCAGACGGTGTAACGCACCACCCTAGATGCGTTACAGTCCCCTGATGGCCCAACATGGGTGCATCACCTGACCTGTAACGGTCGACCCTACGACCGTTACATGACATTTGACTGATTGTTTGACTGTTGACCTAGTTAGGCGGTTGGCTTGGCGGTCCATCGGGGGTCCGCTAAAGCTTTGTAATGCCCCAGCAGAGGTGCGTTACATTTTTGATTAAGCTGTGTCATTTTTCGACGTTCGGTGCCTTTAACGGTCCCCGACCTGCGCGTTAGAGCTTGTGGCACACCTACCCTGGTGCGTTACGGTCGGTGTAAGTCGTGTGTTGTGTGTGCCCCTTCTGGTGCCTTTAACAGACCTTGGGAGGCGCGTTTCATTGGTGTAACGCACTACTCTAAGTGCGTTACAGTTTGTATTCTATGTGTGTCTTTCAAACCATTCGAATGGATTTAACGGCCCTAAGGAGGCGCGTCACAATCATGTAACGCCTCTTCCTTAGACCGTCACTCATTGTGACGAAGTGATATGGGTCCGTTATGTTCTGCATAAACTATGGACTTTATATAGTTCGGGTGAGCGTAACGACCCATGGGAGGCGCGTCACACTTAGTGTAATGCCCCACTCTTGGTGCGTTACAGCCTGTATTTTCCTATGTTCTTTCAATTATTCTGTGAGCGTAATGGCCCTAGAGAGGTGCGTCACGATTGGTGTAACGCCCCTGTCCTAGATGGTTACATGATGTAATGCGGTCAGGTTAGTCCGTCACATTTTCTGGTATATCAAATGCAGCATGTTCATTCTTTAATGTATTCCTTATTGTACAGGTTAAATGTGTGTACCTAGATCATCATTATTTTTATTATAGGGGAACATCAAATCCTGAAACACATGAGCAACCAATCGATTCTCGAGATAATATAGCTTAAATACCATATAGTAATGTAATAAGGGATATAGGGATCAGAATACTTACCTGACTTACCTGACGGCGACGAAAGGCAAGTTGGAGTAATACTGCAAAGGGGATTATGAGCGAGATTTGCAATATATATCATGAAATCATATTCATCACATAATCTCAAAATGCAGCCAAGAAGGGCTCAAAAACATGATTTCAGCATGTGAACGGTCAAGAAAACGGCCGCTCAGAGTCCAAAATGGGCCACACCAGGCCGTGCAAGCACAAGTAATTTTGAACGCGCAGGTAAAGGTAAACGGCCCATAAAGAGGCCGTCCAATAACCTTAACGGTCACGTGTTAGCCGCTCCAAGGAATAGCACCGTTGTAGTTTGAACGGTCCTTTATGAGACTGTCCAGTGACTGAACGGTCTATTGATAGACCGTTCAATAACTGGCGGGTTCAAAAACAAAAACCCTTCCTCTTCCTCCGCCCTCTCCACCGCAATCAACAGAGGAGAGGAATGAATACCACTCTACCATGTCCTTCATCTCTCTCTCTCTCTCTCAATCTCTCCTACTCTCTTCCTCACTCACTCTCATTCACTCTCGTCTATGCGGTCCGAGCACCAGTCAAGGCGCCCACGGATGGCCGGTGAAGGAGCTCCGATGCCGCCACCGGCGATCGCTGCGGAGGAGGCCATCATGCCATCGCCCACCGTCGAAGAAGGAGATGGTCTGCCATCCGCGGCAGAGTCATCGTTCACCATTGTTGGGGAGCCCGAGGTGGTGGAGGAAGTTGGACTGGCGTCGGAGGAGGCGGAGGCACCAGTGGTGATGGCGGCGAAGGGACCCCACCCGACCAAGGTAGGCACCAAAAACCCATCCCATTTCCATTTTCAATGCATGCAAGCAGCTTTAGGGGATAGAATAAGGGTATACGACCCCTTTAGGGCTAGTTGGAAGGCCCTAAGGGCCCTCATTGCCGGCGGGGAAGGGTTTCCCACCGTCGGGGATGGCGATTGTGAAACGGTTTAACAGGAACTGCTCAACAAAACCACACGATTCATATAGAACCCTTTAACCAAAGCACAGCCCATGGGCGACCATTCAAAAGGAATTGAAATGATGAGGTGCTAGGGAGGAGCACGGTCTAGGGAGGACCGTGTAGACATAGGACGGTCCGTGCGGGTCCGTTCAGAAGTTAAATAATGGGGGCATTCCTCGCCCCTCCACAATTTTTTCAAGGCTTGGATTGCTCATCGACTTGTGCCATTATATTCGTCATGTTTTTATGAGTCTAGTCATGTAATTTTTATTTTATTTGAGTCACCTTAAATTGCCTCTTAGCAAAACCCTGGCGTTGCTGGAAAGAATGTGCTGACTACTGTACTACACCAGATGATGCCTGCTGGTCAAATCACTTCTTGAACCTCTTCTTACTCTTAAATTTCCTGAACTGGGACTTGTCCAAAGAACCAACACCGCTAGCAGCTGAAGTGGCAGAAGAAAAACCTAGAACAGGAGGCAGATAACTAGATGGAAGCTGAACCGTCGGCTGAACTAACACTACCTGAGAAGAAGTCTGGGATCTCGCCAAGTCCAACACCAACGCAGCCGCAGCCTGATACACCTCATTCATATTAGTTACGCGAGTAACAATCAACGGCTGCCTTAATTCAGCACGAAGACCACGAAGAAACTGCTTCATCATTAATGCTTCATTCGCCAACACATGGGGCGCATAACGGCCCAATTTCATGAACCTGTTTCGATATTCGAGCACCGACATTCCTCCCTAGACGAGCTACAAGAACTGGTGCATTTTATCCATTCTGAGGTAAGCTAGACTAAAAGTAAGCTCAAATGTGGCGACAAACTCAGCCTACGAAATCTGCCAGAGCGGACGAGACTGAAAAGTAATCTCCCATTCCGTGTTCCACCATGTTAGCGCTATGCCCTAGAGTTGAAAAGTGTCGAGCATCACTTTCTCATCTTCCACGCATTCCATAGAGCGAAACACACGCTTGATCGCATCCAACCAAACCCTGGCGGCATCAGGATCAATCTGGCCTTCAAAAGTCAGTGAATGAAGCAACAAAAATTCTTTGAAAGCACATCCGCGACTGCCAGGCGCATCCTCTTGAGCCAGAATAATAGGAGCCGGAGCAAGAACATCTTGAGGGACACTACTCGGTTCCTGGGGAACCGGAACTCTCCGACGTCGAGGCAACATCTTGAAACGACTAGAAAACATGGATAATAATCAAGAAAATCCATTAATCATACAGAAAATGTCCTAAGCCAGCAATAGACGGCGCAACTAGTTCTGGACAATAGCTATGCAATTTTGATTCCTTACACGATTCGTCAACACTGCTCTGATACCAACTGTAACGACCCAGAGCTCTAGATATCGATAACCTGGTGTAACATCGGATTATCGCTACCAGGAACTAGGGAAGTCACCCAAGAGGTTGATGAGGCCTCGAAAGACTCGGGACATACCCCAGTCAAAAGTACACAAAAGACCCCACCGACACTGGCTGGCTGGCTAAACACGGTCGGGAAAAGCACGGGGACCTCCGATCGAAGGCTGCGGTAACTCACCTGAAAAGGAGAAGGGTGAGTCACAGCCAGACTCAGTAGGGGTCACGCGGAGCCCTACCACGTAACTAAGCAAGCAGGCATGCAAATATAAAGTAATTAGAGCATGCATTTATGCAATAAACAAGCATTGTTCGAATGAAGCCCTAAAGAAGACTTGCATTGACTTATATGCAATTCAATGAACAGATTACATTCAATGAACAGATTACACAAAGCCCATTGTGTAGACTAACAGACCATGCATGGACACATGCTGAGACTACGTACGAGGAATGGAATGCACAGACCTAAATAGCCCATGAGAATGTACCTACTTTGTTAGGCTCCCTGACTGACTGAAGTGCACGAGCCTTAGACAAACTGAATGCACTGAACATACTCAGACAAAATGCAGCAAGCAAGACAGTGTAGAAGCAATCTGATTAAGCACTCAATTTGATGATCAATCATGCATTCTTATGTGGTGACGCATTATGTTGCTATCATTAAAATAACACATCATCATCAAAGCACAAGGGGCATAACAGACCACGGTATGACAAACATGGAACTCAGAGGGCCACTTGAAACAACAGGCCGACAGAAAAGATGAAGTGCAAAACCATACACGAGGCCACAAACACACGGTCTATCGTGCGGCCGTGGAGATCAAGACACGGCCCGAAGTGGACTGTAGAATCTATCAGGCTCACAGAAATAAAAATAATAAGAAAATAGACGTACCTGAGACAGAAGCCACACGGTCTATCATCCGGTCACTGGACAATGTAAACGGCCCCTAATGGACCGTGTACAACTCCGGGAACAAAAGACAGTAACGAGTCGCAATGGCAATCCCAAGGGAATTAAAAAACTTACTCAAACACAAGAAAGCAGGTCAACAGAAACAAAAGCACGATAGGCACTTGGTGTCCCACCGTGATCGCCCCAAAATCTATTGGTGTATATTTCTCCCGTCTTTTCTACTTTACCTTCCTTCCGTCTTTTGAACCAAGATATGGAAATAACAATGTGATAGAGGGGAAAAGGATGTGAACAGATTGTGATCACCACAAAGACACTACGTGCAAAAGAAGAGCACCTCGTACCTTGGAAAAGGGAGATGGATGAAGCACTCGCCAAGGTGTAGTGCTGTCAGGGATGAACACGGTCCTGTAAGAACCGCTCAAAGACGTACATAGCTACTCGATAGGCCGCTCACAACACTGGAGAGAGGACGCATGATGAAGATCAAGCTGGTGCTTACATGGTTCTTAGTTGGCCGATTACCGATTTGGAACGGTCTATATGGAACCGCGCACGTCTGCAGACGGATGGAGGTAGACCATGTATTACACCCAGACCCCAAGATGTGGAACGTATTCCTCCACCCCTTCCGGTCAGCCAGAGGGTATGGGCCTCGTGCTTAGACCTCTGTTGACCTGCAAAACAAAGCAAACAACAAGAAAATAGGACCCAAATTAGTCCACGAACGTGTAGTATCTATGAAATAGAATGAAAGACCACATCACAAATGGAATGGGGAATACCTGGGGGATGACTCACGGAGACCCAAAGGAACACCAAGAACCCTTAGCACACCTGGACACGTAAACTGAGGTAGAATAGTACCCCCAAAGCATCTAGAGCACTGTCTCGAGCTGGACGGAACTACCGAGACACAAATAAGGCCACCTGTCAACCCCTGGTCTCACTGGGTTGACCGGAACCCGACACGACACATACACACGGACACACACGGACACACACACTGCATGCACAAGCACTCCTGGCCATCCCATCATGGTCACTACCCCCATAGGATGTCAACAGATACCCACGGGTCATGGGTAAACCATGAGATCAAGCCAAGACAAGCAGAAACTGGAGCGGTGGACAACAACTACACTCTGGGTAGAGCGAACCATCACTCAACCGCTAGGTGAACCCGACAGTCAAGGAACAACCGCTATGAAACCAGAGACAATGACACTGGCAGGTCTAGATCAAGTCATTAGGGAACTATCGTAGTCAAGGAAAAGACCACACCCAGTCACCTGAACCGATAGATCCAGAAACCACCGACACACGGACACTGCCCTAAAACACAAACTTAAGACAGATAAACACACGAATAGACCAATGGCCATCACGGCCAACAACAGGACTGTAACCCACCTCTATAGGGGCGTTACACTGCTATAACGCACCAGCACAGGGGCGTTAGGGCAAACAGACCTAAAATCCAAGGCGGACCATGTAACGCACCAAGACAGGCATGACGCATTAGCATAACGCACCTGGACAGGGGCGTTATGTCCAACGGACCAAAACTCAAATAAAAGGGCATGTAACAGACCTACATAGGTGCGTTACACGAGCTTAACGCTCCACGACAGGGGCGTTAAGGCCAGCAGACCCAAAAACACTAACACGAATAAGAGGCATATAATGGACCAAACTGAGTCCACTATAGCCAAATGGCGTATGGGGGTAGGCGCATTACACAAACCACCATAGCCAGACAAACGCCAGTCGAACACAATGTAACGGACCCACACAGGTGCGTTACCTAACCATAACGCACAGGGAGAGATCCGTTACAGCGAATCGACTGACACGATCTTCGAGGCAGACATGGTCGTCGAGGGTCTAACATAGCAGCAGACCTCGAAAATCATAGCACGTAACAGACCAAGCAAGGTGCGTTATAGGAATGTGACGGTCCTATACTGGTCCATCACACCAAGGGCGTAACGCACCTCTGTAGGCGCATTACAGTCATGTGACGATCCAGTACTGGTCTGTTACACGACCCCAACCTCGAAGAACGTAAAATGACCACGGTTGTGGCGGTCTATCGGGGGACCGTCACACAGTGTGACAGTCACTGGAGTGGCCATTACACGAATCCGACGAGCAAAACAGGGGAACGGCCTAATAGGCCCATTCCATGCCCCATTCGCTTGACATAACGCATCCACGATAGACTGCCATAGTTATATAACGTGCCATCGACAATCCGTTATGTGACCTTATCCAACAGAAGATAAGAACAATAGGCGAAGTGTTCGGACTTAGGACTCTGGAGGGTATAACGGATTGGAACACGGGCGTTATAGTGAAATATAATGGATGGAATGTGATCCGTTATGAAAATGAAGAAGTTTAGTGAGACGGTGGCTGAGACAATGAGGAAGTCAGTGGATGAGATGATAGACTTGACCTTTGAGGGGGTATAACAGACCAGGTGAGGTGCATTATGTGATATTATGACGGATGAACAAAGGTCTGTTAAATAGCAGAGACGTTAGGTGAGACGGAAGGAAAGACAGTGGATGAGACGGTGGATTAGACGGAAGCCTCCAATTCTGAGAGAAGTTAACGGACCATGCTGAGGGCGTTATATGATGGGAATGACGGATGGATAAAGGTCTGTTACAGAAATAGAGATGCAACATAAGACGCTGGATGAGACGATGAAAGGACTATAACAGATCTTAAGAGGGGCATTATATTACTATAACGTGGCAGTCATGATGCGTTATGGACAAAAGGGCGATAAATGAAATGGAAGATTGCCAAGAAACGTCTAGAGGCTAAAAATGAGGAGCTAGTCCCAACCAAAGAAGGCAATGACCCATGAAAGAGACCTCTAACTAACCAAAAGACTTCAACAAGGGTGAACAACCTGGAGCATCATTAAAAATAAGCAAGGAGATGACCCAACTAATTGGTCATAAAATGGGTGTCAACAGATATCTCTCCTTAACGTCCTCTTTGCAGGGGAGTGAGCGGAGGTGTAGCGAAAGTGAAATGGCACATGGACATGAAGCGAAGATGGAGCGGAGTGGACTAAAAAGCTGGCGTTAAGGCAAACGACACCCGTCCTTAACCAATGAGCGATAGGAATCTTCTGGAAACTTCAGACTAATCACCAAGAAAATGGTAGAACACATGACGTCAGTCTGGAGGAGCTAACAGCTATGGAAAGGAAAACATGGCCAGCGACCAGAGCAACGGAAAGGACAGAGACAATTAACTAAACTCCAAACAGGAATCTTCAGCTAACCAGACCAAGTGAGTAGACTGACGGAACCTTCTAATTCAGAATGGAATGATTCTCCTTACTCGAGATCATGAACATAGCTATTCTGATGTGACACAACCTAGGGGTAAGTTGGGACCGACCAAATGAACCTTGGACCTAGGAGTGCAAGCACAACCACAAGGCCAAGAGGCCTACGCAAGCGGGCAATTGTCGGCATGCATACTCGATCAAGGGGTGACTCGAGGATGCTGAGTTGAGGGTGTGGGACAAGACCCTTGCTGGTAGAGGGCCAGCAAGACTCAAGGCTAGTCTCCCCTAAGGTTTGACCCAAGGGGTTGATTTTCTTATGTTCCTAGATGGTCTATTGATTATCTAGAACCAAACATTTTATTCAAAAAGTTATCTAATAAATTATGAAAGTTAAAGAATATATTGTTATGATGCCAGATTCCTTCTATGGCATGACCTAGTCCCTAATTCCATCTTTGAACTCTCTTGATCATGTTGGTATGTTCTTACCTTCATCTTGTTATCATGAGCTTATTATTGAATTGCTATATTACTGGTCAAACTTTATTGTTATATCTCGTGGAAGTAGCTTACTTTATAACGTGAAGATGCAGATCGGGCACTGATTGTGTCTAAGGGCTCGGCGCTTGCCTCCTTGGCAGATTGTCTGAAACATACTATAAACCATGGGGTATAATGAATACTAGCGTCGCATTACACCGGGAGTACCTTTTTATGAACGAGTGAAATCCACGAGGTCATCTCATGATTGAATTATTACATGCTTGTTACATGAAATTATGGTGCATAGCCTTTATGAGTATGAAAAGTGAAAGTGTGTTCTTGTTACATAAAAGGCCAAATTATATTCTTGCTTGATCATGCTCGTATAACATCTCATATCTCTTATCTTGATCACATCATATTACTTGGGTTGTTATTATGTTTTATCGTATGTTTTACCACATTCTCTTTATCTTTTTTTCTAGAGCTAAAATGTTAATCATTTAAATATTACCTTCATGTTGATACGAAGATACCTACTGGGAAACTGTGGTCATTACCCTATTTTTTCAACCTTTTCAGAAAATACTAGTGGGTCAGATTCGGAATGTTCAAGTGGCAGATCCGAGAGCGAATGAAGATCGAGGGAAAGCCCTAGATTGTTTAGAAGTCATAGGTCAAGATCCTGTATCTTTCTCTTTTATTAACTCTAGTTAGTCATTAGAGTCAAAGTCAAATGTTATGTAAACTTTGATAT
The DNA here is from genome assembly GCA_024336825.1 of Amorphophallus titanum. Lineage (NCBI taxonomy): Eukaryota > Viridiplantae > Streptophyta > Magnoliopsida > Alismatales > Araceae > Amorphophallus > Amorphophallus titanum. The sequence goes on along the minus strand of JANBPO010004458.1, from coordinate 4,024,234 downwards.
TTATTCAATAAAAGAGAGATTTTTGAGTCTATATCTTTGTGCATTCCTCTTATGTGGATGTTATTGCACTCTGATTATAATGCTAGTTTTAGACGTATTGCCGACTACTCATGTTTCCTGAGGTTGCTTCCGTTGTACACGTGTCTCGGGACATGACATTTAGCCTGAGAGAAACCTACCTCAAATCGAATTAAAGATGAAGAGGAAAATGGGAGGAAATGCTCAAGAGCTCTCTTTCTCCTTCAAACCACACCCCCAATTTGTCTCTAATCACCTCCTCAACGTAGCAAAAGCCTAAAGGGTGATTAGAGGGGCTTAGAGGGGCCTATTTATAGGAAAAAATTGATCAAAACTGTCAAGATTTCTTTCCCCAAAAATTAAATTTCTCCACTCTTAATATAATGTTCTAAGAAGAGAATTCTGATTTTTCTTCTTAACCTAGACTTAATTGGGTGGATCGTGAAAGGCCAAACTTACATTCTTGTTATATACTTGCTCAAGCATATTCTCATATCTCTTAACTTGGTCATATCTTGTTACTTATGCTACTTTGATTTTTATCTCATTTTCGTTATCTTCCTTTCTAGAGCTAAAATGTTAATTACTTAAACATTACCTCCATGTTGATGTGGAGATACCTACTGGGCAAGTGTGCTCATTACCCTACTTTCCAACCTTTTCAGAAAATATTAGTGGGTCAGATTCGAAATATTCAACTGACAGATCTGAGAGTGAATGAAGGCCGAGAGAAGCCGTAGTTATGAGTCCTTGTAGTTAGTTCTAGAGTCAAGAGTCAAGATTATGTAATTTTCTTTTTATTGAGTATGGTTAGTTATTGGAGTCAAAGTCATGTATCATGTAAACCTTTTGATTATCATATCAATAAAGTTAGATTTTTGAGTCTATATCCTTGTGCATTCCTCTTATGTGGATGTTATTGTGCTCTGATTATACTGCTAGCTTGAGGTATATTACCGACTGTCCACGTTCCCCGAGGTTACTTTCACTATACATATAGCTCAGGACGTGACAAGACCTAGAAAATCTACTACCCAGTGTGGTTTGCTTGTGAGTTTGCTCCTTGTCTCCTTCCTCCTTTCATAGGTTGCTTTATGAGCTGAATGCATTGCTTGATAGATTTGGTTCCATGAGCGCATTAGATTACTACTCAGTCTATCTTTATCTAGTGGTCCTCATCTCTATTGATATAGAGTTTTTAATAGGGCATAAATTTTCATAGGAGATCTATTCACCCCCCCACTAGATCCTAGCATCGCACCTAACTCTTGGTATCTGAGCTCACAACGATTGGTATCAGAGAACCTAACGATTGGTATCAGAGTAGGTCTCTGATAGATTAGATTTAACCATCTGCAGAGAACGTCCTACTACAAAGGTGTTTTTGTGATCATGGATTATTACTCCGATTTATTTCCTCTGGTTCATCCGCTTGTGTTTAACGGTTCTGATTTTTCTTTGTAGCTAGGTAGGATGTGTAAATTTGTTAGTACAATTAATCCAAACCCGAGGAACATCATCTCTAAAGGTCCACATAAAGTGCCCATGGGCTTGTCAAAGTGGACTGATGTTCATAGGATGAAAGACAATGATAATCTCAGAGCTCTCAATATTTTGAAATCTACTGTTGATCAAGATATCTTTCCTTTTGTTTCTGATTGTAGGATTGCAAAGGACATACTGGAAAGATTGATGGCTGTCAATGGGAAGAATGAAGACACATGTCTAATGGCTGATAGAAGTGATCACAGTAGTGATCAAAGGGAGAATGAGGAGGTAACTTCTAAATCTGATGAGACTGCATTTGATGAATTAATGAAGCTTATGATGATCTGCTTAGAAAATAGAGACCGTCGTCCTCCCCGGATGTCGAAGCCTCGATCACAACCCCGAGCAATCAGTACACCCACGGGCACCGCCCGGCTCATCCTTCGCCCGTGCCACCTGTGGGTGGGGGGCATTTGTGGACGTGTAGAATTGCACGTCCATGTATCCTGTCCAGTTCAGGATCAACAACAACTCCAACTGAAGTAGCTGCGGAGAAGACGTCCCATCCGGATGCTCCGAGCAAACACACACTATCGTGAAGCCGTCTCCGGAGTCACGATAGCGAAGAGAAACCAACCCCGAGAAGCTCACAAATCGTGAGCCCCGAAGAAAATCAAAATGGACCACAACTCGTGCTCGTAACGGGCTTGAACGTGTCCCAACGGCACGCCTGTCAGCCTTCAACGGCGCACCCTCGTGCCCTTTCAGCGGCACACCTGCCAGTGCTCCTCAGCGGCACACCCACTGGGGTGTCTTCAGTGGCAAACCCTGGGGTAGCCCTTCAGCGGCACACCCCTAGCCTCCCACTCAGCGACACACTCCTGAAGTCTTCCCTGGTATGCCCTGCGTGGGTCTTTGCCGGCACGCTCTTGCAGCTCTTCCCTGACACGCCCTGCGGGGGTCTTCGCCGACACACTCCTGAACCCTTCACCTGCACACTCGCCATGGCGTCTTCACCGGCACACCCACCATGGCGCCTTCACCGGCACACCTGCAGGGGCCCTTCCACCGGCACACCCGCCCGTGGTCTCTCCACCGGCATGCTCCTGGGACAAGCTCCTTCAGTGGCACACTTTCTGTATCTCCCAGCGGCACACTACTCCAGCACTTCAGTGGCACAATGTGACCTCCCTCCAGCGGTGTGTCCGGCAGAAGAGATCTCACCCCATCCCCTACAGATTCTTGGCGCGCAACGGATTAGCTGAGGTGTCGATTGGGGATGAAGGCACGTTGTCTACCTCTTGCCATAAAGGACGCCCAAGTCAAATCCCTGTTAATGCCTTCACGCTCGGGCGTCTGCCGTTCGCGTTCGAAGGCTCCCGCCACTGGGAGTATAAAAGGCCGTCTCCTCTGACGAACAAAGGGAGAGAGATACAGACAGACGGACACCACCTGCAGAGATAGAGGAAGACGCTGCCAGAGAAGAGAGAAGAGGAAGAGGATCTCGGCGTTGGGAGCTCTCCGGCGACCGCCAACAGAAAGAGAGAGAGAGTATGTAATAGGGAGATGTTGGGGGGGAGTAGGGAGTAGTCGACCCCGTTCAACCCCAATAATCCCCGCTTGTTCTTCCTCCTTCCCCTCCTTGCTTTCATTCTTCTTCTTCACCCATCGCTTGTGGCTTTAGCTCCGGTGTGCTACAATGTATACGGTCGGTTATGGCCTTTCTTTTCAATGAATGAAAACTCCCCTTCTTGGGGTTTCTCTTGAGAGAGAGGGAGAGATGAAGAGAGAGAATGGGATGCGGGAGAGATAGCCATGGGAGGGAGGGGCTCGGGAGCCAAATGGGAGATCCGGAGAGCCTGCCTGCATGCTCAGAGAGGGCCGCCGACGTGCTCGGAGGGGCTGGGAACGTCGTCGGTGTGCTTGCATGCCAGATGGGGAGGGTTCCGTCCTGCCCTCGTGTGAACCGCGATGGGGCTGTAGACATAGAGAAGTCGGTGGCGATAGTAGATGCTTCCCACGACGACGGCGGCAGCTGTGGTGTGCTTTGCAGCGGTGCAGTCGCTGCCGGGGAGAAGATCGGGGACCACTTGGAGCTGTCGGATTGCTCGGTGGTCAGCATGCTTATTGGGGACGTCGTCGGCATGCTCGCGTGTGGGGGAGCCGGGCAGGACGGTGGCATGGTGTACAGGCCCTGCACCTGGAGGGTTGCCGTGGTGTCGCGCGACGGCCAGGCGGAGCACTGGCGGAAGCGACGTTGTTCTTTCGGAGGCGGCGCAGGGTTGGTCTGTGCAGCGTGGCTCTCTAGTGGGGTGCAGTGGTCGCAGAAGTAGCAGGGAGATGGTGGCGAGCAGGAGAGAGAGAGAGAAGAGAGGGGAGAGGGGTCGATTGGTGGCCTTGACTGTAGGAGTTTTAGATAGAGGGAGAGAGATGAGGGAGGTAGGGAGGCTCAAGGAGAAGTGAAGGGGACACTGCGGTGTGGGGACTGTTGTGGTCTCAGAGGAAATGAAAAGGTGGAGGAGAAGGAGAGCTGACGGGAGAAGGAGGGTTGTTGGGTTCTCAGCAGCAGATGAGAGGGGCCGTGGGTGACGGTAGGGAGGGAGTAGGGAGACGTTGAGAGAATGGATGAGGATGGGGGTGAGGGGTTATGGGGTCGGAGCAGACTGCATGTAGTGGATGCCACTGACTGCACGGGGTGAATAAAGTGAAGTAGTGGGGAACTGGAGACCGAAAGTAGCAGAGGGAGAATAGAAGTGGTGGAGAGGAGGGTCCGCCCGGTTAGGTGTTGTCGGAGGTTAAGCAAGGTGGGGCACATGGAGTATGAGGGGGACAGCAAGGGTGGGTTCAAAGGGGAGAGAGATGGCTGAGGAGGGATGAGGTAGGGAGGGCCGTAGAAGGCAAGAGGGAGGTCCGCTTGGGGAGAGGAAGACTGATTGGGTTCAGGGAGTTTAGCAGAGGAAGAAGGTGAAGCGGATATGGGGCATCGACAAAGGTGGGAGGAGGTGGAAGGGCAGATAATGACGCTGGCCGTGCAGAAGAAGCTTTGAGGGAGATGGGGGGAGAGGAGAGATTGCAGTTGCAGGGACAAGAGGGGGGGTTGACAACCAGAGGAAGGGGGGTCGGGTAGCTGGCCAAGCTGAGGATGTGAGGGAGGGGAAGTGGAGAAGAAAGGCGACCCGGGCACGAGAGAGCCGACCACCCTTGACTCACTGCCGGTTTCTCAACCGCGCACGTCCGATCGCTTCCCTCACGTGGGACGCACCCGAGCTTGCCTAGAGTCCCAGTCGGTCTCGAGTCTCGCGGGTCCGTCCCGCATCAAAAAGTCGACGCCCCTTGCAAATGCTAGGAATCCATTACCAACAAGGTCGCCATGGCCTCCGATGATGCTCCACAGGAGCAAGAATCTGAAAAGCCCCCTCCTACCCCCGGAGGCGATCCACCCATGAGCCAATGCTCAGATTGCCGAGAAGCTGTGTTGCCAGCATCGACACTAATTCAAGAGCCAGGAAAAGAAGCTGGCGAAGCCCCGCCACTGGGCAAGATAAGACAAAAAGACATTTATGATGTCCTTGAAGCTGAAGATGATGATGAAGGCTTCATCAATTTGCAACCGACTCCCCCGAAGATAGAAGATGGTGGCCAAGCCACCGTTGATGAGCTGGTCGAAGTAACCATGTGTACGAAAGATGACCCCAGGCCAACCTTCCTCAATGCCCTCCTTCTCCCAGAAGAAAGAGAGTGATACATTAAGCTGCTATAAGAGTTCTAAGACAATTTCGCTTGGAACTACAAAGAAATGCCAAGCCTCAGCCCAGTGATTACTCAACATATATTGGCCATTGATCCCAAGGCTAAACCAGTGAAGTAATCACCCCGGCGAATGAGGCCAGAACTAATAAACCAAGTTTGCAAGGAAGTCGATAAGCTCATAGACGTCGACTTCGTTGCAGAAAATCAATACACCACATGGCTGGCCAACGTTGTGCCCATCAAGAAGAAGAATGGCCAGATCTGGATATATGTCAACTTTTGGGACATGAACAAGGCCTCCCCGAAGGATGACTTCTCAGTGCCCATCACTGAAGTCATGATCGATGCTACCACTGGCCACGAAGCCTTATCTTTCATGGACGGGTCATCCGGATACAACCAGATATAGATAGCCAAGCATGATAGAATTCATACGGCTTTCCAATCACCCAAGGGGATATTCCACTACAAAAGGATGCCCTTCAGCCTCAAAAATGTCAGTGCCACTTACCAAAGGGCGATGATGAAGATATTTGACGAGTTGCTCTATGATAAAGTCGAGTGCTACATCGACGATTTGGTCGTCAAGACCAAAAAAAAGGAGAATTACTTGGGGGACCTCAAAGTTATATTCGAAACGCTCCGACAATACAAGCTGAAGATGAACCCGTTGAAGTGCACCTTCGGCATTTCCAGTGGGAAATTTCTGGGCTTCATTGTCCAATATCAGGGAATTGAAATAGACCCCTCCAAGATAAAGGCTATTTAGGAGCCACCTCCTCTGAAGAATTTGACAGAATTGCGGCCATTACAAGGCCGATTAGCCTACTTCCCTTCATCTGTCCGGCATGCTGATGTATGAGTAGTGGCCGATCTCTGAGCGACAACGTCGGACCGTGCTCATGTATATATTGTCCTTACTCTTCTTCTGTAATATAATGACATTATGGGGTGTGAGTATCTTTGTGCATCTTAAGGTTTTTCTTCTTCTCTGCCACACTTCTCTTTACACCACCAGTGCGTTCCTTTGGTTTTCTCCATCGATCGATCTGGAATATGCCCTGGGCTACCTGAGGGCTACATTAACGCCATCCCCTCCCCGGGGTCTTCTCAATGGGTTGATCATACTGAGCATCTCGTGTGTTTAATGTGGATTTCCTCTATTTGTTGGAGGCATGTGTGCCCCTCTGCTGACTACCGGGACTGGCCTCCTTGCTATCTCTCCACTCACGACTATGAGCTGGAGGGAATACGACCATCCCCACAACCTGAACACTATTCGCCTAATATCATAGTCATCCTCAGGTGCGCCACCTGCTAAGTGTTTGGGCATTTGCCTTATATAACCATATCTGTATGTCATCCCTCTCTGTGAGAACCGTAGCCCATGTGTTTATGATTAACCCCCAAATGCTGACCAATTAATTTCCCTGTGCCCCAATGTGTCATCGATTGCTTGATAGTCAAATGGTTGATCACTGTATTCTCCCACCCCAAGAGGGATTGGGTGAGGGTCCGTCCATATGGTCCATTTCCCCCTTCCCTATCATATGGGTGATATGAGGGTCCCACCGCGAGCACCATGTTTCTTCAATGATATCTATTCACTAGCCGGGGAGGGGGAACATTCCCTACTGAACGCTTCCGTCAATTGGTCTTTTGCTGAATCACCAAATGCCCATAAGGCCTTGTCTTCTCATGACGTGGAACCTAATGGGCCACCAAGACGAATGTAAATGGGTCCTTTGATCCAACATTAAATCAAATCCACATTCCTCTGGAGAATTGTGATGGCCATGGGTCACGGAACCCCTTGTAGGCTAGCCCTTGATCGGGGTCCCCTCCCATTCGGGCTGTCCCGTTGAACAATCACAGGCCCACAGAGTATTGGTGCCCCTCGTAAGCTAGCCCTCGGGATTTTCCATCTGTTTGAGTCCATCGGTCGCCGCCTTGGCCTCCCGGCATTTAGGAGCATACCACAGTTCTATGGGTATGCCTCCACTTCTCCCCCGTGGCCCTCCGGTATGGGGAGATGCTACCCAAATTTTGTTGGGTTAATTTAACTAAGTGCCGCTGCAATTCAAATTATGATGACTGTGGATGCGTTTGAGACTAAAAATTGATTGTGCTTTAGTATGAACCCCACACGAATCTTGAGCAAACATGCTTGTAGGGCAATTAGAACTTGAATTCACCCAATGATCAACCCTAATTATCAATAAAAAAATGAATGATGGTGCTGCAATACAGAAGCCTCCATGACTTCATCCTTACTCTCTTGGGCACGTTGCTTGACCGGGTCAAGGTACCACCAGTCCTCAAAGCAACGCAGCAGACGGAACCTCGTTCGGAGTCCGGAGCCTCCCGTTCTGATTTTCTTCCCCAAGGTGCATAGAATAGGCCTCTCAGAACCTGAACTGACACCCCTTCACTCAACGAGCTTCCTCTCTCTGCCCCGACCTCGTCTGGTGTTCTTCCTGATCGCTGCTGGAAGAGGACTCGACCACGGTCTTACTCATCTTGGTCCCACCACGTTTGGACTTCGGGAGCATCCATGGTGACTTTGTCCATTTGCTACAGTATCTTCCGTCCAGTTCGAGCCAGAGCACTGAGGTTCAGATCTAGAATCTGTCCTGGCCAGTGACGACATCGAGTCCACCCACAAAAATTCACAAGCATACCTGGCCCCTTCAACGACATTTCGGCACTAGTTTTGGCAACTTTCGAGTTCATAGGAGTGTGTAGTGGCATCTATAGCGACTCCATGTCCTGTCATTCTAGACCTAGACAAACCCGGGGAAGCACACAAGCGGCACTAATTTTAGCTAATCTCCCCACCCCGCCTGGCCGTCTTAGCGCCCCTCCCTATGTGGAGGTAGTTTTGATCTAATCCATAGTTCCCCACCCCTTGTCTAACCCTCCTGCGTGAGGTGTAGTACATGTAACAACAGGTCGCCATCCGAAGCTACATCGGCGTGGCGTGTGGGTGCATACCCACGTCTCCCCACTCGCCTTCGTATCCAGTCGGGATCGACATCTTTGCACTGATCAGGTGAGCTTCTGGCCCCCTCTCCTTACTGGTTTAACTCTGCTTAGCTTAGTATTGTTTCTAAGTTGCTCATCGGTGGTGAGGTGAGTGCCTGTTCTAAAATTCCATCAAATTGAGCGACCACCGCGGAGTGAGTTGAGAGAGCAACCCTACAATCCACGCCCTCGATGTGCTGGTCGCCTGCAAAAGTGGGCATCCTTGGACCATTGGGGGTTCAAACCCAAGCTAGCTAAGCCCTTGGAACCTCAAGGCCAACCTTGGACCCTCATCCTCATCGCTGGTCCACCTACGGACCCGGGTGTGCGCAACGCGGGAGAACCTGCTTGAGTCAGTCCACCGTTCCATTCGTGCTTGGTTGCTAGGTCCAAGGAGTGGTGTCACATCATGCACAATTCCCTGCAGTGATATATTCTACCTCTGTAATGGACAAATCAACTGTATGTTGCTTCTTAGAAGCCCAAGATACTAAGCAAGCACCTAAGAACTGGCAATAGCCACTAGTGCTTTTTCTATCTACCCGACACCCAGCATGGTCTGCATCAGTGTATGCTATAAGCTCTAGCTCACACTTAGCAGGGTACCAAAGACCAAGCTAACTCGAGTAGGGTGCTGAGGAGTCAAACACCTTGGGGTGGAGACCTGCGCCGAATGCCTACTTGGTTGGGGCCCAGGGCTGGAGGCCCGAGTGAACTGTCGAAGTAGAGATCGGAACTCAGGACGTGAGGCCTGCATTGGGAGTCGGTCGGAACTAGGCCCAGGGGCTGGTGCTTGCCCGGGCTGGGGGTGGCCCGGAACCCCTACGGGGACCGGTAATGGGAGACTCAAGCCTGATGCTCAGTCTAGCTGTCGAGACTGGTGATTGGTGTGGCGCGTTAGTGGCGCTAAAAGAGACGGGAGCTGGGGGTGGCGACAGAGCAGCCACGGGGACCACACCCAAAAAGTAGGGCGATCCGACGACCGGGGTGAAGCTGCCGAAAGCGATTGGCACCGTCAAGTAGCCCACCCGTGCGTGGGTGGCGACGAAGATGGGACCTTAGGTAATGGCTGCCATAGTTGTTGAAGCACTGAACGAGCTGGGACAACCACCGCTGACAGTCATTAAACACGATCCGGCAACTAGAAGGTGAACTGAAAGTTGCCAGAAAGTGCGAATAGGTGATCTTCTTCTACTTCCCCTGCAAGGACAGGAAAAGGGCACCAGGACTTCAGGACTGGCATGGACTTTCTCCTTAGCAAAATGAAGGAAGGCGAGAGATGTCCCATCCAGCGTGCTATCCTTTTGTTCACACACAGGCAGGGATGTCACCGGTGCAATGTGTGTGCAGTGACCGGAGTGAGGGGTAGGATGTAGCTATGGGAGAGGTGCCGGAATGCGATGCGTCTCGGGCACTCCCTATCATGACCGTATCTTTCTCAGAGCGGCACTGTGCACTCACCTTTTTCGAAGAGTCGAGGGGAGCCCGAGCGACATGGGAGGTTTTTAGGTTTAAGGGGAAACATGACTGGGATGCAGGCGTGCCAATCGATTTCTCGACAATCACCCGTGGAACCGAATGTTTAACTGGGGATGCGCCACCAGGGCACGGCACATGGACTCAATGGGTGAGGTACACATGGAGGGAATGACGGTTCCATGGGTGCGAGTGCACAGGTGACTATGGGGAGTCATGTACATGATGTCTTTCCCCACCGACTGCAAACAGTCAGTGTTTATTTACATCGGATTGCATCCGAAGACCTTCGTTCCATGATGAAGAGGAGTCCGTATATTCCTAAAGTCCTAGGTGGAGAGCCAGGGGCACTTTGCAGCTGTAGGTTCGCCTCTTTACTGGGTGGTGATGACTGAGGTCAGGGGGTGCTGGAGGTTCACACTAGGTGACACAGATGCAGGACTGAGGGCCTGAACGTGGATGCAAAAGCATTTGTCCAATTGGCAGTTTAATTCCTGAGAGATGTATGTCTTTACAGGTGGGCCGTAGTGGCCAGAGTACAACTGGTGCAGTTTCAAATTATTTGGTCTCAGGCCATTGCTCTTGATCGTTCATGACTATTTAACTGTCACGTTTCGAGCAAACGACACGTTCCGTTGCTATCGGTTCGGGGCGTGATAGCCAACCGTGTTGACTTGTTCATTCATCGTAACACCTTCAGTGGTGGGGATGGCTGGAGCCTTCCGACCCTTTGTGCGAGACTGAAAGAAAGGAGGTAAAGTGGAATCCCTTACCTGAGCTTGAACGATCTGAGATCGATTATAAAGTTGAGGGAATGTATGGAGCTCACTGAGCTTTAAAATGGCCCTGAGCTCAGGGGTGGCATTATTCACTAACATGGTGATGGCCTGAGACTCAGGGATGGGGACCTCCATCCTAGAAGCCATGATCCTCCAGCGATTGGCAAAATTAATGAAGTCATCGTCGGGCCTCATCTTCTCTATGACCAGGTCAAACAAGGTGGGAGCGATAGAAGACATGTGACCAAAGTAAGCAAGGAATCGCTCAGAGGCTATATCAAAGTTGAGGAGATCAATAGCCGGTAGGGAGGAGAACCAGCGTAGTGCCTCACCTTCAAGGGATTTTTGGAATAAATGAACCAACAAAACCCGATTGTATAACCACTAATGGGAATCCATGAGAAAGCTCGAAAGATGATGATGAGGGTCATACCTCCTATACTTAGGAGCCTTAAAGCCAGGCGGGAAGTGAGCATTAGGAAGTTTGCAACATTGGGCCAGCGAGTGGGGATGTGAATTGGGCATACTTTCGGCCATAGCTTGCCGAATGTAGCTCTGGATTTCCTACCTAAATGTAGGGTCTATCCCCTTTGAAGGGGCGACCATCGTTGGTGGAATCGGGGGTGAAGAAACCCCTTGTGGAGCCATGGGATAGTTGAATTGAGGCAGAATTTCCTGGGAGGGTCAGCTTGTGGACCCTTGAAAGGGAGTTTGGACCCGGGGAGGTGTGAATTGAGAGGACATATGCGGGATGGCGAGAGCCTTCCCTCGGGAGGCCATCGTGACTAAATCCTTGGGAGTGTAGCGAGATAGCACACTGATCAACTCTTGATCCTCGTGCAGAGACAAGGTACGGGCCCTAGGACTGCCATGATCATGTTCACTCAGGGATGATGCCGAATCGGCATGGACAGACTCGTTCGACGTAGCCGAAAACATGCCTATGAAGGCAGCCAGATGGCTATCCTCTATTTGAAACAAAGGGTTGCCCCTAATCCCAGACTCATATTGGGGAGGGAACTCCTCCTCATAATCTGGGTTAGTGAAAATCCTCTCCATTCCTAACGAAACTCACTTGGTATAGAAAGGAGAAGCAAATGTTGAGGGAGTGGGCAAGAAAACACAATGGGTTATCCACAAGCAGCGACCCGAATCTTTTATCCTCCCCCTTTATATATGTGGTGCTCCGTGTACGGTACCGGTGGCCCGCTGACTCGGAGCGCTCATGTGCTCGGGTGTCTGCACTAGGACGGGAGTTTTATATCCCCAGCAGCGGGAGCGTCCGAAGGCGGGCCATCGATGGCGGGAACGTGAGGGGATTGAAGCGGATTTGTCTTCCCCATCCTTGGTGGCAGGGGGAATATCCTGTGTGCCCCCATCTCTGGTCGACACGTCGGCCATTCCATTGTGCGCCAAGGGTCCTTAGGGCATGGGCGTCACGTTTCCCTTGCCGGATGCACCGGGCAAGGAAGGGCTTAGAGCGTGCCGTTGGAAGGCCGCCAGAGCGTGCCGCTGAAGGGCTGGATGGATGTGCCACTGAAGAGGCGTAAGGTCGTGCCACTGGGAGCTTCAGATGGGTGTGCCGCTGGAGGCACCAGATAGGCGTGCCGTTAAAGGGGGCAGCCAGGTGTGCCGCAAGAGCGCCCGCGTTGTGTGCCGTTGAAGGGGCGTAATGCCGTGCCACTGGGAGCTTCAGCCGGGTGTGCCGCTGGAGGCGCCACATAGGCGTGCCGCTGAAGGGGGCAGCCAGGTGTGCCACTGGAGCACCCGGGTTGTGTGCCGTTGAAGGGACACAGGAGTGTGCCGGCGAACGGGCTCTGTAGGGTGTGCCAGTGAAGACACTCTTGGGAGCGTGCCGTTGAAGGGAGGCACACAGGGGTGTGCCGCTGAGGACGTCAGGGCAGGTGTGCCGCCGCTAGGGAGCGGGGGCGTGCCAGGGAAGCACGCCACTGGTGTGTCGCTGGAGGCCCACGGGGGTGTGCTGGGTAGCCGTGGCTAAGGGCATGCCGGAGAAGGGCCAACGCGGGTGTACCGTTGAGGAGCCCGGAAGGGGCGTGCCGGCGAGGGGGGAACGCTGCGAGTGTGCCACTGGGGCTTCACAGAGGTGTGCCGCTGAGGGCACCCCAGGGGTGTGCCACTGACAGGGGCACTAGAGTGTGCCGCTGAGGACTTGAAAGTGCACCGTTGAGGCACGTTTGAGCCCATCACGAGCACGAGTCGTGGTTTACTTGATTTTCTTCGGGGCCCATGCATCGTGAGCCTCCCGGGGGTTGGTTTCTCTTCGATGTCGTGACTCCGGAGATGGCTTCACGACAACACGTGTATATTCGGAGAGTCCGGATGGCCCATCTTCTCTGGAGTTTCTTCAGTTGAGGTTGTTGTCGATGCTGGACTGGACGGGACATATGGGCGTGTAATTTTACATGTCCACATCGGGCTCGAGTAAACCCGAAACCACTTGGACCCTGAGTGGCCTCCAAAGAGCGGTAAGGCTCCGAAGGGATAAAAAGGTATATGCGAGAGTACATTGAACTTCCAGATAAAGTAGTAAACAATTCTATATTTGATCTGGATTGCTAAAATAGAATTAGGCGTGGAAACCCCGAGAACAAGCCTGCGAGGGACTCCAATAACCCACGGGCTGCCACAGTCTCAGTTTTGAGACATGGACTTAAGACTGTTTGCCAATCACATGGCCGTTGATAATCACCCTTTTTCGGGGGGAATCCTCCAGGGACCATGCTATGAGAAAGCAAATCCCCATGGACCTAAGGGTCATAAAACCTGGAGATTATGCAAATGCTCAATCGGAGGAACGGGCACAGAATCGGATCAAAACATTATACGGCTGTCTAAATGGAGGAATGTACCCCTTCTCCAACAACGGGTCCATGTTTACGAACATCGTTAGCAAAACCAGGAGAAACGTATTATCACCCCAGTACATGAGATCACGGATCATGCTGAGAAGATTAGCAAATCCATGTCCCACACGGGGACTTGAGTCTATAATATGTAGTGTATCAATATATCGGATGCTGCTGAAATGCGCAACTAGAACAGGGATAAGACTCATATGCTGACCCATGAAGAATGAGCATCAGGTGCTGATCGCAATGCAGAATACATGGATAAAGCCCGTCATGAACGCATGCAAAAGGGGGATGCAACGGGTATGCATGTGCAGGGGATCTTTCAGAGATAGAAGCCTCCCGGGCATTCAAGCAAACAGAGGGGGTAATCGTATGTGCAATTGGCATGAAGACTGAAATGACCCACATGAATTGGGCCGTAGAATTCCAATGGATTGGAGTTGATTGAGGGGGAATGCGAATTCGGGTAGATCTGGGACGGTGCCATAGCACCCCACCACCCATGAGCGTGAGTGAGAGAGCAAACGGCTAACCCCCTGGGCTCTCTACACTAAACAGAAAGAGAGCATGCATACTAAAAGCTTAGGAAACATGCACATCGGACACATGAGGACGGCCTGGACCCGTCTGGGATGTCAGAGAAGGCTTGTGAGGTCAATATTGCCCATAAGGGTGCGGATCTATCGTGAGGACCGAAGTGCCACACTGAAACCAATCTTGTGCGCCAGAGATCAGAATGAGGTCTGACTGGGGATCCTCATCTAGTACATTGTGAGGGTTGGAGCCAAAAATCCAATGCATTACGACTTGATAGACTCTAGATCCAAACCACTCTTATGGTAGCGATCACCCTCGATAAAGAACAAAAGGTAAACAGAAATCACAGAACCGGAATGGAATCAAGGAAAAGGAATCATACAGATTTCATTCAACAAAAGAGATCATTGTTTCATTCATTGATTATGCGAAAGAGGTACATAAGCCCATGACCAGTTCGTCTGGGAGAGGAACAGAAGAAAACATAAAGAAACAGAATACATCAAAGGAAGAAGAAAAACGGAGAACTACAAGGGAGGGGAGAGGAGCATTGACTCCTCCCCCCCCCCGGGGGCTTTCGCCGAAAAAAAGAAAAAAAAAAGAGAAAAGAAGAAAGAAAAAAAGAGAAGAGAGAAAAAGAGGGAAGAAAAAAAAAGGGAAGAGAAAAAAAGGAGAGAGAAAAAAAAGAGAGAAAAAAGAGAGAAGGAAAGAAGAGAGAAGAAAGAGGAAAGGGGGAGATGGTCCCCCCATTTCGAATCATTGCCCCGCCCGTCGGCGAAGATACCAAAAGATAAATGAACCGTGTCGGCCCCCGCCACTCCGGCGGCACCGGCGAACGAACACCTCATCCGGATCTTGTGTTTGGATCAAGGCATAAAACCCCTTCCTTGCGTAGGCACTGACCCGGTGCCGATGAACACATGAAGAGACAAATAGATCACGTCGGTCCTGCCACCCTATTAACGTTGACGAATGAACACCTTACCCAGACCTTACATTTGGACTAAGGAATAAATCTCCTCCTTGCGTGGGCACCGACCTGGTGTCGACAAAAACATTAAGAGATAAACAAAACTCGTCGGTCCCACCACCCCGATGGCACCGACTAACGAACACTTTGTCCAAACCTTACGTTGGGACTAAGGAATCAAACTCCTTCCTTACATGGGCACCGACCCAGTGCTCACGAATATCCCAAGAAACAAACAGACCACGTCGGCCCAGACACCCTGTTGGCACTGATGATTAAGTACCTCCACATCCCTTCGGGTGACGAATACACCCTTTTGATTTGGACCTCTCGTCCAGATCATTTGAGCAATAAACCCTTCTCTCCATCCCTTCGGGTGACGAATACACCCCTTTGATTTGGACCCCTCGTCCAGATCATTTGAACAACAAACTCTTCTTACCATCCCTGCGGGTGACGAATACACCCCTTTGATTTGGGCCCCTCGTCCAGATCATCTGAACAATAAACCCTTCCTTCCATCCCCCCATGGGTCAAATCAACCTGTTCGGGTCCAACGCCCTCTTGGAACCACTTGGTGGGCCGTGGGGCTCGCGTAGTGGAGTGATCCTCTCGTCTCTCCCCTAGGGAGGCGAGCCCTCTCCTATGCGCCCTCGCGAACCCGGTCGAAGTGTTCCCCAAATGAACCGCTGGCACAAGCTCGCACTTCACCAAGATGCAAAAGGGAAGAAGAAAGAGGAAGAAGAAAGAAAAGATTTCAGACTATCATACATATAGAAGAGGCATGTGCATGAATAGTATTCTATTTCTCAAAAGGGGAGGACTACATATGCTTCGGGGCATACCCCTGTTTTACATATCAATAAAAGAAGAAAATAGAGAAGAAGAGGAAAAAGGGGGGTGACACTCAGTCTATCCCCCGGAAGATCTCCTCAAGAGGAATGATGTGACACAACCTAGGACTTAGGCAACAAGCACGATTCGCAACCGAATGGGCCGATAACGACGGCCAACTCACTGGGCAATGAAGGTAATGGAGGTGAATATGGTGAAAGTGGTGGCGAGGCAGAGGAATTGGAGGGTCGTGACGCCCACCTTCGACGGGTTGGCACGGCGCGTCGAGCGGCGTCGGGAGTAGAAGCAGTGGTGGGAATGAATGAGGAAGGAGAGGTAGCACTAGCTTGAGCAGAGGCTTGGGTCTGTAGAGGTGTTGGGGATGGAGTAGGAGTAAGGGAAGGTGATGATGAAGATGGGGTGGGCGTCGGAACGGGTGATGGAGCAGGTGCTACATTAGTTAAAGAATCACAGGGGTGCCCCTAGTCTTGTAATGGAGACGGCTGCCTGGGCGGCACTTGCTGCTGCTGCTACTTTCTGTGAAGATCTAAAATAACTTCATGCATGGCAGCCCAATCAATCCTCTTATCATCTTCCAGGCCATAAACATGCTCTCGGAACTCGGGGCAATCCTCGACCAAATGTCCCTGATGACGATGAAATTCACAAAATCGGAGCAAATCTCTGACCGCGGGTCGGCAAGGCATAACCGGAGGGAGCTGCAATGCGTGAGTGGCCATCAAAGTCCTAAAAATATCTATAAATGACTCTGACAATGGAGAATGAGGAGCCTGCTTCGGGCAAGGTGGATGTCGAGGGGTATGGGAAGGTAATGGAGATGGTTGTGGGGGTTGCGTAGGCAATGACGCATGGTGACTAGTGGAGGGACTTGATGAAGGCACGTGTGGAGCAGGAATATAGTGGACAGCATCTACCTACTCGGGGTGTGGATTTCCCTTGACCGAAGGTGGAGGTTCATGCAAGTATGAAGAAGCGGAAGGCTGACTCGTGGAGGGTTGATATGTAGAAGTATATAGGTATGTGGCGGCGAAAGGTTGACTCATGGAAGGATATGTGGTGGAGGGCTGACTCATGGGGGATGATGGATAGGAGGCGTATGTGGGTATAGAAGGTGAAGGAGACTCGGGGTCAAGGGAACTTAGAAGTTGCTGGTGGATGAAGCGGGCTCGGCTATAAAGCTATTGCCAGGAGGTAATATCATTCAAGGCTAAGATGAACCGATACTCGAGCGTTGCATTAGAAATGAGCATCTTGATCTGCTCTCCCTCCAGAATATGCCCCAGGACTTGAGCGGCCAAGTGATGCCAGCGGTCGGTGAAGGTCGAGAACTCCTCATCGTGCTTCATCTTCTCATGGGCCAGATCAACCATAGAATACTTGGGCCCAACCTGGTCTTAATACTGCTGATTAAACTTCTCTTGTACAACTTGAAAATTCACCACTTGATCTTGCGACAATGCAAAGAACCAATCCCGAGCTGGGCCTTCTAGTGACAGACCAAATAAATAGGCCATCAAACGTTGGTCATGTCGGAATTGGGCCGACTCATAAAGAAACTCCTTCAAGTGTACCCTCCGTCTCGGCATGAATGGGGCATCGAAAGGCCAAGATCGGGCCAACGCCATGGTTTGCTCGCCGTGACAGTTGAGCGGTCACACCAGAGACCGCGCAAGGTATGGGCAACTAGCTCTGGACCGTTTATCTCCATCTAGTTTGGGGGCTTCTTTGGCCACACGATAGACCACACATGGTACGAGTGGCCAGGTGTGAACCGCCTATCCCCTCGTGGCGGCCAGTCTCTAGCCGCTCGTCTTCCCGTTGGGATGTGCGGCCAGGTCCTAACCATCCATCCCAGTTGACCCTTGGTCAACAGTTGAGTGTCGATCGCGTTAGGCAGTCCCGTCAAGACCGTTTTGACTGGCACTATAGTAAGTTGGTTCTGTTCATCGGTCTGATCAAGACCGTTTTGACTAGGAACTAGACTGAGTTGTGGGATTGAGCGGCCAAGACCTGACCGCTCATCCCCTTGGGCAGTTCTCTCCTGACCGTCCATCCTTCTTCGTCTGACCCTTGAGTGGCCCTCCCTAGACCGTTCATCCCTTGAGCGACCACTATGTGACCACCCATCCTGTTGAGTCTGCCATCTTGTTTCTTGGCCGTAGTGGCTATCTCGTGTCAGTCTACCTTAGGTTTGTGTCCTAGGGTGGTGTCTGAGTGTCGTTTCTCGACGTGCTAGTTTCGGTGCATCTTGGCATAACCTTGTGGTCTGCCCATTGTCCCATGGATGTCTCTTGATGTCCTATGAGGGTTATGACCATGATATGAGGTGGCCAAGAGTGTTCTTGCCGTGGGCAGTCTTCTACACTGCATTTAACGTCATTGTCTGGTTCTGGTCAACCCGGTGTGACCCAGTGGTTGACTGGTAACCTTGTGTGTGTCTCGGTGGTTTTGTCCAGTTTGAGACATGGTTCTTGATGCAGCGAGGTGCTATCTTACCTCGTTCTACGTATCCAGGTCTGTTGAGGGTTCTCAGTGTTCCCTCAGGTCTCCGTGAGCCATTTCCTATGGTGAGTCATTTTCCCTAGCTTAGGATTAGACTGATTAGTGGGTTGTTCCACTATGAGCAACGATCTTGGCCTAGAGTCTAGTGACTCGAGGATCATTGTACTAGTAGGTCTAGTTGCCTTGTCCTTAAGTCTATCGACAGTGGCTCTTCTGCCATTGGTGCTTTGTAGTACGGGTGACAGTGCATGATTAACCTATCTGTACTTCAGCACTCGCATTTTAGAGTCTGTGTCTCGTGATCCTCCACTAGTCATAGCCCGACGACCTCGAGTGTCGGCCGACCTAGGAGTGGTGGCAGGGCAATTACCGACTCAGATGGTTTTTAAGCTAGTCTCTGTGGGCTCCCTCGCTTTGCAGTAGCGTCCGCTGGGGGAGAAAACTAGCTAGAGGCCTGGCTCAGGGCGATGAGCCAGTAACAGGTCATACTGAGTACTCGGCAGTAGATCTACCTCCTCCTGATCAGTAGCCTATTGTGAGGACTGGGGATTGGGTGCGGGTGCACCAATGGTGGGATAGTTCTGATGGAACAGACGCCCACTGCCTAGGGAAAGGTTTTAGGCTGGCACGGCATCAGATGGGCTCACGGTAGGCAGCTTAATGGGCCCAACGTGGTGGAGAAGCGGTGTGGGGGTAGGCGTCATGGAGATAATGGGGGTAGTGGGAGTAGTGGTGATGGTGATGGGTCATGCTGGTGTTGGAACCCTGGTTTTGATGATGACACTCTATGAATCATGATGATACTGAACTGCATAAGAACCAGTCAAACCATTTATTTGTCTAAGTGTTAGAAGTAAGGTTGATGCACATATAGGCACTTAGTAATAAAGGTCGATGCATGTTCAGGTCTTAGTTAGGTAAGGTCGATGCATGTTTGCATCTGAGTCAGATAAGGTCACTACACATTCACGCTTTCTTCACATTAGGTCAGTGCACATTTTTGCATCAAGTCTGATAGGTCAATGCTCATTTTAGGGTTAAGTATAACAGGTCAGTGCACATTTTCATATTACGTCTATTAGGTCGATGCATGCATATGTTTTCATCCATTCAGGTCGATGCATCCTTATAATACATTGAAAATAAGGTCGATTCATGTTCTTGCATGAAGTCACACAGGTCGATGCATATTTACATCAACAGTGTATAAAGTCGATGCACATTGCATCTTGCGTGAAGCAAGGTCGATGCACATTGCACCTTGAGCAAAGCAAGGTCGATGTACATTATACCTTGAAGTAATGCAAGGTCGATGCACATTGTACTTTATGTAAGGCAAGGTCGATTCACATTGCATCTTGTGTAAGGCATGGTCGATGCACATTCTTACACTAATTCTATAAGGCCGATGCTTATGCTAGTTTTATGCACCTCAGGTCGATGCATGTTTTGCAGCATGTTCTACAAGTTGATGCACGTATTATAGCACACTCTATAAGGTCGATGCATATTCTTTAGCATGTTGTACTTGGTCTATGCACATATAGAGTCTAAGGTCTACACATATATAGAGTCTATGCATATACATGTCTGTGCACATGTAGAGTCTGTGCAAATATAAGTCTGTGCATATCTAGGGTCTGTGCACATGAAGCATGTAGGTCTGTGCACCTGTAGAGACTAGGGTTGATGCACAGGTAGATTCAGGTCACCAAGTCTGTGCATCAAGTCCACACTTTAAGGCATTTGCATAATCACACATTTCTTGGTCTGAGCATCTGATTTCTATGAAATTTTTCTAAGTATGCATTCTTATGAAAAAGTTGTTTGACTGTTGTACCCGGATAATTTCCCAGCAAAATGCCAAGAAATAAGGGTTCGGGCTACCTTATAACAAGGTCACAGCCCTCATAGGACATCAAAGACATTCGCGGGACAACGGGCAAACCACAAGGTTGAGCCAAGACAACGGAAGGCCAAAATATCAAGAAAACAACATTCTGGGAAGAAAACAGTCGTTCGCCTGACTGCTAGGTAAACCAGGCGGTCAGCTAAAGGGCCGCTACCCTCACACAGAGAACGCAGACACTTGGCGGTCATAAAAAGGGCCGCAACATGGCTGTAGCGGTCATATACTAGGCCGCTAGACCCAGTCAACCTCGAACCGACTTAATAGTCAAACCACCACAAATGGTCTATATATGGACCGTCTACCGAACTACGTGGTCTACCTATGGATCGCGAAGGACACTGACTCGAACCGGCTTAAAATATGGACCAAAGTCAAA
The DNA here is from genome assembly GCA_024336825.1 of Amorphophallus titanum. Classification (NCBI taxonomy): domain Eukaryota; kingdom Viridiplantae; phylum Streptophyta; class Magnoliopsida; order Alismatales; family Araceae; genus Amorphophallus; species Amorphophallus titanum. The sequence goes on along the minus strand of JANBPO010004458.1, from coordinate 4,003,674 downwards.
CAAACATTAGCAGTCTATAGAAGGGCCGCTAGAGACTCCAAACAGTCTAAGTTTAGGCCGCTAGCCCAAGCTGACTCAAAACCATTGACTAAATTCAAAATACACTTAGCGATCTAACAATGGGCCGCTAAAGCAAGCTATACGGTCTATCGTAAGACCGCTTAGCCAAACCGACATACAGATATAGTCTAGCGGTGTAACTATGGGTCACTCGACGAAGGTTAGCAGTCCAATAATGGTCCGCTAGTTAAGGGAAATGGCCTATCGCGTGACTGCGAAGACCCAAACCAACTTAACATAAAATTGACAAACCTTATAGCCTAGCGGTCTAACGATGAACCGCTAGATGAGCCCTTACAGTCTCTGAAAGGACCGCCAAGGCGATACGACAGGAAAAATAAGGGAACGACTGGAATCTGACCTTTCCATGCCCCAATCGCATCTAAATGACGAGGAAACAATCCTAATCGACAAAATTAACCTTCCACACTCTGGAAGGGATCAAATAGGCGCATCAACGGCAAGAAACGGGCGATTCCACCCAATCGACCCAAAATGAGTCACATGGGTTCCCGGGCTCGTACAAGTCCCAAATGACAACCAATCGCGATAAAACTAGCGGGAATGGAATGCTAACATGCCGGGGGTTTCAATGAAACTAATCTAGCTAAAAACCGTCACCGGAAATGGCGAACCCGTCGCACACCCCCCGAAGCATGATTTCACCCAAATGCAACGAAACTCGCTCATACGCGCACCATTTGGCTCCAAATCGTGAGGGAACGTAGAAGAGAAGTAGGTGATCCATCTCCCTACCTCCACCGAAGTTCTCACGTGCCAAAGCGACTAAACCGTGCCGAAAACCATCGCACGAATCTCCACACGTCAGCTTTGAATCCACCGAGGGATCGCGCCAACGCCACGCTCCATCCTTCTTGCCAGCATGCTCTACGATTAGTCCACGACATTCCTGCATCGTCCACCTCGCCACGATCGTGTGCCGTGTTTATGCCATTTGACTACAGTGACCTGTATCCTACAGTGAAATAGACGCGACACGACTTGATTATATACCTTATTAGGGAATGTTAAATTGCACATGATTATATTTGCCCCACCTGGCTTCTAGACTTTCCGTTACGGAAAATAAAAAGTTTTGGAAGGAGCCTTCTTCTGAGCACTATAATTGGTCTGTGATTGCTGACTGACTGTTGTCTTGTTTCTTTTTCTTTTTCCTGTTATAGCTTCCACGCATTCAGATTACTGACCCCATTGCAAGGTATTATGGCCTCAAGCGTGGACAGGTTGTGAAGATCATCCGACCAAGTGAGACTGCTGGGAGATATGTTACCTACCGCTATGTTGTCTGAGTTGGTCTTTTAAGTTGCAGAGACGTTATGCCCTAGCAGTTTGTCTCCTACTTCTGACGCTTACCAGAGGGACATCAAACATTTCTTTGGATTACATCTAAATCTCCCGTTTGTCTGTGCAGTTTTATTGAGCAGCCGTTTATGCCTATTGGGTGGTGTTAGCCTACACCTATCGGAATAGAAGAGTTTTGCTCTGAAGTTACTTGACTCCCAAGTAAAGAAACCTATGTGTTACACTGAAAAATATCGGTTCTATGAAAGTTTGATACAAGTTGTATCTTAATTGTTCATCTGCGTGCGTTACTCTGAACAGTTGTCTTGTAAAATGGTCCAAGTCAAAGCCGTGTCAATTCGGTACCGGGTGTGGAACGTTGAGGTCTGTGAGCGACCATTAACTAGTGGCACAATGATCTCGGCTGATGATATCCACAGCAGGCTCCATGCTTTCTTAGCAGGGAGGCGCTTAGTTTGGTAACATCATGGTGTATGAACATCTTTGCAGGTAATCTGGATGCTTTGTTGGTCCATACGAGTCAAGATTAAGGAACCTATCAAAGACGTAAAAGATGTATGTTTTCAGGCAGCACATGTCGCTGGTTCCCAAAACGATCCTTGCTTGAATAGTTTCCTGCTTCTCCGAACATTTAAGTTCTTGATCAATTTATTCTGCATGGTTAACAAGATACCCTGGATTCTGGCACTGGTAGTTTTTTGAACACTCGCTGCTGTTTGACCGATTTGTGTATGTGCAACTTGATAATATTTGGCACGGCGGAATTGCCTTCGACTTGAAGGAGAAGGGGCTTGGAGTATTTGGTTGTGTATATGGCGGGTGTGCTCCCAACTTGACAATGACAAAGGCAATCCGGGAGGTCAAGGAAATTGTTACTTCATGCCACACCTTCACCCTTCCCATGGTTTGGTCACATTTTATCTTTAATAAAAAAAGTGTCACGAGCCGCAATTCAGTAAAAGGTGTGTGAGCTAATGGTAATAGAGGGATAGTGTGATTCAGTGTCATAAAAATATGGTTTGTAATCGACCACCAAGAAAGAGAGAGTAAGAGAGAGCAAGAGAGAGAGAGAGAGAGAGAGAGAGAGAGAGAGAGAGAGAGAGAGAGAGAGAGAGATGTAGTGGGGAGTAGGGGAGGAGCAGGGAGCCGTCGCCCCTGCTCAAACCACACTCACCCCCCTTCTTAGCTTCTCCTTCCTCGTCCTCCCCCTTTCATGTTTGTAATGTATTCGACCTCCATTTTGCCATGAATGGAAATCTCCTTTTTATGTGTTTATGGCTGCCTTGCGCTGGTTCGAACCTCGGCGCATGCTCATTTGTCTCCTCCTTCATCCCTCTCCCCCGCTTCCTCTGGTGTTTCCTTCTCTCTCTGCCAGTGGCCCCTCGTTCACAGGTGACGGCCCTCCCAGCCTCATTCTCTTCATGGGCACGATAGTGCCTCCCCAACCTCCTCAAGCACCCAGTCCCCATCTGCCCTTCCCTGACTGGAGCTTCCCTGTTAGCCAGGCCAAGCCCAGAGGCCCCATGGCCCTCTTCCCTCCGTTCAGCCTCACCCTTAGTGGCACACCTTCAGTCTTCATGTTTTTGAGTTAGCCCCCCCTTCTTCAGCGGCACGCCTGCCATTGGCCTCCCCGACACACCTTTAGCACCCTAAGCCCAGAACACCCCTTCAGTGGTACACCTTGGCTCTCCCTTTACCGGCACAGCCCTATGTGCCCTTCCCCAGCACACCCCAGTCACCTCGCCGATGCTCTCCCGGCCCGGTGCAGCCCCAGCCACCTTTAGCCTCCTCTTCATTGGCACGCCTTGTGCTTTCCCCAGCGCGGCACCCTTAACCCATCCTTCACCGGCACACTCTCTTCGCCGGTACACATCTTCCTGCTCCATATACCCCAGCTCTTTTGGCCACCCTTTCACCGGCACGACCCCTCGTCGGTATAGCCTGACCCCCAGCTTGCTAGCCTGGTACACCCTTGAGCCCCTTTGGTTGGCACACTAGCCCCTGTGCCTCATCCCTTAGCACCTGTAGCTAGTCCCATAGTCATCTTCCACTCGTCATTTCTCCAGATTCTCTGAGATTTTACCGAAGGTGTTGCCGCTCTCGGGCACCTATCTCCAACTGTCGGGTTCCGCCACTCCATGTGGGCGCGTTCTCCGTATCTCCCTTACGCTCGGGTCAAGGGGAGATACTGTCGAATTTTTATTAAAAATAATAATATGACAGAGGCAAAAGGGAGCAACAAACAAATGGAATAATAACAAGTTAAAAGACCAAAGGAAGTAACAAACAAATGAAACGAACATGGCAAGCTACTCCAATCGAGGTAAGAGAACTGTGTGCAACACGAAGAGAATCGGGTCGAACAATGACTAAGCAACTCGAACACCCGTCCTACAAAGAAGAAAGAGGGGAAGGCACTTAAGAGAAGGGAAGTCTGTCTTGAGGGCTCCATCTGCTAAAACATGGGGTGCATAATGACCCAATTCCATTAACCGATTGTGATATTCCAGCACTAACATTCCACCTTGCACAAGCTCCATAAATTGATGCATCTTATTCATACGGAGATATGCAGGACTGAAAGTACGCTCAAAAGTGGCGATACCTCCACCAAATATCAAAAGAAAGAAAAACTACCTAAACAGAAAAATCTCTCCTCCACTAAGGCCGCCCCTTCCCTTCTCCTTCTTCCACAACCAGCGCGCCCCCCTAACCCTAGCCAGCCCACCAGCATCCCACGCCCCTGTCCTCTCTCCCTCTGCAACCCAGGCTCACGCTCCCCTGCTCTGTGCATCCACAGCTAGCCCAGAGTCGCCCCGTCGCCGCTACGCCCTCCCGTGATTCGAGAAGTCCTGCCTGCTACTCTCTGCAACCATTCTATAGTAGAGATTGAGATTGCAGAGGCTAGCCCGGTGTCCACAGTGCAAACCAGCCAAAGTTATCTTCTGTGGAGTCATTCTTCGTCGAGCCAGCTTCGCTCCAGTGGTGGTCCCACTGTGATCCGACCTCGGCTCTGTTCGCGTTGTCCATTCTCGTGCAACTGCATGAGATTCAGGTCTAAACCTAAGTACCATATGGTAGCTGCTCCACCGCCCACCCCTGTGTGAATCAGTTAGAGCTCTCTTCATGAGAGTTCTTCTTCTCCGAAGTGCCGACGAACCAGAGGTGGTCCCACCTGGTTTTGATAATGCCTCCATCCAGGGCGTCCAATCTCCCTTAGTCGCGCCAGACCTAGAGTACCCTGTTCACCCAGGACAGATTTCTGCCAAGTCGGCCCTGACACCCCCTCCTCCTCTCTATTTCAGGTTGCACAGTCTTCAGTAAAGTTGCGTCTTTCGATGAAATGAAACCAACGCAAGTGGTTTTGTCTCTTTCCGACGTCAGCACTAGAAGTTCCACCATGACCATCAGTGCCCTATCCTGCTATTTGCCCAAGAACCTGACGCCGGCCATTCCTGCAACCACGTCCAACAAGGTGATTAGACGGATGCCATCTTCTGAGGGTTCGTAGATCTCCCTGTCAGCAACATCCACGACTTGGTCCTGTCATGTTTGGAGTTCTACAGCACCCGTACCGGTCGACGCACCACGACCGCGCCAACCTGTCCTGCGCAGTAGAACTGCACAGGCCCACAACTGCAGTCGCCGTCTCCATCCAGCGACATCAGCTCAGTGCCAGACCTTCAGGCATCCTTCGGCATCCCTCGGGCTTCGTCCAGGAGTTGGCTGCACCTCAATCGAAAGCCTGAGCTCGGCGTACGGTCGACCGCTCGTTTCCCCACCCCGTGATCCCCCCTCCTGCGCGAGGGTAGTGCATGTAACTATTTTCCCCTCCCCGTGGAAGCTCCTGCGCCGACATCGACCGGGTCGACGGCGGCGTCTAGCACCGGGGCAAGGCCTGGAGGCGCCGGCCAGGGTGCCGGAGCGGAGCGCTGATGGGTCAATGCTACGGCAAGAACATACCCATCTCCACCGGGGATGACGACGGCGGCGGCGGCGAGCGCGCGGGGGGGTACCGCAGGTCGACCGCCCACCGCGCCGCCGCGTCCACATCCGTCAACGGCGTCGCCCCGGCCGCCGGCGGAGGGCCGACGCCTTCTGTGCCGTCGGTGAAGAACACGCCGACGCACTCGTCGTCGTCGGCCGCGAACCCCTGGCCCAGCCCTTACCCGCATGGGTCGCCCAGCCCCTGGCCCAGCCCGTACCCCCAGGGAGGACCGTCCAGCCCGCTGCCCGCCGGCGTGTCGCCGTCCCCCGCGAGGTCGACCCCACGTAGGATCTTCCGCTGGCCCTTCCCGCCCCCGTCCCCCGCCAAGCACATCAAGGCGTCGATCGCCAGGAGGCAGGGCCTTCACAGGCCCAAGGACAGTCCCATCCCGGAGGACGGCGGCGGCCCCGGTGCTGGGGATGCCGCGGGAGCGGTGGGCACCAACGGAGCGGGGGAGCAGGAGCGCCCGCTGGACAAGAGCTTCGGGTACGGCACGAACTTCGGGGCCAAGTATGAGCTGGGGAAGGAGGTTGGGCGTGGTCATTTCGGCCATACCTGCTCTGCAAGGGTCAAGAAGGGCGAGATCAAGGGCCAGCTTGTTGCCGTCAAGATCATCTCCAAAGCTAAGGTGTGTCACCCCGTTTTCATTTCCACTGGTTTTTTCTTTTTCTTTTTATTGTTCCCCTATAAACAAGCTCCTACCTTTGTCCAAGTGAACATTGGACTATGAAGAGGGGGAAAAACTGAGCAGAGATGGGTTAATTGTTACTTGCAACCATCAAGGTATTGAACTTACCATGCTGATTTTTCTCCCACTTTTGGTCCATCAGAGGGAGGAAGCGCTATGACTTGAGCAATTAGTTACATGCCTCGCAGTATTATTGATCCACCAAATACTAAAGCGGTTTAGGGCAATCTACATAGAGATGGTCTAGTTCTCCTATGCGATAAATTTGATTTATCATAAAGATGTTATCCAACGCAATGCTATATTTTTTGTGGTAGATCCAATTGTCTAGAAGCATTGCCCATTTTATTGGCATGTTTTTCAACCTTTGTGGAGGGATGGGCTTGGATTTCCACCTAGACTTGGGGTATAAGCTTCCTAAGGTTAACTCAGAAATCTCCTTTAAAATTCCTACTAGTTTCCTCATGTTGGCACAACTAATGACGAAAATATTTCAAACCTGCTGGCAAAACGGAGCATACAATTATACTCTGCTCATGGTGTCTTTTCTGATGAAGGTGCTACATTATTTCAGCCTGGTACAATAAGTATAAGCAAAAGCTGGGAAAGCTGGACGCTGCCACCCCAAAAGAAATTAAAAAAAGGCAATACACAAAATGGGCTTGAAGCCAGTTTTGCTTGAACTTGATATTCACCCAATGGTCTTCCTGACTTGATCACACACTCTTACTAATACCTTGTAAATTGCCTTCAGTCCACGTTTAATAAAGTGTTTAGGTAGCTCTTGGACCTAGGGAGGGATATAGGTACCTAATTTTGCATAGACAAGAGCGAGTGTCAAAGATTTTCACTACTACATATAAATCCTTAGAAATCCTTTTTAGTTTTGCTATAGAAAAGACTGAAAAATGAGTACTTGAAGCCACTACAGAGATGTAAAGGTTAGACCCCTCCGGACTACTTTTGTACTAAAAGATATTCTATCTAGATTTTGTCTCAAATATATTCTTTGACCCATTTGACAGAATTAGGATATTTTTCTTGAGAACTGCATTGATGACTGATGTCATTGCATACCGACTGCTTGCCCTGCTATGACATGTTTTCAAATTCTTCCCTCTTTGTCCCTATGGGATGAGGAGCATTGACATCCTACAAACTTCAGTGACCTCCTCTGGCAGGTCTGGCAGTGCAGCTAGGTTCATTCTTTTGCTGCTTTCTGTCTTGTTCTTTCCCCTCCCTAACTTTTGATCAGCAGAAGCATCCCTGTGTCTTTCTCCCTTCTCCTAGTCTTCTTCTCCCATCTTTTTCTTCCTCCCTCCTCCCACAGCAACAGAGGCTGTTGCTCTACTCTTGTTTCCAACTTGTATCAAAAATGGAAAAGAGAAAAAAGGAAAACACATTTTTGGGCCCTTTCCCTATTCCCTTCTTCTCTCCCTTTACCTGGTATTTGTCCAGGCACAAGCAACACAAATGTGTTGCTACTTCTTTGATGCCCTCTACCTCCTCTTCAATATATGTCGGGAACATAGTGACTTAAAATTTCGTGCAGGCAAGGAAACTAGGTGCCACTTTCCCAGTTCTGTCCAGCCACGGGCAAGGGAGATAGGCAGATCCTAGGGATGCCGGAGTTGAAAACGAGGGCACTTGTGGCCCAGGAGCATGGGTGTCTATTGGAGGAGCACTGATGGCGAGAAGAACTACCTGGTTATCCATTGTTGAGCTGAGGGATCTGGTGTTGTTGACATCAGGATCTTATGTGCCCAAGCTTGAGGAGCTCTTGGCTGGCTGTGACAGGGAGCAGGTGAGGTGATTCTCGGGGCCTGACATTGAGCCCGATGCTGACACTGCGATCTATGATTTGACGAAAGGCAATTGCTGTTGGGTTCATGTGGGGCTTCCTGACTAATGTAGAACCAACAACAGTTCTTCTAGAAAGAGGGAGAACAGATGAACAAGAGGGGGTGGAGAGGAGGGTGTTGTAATGATGTCTGGATTCTTCTGGAACTTTTAGCTGATTCAGTGCCACCACCGACATTGGGGAAAGAGGGCGACAAGAACAGAAGAGGCAATGCAGAAAGTCTTACGAAAGTGACACAAGCGATTCCAGAAAAAAATGTTGGGAGTTATCTGTTTTTGGTGTGGGGTTGTGAAGTGGTAGCCTCGTCAACAAAATTGAAGGAGGTCATGTCAAACTGGAGTTGAATCCCCCTTTTTTGAATTGGATAGTGCAACAGATACGAAAGGGAGACACATGTTTAAAACAAACATAAACCCCAAAAACAGCCACGGCAACCATGTCTCACTAAAAGATAGCCTCCGTATACAAAATTACACCCCCCAAAGAGAGGAAAAAGACTGTGCCACAGGGATTGTGTGGCAAGGAGATGTACAGGTATGACTTAGAAGAGGAGAGACTGTACGGTCCACGTGTCCCAAGGTTCTTGCCCAATCCTTGACCTGATCACAAATGAAAGAGAATGGATGCCACAATATGTGCCATCCATTCAATAAGTCTGTCACTATCACAGGAGGGTTCCACTGAAGACTCTCTGAAAAATTGTTGAGCACACTGATAAGGAAAAATTACAGTGCAGCAACAGATGATCTAGATACTCCTCATCACCACAGACATAGTAAGAGATCTTCACATCCTCTAGAAAAGAGATCACAAGGTCACAGGTGGTAAGTCTCAAGTGCGTCACTCTTCAGACAAGGAATTTAACCTTCAGAGGCATACATGGCTTCCAAACCTGCTGAAATGGGGCCACCTCCTGCCCCCATCTGCATTCAAATTGTAAGTGGATCTCACGAGAAGGAAGCATGCTTTTCGTCCTAGAGCCATCTGTCTTCTATTGTTTGATGGAGAGCCTGACCTTCGAGCAATGCTAGTATGTCAATTAATAGAGAAATGATGATAGCTTCAGACTTTTCTTCTTGAAATTGATCAGCTTTGAAGATGGAACCACTTTTGAAGGACGTGAACAAGAGGAATAGAAAAGAGATGAGGACTAACAAAGTCGGTTCTCCTTTTACTTCATGAATTTCTTCTTGAGTTATCGGGTGGGACAATGGCTCTTCAGAGAATAGTTTAGATAAACCCAAATCCTCTATGTCTACATCATGAGCTTTTCTTTTGAATCCACATGTTCATCTTCATGGCATACTCCCACACTTTCAATTCTCTCTTCCACTGGACATGATTCCTTTACAAAATGACTATGCAGATTCCACATTATTGATTCATCTTTGCTAATGTCAGTTGGTTGACACCCTAATCCATATATCTCAAATGTTCCATTTTTCGTAATTGACTCTTTGATTCCTTGTTCCTCCTTTACTAATCCTACGTTGGATGTATAACCCACCTTGGACACTATATGCCATCCTATCTCTTGGGGCTTCTCTTTAGGGACGGGTGACTCTAAGGATTCGGAGGATGGAATAGGTTGATGGATATCCAAAGCGAAGATGATGGGCTCCTTGTCTTTTGATGACATGAATGTGGCCGGGTTCAACACCGTGGAGATGTCAGCCAAAATTTCTAGAGCAGGAGCAATCTGGGGGTTAGGGTTATGTGGAGAGCTTGATTGGGTATTTGGAATGACCTCTTGAGTTGGGAGAGCGAATCTAGCATCTGACTCATCAAAAGAGATGGATTCATGGTGGGGAAGTTGAATCAGAGCTGGATCAATTGGGGTAGGGGTCACAAATGACTCATCAACAACAGGGTCTGGTTCAAATTGAGTTGGCAGCATGGTTGGGGTAGGAGCTGGTTTGACTAAAGTAAGAGATGATAGTAGCTCTTCCCGCTTGGTGTCTTGGTGAAAAGTGGATGAAGTTGAGTGAACCTCCGCCATGAACAGAGAAGAGACAACTTGATTTGACTGTCGAGATGATGTGCCCTTAGGTAGAATGAGGACTAAGGGCCTTGCCCCTTCTGGTGGAGTTGGAGTGGAAGGAGGGATGTAGCAACCCTAGTAAAATGAAGGATTAAAAATCTTAAATAGATTAAAAAGAGTAATTAGTCAAGGACCAGACCATACATACAACACCATAGTACACTAATGGGCCTTGCACTTATATCGAATGGACTTTACCATTGAACCTAAATGGGCTAAGGTAAAGGGCGGCCATTGCTAGGGCGCTATTTTATGAAGTAATGACCCCTCATGGAGGCACCACTTCTTGAAGAGCGCCTCTCTCATGGGTGCTATTTCCCTGCAGTGTTGTGTTCAGACAGGGAACCCAGATGCTATCTGGGAAGGTCTTGATCTGGGAAGGATTGATACGTGGGAAGGATTATTTTCGATAGGATTTATGCATTTAAGGAGATAAACTTGCATTGGCATAATTTAAACACAATTATAGTAAAGCTATAAAACCTATCTAAACAGTTTGTAATAGCTAACTATATGTCAATTTAATATAAATATAAGCATCGGGAGCTAAATCTATCAATAGAATAAAACTTAGCTAACCAAGTGACAGGAGAAAGGAGAAGAGGAGTCCACTAGAAAGTAGAGACCAAACGCGTCCACTGACGGCTTACACTACGTCTCAAGCAACTCGCAAGTCAGAGAAACACAACAAGTGAGAGGCATAACAGTACTAAACTAAGTACTAATTAGAGTAACACTCGTCAGCGTCAGTCCAGACCTCTGACCACGTGTGCACACACAGACTCCTGCCTAGAGCTAGGTCTCTAGCTAGTTTCTCCCCCCTCGTAGGACGCTACGGTAATGAGCCGGGGGCCCTCGGTAACTAGCTTAAGAACCGTATGATGGGAATGCCTCTCCTCCTCTCCCGGGTGGGCCGACACTAGAGGTAGCTGGGCTACGACTAGTGGTTCCATCACAAGGAAAGAGAAAGTAATTCTATTGGGATCTAAAATAATGCCACAGTTTATAAAATATTTTAAACATGGCGATAATGCAGTAATTAAAGCATAAATAAATGAATATACAAAGAAATTAAAACTGCAGGACTCAAACAGTTTAGACAAGCCCGCTTAAGGGCATACGTAGTTAAGGCGGGGTCAATCAAGAGTCCAAAGCGGTTGGGCCTTAGCCACTCAAATGTTGACCTCAAAAGGTTCTACGATTATGGACGGTCGAGAACTAGCCGCTCATGTGGTTAGGTGGCAAGGGACTGCCCAGTCAAGGGACGTAGGGGTCAATTGGGCAGTCTGTCGATACGCCGTTCAAGAAGTTTGAACGAACCAGTGGGGGCCACTCTAGTGTTGCCATCCTATAGTTCGAACAGTATGAACGGTAGAGGGTATACCGTTCGTGATCTGGAGCAGTCTGAGGTGAACCACTCAAAGGGGGTTTGGCGGTCGGTAGTTGACCGCGGGAAGATGGACGATCTCCTAGTGGGCCGTTCTTCCACCGCCACGGCGATAGCGGGGTCTCCACCATGGGAACCCCTCCCGATCGGCTCAAAATGAGGGGAATGAAATTTTTAACAAACTTGCCATGCCATACAATTCATTTTACAGCTATACATGCCATCAAAACACAAATACAATGCCCATGGAATCAATTTCAAAAAATTAGGCTAAAATATACTAACATGGGGTTTTGCATAGAAAATTATGAAAATGGCAATGGATGGGCGTGCATGTGGTACCAATGGGTTCCTAGGGAGGCAAGGAGTCCATCCCCCTACCTATTGCGCGATGAGGTCGATGTTCCGGCGCCGAACGGACGACGGAAGCCACGACGACGGTACCATCCCTTCTGCAACTGTTTCATCAGACATTGCTTCATATGCTTCTTCCTCTGTGTACATAGCTACTTCAGTGGTCATGCCAGTATCATATGCCATATTGAGTGCTTTTCCAATTAATTGAATAGTCAATGGAACAGGTTTTCCATCCAGCTTGGTGTACAACTCATCATTTCTAACTACGATGTTCTCATAAAATTGGTGGACAAGTGAGTGGTAAACCTTTTTGTGTTCAGACATGAATTGAATCACGTTGGGTTGCATCTTTAAGAGTTCAACAAGTTTAGGTAACGTCTTTTCAATGTTTCAAAAATCTACAGCTCGAGGGCATAGTACCTTTCTCTCGACCAGCAATTTAGACTCTGATGCTCTCTTCTTCTCTTGAGCTCGAGCATGTTTTTATTTTTGTTTGAGTTCCTTTTGCATGTGAGCTTCTTCTACTTCTTTGAAGGTTCTCATCTTGGGGGCCATTGTTGCAGCTCGGACAGCTCTAAATGGAAGCAGATGGAGGATGGAGACGCAGCACAGTGCCTCTTGAGCAGACGGTGGTCTTCCACAGAGCAGACAGATCTACACACTACACTCAGCAAGTGCTCCAGATGGATGTGGCTCGAAGGAGGGCGCCGTGAATGCTTCAGGAGGAAGAGGAGGAGAGGTCGCTACTAAAGATGCTCTGGGAGGAGGTGGCGTAGATGAAGTGAAGTTGAGGGAAGAGGAAGACTAGAGAAGAAGGGCTGCGGAGGCTCTGGGGAGAGGAAGATCGCCAGAGGCTCGGTGTGAGGGATGGAGGTAGAAAGGGTTTAGGGTTGAAGAGAGGAGGTGAATGCATTTGATAAGGAGAGAAGGGGTGTGGCTAAGTGTTAGGGTCGAATAGGTCTAACCGATAAGACCCAAGTCACCTTGGCTAGGAATGGTATGAAGCCAAGGAAAGCCCAGTGAACCGGTTCACGAATCGGGATCCGAAACCAAAGTGTCGACTTCTTTGAGTCGACACATTTTTGAAGCTGCTCTGTCCCGCGAGTAAAAGAGGGACACAGGGATAAAAGGTCGACCTTAGGGGTCGACACTTCTTCTGCAACTTCAAGAAATCAACAGAAATGAAAGGAATTGAAGGCCAAACGAGCAAGAATTGTAATTCAAGAACTTATGAACCCAAGTTAGGCAAAATGTGAGTTGATCAGCAAGAAAAATGTTCTTGGACAGGGGAAATCAAACAACCATAATTGGATGACCAATTCAATTGAACATTCAAGCAATCATCTCCAATATCCATCACAGTTCATTGTAACTGAAATATTGCAGGGAATAGACTAGATTTGAACTAAAGACTTTTCATCCTCATGAAGTAGCATTCAAACTAAGATTACTTACCTTGACCCAAGGAAAGTTGTCGCATCGTAAAACCATTTTTTGTTTTTGTTGTTTTTGTTGTTATTGTTGATTTTTTTTTGTGAACTCATGAGCCATGGTTATAGGATGCCTATGACACCATAATAGCAAACTTGCGAGCTCGCTTAGCAGATATGGAGCAATAGTTGAGTGACACCCGTGCAGCTCTGAGTTCATCAGTAAGTGCACATGCTCTTGGTATGGTTTGAGATTCATGGCGCTAACCCCTTAATGTCACCTCATGTGTGTTGCAGTGTGTCCAGCTCGATGCGGTCTCATCGGTAATGGGGGCAGACGGTGTCTCCACTAGCTTATGGATCCCTACTTCAGAACTTGATCTACTCCACGAGTAACTTGCTCATGCCACGCAGCGAGCCGTGGAGGCAGAGAGAATGCTTTTCACACAGGTGAGGGTATCATCATAGAATTTTCTTTGTTCATGCCTTACCATATACCTGAGATGGCAGACATGGTAGGTGAAGGAATTGCAGGAAGCATTGGCTCGTGTCGCACAGGGGGAAGTCAGGGTGGCAGAGCTAGAGAAACTGCGACGTCGTCCAGATGATGACTCATCTCGAGACGCCATGGAGCTGAGGATCACCCTACAGCTAGAGAGGGAAGACCGGAAGAGAGAATGAGCAGAGAAAGAAAGGATTAAAGAAAGAGAGAGGGCCAGGAGATTGGCTGATTAAGAAGAAAAGAGGGCCTTAGAGGCCCAATTATTCGAGCTCCGGACCAGCCTCGGTCTTGCTGAGTAATGGTTGAGAGACGGTGAGGAGCACTACCGAAGAGCACGGGAGCGTGGCTTTCGTGTCAGTAGCTTCTTTGCTGCCTCCGCAGATCGACGATGGGGTGTGGAGACAGAAAGGGGACTACAGAGCAGTAGGAATACCGCTTCTCATGGTTTGACGACACCCTCTAGAGCTTCTCGCCCGGAGAGCGGTGAGACGAGCAATGCTGAGAGAGATGATGAGGTTTAATATAGGGTGATGTACTCACTCTCAGTCATGAGAGCTTTTTGAAGGAATAAAAGAAATGTGGAACCTTTCACGAAATTTCTTGTCCTTTGCTTCTTTACACCTGCGCATATCACTTAGACAAACAAGTTAGCATTTCTACTATGACTTGGCCCCTTGCTCAATAAGCGGGTGTTTGTTTTGAGCTGTCCTTGATAACGAGTCAAGGGGCCAAGCCTTTATTAATGAAGGCTCGGTAAAAATGAAATGATGAATGTGGCACACATGCATACAAATGCAAATAAGAATTAAAAGATGAAATGCAGCACACGAATGCAATCATGCAAAATGAAAATTTTCTCTTTTTGTGTTTTGTGTTTTGATTTTTTGATTTTTACTCTTTTTATTTTGATTTTGATTTTTATTTGTTTTGTTTTTGTTATTTTTTTGTTTTTGTTCCTTCTTTACCAAGGTAGGCGCGCTATAGGACTATAACGGATGTGAGTAGGGGCGTTAAAGTCAACAGGCTCACAACACAATAAACAAGGGCTATAACGCACCAAGGGCGGGGCGTTATAGTTACATAACGCACCTCCAATGGCCCGTTATGCCGACTAGAATGATTAGACTCCACAGTTAAATAGGGGATATAACGCACCTAACCAGAGGCGTTATATAGATGTAACGCGTAGGGACAGGGACATTAAAGGCTACAGACCTTCAATACAATAGACAGGGGCTGTAATGTGCCAGACCAGGGGCGTTGAAGGCACCCGAACTCAAAAATCCACAGAAAACTCACAGTTCATGCATGACATAACGCACCCATACTGAGGCGTTAACGGACAATAACGGACCTAGAGGTGTCCATCACAAGGGGATACAACGCACCTCTACAGGCACGCCAAATGACTATAACACACCAGGACAGGCGCGTCATGTCACCTGGGTTTCGAGACTCCGGAGTTAGGAACTGAAACCCCCTCCCGATTGATCGAAATCGACGTGGGACGCGGGGAAACACAAATCTAAACTATCGTACCATGCCATACCATCATTCAACACCTAAGCATGCCGCTAGAATTGAAAGACGATGCCCATGGAGATGATTTCAAGCATTTAAAGACTAAAAATGAACTAAGCAGGAATATACACGAAAACTGAGGCAAAGGGCGTCGGACTACGACACAAGTGGTACTGGCGGTGTACTAACGAGACAAGGAATCCATCCCCCTACCTGGATTATGACGAAACTGACGATTCGATGTCGATCCGGTGAGAGGGCGACGTGGTACCTCCCGGCCCGACTCGGCTCCATGCTCCGCGGATCGAGAAAAGATGGGCGTCAATGTGATCCTCGCGATGCGACAAATCCAACGGTACCTCCCTTGCTTCGATCAGCGGCCGTCTGGACCAGAAATCGAGAGAGGAACATAAATCGAGAAATTAGCCCAAAACCACCCAAAATAAGATTTGCATAAAAAATGATGAAAATGACGACAGATGGTGACACATGTGGCATCAATGGATTCTGGGCGAGACGAGGAGTCTGTTCCCCTACCTCTTGCCTGGCAAAGAGCGTGAATCGGTGCAGATCGGACGACGGGGGCCACGCCATCCTTCTGCTCGTACGCCTCTCCACGCTCCACGATCCGAAGGATGAAGGGTCCCGGCGCGATCCTCGCGTCGAGCCCATCTCGTCGGTACCTCCCACGAGTCAACCGGGGTCCGTTTGGACTGCGAACCAAGTGAAAGGGGGAGAGAGGAGAGTGAACGTGTGAGGGAGAGAGAGAGGAGAGAGAGTGATCGAGAGAGTGAGGAGAGAGAGGGAGTGGCATGAGATTTTTATAAAATTTTAATTTTTTTATTTTTTGGGGTTTTGATCTTTCCTACCACCGATCACCTCTTGGACATTCCAAATCTCAGCATCATTAGCAGGTTGTGACGGGGTTTATCCATCTCCCAAGTCATCCTTTCTTATCTTTATGAGGGACTTAGTTCAGCTTTTGTAGGCGGTCCTCTCTTTGGATCCATGATTATCCTTGAGTGTTGGATGGGGATTAGATTGAAATTCTTACCAAAAGAGGATGTTCCAATAGCCAGCCGCATATTCGGGAGTCACCCACTCTTCTTTATTGGAGGTGCATCTGGGTTTTCCAAATAGGTTGAATGCCGAACCGCGGATAAAAAGACAAGGGATGATTGGCGCCTCTTCCTCAATTGATAAGTTCGTGATGCGACCACAGGCTCTTCAAGATACTACACTCAGACTACCCCGACGACTGGGCCTGGATCTTCAGCTAGTGGGGAATACAACCTTGGCGCTCTACAACCCTCACCGATACTATCTACAAGTTGGACTTTCCCGCACCATGATTCCAGCACTCTCTCACTACCCTCCCCTTCAAGCTAGAAAGATCGATACTGAGGAGGACGAGCAGGCAGTTGGAGTTCTCTGACCTTGTGGGAGATCAACCGAGTCCGTACCTTGCAAGCAGAAGTGATAGAAAATGAGGAGGATTACCGAGCATATGTGAAAGCACTGCGTAAGATCCGGCCTTACGCGGATGTGAAATTGAATGTAATTTGAATTCCACGATCATGTATTCGAACCTTCTATTGAAAGAACAATGTATCATGAGTTTGACAATGAATGAAATAGAAGATTGATTGCATGAATTATTATGAAAATATTTCTTTGGGCATGATTGATCAGATGAAATAGAGTTCTCTGTTTGGAAATGGTCCAGCAAAGGACTGCCAAGCTCACTTAACGGTCTAGCGATAGACTGCAAGGGCAAGGACCCAAGAAAAATTGTAGGTTTTTTGGCTCTTGAGAGGGGCATGCGGTCACCGCGTGACCGCTAGGATGAGCTTAACAGTCTACCAAAGGACTGCAAAGGGTGAGGAATAGAGAAACCTGAGAGTTTTGGTTCTCGGGTGAGGATAACGGTCTCCACGTGACCGCTAGGGAGGCTTAACGGTCTACCAAAAGACCGCAAGGGACAGAGAATAGGGAAACCTATGATCCTTGAATCCTAGGGTATTGTAACTGGTTTCTGCGCACACTAAAATAAGAAAACAAGTTAGATCCATTCTTACACTCAATCCCTTGCCTGTAGCAAATTAGAAACGACCAATACTTGATATTTGGTCAAGGGGTGGAGCCTTATTAAATAGGCGAAGACAAAATGAAAATATGAATGCAATGCGGGCTATGAAATGCAAGGATGATGAGCACTTTGGATTTTTCAAAATATTTAATTTTTTTAAATGCTTAGTGAGAGAATATTTAATTTAGAACAAGCACATTTGATGATAGGTTAATGGCCAATAAAAACCACATGCAGTGGAGACAGCTAGGGTGTGTGTCTGTGTGCACAGTGTGTGTGACAGTGGAGACAACCTTTGTGTTTATGTGTGTGTGTGTGTTCTGCCTTTGTATGTGTGGTGAGGGGAGACAGATTATATGTGCACGTAGGGGGGGTTAGTGAAGACAAATTGTAACTCATGTGTGTGTGCATGCAGTGGAGATAGCCAGGGTGTGTGTGTGTTTAGTGTGTGTGATAGTGGAGACAACTTTAATAAAATTTTTTTATAACCCTTCCATAAAATGATCAGCCAAAAAAGATACAATGGCGATGGTGTTTCAAAGGACGTTTGGTAGGTTTCAGGGGTACAACATATAGAAGGATGTATTATGGTAACAGCCAATGCTAACAGCCAATAAATAACTCATGTGTGTGTGTGTATTTGATGATAGATTAAAAAACACATTTGATGATAGATTAAATAACTCAGATGTTCTGCTCATAGTGGCACCCGCCCATAACAACACATTGGATGATAGATTAACAACCAATAAACACCACAAACAATAGGTATTTGCTGCATACCAAGGAATGCTATAAACATGATAGGGGAGAAGCAATACATATGATTAGTCAAGATATTACCGGAATGAAAACATAAGGAAGAAATCCTCTTACCTCTGGACAGATTGTATACCTTTCTCTTGGCTACAGAATGAGCACTTCAGTCGACAGGTGAGGAGATGATGGGAGCCACCTGGAAGGGCTTTGGAGGATGACGCAATCAACTGGGAAGACAAGCGTAGGCGACAGCAGACGACCGCAGGCGACAGTAGATGAGCGAGCAGACAATAGCAGACGGAGACAGCAGGCGAGCGTCGGAGAGGGAAGAGGCGAGGGTACGGGGAGAGGAGCGAGAGTTCTGCCTGAGAGGGAAGGAGTAGGGGCACGATCGCGAAGAGCGAGGGTGGAGGGTTTCGTGGGAGAGGGAAGAGAGGAATGAGGGTTCCACCGCCGAAGAGGGAAGGAGTGAGAGCCGTGGGAGAGGGAAGAGAGGAACGGGTTCCACCATCGGAGAGGGAAGAGGTGAGGGTACAGGGAGAGGAACGAGGGTTCCGCCGGAGAGGGAAGGAGTAGGGGCACGATCGCGAAGATCGAGCGCGAAGGGTTTCGTGGGAGAGGGAAGAGAGGAACGAGGGTTCCGCCATCGAAGAGGGAAGGAGCAAGAGCCGTGGGAGAGGGAAGAGAGGAATGGGTTCCACCGCCAGAGAGGGAAGAGGTGAGGGTACAGGGAGAGGAACGAGGGTTCCGCCGGAGAGGGAAGGTGCAAGGTCACGATCGCGAAGAGCGAGGGTGGAGGGTTTCGTGGGAGAGGGGGCTTGTGGGTGGCGGTACAAGTCTCAGGTTATCAGGCCTTCCTGATAATCAGATTCTCTGGTCGTTACATTAGGGCTGGGGATTGGTTCTGGAATGCGTCGGTCATGAATCGACACTAGGGTACTGGTTGTCTTCATGTTTTTAGCCGAAAATGTAATTCATATTGGGTTGAGAAGTTGGGGCCGTGATGGTCGGATGACCCTAGGGAGTATGATGGCCAACGGCTTTGGATTAGGGACTAGAACTGGCTGTCTGACCTGTAAAGGGGTTGTAGTCAAAAGGCCGGAGCTGGGCACTAGTGCTGGGTCAGGGTAATTGGCTCACGGATGTGCTATGACTGGACTACTGGATTGGCAACTGGCACTGGAACTGAGCGGCTGGCCTAAAAAGGCATTGTAGCCTCGAGGCTAGAAATGAATACTGGTACTGGGACTGAGCGGCTGGCCCACCGGAGTGTTGTAGCCGCGACGTGGGAGTTGGTAACTGGTGCTAGAACTGAGCGGCTGACCTGTAAAGGCGTTGTGGCTGCAATGCTAGGACTCAGATTGGTACTGGGGCTGGGGTGGCTGGTCTGTAGAGGCGTTGAAGCCATGATGCTGGGACCGGGAGTTGGTACTAGGACTGGGGTGGCTGGCCTGTAAAGGCATTGAAGCCATGGTGCTGGACCCAGGACCGGTACTGGGACTAGGGTGGCTGGCCTGCAAAGGCGTTGAAGCCACGATGCTGGAACCAGGACTGGGACTGGGTGGCTGGCCTGTAGAGGCGTTGAAGCCACAATGCTGGGACTGGGACTGAGGTGGCTGGCCTGTAAAGGCGTTGAAGCCACGATGCTGGGATTGAGACAGGAGTGTAGGGGTCACCATCATCGTTGAGTGATGCCAAGGTCGCCGTTGACAGGATGTCATGGTCGATGACCCTCGTCGATGAGGAGCAAAGAGGGAGAGGATTTTTTCATTTTTCTCTTTACCAACTCTACTGCCCTTACAGGTTTTCGCCAGAGCTGGCCCCCTTTAGCTTTTTTCGGTACGCCCTTGTGAGTTTTCATACCGAGGGGTCACCCGATTTTACCTGAGGCACCCTTTCGTATTTTCACCTCAGCTGGGTTGATGACAATTTTTTCCCCCAGTTGTCTCCTCGTGGAGGAGGGAAACGACTGGGTCCGCTGGGATATCTCTATTTTTAACCCCATTTTTTCTCCCTTTTTTTGACCTGGGAACCTTGTGGCTATCATCCGTAGCGTGCTACTGTCAAGGGACGTAACCTGGAGTTTGTGCTGTTGATGGCTTGCAGTCGTTGCAGCCATGATTGTGGCTTCCACTGGTTGCTAGATAGCATGGAGTTTGACTGGTGATCTGGGAAGTGGTGAGCCTTAGTGGCGTATTGCTGGAATCATGACTGGGATCTTGGTGCTGGGGGCTAGTCTCTAGGAGAGAAAAGCCCGTATTGTATGGGGTTAGCGTAGGTTTGCTGAGATGTGGCGGCCTACGAGGTCAAATCTGAGGGTTCATTCTGGGATGCATCAGTTATAGGCTGACGCATGGGGTGTTGGTTGTCTTCATGTTGTTAGCTGAAAATGTGGCTCATGTCTGGATAAGAAGCTGAGACTGTGGTGGTCGAATGACCCTGAGAAATGTGATGGCCAAGGGCCAGAACTGGGGCTGGGACTGGCTAACTAACTGGTGAAGGGATCGTAGCCGAAATGCAGGAGCTGGATATTGGTGCTAAGTCTGGGTGATTGGCTCACGAATGTGTGATGGCTCGATCGCTGGGCCTACGAAGGTGTTATAGCCACGATACTGGAATTGGGGACTGGCACTTGAATTGGGTGGCTGGCTTGTGACGGCGCTGAAGCCATGCTGCTGGGACTGGAAACTGGTACTGGAACTGGGTGGCTGGCCTGTGAAGATGTTGAAGCCACGATGTTGGAACTGGAGACTGGTACTGGAACTGGGTGGTTGGCCTGTGAAGGCGCTGAAGCTATATGCTGGGACTGGAAGCTGGTACTGGAATTGGGTGGATGGCCTATGAAGGCATTGGGGCCACGATGCTGGGACTGGGGACTGGTGCTGGAACTCGGTGGTTGGCCTGTGAAGGCGTTGAAGCCATGATGCTGGAACTAGAGACTGGTACTGGAACTGGGTGGCTGGCCTGTGAAGGTGTTGAAGCCACGATGCTGGAACTAGAGACAGGTATTGGCATTGAGTGGCTGGCCTGTGAAGGCGTTGAAGCCATGATGCTGGGACTGAAGACTGGTACTGGAACTGGGTCTTGTCCGGCCCTTGAGGGTATAGTGGTTGCCCTCGCTACGAAGTGATCCAGAGATAGCCGTCGATAGGATGTTGGGATTCATGGCCCCTGTCAGTGAGGAGTGGAGAAGGAGAAATTCTTTATTTTTCTCTTTACCAGCTCTACCGCCCTTTCGGGTTTTTACTAGAGCTGGCCCCCTTTAGCTTTTTTCGGTATGCCCTTACGGGTTTTCAGACTAAGGGGTCACCCGATTTTCCCTGGGGCACCCTTACGGGTTTTCACCTCAACTAGGTTGATGGCAATTTTTGCCCCCAACGGTCCCGTAATGGGAGCCTGTTGGGTTCTGTGCCCCTCGTTGTCTTTGATAATGGTTTTGATGATTCCAATATATTGTGCATTTTATGCATACTCGATTGAAAATCTTGTGTGTTTATGTTTGAAGACGTCTCACTGATAAAAAGGCTATCATGCTGTTATCTTGTTCTGTTGCAGGTGGAAATTCATTGGTCTTTCATGTATACATCATCCTTGATGTTGATGTTTTCATCGGTGTTTTCATGCATATTTTTATGGCCTGGAAGATAATAAGAGGATTGATTGGGCTGCCATGCATGAAGTTACTTTAGATCTTCGCAGCAAGCAGTAGCAGTAGCAGGCACCACCCAAGCAGCTATCTCCATCCCTACAAGGCCAGGGGCACCCCTGTGATTTTTTATCTAGCGATGCACCCGCTCCATTGCTTGCTCTGTTATCTACCCCACCTTCACCTATTCCTACTCCATCCCCAACACCTCTACAAACCCAAGCCTCTGCTCAGGCTAGTGCTACCGCTCCTTCCTCCTCCATTTCCACCACCACTTCTACTACCAATGCCGCTCGATGCGTCATGTCGGCACGTCGAAGGTGGGAGCCATGACCCTCCACTTCCTTCGCCTCACCACCCATTTTACCATCTTCACCTCCACTAACCCCTTTGCCTACATCACCCTCTCCACCATCTCCACTACCCCTACCGCCATCAACATCGCCTTCACCGCCTCCTCTCCCAAAGACCTCTATTCCATCGCTTCCACCATCTCCACTGCCTTTGCCATCCCCTTCGCCATCGTTGCCTGAGCTTGAGCAAGCTACACCTCTACCTTCGCTTTTACCCCCTCCTACGCCTCCACCTTTGCCTCTACTCGAGCCTATCATCGCCGCTATCCCTCCACCACTTGCATTGCCTTTACCCCCACTTATGTCTTCTAAACCTTCACCCATGCATTCCAAGCCTTCTCCACCCCTTTCTCCACCTATTTCCACCCCACGGAGCGAGTGTGTGCTCACTGTGGTGCCCTTTGGGTCTGGTCCTCAGGGAGACGATGATCCAAGTCAGGACAATTTTGTGCCGACCGTGTGTTTCAAGATTCAAGATTTCATTTGCCTCACGCCGGTCTGAGTCCTGGTCCCAGACTATTTTGGGGATGAGCATGTCCTTCCGAAGATGGTTGCTAAGAAGAGTTCCCTTGCACTAGTACTAGTTTCTGCTGAAGCGAGGCCGGTGGCAATCTCTTTGCCCACCGGGAAGTTCACCATGGATGTTGTTATTACTTTTTGCTCTGTTGCTATTCAGATCACTGGCCAAGAAGGGTTCTCTACCCAAATTGTGCTAACTCGTACGGCTGCCAAGGAAATGATTAATTCTATGTTCAAGGGGCAATTGGTCATATCTTCTGCACTTTTCAAGGACATATACAATGTCCCTCAGTTTATTAGCACACCGGCCACGTCAACACCGTGCATTGACCCCCCTCAGCTTCATCCGTCTCTTTTATCAAGGGAGCTATGCTTCGCGCTTGATTGTCGAGTGGAGATCCCAAATCTCATGCTATTGGTGTCAAGCAACAAAACTCCATGATTTTCTGATATTCATTCATTTAAGGAGTTATCTGCTCAAGAATGTCCACATATTGTTAGCACCGGGTGTCTAGGGGGAGACCGTTACAAGCATAACGGTCCCTTGATAGACCATTATACCCTATTCGTCATTTTCTGTCTTTCGAGGTCGTGCAGTGTAACAGACCAGTCCTGGTCTGTTACGTGAGTATAACGCCCCTATCTAGGCGCGTTATGCTTAGGTGGTTTTCGAGGCCTGTTGCTGTTGTCAGTCCCTCGACAATCGTGTTATCTCGAAGACCGTGTCAGTCAGTTCGCTATAACGGATCTCTCCCTATGTGTTATGGTTAGGTAATGCACCTGTGTGGGTCCGTTACGTTATGCTTGACTGACGTTTGTCTGGCTATGGTGGTTGGTGTAACGCGCCTACCCCCATGCGTCATGTGGCTATGGTGGACTCAGCTTGGTCCGTTATATGTCTCTTGTCTGTGTTAGTGTTTTGGGTCTGTTGGCTTTAACGCCCCTATCCTAGTGTGTTTGGCTTGTGTAATGCACCTATGGATGACCGTTACATGCCCTTCATTTGAGTTTTGGTCCGTTGGCCATAATGCCCCTGTCCTTGTGTGTTATGCTAATGTGACGAGTTGGTTCTGGTGCGTTACATGGTCTGCATTGGATTTCAGGTCTGGTTCCTGATGCCCCTACCCTGGTGCGTCAGAGCAGTGTAACGCCCCTATGGAGGCTCGTTACAGTCCTATTGTGGCCGTGATGGCCATTGTTCGGTTCTATGTGTGTTTTGTGTGTTGGTCTATCTTAGGTTGTGTTCTAGGGTGGTGTCTGTTTGTCGGTAGCTTCTGGATTGGTTGGTTTAGGTGACTAGGTGTGATCTTTTCCTTGACTGTGACAGTTCCCTAACGCCTTGATCTAGACCTACCAGTGTCCTTGTCTCTGGACTTGCAGCGACTTTCCTTGACTGCTGGGTTTGCTTAGCGATTGAATGATAGTTTGCTCTACCCAGAGTGTAGTCGTTGTCCACCGCTCTGGTTTCTACTTGTCTTGGCTTGATCTCATGATTTTCCCGTGACCCGTGGGTGTCTGTTGACATCCTATGAGGGCAGCGACCATGATGGGACGGCCAGGAGTGCCATGTTTCTCTCGTACATAAGTCTGTGCATGTTTCTCTCACATATAAGTTCGTGCATGTTTCTCTAGCACATAAGTTCGTGCATGTTTTTATCCTTGCACATTTTGTGAAATATAAAGTCTGAGCATACACTGTAGCAAAGTCAGTGCACGTCTGCCTTAGCCATATTAAGGTCCGAGCATACACTGTAGCAAAAGTAGTGCATGTCCATATCAAGTCTGTGCACTGTTTGCTCTTTGAGTGTTAAGGTCCGAGCATACACTGTAGCAAAGGCAGTGCAAGTCCATATCAAGTCCGTGCACTTTTCACTCTTTGCGCATTAAGGTCTGAGCATACACTGTAGCAAAGGCAGTGGATATCCAACGAGGAAACTGGAAGAGAAACTACACCTAGAAACACAAATAGATAACCAAAAAGGATGAAATTGAATACCTTGAAAATAGTAAGTTGGTTTCCCGCATGGCTAAAAATAGACTCTCTTGGATCTGCAATCAACCATGGCACCATACAGCTCTAACCAATCCATGCCTAGAATAGCATCATAATCGGCTAATTGCAGTGTATACAGCTTCACTGGCAACTGCCAATCACTGATGATAATAGGGGATTCTTCTAGACACAATGGAGTGGACATAATCTCTAGAAGGTAACTCGATGAGCAACTCACAAGATAACTCAGTTACCGGCTCCTCAATACAAGCAATGAAATCCTCAGAAATAAAAGAGTGAGTAGCACCTGAATCGAATAGAACACGAGCTGTACGACCAAAAATCAAAACCGTACCTTCTACGAGATTGGATGCCACGGCTTCTGCACGAGTGATATGAGTAACCTTGCCTCTCGGCTTCCTACTGGTCGTTGCAGAAGACTACTGGGAAGAAACTGAAACTTGAGGATAAGACAGCTGAGGTTGAGGTGGAGGTGGTGGAGGAAGATGAAATTGAGACAGCTTCGGCTAGGTAAACTGTGAGAACTGCACCGGTACCGACCTCAACAGATAGTCTCGAACAACGTGACCTGGCTGATCACAGCGAAAATAGACTTCTGGCAAAGAACACGACACGCCTGGATGACTACCACCACATCTCGGACATAGTCTCAGTTGACTCACTGAAGAATCTCAGCACTGTTAAAAAGAAGGAGCTGACTGCTGAATGGAATCAGAGGGCGCATAAATAAAAAGAAGAAGGTGCTAATTGCTATTGCATAGTACCAAAAGATGCTTGTCGGTCATGTCGCTTCTTAGACTTTTTGAACATCCGCCTGAACTCAGATTTTGAAGTGCCACTTACAATAGGCGTAGCAGATGGGACTCCTATCATAGACGGCTGATAAGTAGTCGGCTGACCAAAGTCAACCTGAGTAGGGCCTCGAGATCTTGCCAAATCAAGCTCTATTGCGACTACTGCCTGATACGCTTCATCCACCTCTCTTACACGAGTGGTAAGCAACGGCACTCGCAACTCAGCCTTTAGGCCACGTAGGAATTGCTCAGTCTTTAAGGCTTCATCAGCGATAACATGGGGCGCATACCGACCCAACTCAATGAACTTATTCTGATACTATAGCATGGTCATCTCACCTTGAGCCAAATTTAGAAATCGATGCATTTTGTTCATTCGGAGATAGGCCGGACTGTAAGTACGCTCGAAGGTAGCCACAAACTCTGTCTAGGTGATCTGCCAAAGCAGTCGGGAATAGAAAGCAACCTCCCATTCTGAACTCCACCACATCAGTGCTACACCCTGAAGCTAAAAAGTAGCAAGCTCTATCTGTGTGATTTCGGTATTTCTCCTCTCCTATCCTTCTCATTTCTCCCGTTCTACTTTCTCCCTCATTTCTCTGTTCCCTCTGTTTCTCTCGATGCGGGGCGTGCGACCGTGCCGAGTTGACTGAGGTAGAGACGCGATTGAATTGGATAGAACGTGATGAAATGACGGATGAGGTGGATGTTAGTAGGATTCATGGGTGGATCCTATGCTAGCATGGTTTAATCATTTGTCACCTGTGATTAGAGGTCGGTTTCGCTGTGTGGGCCAAGTGACTTGTCACCTCCAGTGTCGACATCCATGTGAGCAGTTCACATTGTGCGTTATGTCCTCCAACAGAGTATTTGACTCTGCTCATTTTCTTTGGTTATCTTGTTATTTGAGTCTACAGATATGTTGTATCATTGTATGGCTTTGTTTCCCCTACGCTTCGACGTGAATGGGGCATGGAACAGGTCGATTCGGCCATTCCACTGTTTTGCTCGCTGTGTCGGTGTAACGGTCGTCTCAGAGACCGTCACCATTTGTAATGGTCCTATGATACACTGTTACCTCTGTAGGAGGCTTGGTCGATGTGACAGACTAGTACAGGGCCGTCGCACGGCGATAACGTGCTAGTGCAGGAGCATTACGCTCTGGCCACTTTTCGAGGACTGTGTCTGTCAGCTCCTTGGAGACCGTGTCTTCTTGGAAGACTGTGTTGGTCGGTTCGCTCTGACGGACTTCTCTCTGTGTGTTATAGTCAGTTAACGTGCCTATGCTAGTCCGTTGTGTTACCTTTGACTGATGGTTGACTGGCTATGGCAGTTGGTGTAACGCACCTACACCCATGCGCTAGGTTTCTGTAACGGGTTCAGGCTGGTCCATTACATGTTGTTGTCCATGTTAGAAGTTTTGGGTCTGTTGGCTCTGACCCCCCTGCCTCAATACGTCAGGTTGGTGTAACGTGCCTTTAGAGGTTCGTTACAGTCCTGTTGGCTGTGATAGCCGTTGGCCTGTTCTGTTTTGTGTTGGTTTGTTGTAGATTGTGTTTTAGGGCGGTGTCTGCCTATCGGTAGTTTTCTTGATAAGTCAGTTTAGGTGACTGGGTGTGGTCACTTCCTTGACTGCGACGGTACCCTAACGACTCAATCTAGAACAGCCAGCATCCTCGTCTCTGGCCGCGTAGCGGCTGTTCCTTGACTGCCGGGTTCACCTAGCATTTGAGTGATGGTTCGCTTTGCCCAGAGGGTTGTCTTCATCCACCGCCCCTGTTTCTATTTGACTTGGCTCGATCTCGTGGTCTGCCCGTAACACGTGGATGTCTGTTGACATCCTATGAGGGCTGTGACCTTGATGAGATGGCCATGTGATGCGGGACGAAGATGCAGACTCGACGCCAATTTGAAATGCACACCTAGGACTCGATGAGGAGAAATCCCCATTCTCTGATCACGTCTTGAAGGCAGAGATCTCTCCCAAGATCTCCCTCCCGACCTTCAACTCGTATGACGGCCAGGGTGACCCGGCCGACCACTTTGACAGCTTCGACACCCTAATGACTCTTCACAGGGCATCTGATGCCATTAAGTGCCGAGCGTTTGTGACCACACTAGTTCAGGGTGCTCAAGCATGGTTCCGGGCCCTTGCCCCCAATTCCATCCGAGACTTCAAGCAATTTAGGCGAGTGTTTAAGGAAAGCTTCACCAGCAATGGTCCTCCTAGGTCGATAGCGGGGCTATTGGCGCTCAAATAGGAACAGGGGGAGAAGCTGTGGGCCTACATCAACCGATTTAAATCGGACCGATTTAAATCGGAGGCCCTATGCATCCCCCGCTTAGATGTAGCCTCGGCCATAACCGCGCTGACTGGAGGCACCCATGATGAAAACCTCTGGCGTGAGCTAGTCCTACATCCTCCCACCTCCCTTGCCGAGCTAGTGACCCTAGCATTGCGCCATGCTAAGTGCGAGGAAGTCCTCAGCGCCTGCTGCGGCACAACCGGCTCGGGTCAGGAGGGGGACAAGAAGCGAGTGTCCGAGCCAAGCTTGGGCCAAGGGAAAAGGTAGAACCGAGACGGAGAGCATAAAGAGCCATCCCGGAGATGCGAGTGGTACACGCCCCTAACTGCTCTGGTGTATGAGATTTACGAAGACATCAAAGGCTCGGGCCTCCTCCGCCAACCCAAGCCTATGAAGGCGAAGCATCACAACCGCCGCAAGCACTGCCTCTTCCATAGCGACCAAAGGCACCACACCGGCGACTACCACCAGCTCCAAGATGAGATTGAGCGTCTCTTCCATCAGGGGCACTTGTCCCGGTACATGTCTGGGTAGAAGGAGGACTGAGGCACCCCCGAGGAGATCGACAACATTCCCCACGGGGTCCACATCAATGTCATTGCTAGAGGAGCTGCATCAGGAGGAGATAGTAGTGGAGGAAGGAAGCGTCATGTCGAGCGGGCGAGCCGAGCCTCTGAGCCCCCTAAGGCCCCATCGGCAAGCGAACCGCAGGTCCTAGTATTCTCCGACTAGGACCTGGAAGGGTTAACAACCCCGCACGACGACGCCCTAGTTGTATCGGCCACAATAAACCATTGTAATGTTGACAGAATCTTAGTTGACAATGGTAGTGCCCCTGACCAACGATTGTTTCCTCAAGATGGGTGAGAATCCATCTAGACTCCGCCCGATCCGAACCCCGCTTTGTGGGTTCAACAACCTGGCAACCTATCCCGAGGGAGCCCTAAGCCTACCACTTACCATTGGCACCTCGCCCAAAATCGTTACGGTTATGGTAGACTTCATCGTGATCAAGGAAATGACGACATACAACCTGCCTGCTATACCAGTGTGGAACTCCTAAAAAGCGCTGGAGAAGATGAAAGATAGAATGATACCCACTATCCCAGCCGAAGTGCCGAAGAATACGCCAGCCCATGGGCCGGCCAAATCCAAGCAAGTCTAGATCCCCAAGGGAGCCCTAATTTCTTCACCTGCCCAAGCAGGACCCAGCACCTTCCGCCCTCCAAGGGCATGATAGGAAGAGAGGGTCAAGAAAACAACCCCCATTTACCAACCAGCACTTGCAACACCGGCGCCACAGGAGGACACCCGCCGCCAACGCCAAAGATGCCGTCATCAAGTCGTCTGCACAAGGCCGTCGATTTACATTCCCGACGCCGTTGTTGGCGCACTAGCACTGGCTTCGCCTCCTGATCAAGACTGGGAAGGGGTGGAGGAAGCCATGAGGAACTACCTACGAGACCCAGGGAGCGCTCCTTTGGGTCGCCAGAGACTACTGAGGGCAGTGGCCTCCACCTTTGAAGAGGAAGAAGTCCAACCGGTGCCCAACACAGAATCAAGGAACCGCTCAGAGGAACTACGCCAGTCCCCTTTGCGGGAGGAAGCACAGCCCCGACGATCAGTCTTTGATAGATTGGTATTCCCGAACAGGCCGTCAAGGAGGATGGCCAGAAGAGATAGGAAGTGAAAAATCTACACCTATAACATGGCAGGAGTGTTTGGGTGGTATGGAGCTTTACCTATCGAACCCGAGGAAGTGGCCAGATTGGCTGCAAGACTAGGCCCTATCACCAGAAGGGGGAGAGCTGCAAGCGAGGTAGCGCAAGTTCCCACTGAAGAGGTTACCCATGAAGAACCCTCAACGGCTTTTGCTGCGAATGATGTTACTACTAGGGGCACCAGTGGCGGACCATCCACGTCATCTGAAGAGGTGCCAGCCGAAGAAGTGGGAGGCACCCCGGGTCTCCCCACAAGCGACCCCATGGTATTGCATATGATGTAGCAGTACCAGCGAGAAATTGAATTGCTGAAAAAGTAGCTGAATGAAAGGAATGCCCAACCCTCAACATCCAGGCAAACTGAGGCACTGCCCGAGCCACCTAGGGGTAATGGGCAATCTTCAGGAGCATCTCCACAAGCCACAGCATTCCCACCAATGCCTAGCTACACAGGGGGCATGTCCCTACAACACGCACATCACCCAGCACCGGCCCCACCACTGATTTTGCCTTCCCAAGGGTCTCCTATGGCTCCACAGGCGACAATGTTGACCATGCCAAGGGCACAACCAACCCACTTTTATCTAAGCCCAGTCGACCCAGCAGCAGTCAGCCTGTTGATGCTTGAACAAATGATAGACATGAAGCTGGCAGAGAGGGGCGACAGTAATCAAACACCGTTTGATGTCTACCGAGTGCCCTACCTGGCTCATTACGCAACGGTCTCCAACAGACCGTCCGCCAGGTAAAAACAGTCAGAGGATGTCCGTTTAAACCTAAACCCAAAAGGGGGTTATTAGAAATTGAAACACGGTCTGAGAGGGACCGCCGAGGATATCAAACAGTCAACAGAAGACTATTAAAGACATGGAAAATGGCCCTATGGTGGTCGCTACCGTGACAAACTACACTTTTATTTTTTTGTTTTTGTTTTTTTTGACGCAATGCATGACTTATTATGAAATGAATGACTGATGTAAACTATTTAAATGCATGCAGGGAAAATGTCAGACACGGATTTCATGGCTCCAGGTCTGGGCAGTGTACCTGGCACTGCCTGACTTCCAGAGGGAGCGGCTAGTCGCCATGGGATTCAGAGAGTTCCTTGGCATGGAGGTAGCGAGGCTGGACACTGCCCTCCTGTATGCGCTGCACGACCGGTGGGACCCGGTTAGTCATGCGTCCCTGTTCCCATGGGGTCATATGATCCCAACATTGGAGGACGTGGTGCGCATCACCGGGTTACGAGTGCACGATGTGCCGGTGAGTGGGAGGACCCTAACAGACTACCGAGAGTTGGCCCAGAGGCTGCTGGGCCTGGAGCTACAGAGACCCGAGCGCCAGTCGATGATCCTACCTAGAGCGGGGCTACAGGAGAGCCTGGGCTTGCGGGGAGCCAAGATCACCGTCGGAGAGTGGCCGGAGCAGCACTTGGGGCACCTTACGGACCAGGCACAAAAACTAGTAGCGGCCTTACCGGGACCTGAGGTGGACGTCATCCTACGAAGGTTCCTAATGCTCTTGTTCAGCAAGCTACTATTTGCCACCCGGGCGGATGGGGTGAGCTGTCGACTCCTGCCCCTACTAGAGGACGTAGACCGGGTTGGGGAGTGCGCATGGGGTGTAGTGATACTCACCTTCCTCTTCGACACTCTTAGCTCCACCAGCCAGTGCACGATGCTTGGCAGATTCTCCCCACTACTTTCGGTATTACTTGATTCCTAAAATGCTTGTGCAATTGCAATATGATTCCTTAAATGCTATATGCTAACACTTTTGATGAAATGCAATGCAGGTGTGGGCTTACGTGTACCTCCCCAGACTGAGGAGGGGACAGGAGGAGCAGCCCAACTGACTGCCCATCGTGCGGCAGTGGATAGCAGTTTGGGAGGTGGGTTCCCTGCGTCGTCAGGTTCAGTCGATCCAGGACAACATCGACACCCTACATTATGCATCGGTAAGATCTAAACTTGAGCCTTATGCAAATGCCACTATATGCTTAATAACTGATGCATTCCGCCTATGTGACAGGTCTGGTGGATGCCATACCAGGGAGAGGGTCACGAGGGACAGCCATGGGTGGTGGCAACCCTGGCATATGCAGGATGGGACATCTGGCTCCACTTTAAGATTCTAAAGAAGAAACAAGTAAAATTTGTGCATCATCATAACTTGGTTGACTTTGGTTGCCTCTCATCCCTTTCTTATTTACTTAGGAGTCATCTTGTCTAGTTACTCATTTGTGCTTGTTTGTGTTGTTTACATCATTGCTAGGTGCCACATTACATGTGGAGTTACTTCCGATCCATAGGTTCATCTCCTAGGGGAAATTCCTCTTTCACTTCCTACTTCAATCCTTTGTTTGAGTCCAACATGTCTTCCTATGATCTTCCCCGTTCTCATGAGGAATCTCTCCCTCGGGGACTCCTAGAGGACCCGCCCAGGGTTATGCCTCTTTAATCTGGAGAAGGGTCTATCCCTCCTCTACCCTCTATTCCTATGGAGGGCAATTAGCCCTCCCTTTCAATATCATCCACCAACAATCCCACTAGTCAGATCTTGCAGATGAGGCCCAGTTGGATCTGGCCCAACTCCAGGCTATTTACCAGACCTTACCGGGGTCAAGTGCCCCCTCTCCTACGATTGCACAAGGTCTGTCCACTACCGCCATCTCACAATCTAGAATTGATGGACCTGGGGCTTCACCCATCCCTATTGATTTTACCACGGTCCAGCCCAAGATCCTTCGCTTCTCTAGTTTGGAGGCGGGTCAGTCCTCTGGCTTGGCCCATCAAGTGCTTGATAAAGGGAAGACCATTCTTCCCTCATCTACCTAGACTGATTCCTATAGGGTCAGCCCATTAGTGCCACAAGTCCTTGTTGGCCCAGCCGATTTCACTCGGCCTCAGTAAGGGGCGGCCCACGTCCATCCCAATTTGGGTCATCCTCCAGCCCAATATCCTTCTTATGAGCCTCCCCCTTCTTTTGCCTATCCTTCAGCTCCTCGCCTTGAGCTTGATCCCTTTACTCCACCTACTCCATCTCGGGAGCCAGAACTTCTCGATAAATGGGTCACTATGCAACAACAACTCGACTTCGTTCAAAAGTGAGTTGGCCCACAATCCTTAGCAGACATTCCAGTCCCTAGTTTCCACAACATTCAGTTCCCTCCTCAATCCTAGCTCCCCACATACCGCAAGTATGACAGGAACAACAATCCTTATGTTCATGTGAGGGATTTCATGTACGACTCAGTGCAGTTCCAATATGATGATCGCCTCATGACGTATTTATTTTGTCGATCACTAGATAGAGTCGTACTGGAGTTGTTCTATGCTTTGCCATTAGAAGATGCCGAAAGCTTCAAGGTGGTGAAGGAGAAGTTTATTTAGAGGTTTCAGGACCAGGTCGGCCCAGAATATTCATTTACAGATTTAGTGGCCGAAAAGATGAAAGTGTTGTGCATATGTTGTCTAGCTTTGATGTTAGCAACATATATTATTCTGTTTTGATGTTAGCAACAAAGTAACAAATTAAGAAGCTACAAGAAGAAGATCCCACACTAGTAGAAGTAAAGGACAAGCTGGACGAGAGACTTGATTTCAAGCTAGCACCTAATGGGAGACTGTTATTCCATGAATGAACATGTGTACCCGACTATCCCGAGTTAAAGAAGAAGGTTCTTGAAGAAGCTCATCGATCAAGATACACAATTCACTCTGGAGCCACTAAGATGTGCCAAGATTTGAAGCAGACCTTCTGGTGGCCTAATATGAAAATGTAGGTAGCGAACTTCGTATGTCACTACTTGACATGCCAACAAGTGAAGGCGGGACATCAGAAACCTACCGAAAAGTTGCAGCCACTAGATATTCCCAAGCGGAAGTGAGAAGACATCGGCATGGACTTCATCATGAGTTTTCCTAAGTCTAGGGGCGGACATGATGGAATTTGGGTAATCATCGATTGCCTAACTAAATCGACTCATTTCTTGCCTATCAAAAGTCAATGGTCAGTTGATATCCTTGCCGCCCTATATACCAAGGAGATTGTTAGATTGCATGGAGTTTCTGTGTCCATCGTATCTGAGACCTGCGCTTCACTTCCTATTTCTAGAAGGGGTTACAACACTCTCTAGGGATGAAACTTAACTTTAGCACTACTTTCCACCGTCAGACAGATGGTCAGACTAAGAGGACAAATCAAGTTGTTGAAGATATGTTAAGAGCCTGTATTATAGATTTCGGTGGTAGTTGGCATGACCACTTACCCCTGGCTGAATTTGCTTATGACAACAACTACCAAGCCAGTATCCAAATGGCACCTTTTGAGGCACTTTATGGTAAAATTTGTCGATCTCCCATATGCTGGGATGAAGTCGGTGAAAAATAAATTCTAGGTCCAGATATGGTAAGAGATTTAACCGAGAAGATACGCCTCATTCGAGAAAGGCTAAAGATAACACAGTCTAGGTAGAAGTCATATGCCGACAATAGAAGGAGAGAGCTGGAATTTCATGTTGGAGATCATGTTCTCCTCAAGGTCTCTCCTGGCCGAGGTATTAGAAGATTCATTGTTAAGGGCAAACTTGCACTGAGATTTATTGGTCCATTTGAGGTATTGGAAAGAGTGGGCGAGGTGGCTTACCGCATTGCCTTGTCTCCACAACTATCAGGGGTGAACAATGTATTCCATATTTCTATGCTGAAGAAGTATGTGCACGATCCTCTCCATGTCATCGACCGCAAAGACTTGGTGATACAAAAGGACCTTACTTATGAGCAGAAGATAATAAAGATCATCGATCGAAGAGTCTGAGTTTTGAGGAGCAAGACCATCCCTATGGTGAAGATCTAATGGGATCGATGCTTAGAACAAGAAGCCACATGAGAAACCGAGGAGTCTATGAGAAGGAGATTTTCAGAGCTATTCTAGTCTACCAGATACTGCCACACCATTTCACTTGATGACTACAAACCCAGTGATGGCGTATCATGAAGTTAGAATTCTACCCGGCTATCGACTGCCACCTAGATATCATCATTCGGCTCGGAAGATGACGACGGCATATCCCACAGACCACCCACACTAGAACCAATCTCGGTTGCTAGTTCAGTGGAAAGAGTCCCAATAACAGCAACTTCTCTCCCAACTTTTGGAAGTGGAGCGGCACCCTGGGTCTCAACAATGGAGGATATCTCCTCTTCATGTCTGATTTGTCCGGCTTCTACAGATGCCGACTCCACAACAAGGGTCAAAGCCATAGAAGCCCCAGCCGCTTCCTCAACAATCTCTCCCGCTTCTATCTCAGAAAAAGTCCTTTCTACCGGAAGTAACTCTTTGCCAGCAGTGGGTGGCTGGGGTTCCAAAGCTTCAGTCGGCTCAACAGCTCCTACGATTGCCCCTAGGGCCTCCAAGCCCACTGCTGCAATATAGTCCTTAGGTTATCGCAATGCTATAGGCCACAAAATCAGCAAGAACGTCGGCTGGTCTGCACCCAAAGGTGGGAGAGGTATCTTCATGGTTATGGTCGGTGGGATCACCTCAGCCTGCACGTTGGAAGCCTACAAAGAAAACAAGTGGTACAACATGCTTTAGGCATCTGACGTAAAGACCAATGAAAGGAGACGTGAGGTGGTGTTGATAGGAGACCTCTTACCAGGTGGCCCGAAGCTACTCCATGCCAGTCGGGGTGGGCTGAAGGTAGTATAGTCACTCTCAAATGCCAAAGACGCTCCATCATCTTCAGTCTCTGTCTCTACGGGGGGAAACTCCTCATCACTGGAGTCACCACTGTAGTCGACCTGCTCTGATGGAGAAGATCTCTCTATCGGGGCCTCACGCTCCTCCCTCAGAGCAGGTGCTTCCCTAGTCTCATGACCTGCCGTAGGGACATCTCCCTCGATGAGGACTTGTTCAGCCATTTCTGTGATAGAAACGTCAGCTGAATAAATCCTGGGAGTAGACTCGCTCCCTAGAACGGTATTGTCCGTAACAAAGGTTTCTTCAGCAGCCCCGATAGCAGGCGGCGGAGGCACTCAAACATCAACTGAAGCTCAAAGGAGGAACGTTCATGTAAGTTGAAGACATAATGGGTTGTGAGGAGCCTCTGAATGAATAATAGATTACCATCCATCTCATGGCTGGGCATTGGAGAAGGTAGATCCCCCTCAATGGGAGCTACGGGCACTCTCTATCCTCTGTCTCCAGCTGTCGCAGGGGCGGTAGCCTCCTGTGCAACCACTACAACAGGAGCGACAGCAGCTGCAAAGAACAATTATTAGCCAGTGCAGTCAAGGCAGAAATGGATTACAGAAGAAGGAAGAATATACCTTCCGTCACAGGCCTTTGTACGCGAGAAGTCTCTAATTCTTCAAATGACACTATAGGCAGAGGAAGAATGGCAAGTTCCTGCTCTGCAGCTCTCCTTTGGTGGGCCCATGTCACCTGAGTGACCGCCTCCTTGGCTTTACTGACGGCCTCCCTCACTTGGGACCTGGTTAGCTTCCGTGAATTGCCAGGAGGCAATGGTGTTATGGTTGGGACCGGATCAGGAATCTTGAAGTATGTCGACTTTCGAGCTTTTATTAACCACTCCCTGAAGTGCCGGGCCTCCTCCGAAGTGAGTCGAACTACATACGCTCAAGGGTGAGAATGATATACACTACAATAGAAAAGAAACAGTCCAGAGGGTAGAAATAAAGAAATGAAGATACTTGCTGGCCCTATATACAGGGGTGAGAGAGGCTAATAGAATAGCGAGGGTACTTTATCTCTCGAGGTTGCCTCATGAGTGAGCCAACACACATCTCCTATTGTCTCGCTCTGCTCGGCCAGTGACGCCAAGTCCAAATGGCAGTGAGAGGATAGAAAATAATGCAACCTGAGATGGTCTAGTCCCCACCCATCAGCATATTTGAAAGAAAGAAGAAGAGGCTGGCCCAGAATGGCTTCGCTCGGGCCACTGACTGAAAGCCCGTAAGAGTGAAGCAGTGCAAACAACCAGGGGCTATTGTTGTAGAGTCCATCTTGTCAATCTTCCCCTCTGATGAATGTTCTGTAAGGATAGAGGCTGTCGGTCTCGGGACGCCACTCGATTACGGAAGGGACAGGCTCTTCCACTGTCGGGGGAAGCTGTTGAAGCACCACCCACTCACTGCTTACATGGCATAGCCCTTGAAGCATCTTCATGAAGACATCCTTACTGATCTCGGGCAATTTCAGCTACGCCCTAGGCGAGCGCTGCTTCATGGCTTTTCGAGCCTCTAAATAAGCCATCACTTCCGTATTGGTCCAAGATTTCAGCTTCTTCAAGTAAGTAGGATCAATGTCTAAAGCTGGCTTTGGCTGAGAATCCAGGAACTTGCACTCTGCAAAGGCCTAGCATTCTCTGCAGAGGTTTCTATAGAATCCCGTTCGCGCATTCCACCATTTGATATATTTTGGTGTAATGCGAGGGAAACGAGCAGGAGCTGGAACCCTGAATGAAGACTCCTCTCGACAATGAAAGAAATCCCACCATGCACGAGCCTCATCATTGGCCACCTGGCCGGCTCTATGACTATTTGACAGCGCAAACTGCACAGAAGAAGGAGGAATGTGTTGATCATAGCGAAAATTCTGACAGAATCGGAAGGCATTGTATGGCTACAGCCACAAGATGCCACTCTTTAGGAAAACTAAGATGCACGGTCTGATCGCCAACGCCCAATGAACCACCTCCGGTTCCAGAATAGGCCTCGTACACCTGGCCCCAGAAATGGGATGAACATATTCTTCTATCTCAGAGAGACGGCATCCTCACATCTTGTTTACGAGTGGGCTAGAGTGGGCTGCCAAGCTCAAGAAGTGTAGAACTCCAGGCGCGTCGATCGAAACCTTGGTCAGCTTTCCTCTGATGGCAAAGAGCTACTCCGCTAGCTGCGACGGCTCGACACTAGCAAATTCTATCATCCTCGGGACTAGCCGTGATTGTTGTAGCCCTCGAGGAGTAGCTTTCGAGAATAATGTGTATACCCAGGCATTGAAGAAATGTAGCGGACCAACCGTCCCCAAATTTCTGGGGAGACGGGTCCGGTGCAAGTCTCTCAACATTTTGTAGATGAGACATAAAGCCACTGGGCAAAGAGGGAGCTTCGTGCCCCAAGCCATCAGGCAAGCGGGATAGATGGCTTCAGCTTTGATCACAGTCTTGTCGCCTTGCGGGAGAGTGAAGGAACAAATCCAATAAGTTAGGTACGCAGCGCAGTGCGTGACTGCATCAACACCAGCGGGGTTCGGGCCTCCTTGCTACCCTTCCTTCAGAACAAGCGGGAAAGTAGCTTGTCGCCAGACTGTCTTCTTCTGCTTCAGGGCAGTTGGTGCTACTGTAGGGAAGTCCTCGTACTTCTGCTCCCCATTGAAGAAATATTGGAGCCAAGTACCCAACTGCACCCGCCTCTTTTCCCCAGGCTTGCGTGCTTCCCTGGTATCGTACGATGAGTGACAGAGTGTACGATACGCCTTCATCAGGTAGCGATAAGTGAAGCCTGCTAGATACCAACCCTCACTGTCGATCTAATCCTTCAGCCAATCTGACCAACAAACTTCTTCATATGGCTGACCGTCAATTGACAAGCCACTAAGCTGTGAAAGACTCCAGAGGTCTAAAGAAGTCTCTCCCTCTGAAGTGTAAAAAGTATTGCACTCATAACATCAAGACAATACTCGCCAGCCAGCAAGGAGGTGCAATGTCATATTCCTCCTCCAACCAAAAGCATAAAACCTAGGGAGTTTATCTCGAAGAAACTGGGTGTATCCGGCCATGATAATAGGATGCCACACATCTCATACAAACTGGAGGTAGAAGGTAGTAGCACTCCCGGCCCCTTCTTACAAGACCCCGCCTTGATGGTGCTACTACACCAAAAACATCAAGAGATTGAAATGCTGTAGAGGCAGCTAAATGAAATGAATGTAAGTCCACCCATGCTTCAATCGACAGGACATCTACATGAAGCGGTACAAACTGGTGCTGGCTCACCTGAAGCCTCAACACGGCCAGCCATGCTCCGAATAATGCCTGAACACATAGGGGGCATTCCCCCTCACCCACTCCAATATCCAGTCCCCCGGGCATGTCAGGGGGCAATCGGAACGTCTCAGATGATGGTGCCAATGGGACTACACATGCAATCGGTTGCCCTACACCAAAGTCAAACAAGTCTGGTGATAATGGACAAGCCAAGGGCGGAAGAAATAGTGAATATGAAGATGGCCAAAGAAGACATCATTGAGGCTGAATTGCAAGTATCCAAACAAAAAGATAATGAGGGGTTTACAGGAGAGGGTGAAGGTGAGAGGGTTCTCCGCCTTGGTCTCTCCTTGCTTCGGGCCTTGGCCCTGGCCGTCCCTACAGGGCGGCCATGGCGGGCAATGCTGGCATGGTTTCAGTGCCTCCTGCAGACTCGGGGAATGATCATCCTCCACGCTCCTATGCTCAAGTCATTGCTACCAAGAGACCCCCGCCTGTTGTTAGGATTTACGTGAAGTCTCCAGCGTTCACGGACTCGGGAGAGCCCGCAGTCCTCTTCTCGCCTGAGTAAGTTGACAGGTCTATACAAGCACTCCAGTTTGCTATAATCACTCGGTGCTCCTATGGCCGCTGCCCCATCCTTGAACTTAAGGCGTGCTTAATGTAGAGGCTGGACATTCAGAAGGATTTTCTTGTGAGTGTTCTTAACCCCAGGCTCTTCTGTTTCACTTTGCATCGGAGGAAGACTTTCTGAAGGTTCTTCTCCAGAGAAACCTTTATATCAAAGGATTGCTATATTGTTTCATTTGCTGGGACCCCCAGTTTGATTTTCTGGTTGATCCTACCTCCCTTCCCATCTGGGTCAGCTTCCCTATTCTTCCGGTGAATTATTATGCAGAGGATTTTCTTGTGTCCATTGCTGCCAACATTGGCCCAGTCCTTCGCATACATGAACAGACCTTAGCACTTACGCATACCTAGGAGGCCCTGGTCTGTGTCAAATTAGACATTTCTAAGCACAAGCCTGATCGACTATGGATTGACTGTGGGAGCAATGGGTTTTGGCAGAAGATTAATTATTAAATGCATCCCTCTGGGCGGATGGTCGTGCCTGAGAACCCGTATAGCAGTGTGTTTAAGGGTGTTAGTCGAGACATATCCGCACCCATAAGAACAAGGCAGTCGTAGGCAATGACATCGGGTCCGCTCCCATTATCCACTAAAACGTGACGCCCGGTACATTGGTTAATGGTGGCTAAGACCACCAAAGTATCGGAGTGGGGTGTGGTTACACCATCTAGGTCGTTGTCAGAGAAGACAATGGGATCTCCTAGGCAGCCTGGGGTGGAATTCCCACGCGGAGTGTTGTCGCCTTGGCCCGCAGTGCGGACTGCCGTCGCGTACTACCGCCTCCTGCTCCCGCTATCCCCCCCTACGGCTGGTCCCCTGGAGATCATCATGATCTCCTTCCCGTTGGGCTGGTTGTCGATCGATGGGGGCGTCTTCTGCCGTCGCTCTGCTGCCTTGGCGAGGAACTTGTCGAGGTGTTCTCTCCGAACGAGGTCCTCGATGGCATCCGTCAAGTTGATGCAGTCGGCGGTGTTGTGGCCATGATCGCGATGGTAGAGGCAGTACTTCTTTTTGCTCCTTGTGCTCGGATCTGATTTCATCCGGGGAGGCCACTTGAGAAATGGCTCCTCGCGGATCTCCATCAGAATCTGATCGGGCGGAGCCGTCAGGGGCGTATAGTGGCGATAATTACCCCTTTCCTTCTCAGAGTGGTCGCGGCGGTCTCCATCGCGTCACTCCCGCTTACTCCGACCCTCTCGCGGCAAGTCAGCAGATCTCTTGCGATCAGACCGATCGGTTCCAACTGCGAGGCCCAGGGCCATCGTATTCTCCTCGCAGCGCGCATGCTTCTGCGCTAGAGTGAGGAGATCCGGAAGGGTCGTCGAGGCCTCGACCCCGAGGACGCACCGGAGGATGTGATCCCGCGTCCCCTGGGTGAGGGCCGTGATGGCGATGCCGACATCGAGATGTGGGATCCGTAGCACCTCTGCGAAGAAGCGGGAGACAAAGTCCCATAGCGTCTCTTCCTTTCCCTGCTTGAGCGCAAGCAGGGTTACCACAGACGTGACCACCTTTCGGCAGCCAACAAGGTTCTCCTTAAATTGCTTCTTGAGCTGCTGGAAGGAGGAAATAGTCCTGACTGACAGGGACTCAAACCAAGCCCAGGCGTTCTCCCGGAGGGTTGTTACGAACGCCAAGCACTTCACAGTGTCCGAGGCTCGGTGGAACACCAGGTGGGACTCGAAGCTATGCATGTGGTCGACCGGGTCGGTGGTGCCGTCGTAGGAGGTGAACGACGGTAACTGGAGCTTCGGCAGGATGGGGACTTCCATTATTTCCCTAGAGAAGGGAGCATGGAAGTCCAGGTCGTCATCGATTAGGCCGTGATTTTTGGCGGCCAAGAGGACGTCGTCCAAGTAATATTGCCATAAGCTATAGGCTTCTATGATATTTTCCTTGTTCGTGTGAATACATCATCGTGTGAGAAGAGTTGTGCTTTGGTTTTCCAATTCTATATTATTACGTGCATAATCTCTTGAATCGTTAAAATTTTTATTGCCAATCAATTCACCCCTCCCCTCTTGATTGCCATCTACTGGGGACAACACGAGCTTTAGTCACGGTGGTATGGCACCTCCATGCCTTCCCGCTCTTGTGAAGTCGCCGTCTATCCCCATCGGTCCCCAGGAGACGCCTCACAATTAAAGGTCCCCCCAAGGTAGCCCTTGGGATCTGGCTAGGTAGTCCCACCTTGTGATTACAGTGATGGGCCTAGTACAACACCAAGTCCAGAGCTCCCACGAGCCACAACTCAAGCTCTTGTGTCCTGCATGTCTTGAATTCCTCACGCCAGTACATCATCGGCACGAACACAAACTGATCCTCGAGCAGGAAATTCAAATAGTCTCGCTAGTCGTCTCTAGTCTTCAAAAGTGAAGTCTTGCATACCACCTAATCTTTAGGACCAAAGATGGCCCTAGCTGGGTAGAGCACACTCTTCTCAAAGATTCGGGAAGCCGTGGTCATTGTGTCGTCCAAATCAAAGCTGAGATGGACCTCCTGTTGGAACCTTGGTTTTGATGATGTCACAACTATGAATCATGTTGTGGCAAAACTGCTTAATAATGCTTGGTAGAGTTATCATCTTCCATGATTTAGAATGGCAGGACATGTTAAGGCATCTTGATCATTCATGTTATACAAGGCTTTTATTTGTCTAAGTGTTTGGAACATGAGGTCGATGCATATTCATGTCTTAATCATATAAGGTTGATGCATGTTCATGTCTTTGTGTTCAGGAAGGTCGGTGCACATTGCACCTCGTGCTTTGCAAGGTCGATGCACATTGCACCTTGTTCTCAACAAGGTCGATGCTTATCGAATCCTGCCTCTAGCAAAGTCGATGCATATGCATGCATTCATTCTACAAGGTCGATGCACATGTTATAACATGCTTCATAAGGTCGATGCCCATGTAGAGTCTATGTCTAACAGGTCGATGCACCTTTGTTATTCTCTGGACTTTAGTCTAAGCTTTCATTCTTATTTAAGGCATCAGGTCGATGCTTAAGCTCTAGCCATCGCCTTAACTAGTCTACGCAACCTTACATGGTTTAGCTCGACAGGTCTATCTGTGCTTCATTAAGATCGGTGCATCTTCATTAATTCTTGTCTCCATCCATCATATCCATGCATGTAAGGTCTACCTATGTCTTACACAGGTGAGTGTACTGTACGTTTGCATCGAAGCATATACACATTTCATATTATATTTTTTTGGTCTGAGTATCTGACTATTATGATATTGGCTAAGTCTATATTTGTCTCATATTGACATTGTGTGAAGTCTATGCCTTGAACAGCTGACGATCATCCGGAGGGGAGACATTCTCTTCAGCCCACCAGAGTTGACATGGCGGCAGGCTGGTCTCCGGCGCCTTTGGAGGAGCGGGGCACCGTTGACCCGGCCGCGGCCTCCATTGGGCCAACAGCTCTAGGTATGTTGCTGTCGAATCAGGAACTTATGCCATCCATTCGACAAAACTCCTTTCCTCTGTAGTATCGATCACCATTTTATATGTTGGTGTCTTCTTTCAACTGTTCCTTCTTCCATGGAGCCCACGACAAGGGTCAACACAGCTGTAGCTGAAGAGGAGCTGCTTGTAGAGACTAGCATGTCTCCATCTCTATAAAGTGCCCATTTTGACTATTGGCGTCGCTGGAGTGCTAAGACCTTCCATTCTTTGCCTCACTTGCAGAGAGATCGACTACACGGGTACCGCCCACAGAACAGGGACCGGCACTTGTGGATAGCTCTTCTGCAATCCTGGAGGAGGGGACTTCTCACAGACCTGACCCGACGGACCCGACTGGCTCAGGTAAAAGCCATTGCGATCTGCACTTTTGGATCTTTACCAAGGTGGTTTTATCGTGGTGATACACTCACGAGTTTGTGCTCCTTTTTAATTCATTCAGGATCAGCAGAAGGAGCGGGAGCGGTGCCTATGGACTTTCCTGAGCTCGGAGTTGAATGGCCGGACATTTCTGCACTTGGGATGGCGTTGAATGCCACCATGGAAGATCAGCTTCTACAGGGTCTCGATCAGCTGATTCGTGTCGACCCATTGCCTACTATAGAGGCTTTGAGGGGTAGCTTGGAGGCATTTACCCGGAGCTATCACATGTTGGGTCTTCCTCGGGATGCATGGTCGACGAGGCTGACCGCGTTGTGGGGTGAGTTCGCCCATCTCCACGTCCTCCAGGAGCGGAGACAGAAGGCCCAGTTGCAGATTCAGGAGCAGGAGGAGCATTTGCACGGGTTTCGGGCGACCCAGGCGGAGACTGGCCTCCAGCTCGAGAGCGTTGAGGAGCGTAGCTGGAGGGCCTCTCTTCAGGTGGAGGAGCTGCAGAGAGAGCTTCGGGAGGCTGACGTCGAGCATTGTAGTGCTCGAGCTGAGGTAGAGACGTGTCGCCGCCGATTTGATGAGCTCCGAGAGGAGATTCTTCGATGCAAGACTCTCCTTGCCGAGTTTAAGAGGAGCGGACCTGGGGCTTGATGACCTTCGGCTACTTCTTGTACATAGGGCCCTCGCGCCCCATTTTTGTTCGAGTTACCCCCGAGGGCTTGTCTCGGGGCTTCATTGATGACATTAATGGATAAAGGACAGAATTCACCAGCTTTTAATTCCATCCTCTTGTATACATGCCCTTTCTTTTTCTCTTTTTTTTCTTTTCACTAGATCAAGGGCATTAAAGTCAACATGCACATAACACAACTGACGGGGGATATAACGGACCAAAGATGGGGCATTATAGTGAATATAACGCACCTCTCATGGGCCGTTATGCCCACTAGAATGTTCATAATCTATAGGAAACCACGGAATATAACGCATCTTAGTAGGGGCGTCATATGAATTTAATGCACGAGGGTATGAGCGTTAAAGGCAACGGACCTTTAACTCAACACACAGGGACTATAACGCACCAGGCAAGGCGCGTTAAAGTCACCCGAACATAAAAATCCACAGAAACTCAGACATGGATGATATAACGCACCAGATGGGATGCGTTAAATGACCATAATGCACCGAGGGTGGCGCGTTATGTCA
The DNA here is from genome assembly GCA_024336825.1 of Amorphophallus titanum. Taxonomy (NCBI): domain Eukaryota; kingdom Viridiplantae; phylum Streptophyta; class Magnoliopsida; order Alismatales; family Araceae; genus Amorphophallus; species Amorphophallus titanum. The sequence continues at coordinate 3,959,621 of JANBPO010004458.1, read as the reverse complement.
CCTGGGTTTCGCAACTCCGGAGTTCAGATTTGAAACCCCCTCCCGACCGATCGAAATCGACGGGGGACACGGCAGAATACAAAACCAATTAAACTTGTCAACCCATACCAACCATTCAAGCCTAAGCATGCCACTAGAAATGAAATATGATACCCATGGTATTAATTTCAACAATTAAATGATAATTTAATGCCTAAAAGATTAAAATTTAAACTAAATAGAAACATGTTCGAAACACGAGGCAACGGGTGTCGGACCACGACGCAAGTGGTACCGGCGGTGTCCTAGGGGGATAAGGTATCTATCCCCCTACCTGGATGACGACGAAAACGACGAATCTACGGTGAACCGACGAGAGGGTGACGCGGCACCTCACGGCCCGGCTCGACTTCATGCTCCGCGAATCGAGGAACGGTGGGCGTCAACGCGATCCTCGCGACGCGACCAATCTAACGGTACCTCTCCGGCTTCGATCAGTAGCCGTCTAGACCTGAAAATGAGAGAGGCACGTAAATTGAGAATTAAATCCCAAAATTATCCAAAAAGGAATTACACAGAAATCAAGGAAGATGGCGACGCATGGCGACGCAGAGGGTGTCAACGGATTCCTGGCGAGATGAGGAGTCCGATCCCCTACCTTTTGCGCGGTGAAGATCGTGAATCGGTGCAGATCGGGCGACGGGGGCCACGTCATCTTCGAGCTCGCACGCGTCTCTACGCTCCACGATCCGAGAGAAGAAGGGTACTGGCACGATCCTTGTGTCGAGCCCGCCCCGTCGGTACCCCGAGGTCTGTTTGGACAGCGAATCGAGTGAATGGGGGTGGAGGAGAGAGAACGTGTGGGATGGGGAGAGAGAGAGCGTGAGATGGAGAGAGAGAGTGTTTCGAGAGAGTGAGGAGAGAGAGAGTGGGGTGAGATATTTTGTGAAAATTTTGATTTTCTTATTTTTTTAAAAAATTACCTTAAATTACATTTAAACCTTTTTAAAACTAAAATTGTTAAAATGCTCATTTTAATTACTTTTATACGATAAGAATCGATAAAAAAAGTAATAATCTCGAGGAACAGATATCAAGGACCATGAGAATGCCTCAAGAGCACAACACCCACGAGAAGAAATGCAAAGTAGAGGGTTTTAATTCGTAGGAAAGCTGACAAATCTCCCATACTCACAACGCCAATGCCAACACCGAAAAATTGCTAGCAACAGCATGGCAACAGACGAAATCAAGGCATAGGAAGCTAAGACAAAGTCACATTGAGAAAAACAATTCTCTCGACTAGTGGGTAATTAGCCCACATGCTTCCACTGCACACTCAGGCAACGCACACCGACAATAGACGATGGAACTCACAAATAGAGGGAAAAGCCTTCTCAACACAACTGGACACACAGACTGAGGTGAAATGATACCTCGAGGCATCCAGAACCAACGTCTCGAACTGGACAAAATCATCGAGACACACGACAAGACCACCTGTCAACCCCTGGTCTCACCGGGTTGACCAGAACCAAACCTGACATACACAAACACACACGAACACCAGAACCTGGACAAGCACTCTTGGCCATCTCATCCAGGTCACAACCCTCTTAGGATATCAACAGACATCCACGGGTCATGGGCGAACCATGAGATCGAGCCAAGTCAAACAGAAATAGGAGCGGTGGACGAAGGCAACCCTCTGGGCAAAGCGAACCATCACTCAACTGCTAGGCGAATCCGACAGTCAAGGAACAACTGTTATGCAGCCAGAGACAAGGACACTGGCAGTTCTAGATTGAGTCGTTAGGGCACCGTCGCAGTCACTAAAGAGACCACACCCAGTCACCTAAACTGACTTATCCAGAAAACTACCGACAGACATACACTGCCCAAAAACACAATCTACGACAAACTGACACAGAACAGAACAGACCAATGGCCATCATGGCCAACAGGACTATAACGCACCAGCTTAGGGGCGTTACCTGCTATAACAGACCAAAGAAGGGGCGTTATGGCAGACATCCAAAACTCCAATACAGACAATATAAAGCACCAAGACAGGGGCGCTATATCAACATAACGCACCAGGACTGGCGCGTTATGGCCAACAGACCCAAAACATTAATATGGATAAGAAGCATATAACGGATCATAATGAGTCCGCCATAGCCACATGGCGCATAGGATTAGGCACGTTATATCAATCGCCGTACCCAGTCAAACATCGGTCAAACGCAACATGATGGACTAGCATAGGAGCATTAACCGACTATAACGCACAGGGAGAAGTCCGTCAGAGCGAACCGACCAACAGAGATAACAGTCTATTGTGGGACCGTTAAGGAAGGTGACGGTCTCTGGGATGACCGTTACACTAACACAGCGAGCAAAATAGTAGAATGGCCAAATCAGCCCGTTCCACGCCCCATTCACGTCGAAGCGTAGGTTGGTGCACATTGTTACCTTATGCATATGAAGGTCAGTGCATATTTGTCATATGCATGAAAGAGGTCAGTGCATGTCCAAGCCTTATGTATACCAAAGTCTGTGCACATTCATGCACTATGTTTATCAAGGTCGATGCACATAACCACATGCACATACTAAGGTCTGAGCACATTTGTATCTTTGCATATGCATAGTGTTCAGAGTCAGTGCATATTATGGTCTGTGCAGGCTTTCAGGTCAAACTATTACACTTATGGTCTGTGCATCTTCTCTTATACCCTAAGGCATTCTACAGAACATCTATATGACAAGTCTAAGCATAAGTCATCACTTCATAATTGTCTATGTATGAATTCCTCATGCTAAGTGTTTGACAAAATGTCTTCCATTTTTGTTGGTAGGGATTTAAGTTTAAAATGGCTTTAAGGCATTTTTTATCCATTGCTCGTGAAAGCCCAGTAAGGCACGTGATCCCAAGAAGCTCATCATTGGGCACGTGATCCAAGGGAAGTTGTAAGTGAAGATTGGCCACGTGGATAGCACATTTTCTGTATCTGACACGTGTAGGCCAGTGATGATTTCCTGAGTTATTTATCGAAAAAGATTGGGCGGGAACATTCCCTTCACATGCGGAGTAGCTATCTCTGAGGGGACCACTTGTATCTCAGGTGCCATATAAATAGAAGACCTCTATCATCTAGAGGAAGAGAGAGAGAGAGATCACAATTTTGAGCAAACCTGAGCTAGAATATACGGCATGATCCAGAGAAGAAGAGGAGAGCAGCTGTAAGAGAAAGAATGAAGCTCTGAGAGTTAGAAAAATAGAGTACCGTAGTTCCAGTGAAAGTGCGTGAAAAGAAAAGGAGAGGGAGTCATATAGCAGTGAGGAAGATAGAGGAAGAAAGAGAGCAAGCTTGAGGAGAGGAATCTGAAGATCCTGAAGATTCGTTCAACTGGTTCTTGGATCAGATCCAAACCAGATTTGCTCCTGCGTGAGCTATAGTTTTCAGTTTTTATTTCCAGCTTTCCGTTGTTGCAACTCATCGTTTGATTTTTCATTTCTGATTTCATCAAGCTGTGTGTCAGCGATAGCCAAGCTGTAATGCTCAGTGAGCAAGGTGGATACCTCGAATAGCAAGCTGTGATGCTCAGCTGTTTGTAAGCAAGCTGTGAATCTCAGCGGACGCAAGCTGTGGTGCACAACAGTAAGCCACACTCAGATTTGAGTGTGGGGTGGACGTAGGTCTCTAGTAGAGACTGAACCACCTAAAAATCTCCTTCTTATGTGATTGTTACATTGTCTATCTATTTCGATAGATGAATGCCTAGGAATGCTTCTGATTGAGTTTTATTGTGAATGCAAGATCATTCATCTGATCTAAGTGCGACATCAATCAAAGAAGTGTAAGCAAGGTGCACGAGTTGTGTTTGAAGTTGTATCCTCGGATGGAATAGTGATCCTAGAGATGTATTTTCTGAGGAAGGAATTGTGGGTCCCAGTTGGTAGTTGTGAACGACTGGTGAGGCTAGCCGAGTGGTCAGCCATGATAATGCCTGGAAGAGGCCTAGTTAAGTCTGAGAATTCAGAATGTTGTAGGAAGGACCCAATTGTGGTAAGAATCTGTAATGTCTGGAGACTAGTCTTGTTTGGCGCACCGTTGACCAGACTCCTATGGTGTTAAGGCGTCACTTGTCTGCCTTGGAGATGTGTGTCATGATTTGCTAAGATGGTGTCCTGTGGCTCGATAGCGAGAGCGGAGCTGAGATTGGCAGGTGTCCATTTGGAATAATTGTGATGAAGATTCGATGAGATTGTATAATGGACGATGCCTGAGTACGGAGATCCCAAGAGGGATGTCACCAAGTTAGAGCCTTGGTCTCGTGGCCAGCATGGGTGGAGTTCCCTGTAAGCCTAAGTCTAGAATCAATATGAACCAAGGGATGTGGAGTCTTGTCATTTGAGTTCACCGTGCTCCCCTAAAAGGGTAGAGCAGGCGTGAGGATCAAAATCGGATGTAGTGTCTGAATGTGGACTGACTTGAGAAGCGGTAATGGTCAGTGCGAGAGTTAACGGATGGCCCAACGAGATTTAGAATGAGCTTATTGGGCCCTATGAAGGAGCATGTAAGAGGAAGGGTGAGCGAGTAAGGGTTTCCCATTGACAAGAAGTTGATGGTTGATGGATGGATTTTCACAGACAAAAGATGCCTATTGAGGTGTATCGAGAATTGTGAGAGCCGTGAGCACGTGAGGCCTTGGGTGGCCATTATGATATGCCTTTTCCTAAATTAGATCTGGGATCTGTTGAAGGTTTGTGTTTGGACCGGAGCTGATCTAGTGCTATTATTACCGTTTGGATTGTCAGATGTGAGAGCGTCTGTGGCAAGGAGCCGACGGAGTTGTGGCAGTCTATTGAGGTGACTGCGTGAGCTAGTCGAGGCTTAGTGATGGTTGTCCCTCGTGAAGGGCATAAGGTCAGTCACCAGAATAAGAAGTTGATGTTTGGTTGGTACGTTGAGCATGAATTTTATTGGCGGCAGCGATGCCATGGTTGGAGTACCGTTGTAACTGAGGTAGTGCCAGACTCGTATCCTTACGTATGCTATGCTCGCTCTGAGAATTGGTGTATTGTGTTGTGAAGCTAGATGTTCATGTTCATGATCATAGTCTGGCTGTGTTCCTCGAGAGAGGTGGTTTCACAACAATTGAGGTTTAGCTAGAGCTCTGGGAGAGTTGCCAGCTGGATGAATCATTCTTCCCCGTTGAGATGATCATTGCCTTAAATTTTGAGGATGAAATTTTTGTAAGGGGTTTCCATCGACAGCCAGGTCATAGCATAACCCACTATTTCCATTTCAAGGATTATATATATGATCTGAATGACAAAGGAGGTATTGACTGGGATGAAATGAGAAAGGTCGTGGCCTCAATGAAAGCAAGAAGGCCTTCACGTTAGCAACAAGGTCCGCAGCAGCAACAGCAAGCTCCTGCACCCCAGCCAAACATGGGGATTGTTTATAATCCACTACTAGAGCACCCGATTCAAAATCAACAAGTAAACCATGTTACCTCCATCCAGGAAGTGGAGAGAGGACAAGGATGGCATGAAGAAAGCACCTCAATCGGGGCCGTAAATCAAACCTCCACTCAACCACCTTAGTTATTAAGAAATCTCCAACCTGCACCTTCTACCCAAACGCCCCGTCCCCTCATAATCTCCACCATTCCAGGGACGCTTACCACCAACCCCACTCCACCACGGCCTCTTCTTATACGCAACCCCATGAATTCTCCTTCGCCACAAAATCTTTCTCCCCCAAATCCTTCACTAAGCAGACCCCTCCATATTCGCCCCTCGCCAGTGCCCGTTTCCCCTCAAGTTCCACCACAACCTACCCCGTCTGCCCCAAACCTGCTTCCCAGGCCTCTCCTTTTTCATCCAACCGTTACACCGGCCGTCCAACCTCCACCTTCCATTAACCCTCAACCGACGAGGCCCCTCATACGAATTCCTCCTTCTACCAATCCTTCCCCAGTGACCAACATACCTTCTACCGTTCCTTCCACAAATGCCACGTCCTCTAACCCTTCACCTAACCCGAGCCCGATAGAGGCACCCACTTCACAAACAATGGTGCTCTTTAGTGGACGCATATTCCACCGCGTATTTCCCAAGCGAGAGTAGGAGCCGGTACAAGAGCAAGAAGAGCAAGAACAAGAATCTATACCACACACAGTATGGTTTATTAAAGCATTTGGATAAAACTTCATCTCAGATCTCTATTTTGGAACTCATTAGAAGATCTACCACTCACAAACTGGCTTTAAAGCAATATTTGCATAAAGTGATGGTAAACGAAGATGTTGTAAATCTTGTTTTGATGTTTTGATGATGGCCAACCATATTGGTTTGATGATGGTCTGCCTTGTTTAGTGCTCCTGTGCCTTAGCTTTGTAGAGTCGAAGCTTCCCTTCAGAAAGTCCGTGCATAGTCAGTGCACATCTTGCATGACCTTGTGACTTAGAGCCCATGCACATCTATCTAAGGCATGAACTAAAGTCCGTGCAGTGTCTTGAAGGTGGTTCAAATTAGGTCAAGGGATAAAATCATAAAGTCCGTGCATGTCTAACACTAAGTCCATGCATGTACAGTGACTCCATCTAAGTCCGTGCATTGCAAAGTCCATGCATGTTCTGGCCTTGGCCAAGAACATGAGTCACCCTCTCTCCTCCAACCTCACCCCTCTTCCCCATCCCACCTCCCTCTAGTGCACTCCCATCCAAGCCCTACTTTCCAACAACTCTAACTCACCCCACCCCCTCCACCTCTGCCCCCTCAGCCCTCCAAGAGACCCCAGCCACGTCCTCCCACTTCCATAACCATTAGCCATTAACCCCTTGCTGTGCAGCCTCCCCTTCTTACTCCCTTGGTCACCACAAGGTTGCAGCTCCAGTGGCAGGTCGCAGGTAGACTATAAGGGGTCTGGAAACTACAGCTTCTCGGGCACTTCCTGAACTCTTCTGGTGGCAAACCATATACCACTGTAAAGGTCACCCAGTGGGATTTCCAGGCGTGGTGGTTTCGTCTTTGTTTGAGCTCCGAGCTGTCCGTGAGAGTGATTCTTCCCCGACTACGCAAGAACTCTCAAGCAGCAAACCAGAGCCCTAGAAAAGTTTCCACCATGGTCACTCCCTGGCCGATCTAGGCATGCAACTTGGCTGAGGGCACCTTCTACTAGTCCTATGTCATCCCCAAGAAGCGGAATGCAGTTCGGACCCCGGCATCAAGAGTTCCAAATTTTCTTCTGAAGTCGCGCCAAGTTGGTTCCCCTGTTCCTAAACTGACCCAACTCCACCTTTCTGGCCAGTACGATCAGCCCTGACATCGCCTGAGGTTGCTATTAGTCCCGTCTGAAAGAAGGCTTGTCCACCGTCCTCACGGTACTAGCCCCGCCTCCATCCGAGCTCAGGACTGTCTGTGGCACCTCCATCTTCCAGAAGTAATACCCTGGGAGCGGCCAGCACCAGTTCTATCCGACACTGTTCCAAGATCTACACCAGCTAGCGACCGTCTCAGGGTAAATTCATAAAATTCAAGCATCTTCCTGGGCCAAGTCAGAGAGTGTTGGCTCTAGTCTTAGTCCGTTTGGAGTCCGGGAGTGTCCGTGGCGGTGCCCACTTTGTCTGACTGTCTAGCGATTCCAGAAGCTGGCAGCACCGACGAGGAGCCCGACGCATCAAGTTTCTAGCTCTATCCCCTCCCCTCGCTTGGCGGGCTGAAGGCCCCTCCCTGCGTGGAGGTAGTTTTGGTTGTAAATCATTAACCCCCACCCCAAGAACCCCCACCTGCGTGAGGTGTAGTGCTGTAACTATTTTAATTTCAGGTCAAGTGCCACCGCCGTGGCATGCTGGTGCTTACCCACGCCTCCCCGCTCGCCCTCGTCTCCGATCGGGATCAGTATTTTCACACCGGTCAGGTGAGTGACTGATACCCCTTGGCTGGTTACATGCTTTGCTGTTTTAGTATCATCTTGAATGCCCGTCAGACGGTGAGCCGAGTGCCCAGACTTGCACACCACTTCTAGTGTGCCCACCGTGGATTGTGAGTGAGTGCCACCCAAACCCGCTCCACACTCATTGGCATTGGTTGCCTCAGCCACCTTCCAAGCTTCATCATCATCTAAACATCTCATGAGCATTCCATTGAGAGTGTGCCTGTACAATTCTCCAGCAATGATGGTGTATCTTGAGGTGGCTCTTCTAATAACCTTACACTCCTCGGCACTTGTCCCTTCTAGGAACGATCCATCTTTACAATACAACTCAATTTCAAGATACCATGGCTATTCTTCTTCTTCCAAGATCTCATCCAACTCTGCCAAAGAAACCTCCTTCAAATCTGTCTTCTTAGCCCTTGCTTCTACATTTCTCCTAAGGTTGTCCTACCAAGTATCCTGAAGAGAAGGGGCGTCCAACCTTTGGATGACGATAGTCTCAGTGCTTCGACTGAGAGGAAAGGCCAAGGAAGAAGCAAGCAATGCCAGCGCATCAGCAAGGATATTTTGAGATCGAGGAGCGTGAATGTAGATCAACATATAGAATTGCCCAGCCAAGAGAATGACCAAATCTTGATAGGGCTTCAGCTTCGGGTCACGAGTGCGGTATGTCAACAGAACTTAGCACAGAACAAGCTGAGAGTCTCCTATGATGTTCAAGTAATGCGCGCCTAAGAGGTAGGCATGCTTCAATCTGGCCAAGAGAGCTTCGTGCTCAGCAATGTTATTGGTAGCAGGAAAAGAGAGCTGATATGCAAGAGGGATCGTCACCCCTTCCGGAGTGAGGAGAACAACACCTATCCCTCGACCTTGTGAGTTGAGTGCACTATCAAAGTGTAGAGACCAGAAGGGATGATGAGTAACAACAGAGAGATGCTCATCAAGGAACTCATCCTGAATAGAGTCAGTGCAGGGGATAGGAAGATGGGCGAGATACTCAGCGATGGCATATCCTTTGATTGTCTTCTAAACGATGAATGTGATATCAAACTGAGAGAGGAAGCTCTGCCAGGGAGCTAACCTACTAGAAAGGTTATGCTTTTCTAAGAGATAACGGAACGGGTCCATTCTAGAGATCAGCCTAACCTGGTGGGCTAAAAAGTAATGCTTCAGTTTCTTAGCTACCCAAACTAGTGTGCCACAAGTTTTCTCCATGTTAGTGTACTTGGCCTCTGCCGAGTTAAACAACCTAGATAGGTAATAAGCTGTCCGCTCTTTACCCTCATCGTCCACTTGTGCCAAGACAGCTCCTAGAGAGTCCTCAATGACAGAAATGTATAGGATTAGGGGTTTTCCCGGGATAGGAGGTCGCAGAACCGGGGGATTGGACAAATAAACCTTCAACTCCTCATAGGCCTTCTGACAGTCTTGGTTCCATTCAAATTTGCCCCCCGCCATTAGCAGTTCATAGAATAGGCGACACCTCTGAGAATGTTGGGATATAAATCTTCTAATAAACTATAGGCTTTCAATTAATCCTGGCTACCTTATAACATGGTCACAGCCCTCATAGGACATCAAAGACATCCACGGGACAACGGGCAAATCACAAGGCTAAGCCAAGATAATTGGAAGCCAAAACATCGGGAAAACAACACCCTGGGGGTAAACGGTCGTATGCCCGACCGCTAAGCAACCCTAAGCGGTCAGCCAACAGGCCGCTAGCCACCCACGGAGACACAGACACATGGCGGTCACAAACAAGGCCACGAGGGGACTGTAGCGGTCATTCCTTACGCCGCTAAACCCAGTCAACCCACCACCGACTTACTCAGTCAAACCACCAAACGGTCTAACATAGAACCGTCACACGGACCTAAGTGGTCTACCAATGGGCCGCTAAAGGAACCGACTCAACCGACTTAAACTCTTGACTTTGGTCAAACAGGAAGTAGTGGTCTACCAAAGGGCCGCCACAAGACTCTAACGGTCGGAGCTAGGACCACTAGCCCGAACCGACCTAAAATCGTCGACTAATTCAAACGATGCTTAGCGGTCTCATGTAAGGCCGCCAGAGCAAGCTTAGTGGTCTATCGTAAGACTGCACAGCCCAACTAATCCAACACTAACGTCTAGCGGTCAACTAATGGGTCATTGGACGAAGCTTAGCGGTCCAACAATGGGCCACTAGCCACAAGAAATAGTCTATCGCGAGACCGTGAAGACCAGAACCGACTTAAGACCAAACGGTCGATGGCTGGACCACTGGAGGGAAGAAATGGTCTCTGAAAGGACCGCTAAGGTGATACGGTGGGAAAAATAGGGGATCGACCGAAACTCGACCTTTCCACGCCCCAATCGCGTCTAAACGACGGGGAAATAATCCTAATGACCAAATACACCTTCCACAGTCCAGAAGGGATCAATTAGATGCGAAAATGATAAGAAATGGGCGATTCCAGCGAATCGACCCTAATTGAATCACATGGGTTCCCGGGCTCCTACCGGTCTTAAATGACCACCAATCGTAACGAAACTAGCAGAAATGGAATGCTAACATGTTGGGGGTTCCAATGATACCAATTTAGCACGAAACCGTCATCGGGAAAGGGGAACTCGCCGTACACCCCCCGAGGTATGATTTCATCCAAACGAAGTGAAACTCGCTCAAAGTCACACTATTCGGCTCCAAATCGTGAGGAAACATAGCAGAGAAGTAGGTGATCCATCTCCCTACCTCCACCGAAGTTCTCACGCGTCGAAGTGACTAAACCGTCTCGAAAACCATCGCACGAACCCGAACACGTTGACTTTGAATCCACCGAGGGATCGTGCCAATGCCACGCTCCATCCTCCACGCTAGCACGCTCCACGATCACTCCACCGCGTTCCTGCCTCACCCGTCTCGCCACAGTCATGCACCCCTGGAGAGAGGAGAGAGAACCGAGCTTAGAAAGGTCTATCTTCTCCACCCAGTCACCTCCAACCAGTCCCACCCATTTCCCTCCAACCGATCCCACCCAAGCACCTCTAACCAAGTGGGCCATAGTTGGAGGCAAAGCACCCCGCATGTAGAAGAGCCTAGGTCCACAACTAAGCCGAGTTCTTATGGGCGAGTCCATCACGTTGCTCCTACTCCAAACCCCACCATTGCCGAACTCTTCAAACTCATTTCGGATAGGGTGGATAGGATGTGTACTCAAATTGAAGGACTCTTGCCTGAGTTTAAGGAGGTAGTAGCCGGTAGTCCTAACCTGGTGCCATCTACGGTGCCATCCCAAAGTCCTCTCCCCATCATGGAGGATCCTCTTCCCCCACCTGTGATAGCTCCGTTGCCACCACCTTCACCTTTCAAACTTTATTCGAAATTATCTCAGTCGGAGCCACCCGTACTTCTAACGGGGAAACTATTCATAGAGGAGTCACTACATAGCTGGCTCGAGACGGTTGGTCCCTAGGACACTGTGCTACCCATCCATGGACCATGCACTACAAGTAGTGCCCGTCAACTCCTTCCACATAATGTTCTGGTCTAGTCACCACATAGATACCTTGGAAGACCTTCTCAAGGGATTAGACTATCAATGGAAGTTGACGCATATGTTGGCCCTAGGCTTCGACCAGTCCACGAGTCGTAGCTTCACGCATCCCGCATTGGGGTCTATTACCTCTGTGTACACCGTGGGTTATGTCACCACGGAAGTTCTTTTGCTCCTCTCCATGCTAGCCGAGCCCGACTTCATTCCCCATTTCCCAAGGGAGGAACCTTATTTTGTCCATCGGACCACGGTCCCATCTACCCCAGTGCATGAAGGTGACCACCTACACCTTCAAGAATTTCATGCTTGGGACCGTGACATGTGGGAACCCAGCTCGACAGGTCACACATTCTTTGACCCCTTCGACCCCGTCCCTAGTGAATCCCTTGACCCACCACATCTACTCCACTTCTTCAGGGGGGTCCACTATCACACCCCTTTCTCATGGGCCGGACCACCTACACCCATCGAGCCTGCTCTTTGGCAAGAGGCACATGCATATAGGGGTGATGAAAGAGGTGAATTCAGCTCTCCTAACCCTCCCCAGCCTCCCCAGTCTGATGGGACGTCATTGCACGCATGGTTCACTTTAGGATATCTAGGAGTCCATGATTCTACCGACATTTGGTTGCATCTTGTGTATGCATGGCACACATTCAGATGTTATGATCCACCATTGCATATGTATGGGTCAGTCTAACAGTAGGTTTGTTTAGGGTCTTGTGTGAGTCTGATTTTTCTTTATTTGTCAGAGTCTATACATACATGTGTCGAGCATTTTAGGAGTCGCATAGTCGGTCTCATGTCAGCTCACCTACCTGATTCGGAGAGAGAACTCAATAACCTAGATTCAGGAACGTTCTTGGACAGCTCCTTCAAAATCCCTCGAAATCTCCCTAGATACCCTATAAAATTTAGGGCTTTTACTACCAATGGAGGGGTAAATGATGTCCCCATCACTCTCCGTGGATTTGACCCGTATTCATCACTATATTCAAAACTCAAATTTTATTGTTAGTACAGAATTTTTGAAATTGATTGCGCGAGTTTTTAACGACGAGCTTCCCGTTCCATCAGCTATCGCCTTAGCCAACTCTCAGTTGTGCTTTGGCCACTGTGTTAAGCTATTTCTCACCCCCGTCTTCTATTTTGCATCCCAGTGAGACTATTTGTCACTACTTCTGCTTATTTGTTACTCATAATAGCCAGTTTTCACCCTTGTGTGTTTTTGGCTGACGAGAGTCTTGAGCTTGACTGGACCCTTGACTCATTTGTAGTCAATTTGACTGAAGTCAACTTTAAGGTGACCTTGGTTGGAATCACTTTGACTTATTTGACTTTAGGTAAGTCAACTTTTGACTAAAGTTTGGCTTCATCTTAAACCAGGGTCATCTCTTCGTCACAGCTTACAAGCTTCTTAGCCCAGTTATGAATTTGTTGGCCTTAGAATCCATTTTTCACTGTTAACATAGCATTTGTTACTCTTGTTGCTCTTTTTTTCCCCTTAGAAGCCACTTGTCACCTCTGGTGTCACTTGTTAGCTTTATTTGAAGTCGGCCCTTTGCTACGTCGACATTGTTAGAGTGCTGCGTCAACGTAGCCTAGTGTTTCTACGTCTCAGCTTCTTCACTCTTCAAGGCTTTTAGCCTTACAATCAATTATTCACCATTAAAGAGGTATTTGTTACCTTTGTTGTCCATTTGTCACTGCTGCCTAGCTATTTTTCACTCTTATCCACTTCAACCATCGCCCTTGTTACTGTTTCTTGTTCAGTTGGAGAGTTCTTCTGGCCTGTGTGAAGTCTGCCTTTGGCTGCGTCGACGTACAAAAGATGTTGCGTTGATGTAGCTTGATTTTTCTTCTTGTTGGCTTTCTTTATCACAAGCCCCCCTATTTGTCACCTCTATCTAGCTATTTTTCACCTCTAATACACATTTGTCACCACTACATATATATTTGTCACCCTTATTGAACTCAAGCCATCGCTATTGTTCCATTTTTCACCATTGCAAGCTTCAAAGTGCTGGCGTCAATGTTACTACCTCCTGCGTCGAGTCCATCCTTCAACGTGTTGAGCTATTTTTCACCGTTAGGCTTCATTTGTTATAGCTATCAAGCTATTTTTCACACTTAGACTAGGGCTCTACCAGGTGACTTTGGTTGATCAAAATTTACAAATCGATCGACCATTTTTCATATAAAACACATCTTGAACTGCTAAAGAGAAGTGGGATCTTCTGAGAGGAAGAGTCCACCGAAGAGTGAAGAAGCTACTTCCTCGCGCCGGAGAGGTGAGATGAAGTGAAGAGAGGGGAGTGAGGGTGAGGGGTTGTTCCTAGGGGGTGAAGCCTGTGCTCTCTCTCCCTCCTCCGTCAAATGTTTCTCTCTCTCTCCGTCGAATGTATTCTTCCCCCCTTTTTCTGTAATGCTTTCGTTTCCATCTTCTCTGTATCAAGACTCCTTCCCCGTCGGTGTGGATGAATAAAAGGAAAAACCATTTTGCAAGCTCAGTCTTCTTTGTTTCGATTCTTGCTCCCCTTTCTCGCTCTCTGATCATCCAGGGGCCTTTGAGGTCTGCCATTCCATGGCATGAACCTCAAGGTAACCCACTCGATGGATGAATATTTCTTGCCCTGCTGTGACAAACATTTGTCCCGTGTCGAAGCATCATCGCCCGTGAGTCGTGGTCGCTCTTGAAGGCTAGCCCTCGAGCGTTTCACACTCACACTTGGGTTGTCAGACCGCCGTGAGGCCATTTCGAATTTTGAGGGTCACCTCGGAACAATCTGATTGGTGGCCTTCTATTATCTCTAGCAAGTCTTGGTCCGAGGGAGGTGCTACCCAATTTTCGCTAGGGGGCTAAGAACACTGAAGAATAGACTGAAGCCTCTATGAACAAACCAACTAAATAAAACACTTAAGTGCCCATGCTGATTCATCTTAATAAACGATTAAAACTCTTTGAACCTCCTCATTACCAGCTTGATTCATCCACAGAATGAACAAATCAACCATTGAGCCAACCTACGGGTGAAAGAAAGAAAAAAACACAATAAAGGCTTTGAAACAACACCCCACAAGTTTGTTCCGGCGTGGGCTAATCCGGCGCGATCACTATTCCACAGCGCCAGTTTAACCCCACTCTCAAGAACCCCATTTCTTGCCAAATCTGCCCCCCCCCTTGTTCACTCTCTACCCGGTGCACCCCCATTTCTTGCCAAATCCGGTGCCCCTTTAAGCCTCTATTCCGACGCGGTCACTGTAGCTTGCTATTCCGGCGTGCCCCTCGCTCACCCCATACCTGACGCGCCCTCCTTTGTGGCACCTAAACCAGTGTGGTCACTGTAGCTTGTTATTCTGGCGCGGTCATATCTGGCACGCCCATTTCATGCTCTTTGATTCGGCGCGCTCCAATTACAAGGCTATTCTGGTGCACCTTCTTAACACAAAAAAAGGATAAATAGCCAATAAAAAAAGGGGAAATGTTCAAAACTAGAATGAAAAGATCAATTTTGATAAAAAATGAAATAAACACTATCACCCTCTCTATAATCAAAATTTTATTCTGGGGGCTCCGCCCCCGCAAACCCCCACAAGGGGTGCTACCCCCTCAAATGCCGTGACCTGGTGGTTCGATCTCAATCTAGAGATCTACGTCCACCCCACACTCCAACTGGAATGTGGCTTTCTCTGCTGATTCACAACTTAAATTGCTAGGCTACACAGCTTGCCAACACCGCTGACTAACAGCTTGCGCTGGAGAGTTACAGCTTAACCCGATCAGAGAACACTTCTTTGCACGCTGAGGAATTACAGCTTGACCTCTGCTGACAAACAGCTTGAAGAACAAGTTCAAAAAAATGAAGAAACAAAAGCAAGAAAAACACGAAGATCCCAAATGGGAAATGTACCTCAACACTGAGCAATCTTAGCTTTGGTTTTGAACTAGAAGACTGAGTGACCCTTTTCTCTCACAATTTCTCGTAATCTCTCTCCAATTCACCCTTTGACCAACCCTTCTCTTCTCCTCTTTTTCTTCTCTCTTCTTCTTCTCTGGATCGCATAGGATGGCTTCTGCTCGTCTGGAAGTAGTTCTCTATCAATCTTCTCCAGGAAGGAGAAAGCCTTCTTTTATACCAGCAGCAGAAAGGGCGTGTGCCTTCCACGAAATCCTGCCATAAAACCTTCACATGTGGTAGCATCCTAGCACTGCATCTAGTCTTGGATCACATGCCACCCTCATTTTTCCACGAAGCATTACCTTTTAACACAGAAGTAAACATTAGTTCAGTTAAGATTATACTTCTCAGAAAAAGATGCACGGGGTATGCACAAAGTATGAGTGAACTGGCTGCAAAGGATCTGCACGGACTTACTACTACTAAGGCAGTCTCAGTGCAGACCTGCTCAGACTTGTCCTGACTAGAAAATATGCATGGGGTTGTTATGTGCTCAGACATCAAAAGGGCATACACTGACTCTACAACAGTGTATGCTCCAACTTCGATGACCAGCGAACAAAAAGTGCACGGGTTTTATTTCAGACAGAATGTGTGGGGATAGAGACATGCACGGAGTTCAGGTGCATAAATGAAAAGATGTACGGACTTGTGTTCAGCCAGAGAAAAATGTGCACGGGGTTTAAACCATAAGTAAAGCATGCGCGGACTTGATGTCCTGCATGCAAGGAAAAAATGCACGGACTTTACATCCTACTTGCAAGGAAAGATGCATGGACTTTATATCCAGCTTGCAAGACAAAAATGCAGGAACTTTACATCCTGCTTGCAAGGAAAGATGCACGGACTTTACATCCTGCTTGCAAGATAAAAAATGCATGGACTTGTGTTCAACAGAAAAGTCTGCACGGGGTTTGACAAGCACCGACTCTGTGAAGAAGTGCAAGGACTTTATGAGACCGTGCAAGGACTTTGATGAACAATAAGAAACATGCATGGGGTTTAATGTGCACAGACATGAGATGCTCGGGGTTAGGCTCAACACAAAGTGCACGGACTTTGACTCTTCTACAAGTCACGCGCCATGTGACCCACTGGTCACATCTGAAATAGATCACCGGCACCGTACACTGCCTGCCTGGATGTGACTCACCACAACGGGAACACGCCGCACGAGAACCACTAATTGACCCCTGTCGCTGCAAAGGTGCCGACTGCTGAACACTGCCTGAAGAAGCCTGCCGTTGCTCTCGACCCTCCTTCTTCTTCTTCTAGAAACTCTTCCTGAAGAACCTCTTGATCTTGGCGCCAAAAGATGTAGAACCCGCCGTTGAAGCCACCAGAGTCGAAGCTCCCGAACTACCAGAAGGAAGCTGGAATGTGTTATGCTACTGGGTAGTCGTCTGCTGGCTGCGGCTTGACGAGGACTGCCCCTGACTAATCGGTCCACGTGTCCTCTGCATATCCAGCTCCAAAGACGCCGCTATACGAGAAGCCGTCTCCAAATCAGTGGCAGTGTGCACAATCAAATGGTGCCTCATCTCCTGCCACAAGCCCTGGACGAACTACTCGGTCTTCACCCTCTCATGGTCCATGATGTGAGGTGCATAACGACCCAATACAACAAATCGGGCCCTGTACTGCAACACGGACATGTCACCCTGTACCAGCTCTAGAAACTGACGCATCCTATGCGTAGCAACATACTCTGGGCAATAAGCATGCTCAAAAGCACTGACAAAGTCACTCCACAAGATCTGCTCAAGGGGGCGAGATTGAAAAGATGTCTTCCACTCGGAAGTCCACCACTCTCGAGCCGTGTCCTACAACTGGTTGCAAGCCAACATCACCCTGTCCTTCGCAGTACACCGCATGGAACTGAACACCTGCTCCATCTCGTCGAGCCATCTCTGAGCCAAATCAGGGTCTGGCTGGCCGTCAGAGTAAGGTGGATGGAACTGCATGAAATCCCTCACTGCTCGACTTGGCCCACCCTTGGTCGACGAGCCCTCACCAGCCTCTTCGCCGAACTACTGCGATATAAGCTGGTACATGCCACGGAAGAAATCCTTAGCCCCCGGAATCCTCGCAGTATCCGCTGCCTCGGTGGTCGCCAGTGGCACTCTGCTCTACTCCTGCTGAACCTCCTACTAGATCTCCTGAACCTCTGTCGACTGTCCCTGCTGATAGTGAGTCCTCCGCCTCGGCGCCATGCTCACTCCTAAAGCAAAAGACAAAAAACACAGAAACGACAAGGTCAACAAAACACACAATGCTCGATGCCAGCGCCAACTGTACATCATTGCTGTGGACTAGTGCATCACTACAATTACTTATGATTCTCGTATAATCCCACAACCGCGCTCTGATACTAGCAGTAACGACCCGAGAATCTGATTGCCGGGAAGGCCCGATAACCTGAGACTCGTATCGCCACCCACGAGGCCGAAGACTCGGAAGGGTTAAAAGGATGGTGTGGAGATTTCGGTCATGTAAAGAGTTGGGTGCCTATAAATAGGACCCAACCCCCCTCCATTTGTAAGAATTGATGCTTGAGAAATTGAAATTCACTTTGAGTGAATTCTTCCTCCCCTTCTAGGAGTGTGACTCTCTCTCTCTTCCCCCTTTCTCCTCTTGGTCACCTGCACCCCCTCTCCCTCTGTAACGACTCAAGATTCGAATATCGGGAATTACACGATACCATTCAAATCCTGACCTGTCGCCCATGAGCCGGAGGGCTCAGAAGGGCTAAAAGGAGTGTGGAGGTACATAAAAATATGAAATAATGCAGGCAACAACAATATAATAATAATGAACAAACTAACTACAGAGTCTAGTCCAAATAATGCACAGTCTACAGGGAAAGGAACATATCCAATGCCAAGTGAACACTCGGCCCCGCGAGCTGGCAACACAGAACCCCCGCGCTGCACTCCCGAATCTTGAGGAAGAACCATTACACCTGAAAGGCAGGGGGTGACCCTCATCCCATTGGCTCAGTAGGAGTCCCGCAGAACCCCAATCGGAAACAACGGTGGCAAAGGGAAGTAGTAACAATAGCAGAAGTAGCAACGACAACAATAACCACAACGGCAACGGAGGGAACAGTCGTACACGAATCTCTAAGCACGGTGGCCGCTGAAATCACGGATCTACAGCTACTCCTACCGAAATAGAAACCAACACCCCAATCCCTCGGTCGGGGGACCACCAAACTACGAATCACCCTGGTCACGCCACCAGGGGAAGCATCACGACACCTCTGTCGTGGAGGCCTGCACTCACAGACGAAGGCCCACTCTGAGACCATGCAGTCTGGAAACAAGGTCACGACCTCACCGTCGTGAACCCTACACTGCCTAGGGAGAACCCTCGGTAACGTCCATCGGAACCCTAGACCTCTACATCGGAAAAACATCCAAAAAATATAAGCTAAACCACGCCCCGCAAACGAGAAAAGGAAACTCGAGTCACGAGACTCTTACGTCATGTGACGGGAGTACCTGCACAATAGAAGTATGGCCAGAAGCATTCATTGACATCTTACACTGCGTCACAATGTCTCCCTGCATGCCCCAGGCAGAGACTGAGACACTCACCAAGCATCGTAAACACGGACAAGTTGGGGTTGTGCTCGTCAGCACGGGTCTGACGCCCCCAACCACGTGTGCACATACAGACCATGCGCTCTTGGTCAGGCCCTCTAGCTGGTTTTCCCCCCAGCCCCGTCGCAAGTTGCAAAGACGAGAGGCCCTATGGTAACCAGCCTAAAAATCATCTCTCGGGGTCATGCTCTCCACCACTCCCAAGTGGGTCCGCACATGCGTGTGCAGGAAAGCTACGACTAGTGGATGGGTCACCAACGTGAACTCCGAAACCCACGCACGCAGGGCGGTAAAGTTGGTAAAGTGAGAAACAAAAAATCCTCTCCTTCTCCGCTCTTTACCGACGAGGGTCATCGACTGCGACATCCTATCAACGGTGACCTCAGCATCACTCCATGATGGTGGTGACCCCTACACTCTCGAGAGCCCAGCCACCCCAGTCCCAGTACCAGTCCCAGTTCCAGCATTGTGGCTTTAACACCTTCACAGGCCAGCCACCCCAGTCCCAGTACCAGTCCCAGTTCCAACATTATGGCTTCAATGACTTTACAGGCCAGCCACCCAAGTCCCAGTACTAGTCCCAGTTCCAGCATTGTGGCTTCAACGCCTTCATAGGCCAGCCACCCAGTTCCAATGCCAGCCTCCAGTCCCAACATTGTGGCTTCAACGCCTTTACAGGCCAGCCACCTAGTTCCAGTACCAGCTTCCAATCCCAGCATCATGGCTTCAACGCCTTCACAGGCTAGCCACCCCAGTCCCAATACCAGTCCCAGTTCCAGCATTGTGGCTTTAACACCTTCACAGGCCAGCCACCCCAGTCCCAATACCAGTCCCAGTTCCAGCATTGTGGCTTCAACGCCTTCACAGGCCAGCCACCCCAGTCCCAGTCCCAGTACCAGTCCCAGTTCCAGCATTGTGGCTTCAACGCCTTTACAGGCTAGCCACCCCAGTCCCAGTACTAGACCCAGTTCCAGCATTGTGGCTTTAATGCCTTTATAGGCCATCCACCCCAATCCCAGTACCAGTCCTAGTTCTACCATTGTGGCTTCAACGCCTTCACAGTCCAGCCACCCAGTTCTAGTGCCAGCCTCTAGTCCCAGCATTGTTGCTTCAAAACCTTCACATGCCAGCCACCTAGTTCCAGTACCAGCTTTCAGTCCCAGCATCGTGGCTTCAACGCCTCCACAGGCTAGCCACCCCAGTCCCAGTACCAGTCCCTTGTCCCAGTATCATGGCTTCAACGCCTTCATAGGCCAGCCACCCAATTCCAGTACCAGTCACTAGCTTCGGCGTCTTGGCTACAACGCTTGCAGAGGCCAGCCACTCAATTCTGGTACCAGTCACTGGTTTCGGCCTCGCGACTACAACACCTTCCTAGGCCAGCCGCTCGATTCCAGTGCCAGTTGCCAGTCCAGTAATCCAGCCATAGCACATTCATGAGCCAGTCACCCAAACCCAGTACTAGTGCCCAGCTCCGGCCTTCTGACTACAGTCCCTTCACAGGTCAATCAACCAACCCCAGTCCCTAATCCTAAGCTGTTGGCCGTCACACCCCCTAGGGTCAACTGATCATCACGGCCCTAGCTTCTCAACCCAATATGAATTACATTTCCTGCTAACATGAAAACAACCAGTACCCTGGCGTCGATCCATAATCGACGCGTTCCAGAACCATTCCCCAGTCCTAACTCAGGAGAGTCCAAAATGGTTGAGGCGTAACTCGGGGTAAAGCCGCAACCATGACCCCGAACCAAACTACTTCTAGATTAACGTGATCCATACCACAGGGACATCCACATCTCCCGAGCATAGAGCGCGAGAGGCCGACCAAGCTGCGTCCGCCAAGCAACCTTCAGGTTGGCGACCATGGCAGGAGTTGGAGTCGGTTCCCTTCTCCAAGGAAGACACCGAGAGGCTTCACAAAGTCCTCCTGGGCAGAGAAGACATTTTGGTGAATGACTCGCCAAGAAGCCTCCTGGCGGCGAGCCAAGGGCATCCCCCTTGTTACCCTTCTCCCATAACCACTCCTCCGACAATGGGGGATCAGAAGGGAAAACATAAGCAAACTGGCGGACCGGCACAACAATGCCAGGTTAACTCGATCGACATTCCCCGAAGTGCTGCTGGGAGACCGCCAAACCAAGCCCAAATTGTGAGGAAGGCATCTTCGGAGCTTCGGACAAACAAGCCAAGGCGGTCAGGTCCCTCCACGGAAAGCCCAGCGGGTCCAAAACACCAAGGTGGTCAGCGAGAAGGAAGGAATCCTATCGCTGCCTCCAATGAAGGCAAGGGGAGTCATCCCGAGCCGAGCTAGAGAGGCAAGCCCAAAGTGGCAAACCCCAAGGAGGGCCGCCAACACTGCCCAAGGCAAGTGCACCACCGCAAAGGCCAAGGCACGAAGCCACACAATCGTCCCTAAACTTCAATCTAGGCACGCCTGCACAGTAGAAGCAGCCACCCAAAATAATTGAACATGCAATCAACGCCGCTTTCCAGATACAGTAGAAGGAAGGTTTTCCACCTCGGTAGTCGTCGCAAATCTGGGAAAATAGAACCCCCGCCCAAGCGCTGGAATAGTGTGTTGGCAGCAACACGCTCTTCTCCCTCAAGGAAGGATGGGCATTCAAATCCCCCTCGCGAGTGGTAGATATTGGCCAACGCCGCCAGAGCCAAAGCAAGCCTCCACCCACAAGCTAACATGTATGCTGGGTAGAGCAACTCTGCCCAAAGAATGCCTTCTTCTCTGTGAGGGACTACAGACGTGGCCAGCCAATACACCAAATAAACCTCCAGTTAGGTAAGGTCTAGAAGGTCGTGCGGGTTTCACCCCTGCCTTCGAGCATACAGATATCAGGGATGCCACCCGATGCTTATCTCCAACTGCATGCAGTGGTCCAAGGGGACACCCTCCTTGGCAAAATCTTCGTAGAAGCAGAAAGGTCCGTCATAAAAGTGATGCACCCTGGCCTTTAACGTGACCCGCTCAGTGTTTGGGATTGGAAGCCTCCAATAATGTATTAGAACTGAATGCAGAAAATGCACTTTTCCTATCTACTTGCCTACAAGTTCTGATTTATTTAATTTCTATATTAATATTGTGCTTTATTTTAAATTTCGAGGATGAAATTTGTTTAAGGGGGAGGGCTGTAATATCCCGGACCCTTCGGATCCTTTTTCTCGGGTCTTGGATTTATTTTCACAGAGAAATTGATTTCATTATGCCCGGAACTATGTTTTGGACATTCTTCAGGTCAGGATCCGTGAGTTTCGGATCAGTTTTGGGGGTCCCGAAACGTGTTCTGCGGTTTAAGCGTGTTTTTCCCAAAAGAACCTACGGAACCCTGTACAGGGCAGACCATTGCGTTCTTCTACTTTTGGACGGTACCGGTGCGACCGACATGTTTCGAGGATCGAGGAAATATATTTTTCTATTTTTCATATTTTTCAAAAAATCAAGATTTTCTATGTAGACCCCATTTCTTTTTCTTTTCTTATTCTTCTTCGTCCTTCTTCTTCTTCCTCCTCTCTCCCCCGTGAGAACCGCGCCCCCCTCTTTTCCTCTTCTTCCTCTGGTGACGATCGCGGCGGCGCTCCCCTCTGACTGCAGATGGTGGTGAGGCTACGGCGTGGCGGCGACGGCGGTGGCGACGGCGGCGGCAAGTTGATCGCGGTGGCGTATGGCTCGTGTGAGCTCGTGGGGAGTTCGAGGGTTTCAAAGCAGTTTTCGTGGATCGGTGACTATTTGTCATGTTTCAAGCGGCCTTGAGGTAGGGTGACAGATCCTTAGCTCGCCAGTTACCTTCCCCGCGATTTCTAGGCCAAAGGGAGGTCGAGAGAGGGTTATTTCATGTCGGGAAGGGAAATCCATGTTTTGGGGATCGAGCGCTCGATCTAGTGTTTCATCACGTTATTCGGCAATTTTAGGGCACCATTGGATGCCTAGGGACATGGGGAAGGGTTCCCCCATTGTTTCCCCATCACCCAGGGGTGATCGGGGCGTGGAATGGTGAATTCCGCCGTGTTTTGCCGTTCTCAACTTTTTGGGAAGAAAATGATCCTAATAGAAACCATTTCTATCAGTAGCGGCCCTCAGGGTGACCGCTTGTCGACCGTGGGATGTCGGTAGGGTATGTGATCGGGTGACTGACCGCTACCCGTGTGTGGCAGCCAAGTGGCTGACCACTTTCCTCGCAGAGCCAGCGTGACTCCCGAGGTGTTTTTTGACCACTGCGTTTTATCGTTGAATAGTTTTAGGCTTGGCGGTCAGGAGAGGACCGTTTAACCCCTCCTGGCGGTCTCGATGGAGATCGTTTCAGTCCCCAACGATCACAAGGTGACCGTTTTAACCTCTTCGTGTAGACAGTGGTGAGGCAGTCCCTAGGGGACCGTTTCATCCTGAGGCGGCCCACTGTGGGACCACCTACATTTCAAACGGCCAGCAAGAGAGCGTTTATTTCCTGTAGGTAGGCGGCCTATAGGTGACCTTATCTCTATCTTTGTTGCCTATCGTTCAACCGTTTTTTCCCTAGGACGGCCCATAGTGGACTGTCACTTGGGCTCGGTCCAACCGGAGTTCCGTTCTTGCCGATTTAAATCCCGCGTTAATGGACCTCGATCTGCGTGCTGACCTATGGTCCGACTGATGCTGGGCATCATGTGGAGGCCACGTGTTAGGGTGCTGTGGGGTCCCGAGAGGTGGCGTTCTCAGCTTGTGTCACCGTGAGTCGTTGTTGGTATGAGGAGCAGTCCTTGTACTTTGTCCGATTTAGGTGTTGTTTCCCATTGGCTAGAGAGTCTACTCCTTCAGCGACCCTCCACTAGTGGTAGCCTTCTGACATGCGTGTGGTCCCACCAGGGAGTGGTGGCGAGGCTATCCCGAGAGATAGTTTTTAGACAGGTTACTGTAGGGCCCCATGTCTTGCAGCCAGAGTTCGACTGAGGGGAAAACCAGTCAGAGGCCTGACCTAGGACGCATGGTCCGTGTGTGCACACGTGATTGGGGGTGGTTGGACCCACGCTGACGAGCATGACCCCAGCTAGTCCTTATTCTGTGGTTACTTGTGCGATGTCTCCGTTCTGCTTGGGGTGATGAGGGGGACACCTGAGGCGCGGTCTAAGATGTCAAAGGATGCATCCGGCCTTGCTTCTAGTGGTTGGCACTCCTGTCTTTGTCGAGTGGTGACTCATAGTTGTTCATCGTGACATGTGTCTCAGCTTTCTCACCGTGAGATCGGTGTCAGGTGTAGCGGGGCTTTTCCATT